>VDFB02252616.1:132264959-132355223 GCA_007258455.2 Sequoia sempervirens
TTTCCTTAACAAGTTAGTAATAATTTTGATTTCAACAAATTAGAATTCATTTTTATTTTCTATTTGACAAATATTTGTATAACTGTAAAGTAAATATGCAAAATATTTAACAAAACAAATATCAAAAAGTAATTTTCTGAAATGTAATTGGCTCAAAACTTTTGAGTGATAAGGGTGGATTTTCACGGAGCATAAACTTTTTATCGCAACTTTTTAAGATTTTTCTGCCACAAAGATATAATCAAAAAAATATTGAGCTAATTTTTTAAGGCACTTTTTCACATAAAGTATTTTTCCACCACAAAGTTTATTCAACTAAAATATTTTTCCATCACAAAGTTAAACTATTATTCAAGGGATTTATTGGAAGTATTTTTCATTTGACAATTAATTATTTTTATGCATTTTAAATATTTACTTACTTGTTATATCTTAAAATATTAATAAATTATTATATAGCATATGAAAAATAATCTAGTCACAAATTAAAAATATATACTATATAATATACAACATCTAATACATAACTTAATATTTTAATAAAAAATTTACCCCTCTTTTAGTAAAAATACATAATTTAATATATTATTAGTATATTATATTATAAAATTATTTTTAATATATTATATATTATATTTATATATTAAATTGTCATGCAATATATTAATTTAACATTATATTATAATATATATTCTATATAATGTCAAACATATAACATATATAATTTACTATATTAGATAATAATTTTATAATATTATATTATAATTTTTAATAATATGATATATTATTTTTTAATATTTTAATATATATTGGATTATATATTATATTAAATTAACATCTAATATATTAAATTAATTTTGTGATGAGAGACATTGTTTTGATTAGAGGTAAAAAATGGGTTTTGAAGGGGCCCAAAACCCTTTACAAAAAGGAATAGCTGAAGCAAAAAGGAAACAACATTAAACAACCATCAGCCCAATGACAGCAAACCACCAGCCAAAAAATAGCACACACCACTACATATTGTTCAGAATTTCAACAACTTCCATCTCACTAGCAGCAAGCTTCTGTCCCTTAACCCCAGTATCAGAAACCTCCATATCCGAGGCCCCAGCCTAATTTTTCAGTCTATTTCTAGTCCTAACCCCAGGCCCACCAGTTTTTACCTCACAACTCAAAACATAACCTTTAGCAGCAGCATAATCCTCCCTAGTCAGCGTATCCTCAACAGCCATAACATCAACAAAAAAAAATTCCTTTCTCTTATTAGGGGAGAAAGCCATCACAAATTCTGACCTAGTTAAGACTTTAGGAGCTTCTCCACTCTTCATAACCACATTCCAATTTTTTTCAATTTTCTCCTCAAGGGATAACATTCTTGCCTCCATACTCTGTTTCAGATTGATAGTTTCCTCCGCTACAGTATTAGCAACGGTATTGAGACCAACCATTAAATTATCAATTTGGCTTTAGATCGAAGGGTCCTCAGCCTTGCAAGAAATTCTTCTAATATGAACATTAGTCCTATTGATCTCATGAAAGAACCATTTAAAAATTTTAAAAAGAACATTGGCACCAGGTCACGGGCTGAACTCAACACATCAAAAAGATCCTCCCTATCAAAATTTTCAATGTGATTTACCATAGCAACATCCTCTTCAAAAGAACTCTCATGGACCTTATCCTCAGAAGCATCCTTACCCTTACTAGTAGTGATAGGAGACTTCATCCTATGAATGGAATTGGCAATTTGCTCCGCAACAACCATCCTCTTCTGAATCCTCTCAACATCTACTTTCTTAGCTCACATAGCCTATTCACCACCCACAACTCTATCCTTATGCTTAGGAAACCCAATGACAGTGCTCAGAACATCCTCACCATGGAAGCCACCAACCACAGAGAATGGGGCATTCTTCTCCAGATGTTGACTAGGAATCAAAACCCTTCTCTTCCGACTTCCCTCCTCAGGATCCTGCACAAGTCTAGACGCAGGGGGAGGAGAAGAAGCTTCCCCATAAAGATAATTTTATCTTTGTCCCCCTTAGAAGGAACAGCCACCTCCACATCATCATTGCAGGTTGTATAACCCACTTCCTCATTCAATTTCCTTTTCCCAGATTTACCCTGAATAAGGGATATGGGGCCCTCCTCCAAAGAGGCATATGAGTCAGGGACATAATCAACATCATCATCCCTTTCTGACTAAGAATATTTATTTAACATAAGCCTCCTCTTCCTCGATTTCTTAGAAGTCATTTCCTCACCCGACTCAGTTTCATAACCCTCCCCAACTTTAGCCTTCGAAGTAACCAAATATTTTTGGACATCATGAGCTTTAACATGTTCATATATCAAAAGAATCAACCCCACATGTAGGACATCATTTTTGGGATTCTTCCTATGCTATTTAATCCCACAGTCCATCGACACTAGCAAATAATATGGAAATAACACCATTTTTTGTGCCTAAAATGGTTAAGCAATAGAAAATGGTAATTGTTAATGGCCATGTACCTTTCTTCTAGGATTACATACCTCATGATTTCTTTGACAACATCCCGCCAGAGAGCCTTCAAGGAATTCCTTAGATACCCACCACTCTTCATAGGCTTCAAGTCATCACTCTCATTCTTCTTAAAGAAAAGAGACATCACGACCAGTGACTCTTTCTTATCCCTGTACACCTTCATACCCTTAATCGGAAGGTCAGTAATCTAGGCAATGAACTCCTCATCCACTGCAATTTCCCTACCACCCAAGTCCAGGGTTCTCCCTTTCCACCTCTTCTCAACCAATTTGGTAACCTGAGTATTATTTCCATGTAGTTTCTCCATGAAGGGAATTAGGCCACCCTTTTCTAAAATCACCCACACTTCCTTTCTCTTCTTTGCAATATCACATGATTTGGGCTCAACACGATTTCTATCCCCACCCATGACGATGGAAAACAAAGACCAAGCACTCAACAGGAAACTCAGAAGGAAGCAACAGACACCACTCAGAACCGAATAACCCAACAGAAGACTCTGGAAGCTTATGTGGATAACACCCACAATCCCTGCGAAGGAAACCACAAGACATACATACCATAATGAATTCCAATCTGCACCATTTGACAGCCTTTCCTCAAAATCATAACCATACCCTCCTTCCTAATGATATGCCACCACGTGAGCAAGGACGTGCACACCTTGAAGAATAAATTAACTTTCATTTATAACAATAGTCGTGGCCTCATAAGGAATGGGGTCATTTAAATCCCAAACCTTACTATCTCTAACACCAAAGTTAGTGAAGAAATCAGCTAACTTATTTCCCTCTCTCAAAATATGGGAAATATAAACATTATCAAATGATTTAATAATTTCAATGGAATCCTTGATCAAGGCCTCAATAGTCCAAGACAGATTAGATAAATTATTCAAATTATTAATAATGTTCAAAGAATCACCTTCCAACCAAATCTTCCTATACCCTCTTCTCTAAGCTAGAACAAGACTATGATAGGCAGCCACCACCTCTGCAAAGTGGTTTTCTTAGGTTCCCAAAGGGAGTGCCACAACAGAGACGAGCCTACCATTAGAATTTCTGATCACTCTTGATGAGAGACATTGTTATCTTGATTTTTTATTTATATTTATAATAAATTTATTTATTTTTATATTAAAAGAATTATTGATTAAATAATTCATATGTTTAGTTTAAACATAAAATTATAATAATGAAGAAGTAGAAATTTTTTACTTTTGTTTATTTTTAAATTTATTAATTTTATTTTAAAACTGGGTATGTGCAGGTTCATCATGGAAAAAATAGGCCCTATGGCAAAAAAATTTGGGAAAAACGTGTTGTTAGGCAAACTTGACGCAGCAAATTTGAATAAGCCATCTATATTGGCTTCAAAATATGTAAGAATAGAATCAGAGAAAATTGAACGTAGTTTCTAAACTACTATGCTTATTTAAAAATAAATAAAATCTATTTATGAAAAATTTGGTACCTAATATACTTAAATTTCAAGGAAAAATAAGAAGCAGGTGTCCTGTCTCTAATTAATTCTAAATCCATAATAAAATGATAATATTTTATATATAAGTAGAGGACTCTATGTCCTGATGTGATGCATATTTTTTTTGTAATTTTCTAAGCAAATAATTAATTATGAATTTTATTACAACTTTTAAAAAATATATAAAATCTTGTATGTCCTCACTCAATTCCTTCAATTTTTGGTCAAAAACTTCATGAAATTTAATTTTTCTTTTAAATCCTATAGTATGTGAAGTATAGAATGTGATGCATGTTTTGGATCCAAAAATGTGATACCGCTTGGAGTTATAGATGTTTTTCAATCAGCCTATCTATCAGGACTTTAGTCATAATTCAAATAGAAAATGAATAATAATTATTTATTAAATTCAAAGTAAAGTATAATTTATATTGGTGGCAAGTTAAGAATCTCCTTTAAAAACCCTTTTCGTTTCATCAATTTTGGGTAAAAAAAAAGTCATTAGCCACATACCCTACAAATACCCATAATATTGCCACTTTTTGGCCCATCATGATCTTGCACATACCCAACTTTAATATGTAAAAATCAAATTATTTTAATAAATATTATAAAATCAACCCCTTTAAATTGTAATACCAAACTTGACATTATAAAACTATTTATTTATACAGAAATATATTATAAGGGTATTGGTAACTTTTTACATGTAAATATTATAAAATATTTAAATAATGTAAAGATGTTGATCCTTTGAAAAAATATATATTTTAAAATACTTGGAGTAAGTTTATTATTTTAAAAAGTAAATTTATGTTTTATAATACTTGGAGTAATGTGATTTAATTTTTAAATTAAAAATTAAAAACTAGATAAATAATTTTATGTTGTATAAATTATAAATATTATATAATATTCACAACTAGATCATGTAAATATTATAAAATATTTAGATCATGAATATTATAAAAATTTGTAAAATTTAGATAAAAATATTCTAACATTTGCAAAGAAAAAGTAACAAACACACACAAATATAAATACTAAAAAATAAAAAATAAATATTAATTATTTAAAATTATTAAAAAAATTATTGGTTTGAATAATTCATATGTTTAGTTTACACATAAACATTATAATAATGAAGTAGATGAATTTTACTTTTATTTAATTATTTAATTATATTCTTAAATTTTAATATGTAAAATATTGTTAAATTTATTTTCAAAATTTTAAATATATTACATTATATTATTTTTAAAATTCCTATTTGCATGAACAAGGTCCTAAATCTATGTAATCAACACCTCTCCAAGAACAAATATTACTTCTAAACCATGTTAGCTCTATAAATCAAGATCATTTCTAACAAAAAAACCATGCCTTCCCACTTCCACTAAGATTTGAGCTCCAAAGCCTTACTTACACTTTTCAGACAAACTATGATTTGGGTTCTCTTGTCTCATCTTTTAAGTTTTGGTCCACATATACTCTAGGGTATTGCCAACTACAAACTAGTAATCTGAATTCCTTATAATGTTGTGTCACCAAGAATCTTGCAATTATCTATCAATGCAGTATCAAAAAAATTTAAAACAAAGAAACAACATAAAAATACTAATACAACTAAACGTTCACACCATGAAAACAAACAATAACTGAAATTATAAAAGAAAAGCTTTGAAACAAGGCTATGTATGGTTTAGATGAACACTGCTTACCATTTGTAGTTCACTTTAAGATATGTTGCTCTAAAATATATGGAAGTTCAAACATGGACAAAAAGGTGCATTTATACCTAGACACATCAGGCTTTTAGTTTTTTTAGTGTATTTCTCATTTGCAAAGGACTGGGACTGCCCTTCACCTATTCAACTGTCATGTGTTTCATAATTCTTGAAACAAGGGTCTTAACTAGCATATGTAAGATCATGTTCACCCTCCCTAAACCTATATGCAATGTCATTATCCTCAATTGACCATTATGTATACCAATATCCAAAGTTTAAAAAATTGTCATTGAAAACAAACAATATTTCTTTTCTTGATAGACTGTCCTTTTAATGCATTGTTGGCATTTGTTCTCATTGAAACGATACATAATCTTCAGGTGTCATCACAACTTATGTCTTTTATTCTCAATTAACTAGGAAATTGTTAATGAATAACTAGTTGAAATCCAAAACCTTATTATATTATTATATTTACCTTATTCAAGATGCATTTATGCATTGCATAACCCTTACACGCACCATTAAGGCAATTATGAGGTATGTACAATCAAAGCAAAACCAATGAAATATTGTTATCTATTCCTACAAATTTTGTATAAGGTGTTGACAAACAACAAAAAAGAGCAAGAATCTTGACTTCTAAAGTATTCATGACTTGTATATTAAGGAGTTGGTAGAAGGAAATGGATATAACATAGCTTAAAATGAAAGTGATATCCAAGGGACCAAGAGCTTACAATGAGTTGCTTGACATCTCATCAAAAGTAAAATATACACCGTGACAAATGTTGTAAAACCTTGCGATAGGGTAGCAAATGAAACTTTATGTTTAATTTTAGTATCCACCATAGTCTCTTGTTGTCTTTGAATGCACTGCTTTGGCTTCTTCCACTGTACATTCATAAACAGTGTATTTCTTTCATACGTCTATCAACCTTTAATCTGCCATAAGGTCTGTCCAGTTGTTCCCCAGATCTTTTCTTCTAAACAAAATCATATCTCCCTAATATTTGTAGCTGCTCTTTGTTGATATGGCACTCTCTTCCTCTCCTATTCCATGTCATTGCTCACTTTCCTGTTAAAGATCTTAGGTAGGTTTCTTATAGAAATACACATGCATTTTTTAGTTAAATCAAATAAACTTTTTTGTTCTGGGAATAAAAAGAACTATGTTTTGTGTAACTGGTAGATTGCCAAAATGCTTGAAAAACCAATGGAACCTTCAAGGATTATTTTAAAATATTCTTACTTGAATTTGTTAAGTTATAAGAACAAGATTCAAATTTAAAACAAAATAACATGAACAGTGGTTGCATTTTTATCCGGCATTGACCATAATTGGTTTCCATTTGAATGTAGTTTTCTTGTTTTGAGTTAGGATGGCCATGAAAACTTAGTAGTGTAGTACACTTTTATAGGAGAAATAACTGATTATTTTTTCTTGGCCTTCATTAATATGAAAATAGTGCATACCATGTATTTAACTATTTTTTCCAAAACCATGCATGTGAACTTCTATTATTGAAGTTGCTATCCTTACTTTTGATAAGATGACAAATATAAACATGATGATCAATGAGAAAATATATAGTAAACAAAGAATGGAAACTTGTATGCCCTCAAAACATAGTATATTTATCAAAAGTATGCTTTAGTTGTAGTTTTTAGAGGTGATGCTTCCAACCACTCTTTTGAGACAACCCTTCCAACTTGACATATAGTGATGTCATGAAGGTGTGTCATTTCATAATTTGAATTAGGATGAGTATAGTTTCTTGCAAGAATCAATTGGATTTTTAAAATTTCAAAGTGCATGAACAAGATCCTAAATCTATGTAATCAACACCTCTCCAAGTACAAATATTACTTCTAAACCATGTTGGCTCTATAAATCATGGTCATTTCTAACCAATGATGGGTTGAAAAACCATGTCTTCCCACTTCCACTAAGATTTGAGTTCCAAATCCTTACACTTTTCAATCAAACTATGATTTGGGTTCTCTTATCTCATCTTTTAAGTTTTGGTCCACATATACTCTAGGGTATTGCCAACTACAAACTAGTAATCTGAATTCCTTAGAACGTTGTGTCACCAAGAATCTTGCAATTCTCTATCAGTGCAGTGTCTCAAAAATTTAAAACAAAGAAACAACATAAACATACTAATACAACTAAATGTTCACACCATAAAGACAAAGAGTAACTGAAATTATATAACAAAAGCCTCAAAACAAGGCTATGTATGGTTTAGATGAACATTAGTTTACCATTTGCAATTCACTAAGATATGTTGCTCTAAATATATGGAAGTTCAAAAATAGACAAAAAGGTGCATTTATACATGGACACATCAGGCTTTTAGTTTTTTTTAGTGTATTTCTCATTTGCAGAAGATTGTAACTGCCCTTCACCTATTCAACTATCATGTGTTTCATAATTCTTGAAACAAGGGTCTTAACTAGCATATGTAAGATCATGTTCACACGCCCTAAACATGTATGCAATGTCATTATCCTTAGTTGACCATTATTTATACCAATATCCAAAGTTTCAAAGCACTGTCATTGGAAAAAAAAAATATTGCTATTCTTCATAGACTGTCCTTTTAATGCATTGTCACCATTTGTTCTCGCTAAAACAGTGCACAATCTTCAGGTCTCATCACAATTTATGTCTTTTATTCTCAATTAAATGTGATAAAATGTACTGGGCAAAAAGCTAATATTAAATGTAGAATCACAAAGTTCCTCAATCTTCAACATTTAGTACAAATATTAGAATAGTGTCAACTGTAGCATAAACCAAAAAAATGACAAATTTCAAGATTATTATAAAGTTATTATATTATCAACATTGTTGCTATAACTTTGGAGACACAACAAATTAAAATAGAACTATTCTTGAACATTTTGGCAGGAACTTTGCTGCTCTGCAGCTCTTATTCATTGTTTGCATTGGATCCCAATTAAATAACTTTGATTTAAAATTATAACTTAATTTAGAAGGTTTTTTTAAAGAATGTTATGCAAAATAGAGTAGTCATTAAACATTATTTTTATAAATTAGAAAGAGAAATAGGAAACCATCAATGGAGGTGTTCATATTTGTAAAATTATAATTTTCAAAATTTTTAATTATATTTATCTTGAATTAAATTTGTGTGTCCTTGATCTAGCATTTCAACTAATAGTAATACAATCACATAATATTAATGACATTAATAAAATTATATTTCTTTAAAGTGGTAATATGATTAAAAGAACAAAGTTCATTTGACTTGAAAATAAAATTTACACAAACTAAATTCTTAATAATGAAGAAATTGTCTGGTAAATATTTTAAATAAATTGATTTTGTAATAAAAAATTAACAAATTAAATTATTGTCTAATTTATTTATTTTAAATATAATATATAATTTAACTGTCAATTATTTATATACAATAAGCAACTTAAAAATTACTAATTAATTAATTTTATTAAAATTCTTAATAAATACAATAAAATATATCATTTTTATTTTTACACTTGATTTGTATTTGCCAACAATATTATCATATGCAATATAAGTTATTTTTAAAATATATACTTAGATATTATAAGCCACATTAATAATAGAAATTCATAAAAATAAATAATGACAAATGATGTAAAATTCAAAGAAAAAATCATAGATGCTTATCAATGCAATTCAAAGTGTCACTAAATAATATTAAGCGAGTCACCTTGAAAATTTAAATTATTTAGAACAATCTTGGGCAACAAAAATGTTTAACTATATTGATACTTTGATATTTTTATTTATTATAGTTTGAGGAAGATAAATATCTTTTATGTATTGATTCATATTTTTTAATATTTTTTTTCAAATTATAAATTATTTTGTATGATAAATTAATTTTTTTCTTTAGAATGCGATCTAAAACATTAATACTATTTTTTTATACCCCTCACATTTAAAAACACTATCAAAGACTATCATGAATCATAGAAATGTCAATTTTTTTAACATATTCAATATCATATCTATATGTGGAGAAGGATTTGAATGGCAGATGCTTTGGCAAATATATTTGGATAAGGATTTGGATGTCATTCAAATTTTTTAACATATTTACAGAGAAGACAATACAATGGCAGATGCAAAACAAATAACTCAATGATGAGCAAGGCTTTATGTGGATAAGGATTTGTGAAACAAGATTAATTCCCAAATTTAAAATTCAATTATTTAAATTGATTTCCACAGATTATTTCTAAAATTTTTATTCACAAATTTTAATATAATATTTAAAGCTTAATTAAAGACTTTGAAATTAAATTGTATATAATAAACTGATTGATAATTGCATTCAATCATGCCACTAATAAATTATTAATTTAATAAACTCAAGGATTTAAAACACTTCATTGCTCAAATAATTTATCAGCTTTAATACTTATCTTTGAAATGTGCAGAAGAAATCCCCAACTATTGCTGGAATGGTCCTTGGTTTAGCCTCTTCCGTCTATGAGCAATCTGGGAGGAAAGCAGATTTTGCTGCTCTACACGAGTGCTGGTCCCACCGGAACAATGCTCAACACCCACTTGTACCCCAGGTTGGACACCCACTATAGGAGTTCCCCTTCTCCTTCCTACTCACAGCCTGCTAACCTGGAACCCTATTCCCACAATGTGCTCTACTTGATTTTCCTTCTTTTTTTTTATTACTTTCCAAGTCTCACATGAATACTTATATAAGCCTTAAGGGATGGTTTCCAAACCATCACACCCTTTCACAAAGGCTGCATTTAATTATTTAAATAAGTAATTATGATTTCACCTTCTTAAGAGAGTTTTTACATATATGTTTTATTAATATTTCTTTTAATCAAAAGATCATAATATCCTTTATTCTCCCTTTAATTTTGAAGGATTATTTCATAACTTTCTCTTTTCTTGGGGAAAAAGTCACATAACAATTTGAATGACATCCGAGAGGAAGAGAAGAGAGACGTTTGGGATTCTAAGAGTGGTGAGACAAGTAAGAAGGTAGAGAAGAAAACAATGGATACCCCCATTAAGCTGAATTCGCTGAACTCCAACCTTAGACCACATGATTAGGGAAGTTTCTCGCTACAAACACCACTTACAATAAGGTCCACAACGAAGAAATTGATTCACTCCTAGAACCGATAGTAGCAGATCCATCTTCAAATTTGGGCATTTAGTTACTGCTTGTAGTGTGGTCCAGCAGAGGAAGAATACATGAGGCAAAAAGGGCAAAGATAAGGACTCTTGATAATATTTGGTGTTTTGTCATTTTCTTTTACCGTCGTCTGCCTTTTTTATACTCAAACTTTGCTCAATCGTAGTTGCAGCAATAGGTGGTAGCTACCTTTTTATGATAAGGTTATAGACTTTGTTCAGGATAGCTTTAAGGTTTCATGTTCTAATTTTGATCTTCTCATGGAAGCCATGATTTTGCTTGTTTTATCTTTTGTTGAGGCTTCAAGTCTTGTTAATCCTTATACTTTTAATTTTAATACAATCTCCTCGGCTTCAACCTCTTAATTATAAATAAAAAATAAAAAATCATATATATATGTATGTGTGTGTATATGTGTATGTGTATGTATATATGTGTGTGTGTATGTGTATGCGTGCGCGTGTGCGTGTGTGTATAAGTGTTTCATTAATTTAAACACAATTGACATCAAGCATTATATAGTTTAAAGTAAAACTAACATATATATCTCAACATCTTTTACATAGATTTTTCTAAATATAAATATACTAATTTTTAAATAATTTGAAAGCTAAAATTTTTAAAATAAAAAAATAGATCAAAATAGTTGAAAGTAAAACTAACATATCTATCTTTAAAAAAAGATGTTTAGAGATTTCATTTTCTTGATGTATTCCACTTCAGTTAAAAACCATAAAGAATATACATTTTAGAAATGAAATCTCTTTCATTTTTATAGAGAAGTTTCCAAGAGAAGTATGTTTTTAACATGAAATTAGAATGTCTATTTTTTAAAAAGTTCTACAGAAAAGATGCTTAAAATATCATTTTCCGCTCCATCTATTCCATTTTAATAATTCATTAAAAATAAACATCTGAAAATGATCTCTCAAAATCTCTTAAATGTTTTTTTAACGATAACTATACTAATTTTTTAAACAATTTAATAAATTAAAAAGTTTAAATTTGAACAGAATAAATTAAATCTTAAACTCCTTTAATAACAAATCTTAACAGAATCTTATCTTCTCATTTGGAAACTTCTTCACTCGTAGCCTTATTGTTCTTCACAAGCAATTTGATTGTTTTTTTTACAGGCAAATTGATTGTTTTCGCCGACTGTCTGATCCATCACAATTCACAACTAAATCTGAAAAGCAGTTTGAGAATTCACTAAAATTCTCATATATCTTTTACATCGTTTATCTGAACTGCTGCAATAGTCAGGAACTGTAATTGGAACAATCGCCAGGATACTCTCTTCAGGATCCAAATTACATATGTTGAGGATTACAAGACAAACAAGCGGGATTTAACTCTACTGGGTTATATATAATATCAACAAACTAGCGTTTAACTAGAGATTCCCATACATGGAGCTCTCTGTATAATGCAAGTTTATGGAATAAACAGCTCTTCAATTCTTAATATAGATTTGTACGTGGTAAAGCAAAACAAGAATTAAAAACTCTGGTGTACTGTGGATTCTGGGAAACAAGAGACTTAATGTCCCTGATGGGGTATATTAACAGATGGACATTAGTGATTACAGGATCCATATTTATTATGCTGTTCATGGTTTTTTGTACGAGAATCCCCCATGGTTTTTACTTAATTACAATGAAGATTGCTGATACACAAGAGGTTATTGCACTTTATATCGCCATTATTTCCCAATTTAAATCATTTGTCGCAATTACATAGTACAGATTGAAGGCAAATAAAATTTGGAGTTGGTTTGGATTGCTGTTAGGTTTGTGATTGAAAGCAAATGATATGTGGATTTGGGTTGGCTGTTTTGTTTGTGATGCAGGTTGTAAACAAGGAGCAATTTTCAGTGCCTGATGTAAAGAAAGAGCAATTTTCTATGCCTGATGGAAACAAAGATCAATTTTTAGTGCCTGATGTAAACAAAGAGCAGCTTTTAGTGCCTGATGTAAACAAGGAGCAATTTTTAGTGTCTGATGTAAACAAAGAACAATTTCCAGCGCCTGATGTAAAAAAGGAGCAGCTTTTAGTGCCTGATGTAAACAAGGAGCAATTTTTAGTGCCAGATGTAAACAAAGAGCAATTTCCAGCACCTGATGTAAAAAAGGAGCAGATTTCAGTGCCTGATGTAAACAAAGAGAAACTTTCAATGCCTGATGTAAACAAAGAGCAATTTTCAGTGCCTGATGTAAACAAGGAGCAGCTTTTAGTGCCTGATGTAAACAAAGAGCAATTTCCAGCGCCTGATGTAAAAAAGGAGCAGCTTTTAGTGCCTGATGTAAAAAAGGAGCAACTTTTGGTGCCTGATGTAAACAAAGAGCAATTTTCAGTGCCTGATGTAAAAAAGGAGCAGCTTTTAGTACCTGATGTAAAAAAGGAGCAACTTTTGGTGCCTGACGTAAACAAGGAGGAATTTTTAGTGCATGATGCAGAAAAGGAGCAACTTTTGAAGCCTGATGTAAACAAGCAGCAGTTTTTAGTTCCTGATGTAAACAAGGAGCAGTTTTCAGTGCCTGATGTAAAAAAGGAGCAACTTTTGGCGCCTGATGTAAACAAGGAGCAGTTTAAGCAGTTTTTAGTACCTGATGTAAACAAGGAGCAGTTTTTAGTGCCTGATGTAAAAAAGGAGCAACTTTTGGTGCCTGATGTAAACAAGGAGCAGTTTTTAGTGCCTCTTGTAAGTGGCTACTTGGGGATAAACAATCAATTGGTGGAGTATATGTCTGCTGCTGTCATTGCTCGTGCTACAGGGCGGACACTCTGCCTTTCACCATTATTCAGAGGCCCATCCAGACATCAAGGTATTTAATTCAAGTTCTTCTATTTCTACTTTGAATTTCAACAAGCTCACTGACAAAGTTGGAAATGATTGTGTATATTTATTGGGGTAGCAGTTACTACTACTCGGAACTGTGCAGATCTTGTAATGAGCAAGGTCACACACCCACTGAGTAGTTTCTCATGCAATTAGTTCTTAACTTAACAAACATTATGAGATGAGATTCTTTATTCTTCTTCTTATAAATAGGTGTGATCTCATTATTGATAAGATCTATGTCTATTACTATTATTAAAACAACAAATTATGGAGAAAAGCTCTCTATTTGTGTCTAAAGCCTTTTGTTTACTATTTTATAGTTAAGAATTGCTGATTCTGTTTAATAGCTCTCCCTACTTGATCTCTAGAATTCCTTCACTTGAAATGCCTTAGACTGGTATGCATACTTTCTTCAATGCTAAAAATGGGTTATTGCCGATTTGTGATTAATAATATTCCATGATCTTCTTGTATGTTGGATTTAGGAAGGCTTTCAAAGGACACAAAGAATGAAGTCACAATTCCTCTGGAGCATAGGTTCGATTTCAAAGAGCTCTCTAAGTTTGTGAGAGTATCTTCAATGACCCAATGTGCCAATGCCTGTGGAAATAAGGTTGACATGTTTTGGAAAGTGAGAACTGAAAACAAAAATTATGATGTTTTTGGGTCGTCTCATAAGTCATCCAATTACACACCTGTGAGTCATCTACCCTTACGCGTCTTGTCTATCTTGTTAAGAAACAGTAAAATTTTGGACTGTTTTGGCAATTCGATGTGTTGTAATCTCTGAAAAATAAAACCAAACAAATTGCTTATACGTGTCATAATTTTGAAGCTTTTGGATGTAGAGAATTAAGATGAATCTTCTTACACCCCATGAATTCTCTAATGCTAAACAAAAAGGATTTGTTTGGGTACATGAATAGGAAATAATTGAGCTTGGGTGGGCTTTTAAAAACTGGAGGTCCACTAAGGATATATCCAATCAGATGGAGGCGACGAATAGGGGCAATTGTGCAGGCATATCAGGGCTTTTCCCAGGTCATGCTTGGAGAGGGGCATTCCTGGCTGTATCTGCATTCCTCAAGCGTTCAGATTGTATTTCAGCTACAGTTTCAGCTCTCCAGGCACGTGCATTTGGCCCAGGCAAGCCAGATTTTCTTGGAGGTAATCGAATCTTTTCATCCAACTTTAATTTCTGAACTAGTTCATATTTTTTGTGGGGCTTGTCAATTTTAATGTAGAATTGAATACTCTGGAAACAGATTAGCACAGAAGTCTTAAAATATTTGGTGGCATTTGGTTTGGGAGACCTTACAAGATCCAGAGATTTCTTTGGCCTCATGCTCATTAGAATCTAATTAAAGATTTTTGAATACTAAGACCCATTCTCAATGCCCACAAGAGTATCTTGTTTATGTGCTTTAAGGTTCCCTTGTGATTAATCACAATAGGAATTTGTTCCGACCCTGACAAGAATGTTTTTAAGAAGGGTTATCTTGGTGAGGATACATTCATTAAGTCTCTTCTTCAACTAATTACTGTCCTTCTCTCACCTGGGTGAACTTTCCCATTGTTCTATGGTAGTACTCTGTTCTCATTTTTGTAATCCAGGCTAAAAGATTTCTTGTTTTATGTAATCTTGAAATGATTTTAAATTGCATGCTTCTTCAATCTTGTAGGTCATATTTTCTTACTCTTGGGATTTATGGTTTATATAAATTAAACGAAGGCAGCATCTTCCATGAATTACTGATGCATCTGATTTAATCTTAATCTTTGTGTACAGTTCATTGGAGGTTTGAGGAATCCAACTGCAAGAAGCACGATTTGGGATTATGCTTTGTGAGATGTAGAGATGGATCCATAGTCAGTTCCGGATTGCATTTTACGCAGTGGAAAAAAATCCCTTGGAATTGTGCAGGGGTTACAACCACAATGGAGGACATTGTTGCTGCTATACTTGACAAGGCAAAGGAGCAAAACGTAGATTCAGTATATCTGGCAACAGACAGATGGATAAGAGGCCGCAAGGCCCAAATGTTACTTGCTAATGTAAGCTTGATAGTCCTTACAAACATAAAAAGTAAAGTATACACAGAATAAAGAACTAGAGAGCTAAAAAAACAGATTGTTCATAGGTATAATATCTACAATATGGCTGAGAAACTGTAATATTTGCAAATGCTTAGCAAGCTAAGCAGGTTTGATAAAGAAAAACATTGTGACTAAACAGATATCGAGTTAAGTAATACCAATAGTAATTATGTGTTCTTCTGAGTCATTATTCATGGCATAAATTAATCTATGACTGATAATTTTACAGGTGATTAGAGCACTTCGCACAGAAAGAATAAATGTTGCAGGTCTGTGGAAAATGGAAGGAGTTCCAAATTTCTCAGATGGTACTTATTTCGACTCCAATAAATTGGGACTGAGCAAGTCTTGTAAAATAAAAGCAAATCAGATGGTTTCCTTTGTCGAACAGGAAATGTGCTCAAGAGCCAAAGCTTTTCTGGGGAGTGGAGCATCTACATGGAGTTTATCAGTATTCTACACAAGAGTAGCAACCAGGAAAGCCTTGGAGATAATCACAAGTTGTAGACAAGAAAGTAATATAAACGACTATATTATAGAGCAGCTTCTATCTGACCAGCATGCTTCAGGACTAATATGTAGGTATTCATTCTTTTACCACCAAAAGAAAGCGAGTTACACTGTGGAAGAGTTTCAAGATGAAATCCCTGATGGCTGGCTCGATTTAGAAGCCTGCGAGAAAAGGGTTACTAAGGGTGGCCATTGCAATTTTCCCGTTGAGATTTCACAGTGTTGATATACAATCATTTAATGTTGTTGGATTCATTTTTCAACTCATTTTGTTAATTATTTATTGGTTTTGAATCAATTAAAAACTAAAATTTTATGTTCTTAAATATAATTTAATTTTTTTAAAGACAATTTGTAAAATATTTAATTTTGAAAATTGTAAAAAATATTTTTCTTAAACATAATTGACTAGGAAGTTTGGGATGTTATGAGCAAAAGATGGTAAACTATTAGATATTGCCACTTTTTTTATTTCCAAATTTTATTAACTTCAAAGCATACATAAGCACAAATAAAAATTAAATTAAAATAAATAAAATTATTATAATTATTAATTAAATTATAATTTGAATCCTATTATTATTAATTATTGTAACCCTAAAAACATTATAATTAAGATTAAGATTAGAATTAAGAATAAGGTAAAAATTATGGTTAGAATTATTCAAAAATTAAAATAAATTAAAAATAAAATATTACTAATAAAAATCACTAAAATGTAATTAATAAATATAAAGCTCCAAAATTTTATTCATCTAATATTTTTATTTCAAATCTTATTTCCAATATTAATATTGTTAGGGTTAGGATTACGACCATAGTTGTGGATAGTATTACAACCATAGTTAGGATTAGGGATAGGTCTAGGATTAGGATAATGGTTTACAATTTATTGTTAGAGTTAGGGTTAGGGTTAAGATTAGGATCAAGGTTAGAGTTAGGGTTAGGATTATATCATACAAAGAACTGATTAATAATAATAATAAACTATAATTGACAAAACTTACATTTATTTTTATTCACATTAGTAAAAATTATATATTTTTTTTCCAAATCTTAAAAACAATAATTACAATACTATAAAGGCAAGTACTAGCCACTATGTGGCACTTGTTTATAATTTGTTATGAGTAGTTAATTATTAGTTCTTAAGGGAAAAGTAGTTGTAAAAGTTAAAACTATGAAAGTCTTATTAGTGTTTTCATTTGTCACAACAGTTTGTCTAATTTAAAAATGGATGATGAAATTTGACACAAGAGGCAAACTCACTTCTCTCTTCTCAACATACAAAAATTAAAATAATAGGAAATATTTCCTCCTCACTATTCCAATTTCCAAACTTTTACAATCTATCCATCTCTCATTGCCAATTAAAACAATTTTAACAAATTCAATTTCAATTAATCAATCAAACTAATTGATATAGCACTCAAATACATCTCAAATAAATTATTTTCTCATACAATTCAAGGAAGAATAAACCACTAAATTACAGTTTACCGCACAACCCACTCTATGCTGGCTGACTTCACATATTTGTATTCTCATTGGAATTTTTCTCAATCTGAAAGTTCTTCCTTTTCCTACCACAATGCCTCTTTAACTATCCATACTATATATTAATATTATCCCTCTTTTGCTTAGTGTGCCACTATCTTTGAATTCTGCATTCAAGTATTTAATTCTTTTATGCATTCAAAACCTCCATGTATTTTAACCTGCACTCATTGTTAAGGAATTTGCTGACTACACTGTTAAACTTTTCTTGTCATATTAAATGACATGACCCTACTCTTAGTGGGCACCTCCTTCCTCTCCATGCCTAGAAACACTATATCTTCATCTATTCTTTTATCTTTTTAAATCTTCCCCTACTATGTGTGCAACAAATCTCTCCCCTTGTTTACTGCATAGCCTTCTCTATTCTCCACCCTACTGCTTTGTTGGGAAAATAAACCAAACTATAGTGAGAAAAGATGAAAACATAGAAAAAAATGGAGACAACAAGACAAGGAGGGATAATAATATTATCTATTTCATTCATTCACTAAAATATTACATTAAAAAAGATTACACAAAAACTAGAGCTAAAGCTCTGTATATTCTTCATACAAAATATTGTGCATATTCTGGTGCACTAGAGCTTTCTATGTGTTGTTGCGTGCTGGTGATATTCCAGAGCACTGGAGTACTGCTCTCTGTCAATGTCTTCTATTGTTGTGGGTTCTCCTAAACATCCTCTTTCTATAGTTTCGTGTTCTGCTGAACATTCCTCCTTGTCTGTTGCTACAAAAATTTAACTGTTTTCTTCTTCAGAATAAACATTCTATTCTTCTTTTGTCTTTTGTTGCCCTTTCCAAAAATTGGTGCTCAATTTCAAATTCACCTACCAGAATTAATTTGCTTCTAGAGAAGCATTTACTGGCCAACATATGTCAGCCACTAGAATTGGGGGGAGCAATCCAAAGTGGATCCCATCTGACTGGGCATTAAATGCATTTTCCCATTGTTGCTCAAGATTAAATAATCCAACACCCCCCCTTAATCCTAATTCATTTTGCTTTTCATCATCATTTAATATTTCTGAAGTAAGGTTTTTGGAGCATCGGTCCCTATTTTTCATCACTCTGGGAAATTTCTAGAGCAATAGAGCAAAGATTCTAGAGCATCGATGCAATTCTAGAGCATTCTTATTTGCACTTGTTTTGATTTCTTATGCGATTCTGAGTTTCCAAAATTGGATTTCCGGAGCATCTACGCTTTTCTATGTTTTCCAAGACTAAAGTTTCAGCGCATTCCTGCATACCAAGCCTATTTTTTAGGTGTTCAAGGGATTATTTTGACAATTCCTTTGTGAAAATATCAATGAGCTACTGCTCAGATCTGCAATACTGAAGTTGAATTTCTCCATGCTCCACCAACTCCCTTATGAAATGGTAGCAGATTTCAATGTGCTTGCTTCGTCCATGAAAGATGGGATTCTTAGTCAATGCAATAGAAGACACATTGTCACAAAATATGGTTGTATCATCTTCTTGTTGCTCATTCAAATTTTCAAGGATTCTTCTAATCCAAATAGCCTGACATGCTACTGCATTTGCTGCTATGTACTTCGCTTCGACTATGGAGAGAGAAACTATGGACTGCTTCTTTGATTCCCATGATATTGCTCCTAAATTCATGTGGAACAAATATCCCAATGTGCTCTTCCTTTCATCTATATTTCCTGCCCAATCACTGTCTGCGTACCCAACCAGCTAAAACTCATTGGGGGCGGTATACATTATGCCATAGCCTTTTGTGCCATTGACATACCTTAGAATTATTTTTCCTGCTTGCCAATGTGTGTCCTTAGGTTGCTCCATGAACCTAGAAATCACGCTTACTATGTACATCAAATCAGGTCTTGTTGCTGTCAAATACATGAGGCTTCCAACCATGCTCTTGTAGAGAGTTGGGTTAACATCATTGCTACTTTCCTCTTTGCTTAATTTTAGACCTATAGTTGTTGCGGTTGGGGCTGGTTTGCTATCTAACATTCTAAATCTCTTCAAGATTTGTTTAGCATAATTTATTTGTGAAAGAAAGATGCCATGATCTATATGTTGGACCTCTATGCATAGGAAATATTTTAGTAAACCTAGGTCTGTCATTTCAAACTCATTTTTCATTTCCTCTTTGAAATCAACAATGAAAAATTTACTATTTCTTGTGAAAATTAAATTATCTACATACAAAACAACAATAATAATCTCACCATTGGTTGCCTTGATGTAGAGTATGGGCTCACTACCATTTTTGCTAAAGCCATTACTTAGAAGGTACGAATCAATTATGCTATACCATGCCCTTGGTGCTTGCTTCAACCCATAAAGAGATTTATAGATCTTGTGGACTTTGTCTTCTTTCCCTAGAACTTCGTAGCCAAGTGGCTACTCCACATACACCTCTTCTTTTAGCACTCCATTCAAGAACATTGATTTCACATCCATTTGAAACACTTTCCATTCGTGTTGTGCTGCAATTGCTAGGAATTCCTATACTATTTTTAGCCTTGTAAAGTTGGTGCATATGTCTCATCGTAGTCTCTTTTAGGTTGTTATTTGTATCCCTTAACAACCAGCCTTGCTTTATTCCTCTCAACATTACCATCAATAGTACATTTGGTCTTATAGACCCACTTAACTCCAATGACTGATTTCCTTTGGGAAAATCAGTGAGCTCCCATGTTTTGCTTCTCACTATAGCATCCAACTCTTCATCCATGGCCTTAAACCATTTTTCTTCTTTCACAACTTCTTCAAAATACATTGGATCACTATAAGAAAACATAGCAAAATTTGAATTCTCATCAAAGTCATCATACCTTGTGGTGTGCCTTCAGCACATATGCCCCATTCAGAACAAGGACCCTCTCTTCCCTTCACCTTGCTGGGTCACTTGTGGCTCTGCCTCATTTTGTGTGCCCCCATTTTGGTGTTCAAAATGGTCAATAAGCTCTTAGTGATGCCATCCTAAATTGACCATGTTCTTCGCCCCCTCAAATTTCAAGGTATTTTTTCTTGGCAGGTTCCCACTTGGTGTTTTCCTTAGTGTTTCAAGAACTAGCATCCATCAAGCTCCTCGGGTCCGGCATGTCAGGTCACCCCTCTTGAACTTATGTCGCTTCTTTTCCGTTCTCCAACAACCATTTTCTGGCGGAGTTCCACTTGTCGAGGCTTGATCTCCCTGGCGCAGCCCGTTTATTTGCCAAAATTTTGAATGTCTATCCGGTAATGGCCTCCCGATCCTTGGACCTTAAGGCCCCTGCGGCCATTTTCAAAGTTTCTGCCTACTGACCATTGGACCCGCCATACCTACATTTATGAACTACATTTAATGAAGGAATGACTATAAATAGTTGAGTTTGAAAGGTCATTTTCACTTGTCAGTTTTTCCAAAGCGAGCCTGAGCCAACTTCCAATGTTGTGACCAAGCCTGGTCATTTAATCACCATCTTCAAATCATTGATGCCAGCTAGGTCATCTGCCTTCATTAGGATCTTGAGGTGAGTTCGTTGCCTGTGCCCCATGTCACCTTTTTCCTTGATTTTGGGTAAAATGATTAATTAAAAGAAGAAAGAACACATGAATTAGATAGAGAAAAGTGAGGCACCCAAATCCCATAAAATAGAAATTAAAAAAAACCTCATAAATCACCCCTATAATAGCTGTGAAACCTTGACCCCTTGGGGTTGTTCTTCGACCAAGGAGTTCATAACCTGCAGACCCGCCGACTCACAACATCGTTGCTTGCATGTGAAAATGAAACAAACTTTCAAACGATGATACTTTGCTATCAAGTCCACCATCACTGAAGAAACTCACCCTCTCGCCATTAGAACTTGGCTAAAATCTTGGTGAAGCCAAAACAAAGTCCATCTAAGCTCCCCGATTTCATGCCCACAGGACTCCATCCCTAGGGTGCTAGATGTGAGCCACCATTTCAAACAGAATTCTAAATCTAGACATTCATCCTTTGGGCTCTGTGCCTACACTCATCATCTAACATTAAACTTGATGATCATATGCTAAAAGTCATTTGGAAAACCTCTACTCGTAGACTGTTGTGATGACAATGCTATTTGATATAGTTTTTGAGAGACTTCCCTCCGCTCGTCGACTCCTAACTCCCTTGTGGGAAAGAGGAAAAAATGGAGAAACTATCGAGCCCTCAACCTCCTTCGGGCCCCTAGTATTAGACCTTCATTGTCAAGATTATGCCCCATCCCATATGTTCCTAAAGAGAAAACTGCCCCCATACTCTCAGCCTTTAGAACCTGGCTTCTCGTCTACCGATGAACTTCCCTTTAAGTGAAAACAAAGAAAAAAGAAGGTTGATCCCTTAGATGGACCTGATTCCTTAGGTGACTCCCATCAGACTTTTGCACGTCTTTCACTATTTTCAAATGACAATCTCCTCACGACTTTCCACTTCCTCTCACACAAAATACTTGAAAGGTCAATAAGCTACCCAACCATCCTTTGGACTCACGGATCCTTCCTAGTTGAACTCCACTCCCGGAATGTTGTCTCACCAAAGCCATTTTGAACAACAAACTCCAAACGGCCAAGCTCCTCCCTAACTCCCACCACCTAAAAGATGATCCGAATAATTTATAACCTAAAAACAAACTTCGACCCATGTGCCAAAATGGCATGTTCTCCTTAGTAGACCCCCACAATCTGACCAAGTCCTAGGGCAGGTGGAATGTTGCGGGCCGCCCTACCCTGTTTTCCCTTCTAAAACAACCATCCAACCAAGGAATTCTGACCCCTCGGGACCAAATCATCCAAACCTCCTCTTGTGTACTACTAATGGCAATCTGAATTATATGTTAGATTTCTCTTGAAAATCCTGAATTATCCAATCTAACTCTATTTACAGGGATTTGACTAAAGTTTTAGTGGTCTCTTGCTCGAATATGCTCACCTCTCTTTTGCCTACAAGATATATGGAATCAGGTGCAAGATCTTTTGGGGGCAGCCACAAAGAAGGACAAAGGAAAGAAAACTAAGGCACCCTGTGGAAAATAAGATAAGGACCAGATGAAGTATTAGTTCCAGGAGGAACTCCTGAAATCCAAAGTTACCACAGAGTGGAAGGAGGTCTCTAACACAAACATTGGACCAAGTCGAAGAAGATGAAATCACAGTCATGGATCCTCGATACAATGTAGTTGCCAACCTTCCATTTCCATTGATCGATTGGGATGAGTAAGAGGTCGATGACCTCGACATTTTAACCAAGCCCATTGAGGTTTGAAAAAATGAATGGATTGATGGGAAATTTGCCGAATTGAAGTAGCAAGGGGTCACTTTGACCTATGAAGGGCTCAAAAATGAGCCAAGTGGAACAGACATCGGGACAGTTGTTGCTCCATCAATAGAGACTTAAAAATCCCCTCTGGTTACCAGGTCAAGAAAAAGAAAAGAAACTGATGAGGAACAGCCTAATCCTAAGGTGTATGCAAGAAAGGCCTCGGAAGGTGAACCTTCCAAGAAACATAAGAGTTTGTGCAGTGTCATAGAGATGCCTATTATTCAAGAAGATCTGCTCCATGAGGGAGAGGAAATGGAGGCTGAGCAACCAAAATCTCCACCTGCTGGTTCTGTTGCTGCTACTCCTTTGCCTGCTTCCCAAGCATTGGTTGCTACTTCCCTACCTGTGGTGGACATCTTGGTTCACCTTGCTTCTTCTCCACCTACCAGGAAGGTTGTAACAATTGAATCTTTTTCTGCCACCACCTCTCCACTCTCTTTTACTTACATGTCTCCAACCACATCTCTCTCATTAGTAACAAAAATGATACCCATACACACACTCTCACTTCCAGAGGAATTCTCTCAGCATATGCAGAAGGTTCCTACCGAGCTTTCTAAAGTATTGATGAACTCGGCTATTCAGGATACCTTGGCATAGATCCTTGCTAGTACCCCCACCTCCACTCCTCCAACTGAAGCACCCGAAATGAAAGCCACAATGGAAATATTCGAGGAGTTGGAATGACGAGAGAAGGAGTTGGAGGAAGAAGAAGACGACTACCATGAACAACCAGAGCACCAACATTTACAAATTGATAAGGTAGTCTATGAAGGAGAGGAAACAAAGTCCTCTGAGGGTGATGAAGAAGAAGATTCCGACACCAAATATGTTGTTGAAACCATTGATGTAGACCTAGAAGAAGAGCTATCTCAAGAGTTAAAGGATGTTGGAGAGGAAGTGGAAAGACCACCTCTCAAAGAAGAAAAAAAGTCTAGTGATAAAATGAAAGAAGACACTGAACTTCCAACTAGGGAGCAAGAAGAAAGCCCCAATCATGGTGAAGAGGGGCCACTCTCAGAAAGCCAGGAAGAAAAAGAAAAGAAAGAACAAGATGTGCCACCTCAATGTGAGGAAGAGGAGAGTAAAGAAGAAGATAAGCCCCTAGAAGAGTCTCAAGCTAACAAGAGTCCAGAAACAAAGCAACTTGAGGAATATGGGCATAATGAAGAAGAAGAAGAAAATGATAGTAAAGGGGAGGACAGCCCCAAAGAATTCATGCCCACCAAGTCCCTCATCAAATGCATTGTGTTCATCTGGGACTCTGACAAAGAAGAAGAGGACACGAGGATGGAGCAAGAAGCTCCTGATGATAAAGAGATTAAAGTCACGAGGGATGAAGAAGAAGGAGATCATGAATCACCCAAGGAAAATCCTCAGATGTGCGAGTGGTTGACATGCAACTGGAGAAGAAAGCTCCTGCTCCAAGAGATCTAAGAGCAAGGTTAGAGGTCATCTTGGCCCAAGCTCATATCAACACCAAGAAAGAGAAGAAGCCCAAAGTTAGATCCAAGTTGACAATGGATGCTTCTAGATCTCAGACTGTGCAGGTAGCCACACCGATGGTGGGAGAAGAAGGAATAAGTTAGGATGTCTCCACCATTGAATTGGGGATAGCCATCAGAGAGTAGAAAATAGATCACCTTCAGGAGTCTGTTGCCATAGTGGTACATCTAATGCAAAAAGACAAGCTCTCCAAGGAGGAGCTACAGGCACAGCTGGCTAATTTGACAACCTATATTCAACAATGGTCTTTAGCAGAAGAGCTTCCCACCACATCCTCAACATCACCACAACTGTTATCCTAGGACCACATTGACAAGCTCAAGAAAAGGAAGAACTGGACTAAGACTATGAAAGATTGGTTCCAACAGGTCATGTATACTAGAAACATGAGCATCAGTTGTGTTGTCAAGACAACAAATAAATTCTTGGACATCCAAAAATCCCTTGAGGGCATGAGGAAATTATGCACTAACTTCCCATGGATATATGAATCCACCTACCCTAAAGTTGAGGTCATCCTCAAGCTGCCTCACAAAATATGGAAAGAAGACCTTGCATTGGTAGAGGATGATCATTAACTAGTGGATATGTGGAAGTTGGACTTCAAATATAGGAAAGAGATAATGGAGAAAGTCCTCTGCAAAGTGGAGCCATACATTGATTGGGACAAAGGACTTTAGGGAAAACTATATTGAGTATCTGAAATTGATGACATGCTACGATGTGCCCATTATTGAGATCGATCTAGAAAAGGTGAACCCTTATTTCCGTAAGAAGATGGAGATGGAATGTCAGGCGATCTCACCATGGATTTTATGAATTTTGCTACTCGGGCTTTCACCGAATTTGAAAAAGTCAAGGACAATATAGCTAAGTGTGATGAAGATTTGGATACACTTACGGACTGATATAAACAATGGAACTACCAGGTGCTCCAATCCAATATAATTGAGATCAAGAAACTTCAATCGTTAATCAACAAGTTCATAGAATATGTCGCTTTGAAGAAGCATGAAGGAAACCTAATCATTGATAACAAGATCTTCATAGAATAGTTGCAACAAAGGAAATCAGCTAGAAGACAAAGTGCTATAGTGCTGCCACAAGAAGAAAAAATAGAGAAAAGACAAGGAATGTATTTTAAATTGTAATATATTTGGGGGTAGGTGAAGCCCTATTTTGTAGTGAATCTTGGCCACACAATGCAAATCAATCTTGGCCATTCATTTTTCTTTTTGAAAACTATAAATATGGGGTCTCATCTTATTTTGAAGAGAGAGTTGAGTTGTTGTAAAGACATGCTACAAAAATTTTAATAGAAATTCATTGGCTTTGGTGGATTCTTGAGTTTTTTTGCATGTTACATGGTTCATCTCCTATAGTTAGCTAATTTAGATAGATTTACTTTGTTGTTTCAACTAGTTTTAGATTAATTTGGTAGATTAGTTAATGTTGTTCAATGGTTCTGAAGATTTGTTTCTATGTTGATGCCTTTCTTGTCCATAATTTTTGTTGTTTGTTGATGGTGAATAGCTGTGTAAAGTTAGTCTAGGCATAAACTAAAGCTACTCCAAACTTCTATCTTTTATTCATGCATGTTTATGGTGAATGAATGGTTGAATATTTATAGTCCTTAGAATCTTGTACAAGTTTCACGATACTGTGAGTCAATTTGGTTAAGTGAGATTTTGTTTTGAGGAAGTGTTCCCTAGTACTAGCCCTCCATGACCACTATTCATTGCTAGTTTTAGATCCAGGAACCTCTTCTCTTCTTTGCTATTTTTCCTTTTTTTTATTAAGCAACCTATGTTAAGGTTCATTGCACATTGTAAAGCCAAATCTTATGATAAAATAGGAGTTTATGATTGTTGTTCAAAACTGTGGCAAACTGCACTCTAACTTCCCATCTTAGGAACTCCATTTCAAGATTCATCTTGCATCCAACCCAAACTACATAAGTCTACCTTGTGATTACAAAAAAAGTCACATCAAACATCAGTTGAGAAATCCCATGCATGTGGCATTAGAATTAGGGTTGGGTTGAGCTAGATCAAATTGGATCATTCTCCCCTAAAATATTTCAAAGAGTTTTCAGGTCAACACCAAATAGAGGGGAATTTCAAGAGTTGCATCCCCCCATAAGGGCTAAGTGAACCAAGGGAGGGGACGCCGCTTCTTCCTCTTCCTCCATCTCTTCCACCTTCAGCTTCCCCCACCTTTCATCCATCCTCCAATCAACCACTCCAAACCGCCTTCAGGCCTCATACTTCTCATAGCCGGGGAGTGGTCTCCACCTTGGCCTTCCAAGTCCAAGGCGTAGTCCCAACTACCGCTGCCCGTGCAGCCCCAAGTTACTGTTTCGCAATAGCGAGTATCACCTCCACCTCCCCTCATGGCTTGGTTGGTGCAAAACCATTCTCCATTGCACTTCAATGCTTACCATGACATTCCCAAGAATTTAGAGAGCTTCTGCACAAATTTTAATCCTTGTGATCCACAAAGGATGGTAGAAGAACACATTAAGATATTTGAAACATTGATCAAAGATATGTAGATCGATCATGAGGACGTGGCACGTTGGCTCTTTCCATACTCGTTAGGAGAGGAAGCTTTTTATTGGTATATCAACTTGCCAAGGGCCTCCATTACTTCATCCCAGGACCTTCTGATGAATGCTTTCCTACAAAAATACAAAATTTTGATCAGCCCTTTAGAGCTGTACTAGTAGTTTATGTTCGTCCATAGGGAAATTAATGAACCAATCAGCTCTTTCAATGATTGTTTCCATTGTGCCTACATGAGACTTCAACCCCCTTGTGTGCTCAACGATGCTAGCCTATCTATTATGTAGCTTTGGATAATATTATGTCAACATTGGTGAAGAGAATGTGCCCACTGCCCACCATGTTGGTGAATGCCTATTCAGAGGTAGTCATCGCTAGTACTGATTTGGGACAAAACATTTTCGGTCCATTGCCCTCTTTGGGTCCAATGGCTCATCTGATGCAGGTTCAAGGGCTCAACCAAGGGTTCTCTCATCGGGCACCTCTTATGAACTAGGTGCCTCAGTTGCCCATAGTCCCACATCCAAGACAACCAATGAACTAGGCACCTCCCATGCCTTCATACTTCCAGCTTCAACAAGAGTTTACCTATGTCCAAGATCCTTAATAGCAACATGCATACTCCCAGCAGCCTCAAGCACCATTATACCTATAGGGACCAAAATTTTCTCTAGCACAACAAAATCAACTAGTTGGCCCACCTATTTTCCTTCAAAATCAAGTGCCACAACCAAGCAACACTGAGAAAGATCAACTTGATGAGCTGACTGAAATGATAAAGAAAATGTCAATGGATTTGATGCACTTGAGAAATTAGAATAATCAATTGTAGGCCTCCCAACATAGCCTCTAGGCTAATCTCAATTGAGATAACAAAGATAGTAGGGATAACCACGAAGCAAGTACCTCCTCAGGAAAAAATTATGAACGAGGGAAAAATTCCAATCAAAATTTTGAAAGGAGACCTTCCTAGAGGTAGAATCGGACATGGAACATGAGGCCCAACAATGGGGGTGTTGCCACTCCTCTTGATCAACTTGCCAGTAATGAGAAGATAACTAGTGGAGTGTACCTCACCAAGGCTACCTTATCTGGATGGTGTCGGATTCATAAGAAAAGCAGACATTTTGAGTTGAGTTGGAAAATGTGCCTCAATCTCATAGGCTGAATCCCCTAAGAAAGCATGGTTGTTGTGACATTCATGGTGTCTGGCCGACTGACAGTTTAGTAATCTTTTGTTTTTCTCATGTCACTGTGACATTGCTTCTATCTTGTCGAATGGACCTATCATTCGCTATAACCCTTTGCAGAGTGGAAATGTCTCAGCAATAGAAGGGTTTGTTATTGGGTGCCTAGCATATGTCAGTGTGACCTATGGTGACTGGAGTCATTGGTGTAACCTGTTTGCTTCGATATGAATTCTTAGTGATGGAGGGTTGTCTCACTGATATGTTTTCTCCTGGAGCCATCGGGGTAACTCAAGTGTGTCGGTATGTGGGCCTAACGACTGGGAGATGTCTAGCCGACTGTATACACTCGAAGTAGCTTAAGGGTCTCGATATGAAGTCTCAGCGATGAAGGATTGTCTTGGCGACAATGTAACCTTCAGAGATATCGGGAAGACCCTTAGCCAAAAGGCTTGTTTTGATATGATGTCTCATTGAATATCGGAAGTCTCGCCGATAGCTTGTGGGGTCATCGGTTCGGTGTGACTCTTGGTGAGAAGTGGTTTCGGGATATCATGGAAACCTCGGTAAGAGGTCTTGCGAAAGGTTGATTCTCTCGCTGACAGTGGAACACATCGGTATGACCTGAAGGCTTCGCTATGAAGTCTTGGCGATGGGAATTTGTCTCACCGACGGTGTGGGATGCGTTTGGAATGACTCCTGGTGAAAGGTGAGCTTGGGGTAACCTAGAGACTTCGGCGTGAAGTCTTGGCAACAAGTGTTGATCTCACTGACGGGGATGCAACTGAAGTCATCGGTGTAGCTCTCGGTGCCCGGTAAAAGGTCTTAGCGAAGTCAAATGTCTTTCCAACTCGGCAGGACATGGGTGCTCGGTATGTGGTCTCAGCGAAAGACGATAAGTCTCGCCGACTCTTGAATGTGTTCGGTATGACTCTTGAGCTCGGTATGAAGTCTTAGCAAAGATGGAATGTCTGGCTGATGGGAGACTTCTGAGTAACATGGAGGCATCAGTATTATGTCTTGGCGATAGTGTTGGCGGATGAGTTTAACTGGAGGTTGGTGAGAGGTTTCACTGATCATGCCGATAAGGTGACTCTTGCCGATAGATGGATGCCGATAGGAATACAATGGGTTTCGACATGACTTGAAGACTCGATATGATCTCCTAGAAATAGCATTAGTCTCACCGATGTGCATACTATGGTCGATGTAACTTGTGAACTCGGTGGAACCTCTTGTCGATGGAGACAACTCTTGGCAACAACGTGTAAACAGGTCTTGTGGCATCGGGGAGACATTTCTTGTGTCTCACCAACATGCAACACAAGTTGATCACTGTTGACCAAGTAAAGGTTGTCTAATGTGGTATGATGTGGACCAATTTGAGAGGGCAGAGTGAACCATTTTGCTGTGAGACCGTTGCGACCGTTTCTGTGTGGAAAGGAAAAATCTACACGAGGAATTGGAAACATCTTTGAGTCGATAACGATGTCGAGCTGGAGGTTGCTTTCTGAATGTTGAGAATGAATGCATTTATGTATGCATTGGACGTTCTAGAAAGACACAGAGCAAGAGAGAAGGAAGTTGATAAGCCAGAAAGCTGAAGAGCTGAGAGCCAGAGAGAGATCGATAGAGAAAGGCTGAGTGGCTGGCTGACAGGCTGAAGCCATGAGGCCGAGGCAGAGAGTGAGAGAGGCAGAGTTATGCTGCTGGAATCTCTCTTGATCATGAATGCCATGTGTTATCTCTTAGAGATAGTATGTTACCAGTTGTATCCAGAATGAACAAGATGAATCTCTAAAGAGGCTATGAGCCTGAATTTATATTGTAACCATTCTATTGCTGAATAATACAATGGCTCGATCTTTGGAGTGTGGGTTTTTTCATTTGAAAGGATTTTCCACACGTAAATCTTTGTGTTCTGGTTTTCTATTTCATCTTTTATGTCTGCTGGTTTATGTAGTAGAATCTGTCATCTTTTATGTCTGCTAGTTTGTGTAGTAGAATCTGTTAATGCTTGTTGTTGAATTTACATGTGTTTCTCTCAGATGGATCAATGTGGGAAATGAACTTTGTATGTTCCGCATTTGGACATAGTTGTACGTGTCTTTGAGGCAACCTAATCGAAATGAAAGTTACCGAAGGCACTATTGTATGGAGTTTTCACTAGATGCGCTCCTAGATTTCCTTACAATTGGTATCAGAGCCTTCTTTTGGTTGTTGGTTCTGGATATTTCTCTTGTGAAGATTTCTTAGCTTGATGGGCTAGAAGAAATCTAGAGGAATGGACTGATGGATTGATCCTTTGATGAGTGGAAGCCTTGTGGTATTCTGAGACAGCATGCAGCTTGAAGGATGGTCAAGATGGAAAAAGGAGTTGATCATGTTGTGATCTATGTCTCTTGGCTAGTAGAGGTTTAACCTTGAAGTATGAGGTGGATTTTTCAGAGTGCTTATGCTAGGTGGTGGTTCCTGGTGTTGGAAGGCACTGTTTCCTGTTAACCTTGAATGCTTGAAGGCTATGAAGTTAATCATTAGATGATTTGCAAGATTCTAAAATAGCCTTTCTCTCTTTCTCAGATGCATGTACATGTTGGTGGTTTAGAGTTGGCCTGAAAGGGGTCTGGATTCTCTTGAACTGTTGTTTCCTTTCTAAGGATGTTTTGTACTTGCATGGCTATGTGGTTTTGCAGGTTTTACATGGTTAAGCAAAAACTTGTGATCATGTGGAGTTGTTGTTAAGCTATTGCCTAGGTATTGGCCTTTTGGGGTGTTGCTGGATGAGATAGTTGCAGGTCTACATGCATGCTTGGTGCATGGTTTGAGGAGGTATGTTTTCTTCTCTACATGGGAGTGTTGGTAAGTGATTTTTCACTCAGCATTCTTGTGGTGGTGTTCCTTGATTATGGTGCTCATTGTGGACATGTTTGGCAAGTTAGATTTGGTGTGATCTCGTGTTTGAGTCATGTTGTCTACGTGGTTATTCTCTTTGATATCTCAGTGATGCAGTTTCCAATGCAATGATGGGTTTGCACGTTTCTGTTGAATGGATCTACGGGTTGTGCAATGTTGTGGGATGTCTTTACCTACATGTTTGCTATGAGACAACTCGGAAGTGGACTATCTATATCCATGAGGTTGATTCATTGTTGGTACAAACTTATTAGCTGGCCTTGTCCATGGTCACTTGTGCATTGGTGTGGTGTTTTTGAGATGAGAGGATGGATACTTTTGAGTACATGTATAGTCGGTTATGGGAACCTGTAGCAGGTGGTCATGATGCTTGTAGAGCTCGGGTGTCACATTTCAATGGGAGCTCTAGCAGTAACTAAGGATTCATCACGTGGTGGTGAATGGTCTTCTTTAGTGTTGCAGAAGGGTTCTTGCGCTTTTTCATGGACATTATTTGAAGATGTGCAACATCTTGGAACCATGGAGGATGCTTGGAGTCTTTGGCAAAGGTGTTGGTGGTGCTTGACAGGTGATGTTGGTTTTAAGTCTATTTGTTGTATGTCATGGTATACCTTGCTTGTACGCTGGAGTTTTGGCATTGTGCATTGTACTTGAGACAATGGAAAAGTCACCTGAAGCATGGGATCTCCTATGGGGATGTGTAGATCATGATGTCATGATAAGTTCCTGATTCAGTTGATTGGAACTTTGACAGTGGTCTAGAAATTCTTTGTGTATTGAGTGCTTTGATTACATGCTTGATACTTTGTGTTAGTGCAATAATGCAGTTGAAGTTTACCATGAGATGATCAGTTGCTAGTACTCATGGATACATGAAGAAGAAGGTGAGGCTGTTTTTCTCTTATGAGAGATGTGTTGCTGCTTGTTACTCTTGTTAAAGTTGTTCAGCAGAAAGTCCGAGAAGCCTTCACCCTGGTTGAACGTGAGTTCAATAAGAGACCTATGAAAAGATTTCCCTTGGATTAGTCATGATGACTTGTATATCTTGAAGGAGTATTCTCGTTCTCACTCTTGGTCGTCTTGGAAGTTTATCTAAAAGGTATGTGGCCCATTATATTTTTCAGATGTGTTTTATTAAGTTTACTTTCATGACATGGATCTTGAATTACTGTTTAATGATTCTGGAAGATTCATAGTGGAAGTTGTACAGTTTCTTTTATCTCCTTATTACTAATGAGAATTGGTAGAAGATGATGTATGGGCTGATTTCCTAAAATGGGAAATGAACAAGATTGATCTTCTGTGAGATGCTTACATCCATGTTGGTTTTAAAGATAGTTTGATCTTGGTAATTGAACGGATGGATGTTGTTAAGGATTTCTTTTAGGATATGAAGAAGATCATCCTTGACACAGCTGGCTGTTAGAAGTGTATGTAGGAGGATGTTCTACAGGAAGATGATGTGTAGTGTTTCTCTTTGTGGCTGTGAAGGCTTGTGGTGAGAGTTCTTGTGGCAGGTTGTTGCAGGTTGTGCATATCATTGTGGATATTTCCTTGGTACTACATGGTTACATTTTCTATGTGCCGAAATTGGTAGACTTGTTGTGCCTTTGATCTTTAAGATCTGAATTACTCTAAAAGTGGGAGTTCTTGTATGTGTCTTGTCTTCTTTGACTGGTTGACACTGGAACTTGTATTTGTTGTTAATGGATTGGTAGAAGTTTACTAATGTTGATACCTATTGAGGTATGTCAGATTGGATGGTATAGCACGAGTTGTGGGTGCTATTTTCAGTCATGTGGGTTATCAGTTGGATGGAAGCAGTTAGTCCAATTGTTGTTCTAACTGATGTTTTGTATCTTGTTTCTGGATAATGACTTCACTGTTGTGTTTTGTTTGAAGCTTTGCAGTTGATATTGCTTCTGTATAGCATTTTGAACACAGTGAAGTGGTAGCAGTATCTTGTTGGTGAGATCACTGGGATCTTTTGCTTGTGTTTGTTGGAATGGTGATTATACACCTTGGCTTTGTATTCTTCTTCCACAGGTGGCATGTTGGAAGATGACTAGATTGTTGCTTGAAGGTGAACATCTTGGATGTTGGAGCTAATTTCTTGATGGAGCATGATAGAATGTTGAGATCTATGTGTTTTCCTGGAAGACTATGGTCGGTTGCTTTGTTGGTCAATGAGTTGCAGTTGGATACCTAGTCTTTGTTGCAGATTGTCCTGTGGACTGTTATCTGTTGAATCATGTTGATTGCGTGTCTTGAGTATTGTAGGGCTTTGAACTAGTGGAGCTAGTGTGATCTTAGTTCTTGGTTGCTTTGGAGGTGCCTGTGTGTCTTCTTCAAGAGGGAGATTGTTGGAAAATGTGCCTCAATATCATAGGTTGAATCCCTTGAGAAAGCATGGTCGTTATGACATTCATGGTGTCTGGCTGACTGACAGTTCAATAATCTTGTGTTTTGCTCATGTCACTGTGACTTTGCTTCTATTTTTCCGAATGGACCTATCATTCGCTGTAACCCTTTGCAAAGTGGAAATGTCTCAGTCATAGAAGGGTTTGTTATTGGGTGCCTAGCGTATGTCAGTGTGACCTATGGCGACTGGAGTCATCGGTGTAACCTATTTGCTTCGATATGAAGTCTTAGCGACAAAGGGTTGTCTCACCGATATGTTTTCTCCTGGAGCCGTCGGGGTAACTCAAGTGTTTCGGTATGTGGTCCTAACAACTAGGAGATGTTTGGTCAACTGTATACACTTGAAGTAGCTTAAGGGTCTTGATATGAAGTCTCAGCGATGAAGGATTGTCTTGGCGACAATGTAACCTTTAGAGATATTGGGAAGACCCTTGGCCAAAAGGATTGTTTCGATATGATGTCTCATCGAATATCGGAAGTCTTGCCGACAGCTTGTGGGGTCATCGGTTTGGTGTGACTCTTGGCGAGAAGTGGTTTCGGGATATCATGGAAACCTCAATAAGAAGTCTTGCCGAAGGTTGATTCTCTCGCCGACAGTGGAACACATCGGTATGACCTGAAGGCTTCGCTATGAAGTCTTGGCGATGGGCATTTGTCTCACCAATGGTGTGGGATGCGTTCGGCATGACTCCTGGAAAAAGGTGAGCTCGGGGTCACCTGGAGAATTTGGCGTGAAGTCTTGGCAACAGGTGTTGGTCTTGCCAATGGGGATGCAACTAAAGTCATCGGTGTAGCTCTCAGTGCTCGGTAAAAGGTCTTGGTGAAGTCAAATGTCTTGCCGACTCTGCAAGACATGGGCGCTCGGTATGTGGTCTCGGCGAAAGACAATAAGTCTCGCCGACTCTTGAATGTGTTTGGTATGACTCGGGTGCTGCCACAATAATGGGTTACACTTTTTGGGACATCCTAATTTTTGTTTGAAATCACATATTTTTAGAAAATACAATGATTTATGACTTTAAAGGTTCCATTAAAATTATTTTAGTTAAAGAGGGATTTATCAAACCCCCTTATATCAAACCCCCTTGGGTAGAACCTTGTTAGATTTAAACCATACCTATAATCAATTCTCCTCTACACCTATCAAAATGCTGATAAAAAACCACTTTCGATTTACCTTTTCGGTGATTAAATGAATTCATTTAAAATTTATGTTTTGTAAGCATGCATCCCTTATTATAAGCTTCCCAAAAAGTATAATTTTAAATATGTTTAATTTGATTATTATATTTATTTTTTATTTCTCGTGAATGTAGGATTTTCAATGAACATCAAGTTATTTATTTCACACATACGAAAAAATAGAAAAATAGAGAAAAAAAATTCTAAAAAATACATGTCCCCTAGGTATTGATGTCCTTATTCCAACAAAAAAAGAATAAGTTAATTCAAATGAATACAAAAAAATTTATGCGTGTCGAAGTACACCTCTGTCCAAATTATAATTATGCTGACTTGGAAAATTAATTAAAAAAAATATATGTAACAAAAAATTATGAAAAAATAATCATCCCTAGATATTGGTGTGAAAAAATTATATTTTAAAAATTAGAATTGCATCCTATCTATAAAAAAATTTGCGTGTGTCGAAGTAAACATCACTTTTTAAAAATGTTGATTAGTAGAAAAAATAAATTATTAAAAATTACATAAAATGATTCACAATTTATTTTTTAATTTTTTTAAAAAAATATAATTAGAATCTAAACAAAATATCTAACAAATAACTAGTTTGATTCACCTTCAAAACCTTAATGGTTTATCTACTATAGGTGTAAGAACATGAATGTCTATTGAAAAATCCTGATTTTAATGTCAAGTTTGGCCAAAAACTGTAACCCATTATTGTGGGATCACCCACTCCTGAGCTCAGTATGAAGTCTTAGCGAAGATGGAATGTTTGGTTGATGGGAGACTTCAGAGTAACATGGAGGCATCGGTATTATGTCTTGGCGATAGAGTTGGCAGATGAGTTTAACTGGAGGTCGATGAGAGGTCTCACTGATCATGCCGATAAGGTGAGTCTTGCCGATAGATGGATGATGACAGGAATACAATGGGTTTCAGCATGACTTGAAGACTCGATATGATCTCCTGGCGATAGCGTTAGTCTCACCAATGTGCATACTATGGTCGATGTAACTTGTGAACTCGGTGGAACCTCTTGCCGATGGAGACGACTCTTGGTGACAGCATGTAAACGGGTCTTGTGGCATCAGGGAGACACTTCTTATGTCTCACCGACATGTGACACAAGTTGATCACTATTGACCGAGTAAAGGCTATCCGACGTGGTATGATGTGGACCAATCCAAGAGGGCAGAGTGAACCGTTTTGCTGTGAGACCATTGTGACCATTTCTGTGTGGAAAGGAAAAATCTACACGAGGAAGTGGAAACATCTTCGAGTCGATAACAATGTCGAGCTAGAGGTTTCTTTTTGACTGTTGAGAATGAATGCATATATGTATGCATTGGACATTCTGGAAAGACATAGAGCAAGAGAGAAGGAAGCTGATAAGCCAGAAAGCTAAAGAGCTGAGAGCCAAAGAGAGATCGATAGAGAAAGGCTGAGTGGCTGGCTGACAGGCCGAAGCCATGAGGCCGAGGCAGAGAGTGAAAGAGGTAGAGTTATGCTATTGGAATCTCTCCTGATCATGAATTCCATGTTTGATCTCTCAGGGATAGTATGTTACTAGTTGTATCCAGAATGAACAAGATGAATCTCTGAAGAGGCTATGAGCCTGAATTTGTATTGTAACCATTATGTTGTTGAATAATACAATGGCTTGATCTTTGGAGTGTGTGGTTTTTTATCCGAAAGGATTTTCCCCACGTAAATCTTTGTGTTCTGGTTTTCTGTTTCATGTTTTATGTCTGCTGGTTCATGTAGTAGAATCTGTTAATGCTTGCTGTTGAATTTACATGTGTTTCTCTCAGATGGATCAATGGGGGAAATGAAGTATGTCTATTCTGCATTTGGACATAGTTGTACATTTCTTTCAGGCAACCTAATCAAAATGAAAGTTACCGAAGGCACTACTGTATGGATTTTTCACTAGATGTGCTCCTAGATTTCCTTACAAGTTGGACTATCCTGAATTCTAGATAGCCAAAAAAATCTTTAAAGTAGAGGTACAAAATGCTATTGATAGTGAAAAATGCAAATACCTCATTCCATTTGAGCCTTATGATTCCTCCTGTCTCATAGTCAACCAGGCCCCATTCCCAAAGAGTGACTACAACGAGCTTGAGATCGAGACCGCTACTACCAAGAATGGAGAAGTACAAGAGGTAAGTAAAAAAGAAACCTTGTCTCAACTTTTTATTTCCATAGACAATGGTCCAATAGATGAGGAAGAATTATATGTAGATGAGGTTCAAATGTTCCACCAAAGACCAACTCCCTACTACCTTAGGAATAGATAGGTGGGTGGACCTTTTACTACTTCCACTCTGCCCAACAACTTCAACACTCCTCCTAATCCCAATGCTAACAATAATCCTGGATTTCCTTGAATGTGCCCACTAAATATCTCAACAAGGATATGCCATCAAACTAGCCACAAAACCAGCCTCAAAGACAACACCAAAATCAATCGAGTCAGACACAAGCCCAGCCTACTAGCTTTATCATAGGTAGAGCCTTCGAAACTGAAATTGAACAAATGGGAAAATATGTCGCAAAAGAGTTTAAGAAAGTTAAAATCAGCTTGTTTTCCTTTGAGTTACTTAAGGTCCCAACTGTTAGGCATGCCTTCTTTAGAGTCATTAATGGGAATCCTTCCTCTAAGGTAGCACAAGAAGTATCAACCAAAAGAGTCTCTTTCTGAGACCCTCCAAATGAACTCGTTATTCAACAAGTTCATGGCAAGAAGGTTGATCCACCTCAAGGTCAGTCGATGGGTAAGCAACTTGCCAAAGAATCAGATCAGAAGAATAGGCAAAGCTCCAAGGATCAGCCCTCTAGGAAGACTAAGGATAGGACTGACCATGATAAGAAAAAAGCTCAAGTAGCTCAGATAGATACACCCATGGGCCTCTTCCAAGGAAACTTGGAAACACTGCCCTTCCTTACCACCATCCGGATATTTAGAAAGAATTTGCACAATTTATTGATTGACTTCGGAGGATCAGCCAATGCTATGCCTCTAGCCATATGCAAAGCACTTGGGATTACCCCCACTCCCTCAAGGAGAAAGGTGACGCAACTAGACAAAACTAAGGTAAACATTGTTGGAGGGATGAATTGGATCCCAATGCAAATTTTTGTAGACCCGAGGGTGCAACAAGTTATTGATATCCAGGTTGTGGATATCCCAGATACATGTGGAATTATCTTGGGATGGGACTTCACCCGTGTATTGAATGGATATGCTGCAACAATTTTTTCTCACATGTGGCTACCATGGAAGGGACTGCCAAATCAGATTTGCATAGATCAGGAGCCACAAATGAAATTCATGATTACGAAGTATAACAACTCCACCAATGAGGTATTGTTCATTGAAACAGAATTGGGAAATTACTACCCCTTTGCTTATCAATAAGAAGCAGAGCCGTAAGAAGAAGGACTGCCTATGGAGGTCTGCTTGGTACAATGTAGTCCTCCCACCAACTTGATCCATGCACCTCAAAGTACAGAAATGTTAGTGGAACTAGAAGATGAAGAGCACTATGAAGATGGAAATTTAGGATTGCTAGATGGTTTCCAAGACTTCATGGAGAAATGCATACAAGATCAACTTGTCTTGGGTGCGAGAATGGATTTCCGAAATCTCTTACTACCAAGCTGGTGCAGGGTACACAATGCTTCCCACTCCGAGTTTGAATGTTGCTTGTTCAAAATAATGGTGGAACATGTTAAAGGAGTAATTACTCTTTAGAAAGAAATTCCAGCAGGGAAACACACCCTCAATCATACCGCATCAAAACCCACTCTGCAAGTTGTAGATAACAAATTTTAGCCTAAATGGAATGAACGCATTCTTGGCCCTAGTGTCAAAGAGCCTTCCAAATTCTAGACATTACACTTCAACAGATCCAAGTCAAAGCAGGGAGTCAATGCCAAATTTGAATTCATCAGCCCCATGGGTAAGACCTATTTCGTTGCCCATAGAATCCAATTTTATTGTACCAATAATGTAGTGGAATACGAAGCTTTGGTCCATGGTATTTTGATGGCCTTAAGGAAAAATCTTAAAATGCTGCAAGTTTTTGATCATTCTAAGTTGGTAATCAAGCAAGTCCAAAAATTGTACTCTTGCCACAACAGGAGATTGGAAAACTATAGGCATAGGGTTTGGGATCTCCTAGAGAGTCTAGATGCATTTAATACGCAGTTGATCCCACACTCCCAGAATCAAACAACTGATGCCTTGGCCTAGGAAGCCAACACTTTGAAACCCCTCTCCTTGTCCGGACTCAAGAGATTCACAATTGAGTTGACTTATGCTCCATCTATTCTAGACAATATCACTCATTTCTAGGTATTCAATGATGAGAAGAATATCTTGGAATTCATCACGAGCTCAGATGCATTTTCAACATAAATAATTGATGAAGCTGATCCAGAGGAAGTTGAATTAGATATAGAGAGGGTTATTAACCTCAAAATGAATACTATTCCTAGTGGTATGGTTCAACTTGAATGAATATTTGACTTGAATCAGATCAGGGATTAGGATCAACAAACAAAGAAGGATGCCATAACCAATCAATGTGACACTCACGACCTTGAGACAATTGAGGAAATCAAGAATATTTTTATTGGAAAAGTGTGCACTACAGAAGAAAAGAAAGGGATTGTGGAAGTTTTATGAAAGTATCACGATGTGGTAGCATGGAGTTATGAAGATCTGAAAACCTATGACACCTGCATCATCACACATATGATCCCTCTCAAGCTGGATGTGCGGCCATTCCACCAACAATAATGCCCTATCAATGCCTTGCTAGAACCAATCATCTACAAAGAGGTACAAAAATTACTTTCAGCCAGAATAATCTTTCTAGTTAGACATTCCACATGGGTGGCCAATTTGGTCCCAGTCAGAAAAAAGAATGGAGAAATTAGATTGTGCATAGACTTCCACAATCTGAACATAGCCTTAGAAAAGGATAATTATCTGATGCCATCACTGGATGAAGTACTGCAGATCATTAATGGTTCGTAAATGATGTCTTTCCTTGATGGGTACTCCAGGTACAATCAAGTGATGGTACAGTATGAAGACCGCCATAAGACAATATTCACCACCAAGTGGGGGACCTTTGCTTATAGAAGAATGCCATTTGGGCTCATTAATGCTGGCGCTACTTTTCAACATACCATGGATATTGCATTCAAATATCATATCAGAAAGTGTATAGTCATCTATATGGATAATTTTACCGTGTTTTCAAAGAATCAGAGTGATCACATCTCTGACTTGTGCAAAGTATTTCAAAGGTTCCAGGAATTTGGAGTTTCTCTTAACTCGAAGAAGTGCATCTTTGGAGTAACAGAAGGGAAATTGCTTGGGAATTTTATCTTAGAGCAAGGCATCTCCATTGAACTTGAGTGCATCTAGACCTTATTGAAGAATCAGCTGTCAGGCAGCAAGAAAGAACTCAAATATTTCTTCGAAAAGATCAACTTCATGCGAAATTTCATTATAGGCTTTGCTAAAATTGTCAAGCCCCTCAATGCCATGTTGAAACAAGATGCTAAGATCAAGTGGACTCCCGAAACAAAGCAAGCCTTTTAAGAAATTAAGCAAGAAATTGCTGAGGCACCAGTGCTAGTCAGCCCAGACTATCTGAAGCCCTTGTACATCTATTAATTTGCTTCAGATTATTCATGTGCCAACATTTTCACCCAAAAAGACAATGATGGAAATGAGCACTCGATTGTATTTATGAGTGCTCCTTTGAAAGATGTCAAGCTATAGTATCATAATGTGGAAAAATAGGCATATTCCCTTATTAGATGAGTGAAGAAGTTCAGACATTACATCTTACACAATAAGGTGTTTTCCATAGTTCCTGATGCAGCAGTGAAGACACTGCTTATGCAAAATGAGCTAGGCGAAAGAAGAGCAAAGTGGGTTACCTTGTTGCAGGAATATGACATGGAGATCCAACCCATGAAGTTGGTCAGAGGACAAGCACTCACTCAAATTATAGTTGAAGCAGTAGCTGATGTAGGACCTAAACTTATAGTGCAACACTACTAGCTTGAGGATGTTTCCCTAGGGGAGTGGTATGATGACATAGTCTACTATTTGTTGAACCACATGTGCCCACCTCACTTGCAAGGAGTTCAAAAGCATGCTATTGGGATGAAAAGTAGCAACTACATGCTGCAATGATCCATACTATATAAGAGGAATCACAAAGGTATCTATCTGAGATTCCTTGGAAAAGAAGAAGCAGTCATGGATCAGGCCCTCTGACTACTCATCAAATCCTATGAGAAGGTTATTATTGTCCTACAGTCTTCAAGGATGCTCACAACCATGTTTGTATGTGCCACATCTACCAAACCGCCATAACTAAAGAGAAGAATGTTACTGTCATGTTGCAACTAGTTATGGAGGTGAGGCCATTTGCACAATGGGATCTTGACTTCAGTGGTATGGTAAGCCCACCATCATCTGTAGGACATAGGTACATTCTAACTGCTTCTGATTATTGCACTAGATGGACATAAGCCATTGCATGTAGGCAATGCACAATAGAGGTAGTTACAAATTTTCTTGAAAGTTTTATATTAAATCATTTTAGTTGCCCTTATGCATTAGTGTGTGACAATGGCCCTACATTTTCTTCACTCAAGTTTGTTAGTTGGGAATTTGATTATGGAATTTCCCTTAAGTTCTCATCCAACTACTATCCCCAAGGAAATGGCCTGTCAAAATCCATAAATAAGAACCTGATCACTGTCATCAAAAAACTGCTTGATTGGAATCCCAAGGACTGGCATACCCACTTCCATTTTTTCCTTTGGAAAAACTGCACATACCACAAGGTTTCCCTTGGTGATTCCCCATTCCATCTTGTTTGTGGCCTAGAGCCCATATTCCCAATCCATCTAAAAATCCCCACCCTCAAGTTCATCAATGAATTTTACAAAGAAGGGGATCATAGAGAAGCTCGATTAGCTAAGCTACTACATCTAGAGGAAGTGTGTGACTGTGCAATAGAAAAATTTTCCAAACATCAGGGCGTAGTCAAAAGATGGTTCAACCACCGAGCCAAAATCAAGGCCTTCCAAATTGCTGATCTAGTCTTATGTTGGTACAAGGCCCATGAGAAGAAAGGGGGACATAAAAATTTTGAAAAGCTTTGGCTTGGCCCCTTTTAGATTGCTGAAATCGTTGGAGACAATGCTTTCCACCTAAAGACTTTAACTAGTGAAGACGTCTTGTTGCCTGTCAACGGGCAACACCTAAAGAATTACTTCCAAGCCTGAGCTCCCTTGTGCTCTTGTTTTGTAAATACTTGTACATAGGTTAGTTTAGGTTTCTTTTGGTTGGCTTTCATTTCATTGCTTTACGTCGCATTTTTTTTCGCTCATCTCCTAGTTGTCTTGTTTTCATGAGAGTATCTCTTCATTTCTATTGTGGTGGTCATGCTCGTTCAATGAACGGTTCACTTTGTTTCCCAATCTTAGTGTTCTTTGGCTAAATATTCACTCTCAACCATTGGTATTTGATCATTGTTGTGTAATAACTTCCTCCTTTGAACTTTGTTTTAGGACTCGACCCTTGGTTGAATCCTCCTTTAGGTTCATCTGAGATATTGCATAAAACACATATTAATTATTTCCAAAGTGTTTTACAATAGCTGTTATGATGACTTGGTGAGTGAAAAATCTTAAGTCCACTCTAGTGATCACTGTGGTTCCCAAACCCATAGTAGGCTTTAGTTCTTGCACGGTTGCGCAAAAGAAGAAAACGCTAAAAGAAGTACCAAAAGAAAGAAAGAAAAAAGAAGATTATGAAATAAGGGAACTGTATGGGTGTGTGGATAACTCTACTAGGGCTATGGATGCCTGGCTGGCAGTAGAGTAATATCCATGGGGTCACAGTGACAACCCCGCTGGGGCTATGGATGCTAGACTCGCAGTGAGGCAATGTCCAAGTTACTTTTGGAGTTGGACGATTCATGTAGTTTTCTCAGTTTGATTGGTTGTTGCTTTCCACAATTTCTAAGGAAAGGAAATCAATTCACCAAGCACACACTTTCGAGATGTTTTGTAGTTTGATTCAGCTAAAGATCCCATTCTCCTAGTTCATTTCTTGAAGACGGCCCTTCGTATGCGAAACCAGAGATTTTGGATTTTGAATGAGAATTTATCCTCAGAATGCTTGGGAGAATTCCCCAGTAGAGTCACCATTTGTTGTGCCTTCAACACACATGCCCCATTCAGAATGGGGACCCTCTCTTCCCTTTGCCTTGCTGGGTCACTTTTGGCTTTGCCTCATTTTGCGTGCCCCTATTTTGGTGTTCAAAATGGTCATTAAGCTCTTAGTGATGTCATCCTAAATTGACCACATTCTTCACCCCCTCAAATTTCAAGGTATTTTATCCTTGTGGGTTCCCACTTGGTGTTTTCGTTAGTGTTTCAAGAACTGGCGTCCATCGAGCTCCTCGGGCCTGACATATCGGGTCGCCCCTCTTGGACTTCCATCACTTCTTTGCCATTCTCCAATGACCATTCTTTGGCAGATTTCTGCCTGTTGGGGCTCAATCTCCTTGGCGTCGCCCGTTTATTTGTCAAACTTTCGAATGGCTATCCACCAACGGCCTCCCAACTCTCAAACCCCAAGGCCCCTGCAGCCATTTTTGAAGTTGCCACCTATAGACCATCAAACCCACCGTACCTGCATTTATGAAGAAAATTTAATGAAGGAATGACTATAAATAGTTGAATCTGAAAGATCATTCTCACTTGTCAGTTTGTCTAGAGCGAGCTTGAGCTAGCTTCTAACACTGCCATCAAGCCCCGGTTGTTCAATCACCATCTTCAAATCATTGTTGCCAGCTAGGTCATTCGCCTTCATCGGGATCTTGAGGTGAGTTCGCCGCTCATGCCCCGTGTCACCTTTTTCCTTGATTTTGAGTAAAATGATGAATTAGAAGAATAAAGAACACATGAATTAGATAGAGGAAAGCAAGGCACCCAAATTCCATGCAATAGAAATTAAAAAAAACCTCATAAATCACCCCTTAGCGTCGTTCTTCGGCTAGGGAATTCATAACCTATAGACCCGCTAACTCACAATGCCATTGCTTGCATGGGAAAATGAAACAAACTTTCAAACGACGATGCTTCACTATCGGGTCTACCATCGTGCAAAAACCTCACCCTCTCACCATTAAAACTTGGCTAAAATCTTGGCGAAGCCAAAAATGAGTCCATCTAAGCTCCCCGAGTCTGTGCCCATGGCACAACATTTTGAACTCGACCATTCATCCTTCAGGCTTTGTGCCTCCACTTGTCGTCTAACATTGAACTCGATGATTAAATGCTGAAAGCCATTCGGGTCCCGACTAGTAGACCTCTACCCGTGGGCCGCTGTGATGACAACGTCGTTTCATATGGATTTTGAGTGACTTCCCTCCACCCGCTGGCTCCCGACTCCCTCACAGCCGACAGGTGAAAATGGAGAAACTATCGAGTCCTCAACCTCCTTTGAGCCCTTGGTGGTTGAGCTCCATTGTCAGGATTCTGCCACATCCCAACCGTTACCAAAGAGAAAACTGCCCCCGTACTCCTAGCTTTCAGAACATGAATTCACATCTGCCGATGAACTTTCCTAAGCAAAAACAAAGAAAAATAAAGGTTGACCCCTTAGACAGACCTGATTCCTCAGGTGAATCCCATCGGACTTTCACAAGTCTTCTTTCATTTTGAAATGACAATCTCCTCATGGCTTTCCACTTCCTCCTACCCGAAATACTTGAAAGGTCAATAAGCTACATCGTTGTCCTCTGTACTCGTGGGTCCCATCCAATGAAACTTCGCTCTTGGAATGCTATCTCACTAGAGCTATTTTGAATAGCAAACTCCAGACGACCAAGCTCCTCCTTGACTTTGACCACCTAAAATATTTTTTGAATGACTTCTAACTTGAAAACAAACTTTGACGCACATGTCAAAATGGCCTATTCTCCTTAGTGGACCCCCAAAATCTGACCAAGTCCTAGGGTGGGTGGAACGTTGTAGGCACCTTACCCTATTTTCCCTTCTAAAACAACCATCTAGCTAGGGAAGTCTAACCCCTAGGCCCGAATCATCCAAACTCCCTCTTGTGAACTACTAATGAAAATCTAGATTATATGTTAGATTTCTCAAATGCTGAATTATCCAATGTAACTTTGTTTGTAGGGATTTGACTAACATTTTAGTGGTCTCTTGCTCGAATATTCTCACCTCTCTTTTTCCCATAGGATATATGGAATCAGGTATAGGACCTTTAGGGGAAGTCGTAGAGAAGGACAAAGGAAAGAAAGCTAAGGAAACCCGTGGAAAAGAAGATAAGGACTAGAACCACTGAAATCCAAAGTCACCAGAAAGTGGAAGGAGGTCTCTAACACAAACATTGGACACACAAACATCAACAAATTCAGGCAAAGGGCTAGGATCAATGCTACGAAGGAGAATGCAATACTAATCAGAGGCAGTGGGTTAGCCAAAGCTACAGGCTTCCCTCCCACTCTCGTTGCCCCTGAACTAGTAATGGCTTGCAGGGAGGCATACTAGTTGGAGACCTGAACCATAGTGGGCAGGGATGGAAATATTTTAGCTGACATGTCTTCCAAGGAAATAACAAAGACTTTTCATATCCCTACCTTCGAGGAAATGGAAATACCAACCAGGGATGATGGCAAGGCAATGTGGGAGGAGGACCCACTCAAATGTAAGCTCATAAATCAGTTTTGGCTCAAGGAGAAGAGGGGTAGTGCTACCAAGGATCCCCACAAACTATTCTGAAGTTATTTTTATGAATATTACCATGATTTTGTAACATTGTTAAGCAGAGTAATGGGCCTTCCAACTGCTTCCTATTTCCAAGAATGGATGATCTACTTCGTACAAGAGATCCTTCGGGGTGAGTTCATGTTCTATTGGGTGGGGATAATCAGTGATTGCTTCCATGAGTATTTTATGGCTATTAAGAAGACCTCCAAATTCTACATGGCATCCTATTTGGTCTACTCGTTGGCCGAATGAAGGAAATATAGAGGCTTGTTTAGAGCTCCAGATGGGGAACCTGGTAGGGAGCTAAATTTTCATGATAAATACCCTCAATTACAATTAAGGAACTTCAAGAAGGATTACTACAGGGTCAATGACGCTTTCATAGGTCATATCATTAGATTGCTCAGGGGTGACTTCAAGAGGTGAGTCTCCCAAAGTTCCAATGCATTTATGAAAAAAATTGTCTTTCTATTCATCTAGTATCTGAAGTTCACATATATTCGTGCAGAAGGCTTCTCAAAAATACCAAACAAGCTACCTCAGTATCCTAATGACTAGATAATACTATTGGAGCTCTCTCGACACCTATGTCAAGTGAACACCCTTTTAAGTAGCAAACATAAGGTAGGGATTCCTTATCCCCTCTCCTTTGGCCAAGGGTTATACGAATTCCATACCTCTTAGTGTGCCAAAAATTTAGAGAAGGAATTGGCCAAATACCATTTGAGACTCCACACTACCCAACCACAGATGGATCCCTATGGCCATATGAAGAGCACACTTGGACATGAATATTCCCATCTACATAGTGTTGAATATTTCTAGGCTTGCAAAGATGGAAATGAAGTGCAAATGAGGCACTATATGCAGATGACCGCATATTTCATAAAGAGGGTCAATTTGTTCCTAATACCTGACCAAGTGGAAGAAGATCACGGCATGGTCATGGATCCTTGATACAACATAGTTGCCAACCTGTCGCTGCCATTGATGGATTGGGATGAGAAAGAGGTCGATGACCCTGAAATTTTAACCAAGCCCATTGAGGCTCGAACAAAAGAATGAATTGATGGGAAGGTTTCCCAATTGAAGTAGCAAGGGGTCACTTTGACCTATGAAGGGCTAAAAAATGAGCTAAGTGGAATAGACAGTGGGATAGTTGTTGCTCCATCAGGAGAGACATTGAAATCCCCTCCAATCACCAGGTTAAGAAAAAGAAAATAAACTGATGAGCAATAGCCTAATCCTAAGGTGTATGCAAGAAAGGCCTCAGAAGGTGAACCTTCCAAGAAACATAAGAGTTTGGGTAGTGTCACAGAGATGCTTATTATTCAAGAAGATCCACTCCATGAGGGAGAGAAAATGGAGGTTGAGCAACCAAAATATCCACCTTCCAGCTCCACTGTTGCTGCTCCTCCACTTGCTTCCTAGGCATTGGTTGCTACTTCCCCGCCTGCGATGGACATCTCAGTCCACCTTGCTTCTTCTCCACCTACCTGGTAGGTTGTAACAATTGAATCTTCTTCTGCCACCACCTTTCCACTCTCTTTTTCTTCCATGTCTCTGACCACATCACTCTCATTAGTAACAACAATGATACCCATACCCACATTCTCACTTCTAGAGGCATTCTCTCAGCATGTGAAAAAGGTTCCTACTAAGCTGTCTAAAGTATTGATGAACCGTGCTATTTAGGCTTCCTTGGTGTAGATCCTTGCTAGTACCCCCACCTCCACTCCTCCAATTGAGCCACCTGAAATGAAAGCCACAATGGAAATATCGAAGGAGTTGGAATGATGAGAGAAGGAAGCCACAAAGGCATTGGAGGGAGAAGTGGATGACTACCATGAACACCCAGAGCACCCGCATTTACAAATTGATAAGGTAGTCTATGAAGGAGGGGAAATATAGTCCTCTGAGGGTGATGAAGAAGATGTCAACATCAAATATGTTGTAGAAACCTTTGATGCAGACCTAGAAGAAGAGCTAGCTCGACAGTTAAAGGATGTTGGAGAGGAAGTGGAAAGACCACCTCCCGAAGAAGAAAAAGAGGCTAGTGATAAAATGGAAGAAGACACTGAACTTGGGTATGTGCAGGATCATCATGAAAAAATAGGCCCTTAAGTGGCAAAAAAATTAGAAAAATCAGAGTTAGGCAACTTGATGTAAAAATTTGAATAAGTTATCTATATTAATTCAAAAATATGTAAGAATAGAATATGTATCAAATTGAATGTAGTTTCTAAAATACTAGGTTTACTTCTTTTTTAAAATCTATTTGGTGAAAATTTGAAATTTCAATGTAGTATTACTTAAATTTCAGGGAAAAAATAAGAAGTAGGTGTCTATCTGACCACCCTAACCACAATAAAATGATAATATTTTTTTATAATATTTTAAATATGACTAGAGGACTCATCTCCTGATGTGATGCATATTTTTTTGTAATTTTTTTCCAAGTAAATAATTAATTCTGATTTTTTTATCACAACTTTTCAAAAATATAAAAACTCGTATGTCTGACCACCTTAACTTGGTCAAAACTTCATGAAATTCAATTTTTTTTTTTAATCCTATAGTATGTGAAGCATATAATGTGACACATGTTTTGGATTCAAAAAATGTGATACCGTTTGAGAGCTATAGACTTTTTTCAATCAGCCTATCAATCAGGACTTTAGTCATAATTCAAATAGAAAATGAATAATAATTATTTATTAAATTCAAAGTAAAGCATAATTTATATTGGTGGAAATATGAGAATCTCCTTTAAAAACCCTTTTCGTTTCATCAATTTTGGGTAAAAGAAAGTCATCAGCCACATACCCTACACATACCAATCATATCACCACTTTTTGGCCCATCATGATGCTACACATACCCACTTGCAACTGGGGAGCAAGAAGAAAGCCCCAATTGTGGTGAAGAGGGGCCTCTCTCAGAAAGGTAGGAAAAACAAGAAAAGAAAGAACAAGAAGATGTGCCACCTCAATGCTAGGAAGAGGAGAATATAGAAGAAATAAACCCCAAGAAGAGTCTCAAGCTAACAAGAGTCCAAAAATAGAGCAACATGAGGAACATGGGCATAAAGAAGAAGAAAATGATACTAAAGGGGGGGACAACCCAAAAGAACGCATGTCCACCCAGTCCCCCATCAAATGCACTGTGTTCATCTGGGACTCTAACGAAGAAGAAGAGGACATGAGGACAGAGCAGGAAGCTCCTGATGATAAAGAGATTGAAGTCAAGAGGTACGAAGAAGAAGGTGATCGTGAATCACCCAAGGAAGAGCCTCAGATTCTCGAGTGGCTGGAAAAGCAACTAGAGAAGAAAGCTCCTACTCCAAGAGATCCAAGAGCAAGGTTAGAGGCCATCTTGTCCCAAGCTCAGATCAACACCAAGAAAGAGAAGAAGCCCAAAGTTAGATCCAAGCTGACAATGGACACTTCTGGATCTAGGACCGTGAAGGTAGCCACACTGATGGTGGGAGAAGAAGGAATGAGTTACAATGTCTCCACCATCGAATTAGGGACAACCACCAGAGAGCAGAAAATAGATCACCTTCAAGATTCTGTTGCCATGGTGGTACATCTGATGTAGAAAGACAAGCTCTCCAATGAGGAGCTAAAGGCACAACTAGCTGATTTGATAGCCTATATTCAACAATGGTTGTCAGTAGAAGAGCTTCCCACCACATCCTCGACACCACCATAGCTGTTATCCCATGACCACATCAACAAGGTCGAGAAAAGGAAGCACTGGAATAAGACTACAAAAGATTGGTTCCAACAAGTCATGTATACTGGAAACATGGGCATCAGTCATGCTATCAGGACAAAAAATAAATTCTTGGAAGTCCAAAAATCCCTTGAGGGAACAAGGAAATTTTGCACTGACTTCCTAGGGATATATGAATCCACCTACCCTAAAATTGAGGCCATACTCAAGCTGCCTCACAAAATATGGGAAGAAGACCTTGTGTTGGCAGAGGATGATCACTGGCTGGTGGATATGTGGAAGTTGGACTTTGAACATAGGAAAGAGATACTGGAGAAAATCCTCTACAAAGTGGAGTGAAACATTGATTGGGCCAAGGACATTAGAGAAAACAGTATTGAGTATTTCAAATTGTTGACAGGCTACGATGTGCCCACTATGGAGATCGATCCAAAAAAGGTGAAGCCTTATTTTCATAAGAAGATGGAAGATGGAATGTTGGGCGAGCTCACCACGGATTTAATGAATTTTTCTACTTGGGCTTTCGCCCAATCCAAACAAGTCAGGGAAAACACAACTAAGTGTGACGAAGATTGGGATACACTTATAGATCATTCTAAATAATGGAACTACCAGGTGCTCCAATCCAATATAATGGAGATTGAGAAACTTCAGGCGTTAATCAACAAGTTCATAGAATATGCCGCTTTGAAGAAGCAAGAAGGAAACTCGATCATTGATGACAAGCTCTTCATAGAATAGTTGTAGCAAAGGAAATCAGCTAGACGACAAAGTGCTATAGTGCTGCCACTAGAAGACAAAATAGGGAAAGGCCAAGGAATGTATTTTAAATTTTAATATATTTGGAGGTAGGTGAAACCCTAGTTTGAAGTGAATCTTGGCCACACAATGCAAATCAATCTTTTGCATTCATTTTTCTTTTTGAACACTATAAATAGGGGGTCTCCTCTCATTTTCAAGAGAGAGTTGAGTTGTTGTAAAGACATGCTACAAAATTTTAATAGAAATTCATTGGCTTTGGTGAATTCTTAGGTTTCTTTGCATGTTACATGGTTCATCTCCCATAGTTAGTTGATTTAGATAGATTTACTTTGTTGTTTTAGCTTGTTTTAGATTACTTTGGTAGATTAGTTAATGTTGTTCAATGGTTGTGAAGATTTATGCTATGTTGATGCCTTTCTTGTCCATACTTTTTGTTGTTTGTTGATGATGAATAGCTATGTAAAGTTAGGATAGGCATAAACTAAAGCTGCTCCAAACTTCTATATTTTATTCATGCATGTTTATGGTAAATGAATGGTTTAATATTTGTAGTCCTTTGAAGCTTGCACAAGTTTCACAATATTGTGAGTCAATTTGGTTAAATGAGATTTTTTTTTCAGGAAGTTGTCCCTAGTACTAACCCTCCATGACCACTGTTCATTTCTACTTTCAGATCTAGGAACCTCTTCTCTTCCCTACTCTCTTTCTATTTTTTTTTAATAAGTAACCTATGGGTATGTGTAGGATCATCATGGAAAAAATAGGCCCTTAAGTGGCAAAATTTTTAGAAAAATTAGAGTTAGGCAACTTGACGTAAAAATTTGAATAAGTTATATATATATATATTATTTCAAAAATATGTAGGAATAGAATCTATAGCAAATTGAATGTAGTTTCTAAACTACTAGGTTTATTTTATAAAAAAAAATCTATTTGGTGAAAAATTGAAATTTCAATGCAGTAGTACTTAAATTTCAGGGAAAAATAAGATGTAGGTGTCTGTCTAACCACCCTAAACACAATAAAATAATAATATTTTTTTATAATATTTTAGAAATAAGTAGAGGACTCGTGTTCAAATGTGATGCATATTTTTTGTAATTTTTGAAGTAAATAATTAATTATGAATTTTTATTACAACTTTTAAAATATAAAAACTCAGATGTCTTGCCACCTTAACTTGGTCAAAACCTCATGAAATTCATTTTTCTTTTTTATCCTATAGTATACTGAATCATAGAATGTGAATGTTTTGGATTCAAAATGTGATCCGTTTGAAAGCTATAGATGTTTTTCAATCAACCTATCAATCAGGACTTTAGTCATAATTCAAATAGAAAATGAATAATAATTATTTATTAAATTCAAAGTAAAGCATAATTTATATTGGTTGAAATATGAGAATCTCCTTTAAAAACCCTTTTCATTTCATCAATTTTGGGTAAAACAAAAGTTGCCACATACCCTACAAATACCCATCACATTGCCACTTTTTAGCCCATCGTGATCCTACACATACCCCTATGCTAAGATTCATTACACATTGTAAAGCCAAATCTTAATATAAAACAGGAGTTTATGATTATTGTTCGAACCTATGGAAAAATGCTCTCTAATTTCCCATCTTAGGAACTCCATTTCAAGATTCATCTCGCATCTAGCCTAAACTATGCAAGTCTTCCCTATGATTACTAGCAAAATCACATCAAACATCAATTGAGAAAATCCACATCATAACACCCAAGAGACCTGGGGTAGTATTATTAACTTGTTAAATTTGTACCTTTAGAGAGGCACCTATACTGCACATGAGGAAAGTGCTTAAAAACACCCATCAACTCCTTGTATTGTCATAAATTTCCCTCACACTTCTAGTCTTCTGTGGCATAAATGATGTAAGCGTAGGGTCAAAATTTTTATGCCACGCTTTCTTTCTTTCAGCCACTCCATTTCGTTGTGGAGTATACCAGGTTGTGAGTTGTCTCTAAACTCCTTGAGACTTGCAAAATTTCATAAAATTTTGAGAGATTACTCTCCCCCTCTTTCCATTCTAAGGACTTTGATATAGTGGCCACTTTTCTTTTCATCCAAGGCCTTAAACTCCTTGAACTTCTCAAATGCATCTGATTTATTCTTCAAAAAATACACCCAAATTTTTCTACTATAGTCATCTATGAGTGTCATGAAATAAACATTTCCACCTAGGGTTGGGGCCTTCATGGGACCACACAAATCTAAATGCACCAACTCTAATGGTGCTCTAGCTCTCGTAGAATGACCTGATTGAAAGGGTTGCCTATGCTATTTACCTAGGATGCATGCTTCACACTTTCTATCAGGTTCTACAATTGCTGGTAGGCCCCTAACCATATTTTTTAAGCTAAAATATTTAAACTACAATTACTTAGATGACCATACCTCAAATTCCAAAGCTTGGATGGGTCTTGGATAGCTGTTTTGAAGGCTAAATGCTACAAGCCTGTTGACTATGCTGAGATTTGTATTTTGAGGGGAAACATACGGTTCTTTGTCATTTGAACTGCTACCATAACTTTCTCGCTTCCATCTCTATCATAGATGATTCATTCCCCTTTCTCTAGTAACACACTATAACTATTTTGGGCTATCTATCAAATGCTCAAGAGATTGTGTTTCATGCCTGGGGCATAGAAGACGTCATGGAACTGTCTTTCTTCACCATGCTTGGTTTGTAGGCACACTATGCCCTTGCCCATGACTAAAACCTTCTGATTGTTCCCCATTTTGATTTCAAACTTAATGTTGTTGTCTATGGAGGCAAATAAATTTATGTTACCACTCACATGGTTGCTACAACTGTTGTCCAAATACCATACTTCAGTGCTTCCTTGTTCTACAAGATTGCATGAAATAAAGACTTGTGACTGCTTTTCATTTTTATCCTTGTTCTCATTTTCCACATTTGCATTTTGACTCCCTTGGTCATGCTATTTCTTCCTTCATTCACTTGCATAGTGACCATACTTGTGATAGCAGTAACACTAGACATTGCTTTTATCAGATCTCTGATTTAAGTTGTTATTCCTCTTTGTGTAACTTTGGAAGTCTGATTGGGAGGTGCTAGCCTCCTCTTGACTATTTGAGCCTCATCTTCTAGAGTTGCCTGTACCTCTTCCTCTTCCATTTCTTCCTCTTCTGGGCTTTCCTCTCACATTGGCTTGTGCTTTGAAGGCTTGTTCCTAGGAAGAATTTGCGGACCTATTTAAATGCTTCTCATGTGTTTGAAGTGAACCCATTAACTCATCAACTAATAATGTTGAGAGGTCCTTTGCTTCTTCTATGGAAATAACATCCGGGATAAATTTTGTGGGTAAACTTCTAAGAATCTTCTCCACAATCTTCTACTCTTCCATGGTTTCTCCATTTATCTTCAGCTGGTTAATCAAGGTGGAAGCCCTTGTATGAAAATATAAAATGGACTCGTTGTCCTTCATCTACATGGTCTCAAATTCTCTCCTTTGTAGCTGGAGTTTCACTGACCTGACTTTCTCAGTCCCTTTGCAAGTGGTTTGAAGTATTTCCCATGCTTCTTTTGCATAACTAGCTGCTGCTATTTGAGGAAAGATAGCCTCTGTCAAGGTTACCTTAATCAGACTGAGGGATTTGGCATCATTTTTCCTTGTCTCCTTCAACTGGTTCTTTTGAGCATTGTTCAATGTTGTAAATGTATTTGGGTCAGTCAAATCTGTGAACCCATTTGTAACTAACTCCCACAAATCATTTTCTACTAAAATAGTTTTCATTTTCTTTACCCAGACAACATAATTTTTACCATCAAATATAGGTGGTTGCTACCAACTCCTATTGTCTCCTCCAACCATTTTGCTAAATGGGGAAAATGCAAATACCTAGATAAAATCTAAGGATTTTCTTCATTTCCCAAAAAACTAGGGCTTTCCCAAATACCTAGAAACTAAGGTTTTGTCATAGCACACCTAGGAACAAAGGTAGGGCTTTAAAAACTAAATTCCTAGAAAACATAGGGCTCTAATACCAATCTGTTGGGAAAATAAACCCAACTATAGTGGGAAAACATGAAAACACAGACAAAAATGGAGACAAGACAAGGAGGCAGAATAATCTTATCTATTTCATTCATTCACTGAAAGATTACATTAAAAAAGATTACAAAAAAATCAGAGCTAAAGCTCTGTATATTCTTCATACAAAATACTACGTTGGCGCACTAGAGCTTTTCCTGTGTTGTTGTGCGCTGGTGATATTCTAGAGCACTGGAGCACTGCTCTTTGTCAATGTCTTCTGTTGTTGTAGGTTCTCCTGAACATTCCTTTTCTATAGTTCTATGTTTTGTTGAACATTCCTCCTTGTCTGTTGCTACAAAAACTTAACTATCTCCTTCATAATAAACGTTCTATTCCTCTTTTTTCTTTTGCTGCCCTTTCCAAAAACTGGCACTCAATTTCAAATTTTCCTACCATAATTAATTTTCTACCAAAGAAGCATTTATTGGCTAGCATATGTTAGACACTACAATTGTGAGGAACGATCCAAAGTGGATCCCATCTGACTGGGCATTAAATGCATTTTCCTGTTACTGTTCAAGATTAAATAATCCAACATGGTTGTGCATCATTTCATTTTATTTTATTTCCTGTATCCTCTCCCCTACATGGCCTTTGATATTCCCAAATTAAATTTGTATTTTCTTAATCATCAAAAATGGTGTGACTATGGCAGTTTGGTCTCTTGATTCATTTCCTTGCTCAATCTCTATCTTTTCAATGTAACCCTTGGTTTCCTCTCTAGGATTAACAAGAACATGCGACCTTTCACTTCTCCATCACAACTCTTGAATGACTGGTATCTCCACAAATTCTTCAATTTGGTCACTTAACCTTTCACGAGTAACACCCTTTTGCATTTTCAATTAGATTCTAGCTTGGCTATTTCTTGTCCTTATGACTATGATAAAATCAACCAAATTTGATTTCATGGAAATGAATTCAAATTCACTGTGATGACTTGAAATTACAAATTATAATATGGCATTTTGTCGCAACTTATAGTAATGTCATTTAATTCTTCTCCAAATGTCCATTTGATCTAAACAAAAGAGCGATCGAAGAGTGAACACCAAAACAAAAGTTGAATTCAAAATGAAATGTTTTTGGTTGACGCAGGATTGTGTCTGTCCTTGGATGCTCCTACATCAAAATCCTTTCTTGGAATTCATAGGAGAGATTCCTGATTTAGTCTAGTTTAAAATCTAAAGAAAAAACAAGTATATTAATATGTACAATATATAATTTATTCTTTGGTATTTTGCATAAAGATAAAATAAATAGTAAAACTTCATCTATTTATTATAATCTTAGAAGCTAGAATGCAAGAATTTGAAGAAATGTTATTCTCAGCAATGAATTTTTAATCTTAACAAGTAAATTATAACATGCATTGAAAAATAATTTTAATTGATGATTAAAACAAATATCATCAATCAAACTTTAACAATTGATAATAAATTTAAAGTGGAATCTCATACAAAAGAAGTGAGGAAAATTGAACAATATTTTTTGTGTTGCCACTTTCATGACAACACAAAACAAAACTATGGATGATTAAACCCTCTCTTCAAATTCATAGGAAAAACTTCTTGATTTTACTTACTATAAAGTCTAAAACAAAAACAAGATTACTAATGTGAACAATATATGTTTTTCAATTTTGTATTAAAATAAAATAAATAAGCAAACTTGGCCAATCAGTTTTGATCTTAGAGGCTAGTGCACAAGACTTTGAAACATTCATACTCTCACTAATGAATTGTTAATTTTAACAACTAAAATATAACGTACATTGAACAACTATATTAACTAATGATGAAAATAAATATCATCGATTATACATCAACAATTGATTTTGATTGAATAAGAAAATATTTCACGCTTCATATAATGTGATGAAAAATATGAAAACAAGTAATTACTATGAAGTATTCAAAGATATTCTAAGAGTTTTAAAATCAATGCTACACAAAGTTAATATGAAATTTCTTTATTACTTTCAACTTCCACAATTATTAAAAAGAAAATTGATGAATGCAAGAACAAGGAAATGATGGTAGAATTCAAACCTTGGAAGAAGCGGTTAAGAGTGTGTGCTTGGTGGTTGATGCTGTCATGAAGAAAGTTGTTATGGTTACTATTTCAGGCATGGGAAAAATCAAAAGACAACAAAAGAAAAAAGCAACGGGTGATGGAATAGATTTAGTAGGAAAGATGGAGCTGAAGATAATAGTGAATGTCACTATTGAAGACCTAATGAATGCATGAAAGTTGATCGAGGAAGCATAACTTGGTTGCTTCACTGTGTTGTTTTTTCTTTTTCTTTTGATGGTTATTTCTACTATGATTTCTAAGACTGTTATTACTAGTAATGGCCACTGGTGCCAAAACTTAAGTATCTGTAATGTTGTTATATTTTAAGTAGGGACTCTATGATATATGTTAATAAGTATTTTAAATGAGTAGGGAAGGATGGTATTGATGTTAGGTTAAGGTATTTTGATTCCTATGATAGAACTGCTATGTTTAATTGTATGGGAATTGGTTAAGCATTTTGTTTGTGGGAGGGGGGAAGTTTGGTGGGCTTCCAATTTTTTTTGTTTCTTACCACTTGGTGTTCTTATCATGTTGTACTAATTTTTTCAGGTCAGGGCCCTTTCCCTACTTAACGAATCAAAAACAAAAAAAAATGATTTGTATAAAAATTTAATAATTTAAGAAAAATTCAACTTAACATTGTTTACACAAAGACACAAGTAACAATTTAATTCACTTTGAAATTGAAAGACATCTCTATAGCATAAGGTTGGCATCAACTCTCATTGCATTTCATGTGTAAATGATACATATTTATAACTTTACCAACTATAGTTTCTTCTTAAATAATAATAAAAATTATTACTTTGAAAGTAATTTTATCCTTTTCCTCTAGAAGCAATATAAAATATATTTTTTCCCATTTATGCTTCTAATCTTGAGCACTCATCTAGACCAATAGCTTTATTATTTTTATTTTGTCTTTAATTTGGTTTAACAAATCCTCAATTTTGGCTTGGGAATAACTTTGAATGAAGGGTCCATATTCGTCACTTTTTTTCCTTTATTTCACTTTATTGTGATTTAATAATTCATGATAATTTGAAGAACAACTATTTTCATAAAAATAGTGTTAACAATAAAAACTATAGAATATATTGAAAAACATTGAGGACTAAAATTGAGGTCATCAAGTAGAAATTAACAATTGATTTTAATTGAATAAGAAGACACAATACTTATAATAACAATGACTTAAAAGAGATGAAAATAATTAATCACTACAAAGAATTCAAGGAAGAGTTCAAAAAACAATGCTATACAAAGGTAACATGAACATTTTTTCAATACTCATATTTCAACTTGAATGACTACAACATATTCTTTTGACTTAGATAAAAATTCATTAGTATAAAAAAATTCACTTCACATTATTTACACAATAACACTACAATTAATTGACCTCAAAACTTAAATGAATGTCTACAACATAAGCATAACATCCACTTGCATTACATTGTATGTGTAAGTGACACATATTTATAATCTTTCAATTGTAACTTTTTGAAGCTTAAAAAATAATTAAAATAATTTCTTTGAAGTCTATTCTATCCCCATTTAAAAATAATAATTTAAAATATTACTTTCTTTCCATTTGTGTTTCTTATCTTGATCGTCCATACAAACTAAGGGCTTTGATCTTCTCAATTTTTTTTAATTTTCTATAATTGATTCTCAATCATGGTTTGAGCACAACTTAAAATGAAGGGCTCATATTCATCACTTTTATATTTTATTTCACTTTGATTCCATATAAAACCTTGGGTACAATTTTTTCTTTTTTCTACTTTTTTTTGGCAAGAAAAATATGCCACTTTGCTACTTGATTGATTTTAAGTGTTCTTTTTATTTTTGGTGGACGTTTTGGTTCACTAAGACCAATTTTTGAATAGTAAAGTTCATAACTTTGATTTTTTTTTTAAATTTATTATTTTTAAAAATTGGATAGTAACTTTAATAGCAATTTTATTTCTCATTGCCTTTCATCTTTTTGAATTCTATTTTCCTATGACAAAGCTTGAAACTATTTTGGTAATTTTTTTTACCTTTCATCCATTATTTTTTTGCCAAAAATATATAAAGATGAGGTAACAGAAAGATAATGAGTTCACTTTTAGTGGAAGTGTTACAAGTAGGAAAACTATCAATATGAATGAGTACTTGCTTTGTATAAAATGGGTACTTATTTAGGAATGAGATCCAAAAACTAAATTCATGTTTGTATGGAATGGGTACCTATTATGGTTTGGCATCCTATTACTAAATGGATACTTATTACAAGCATTTACTTGTTTGTGAATAGGTATGCATTTCATAAAGCTATTAATTTTTTCTTCCTCCCTACGAGTTCATTTTCTTCTCTATTCACTCATAAAGGATGACTAGGAAAAATACTTCCAAATGTGTACCCACATTAAAGGAAACCTCAAAAAAGTAATTTTCACCTCCTCTCTCCATGAGAGCTATTTTATTACATTCCCAAGTAGGTAGCTTTCAAATTTACATACTTTAATGTCTTTTATAAAAAAAAATTCAAGTTTTGAATTTGAATTTAATTTTAAAATTTAAAAGCATAAACCAAAAAAATTTAATTAGAAATTGTGACCAATGACATAGTATAGGTTAACTACACATGATCCATAAGGATTTGAAGAATATTTAATCCACTAAGCATCAATCCCAATAAGATATTCAATGTAAATAAAAATGAAGAAGCCATTAAAACTAACATTCTAAAACCTAAAAGCTTGACAAACATCTATTCTAAGCCATTGAATCTTATCCTATTGGGGGTCGCAGTGATGTGGAATGGTGACCCTTTCCCAATACCTTGGATAATATGAGCCTTTCCAATTGATTTTACTGATTAAAATTGATGGAAACTAATGAAAAAGATGAATGAAAGTATGATAAAAGTTAAATTAACATGATGAAAGCTAAGATGATTGATGTAAGTGTATGCAAAGTTATTCTACATGTGCTAATAATTCAAATATGCACTTGCCCTAGATTCAAAATATACTAGATGAGTACAACTAAGTTACCATGGAATTCATTAATGGATGCTTTAAGATAGTATGATCAAGATTCTAAACTAAAAAAGTTAAATGCATGCTAAATATGGATGCAAGATGAGTGTGATTTTCAACAACATAAGTTTTCTCTGAAAATATGGATCCATATTCAATAGATGCAAGGTCTATTTATAGAATAGGAAAAATGAAACTAAAGGTCAAGATTGAAAGAATCAATCAGTGGTCAGGATGGAAAGAAGATGGAGGCATGGATCACTGATTCCCATCAAGGGTTGAGAATGCAAGATGATATTTAATCAACGGCTCACAATCATGCAAAGAAGCACACTTTCAAAACTTTCTCAAGAATTTTGTTGAAAGTTTGTTACAAGGAAGAATATTCCTTTTTTGAAATGAGTGAAGAGGGAAAGAATATTCCATGAGAATATTCCCTGTTTGGAGGAATTTGCAAAGGAAGAATATTCTCAAGGAATATTCCCTTGCAAGTGGGAGAGTTACAATTAATTAGTAATTTGAAAATTAAAACAAAGTTTCAATTATGCAAATTAGAGGAATTTAGGATATACATTAAATAATTAACTTATTTAATGAAAAGGGATCAAAATGAAATTTAATTAAATAATTAAGGTTATTTAATTTAAATGAGAGGACTTGGGTTGTTAAAATTGAATATTTTTATTTATCCAATTTAACAAGATGAAAGGTTAGCATGAAAGGGGATGTAATTAACCTAATTAGATTCATCAAATTAATAGATGAAAATGATGTATTTGATTAAATAGCTAGGCTAATTTAATCAAACAAGAAAAAAGAGGATGGATTTTAGGATGAAACAATGTTAGTATATCAAATTCGAGTGTGTGATATCACTTAGAACATTTTTAATTGTACATTTTTCTCCTCTTTTAAGCAAGGTACCTATTATGTTGGTTCAAAGACTTACACTTTTTGGATTAAAAATTGCTGCTCTAATAAAAAATTTAAAAATTCATGATTTTTTTTAAATGCCCCACTATTGCCCTAGTGGAAGGAATAACTTGGTTCCCTACCCCCTCAAGAGATCAGATAAAAATTTTGAATTTTGTGTTGATCTCTCGACAAAGGTAAAATATAGGTTTAGGTGCAAAAACATGCCCCAGGATGCCAAAAAATGGCCTCGAAAGCACAAAAAATAGCTAAGAATAGGTCACATAGCGTATAAATAGGTAAAAAAGTCAAAACCCTAGCTTTTGGCTCTAATTAGGGAAAAAAACCCTTATTTTTTGGCTTAAATAGGTGAGAAGGTTGCACTTCCAATTCATTTGTGCATTCACACTTTAGCAATTTTGTGCATTTGGAGCTCTGACACTCTGACGAGATGGCCCATTGTGCACTTCCAATTCACCTTTGCGAGTGGGTTCGAGAGTACCAACATCGAGCAGACATAGGACCCTGGGTATGTGACTCAAAACTTTTCTCAATTTTTGCATTTTAGTGCATTTATTAGCATGTCCAAATTAGGTTTTCTAGGGCATAATCGTATAGCGACGTGCAAAAGGTGTTAGAAACGTCGCTATTGATTTTTTAGCGACACACATACTATTTAGTGACACACCTACTATTTAGCGATGCACCAAGATTTTTTTTTCTAGCAACACATTAGATTAGGATGTCACGCTTGTAAAATAGCAACAAATAGGGATTTTTAGTTTAGTGATGCACATTTGCGGTGGGTGACACACCACCATTTTTAGTTATAGCAACACATGCAAATGTCAATGCACAATTGAGTATTTCGATGTGTGTCACCAAATTGGTGACACACCCCATAGAATGATACATTGACGCATCCCAAAAATAGCGATGCTATTGATTTCAGTGACATAATTGATGTTTTAGGTTGCATTTCTTTAGATTTTGATCAGTTTTTAGATTTTTAGGCAAATTGATGTTGTGTGTGTGATGCATGTAGGAGGATACTTAGCCTTTGATGTCACAACAACATCATTCTAAGATTTTGGTAGCAACACGAGACTTCGATGATCTGGAGGTGGAGCGGCTGGGGATGCTTGAATTAGGGTTTATCACTTTTAGGACAAAGGTCCACACCCATTTTTCCATGATGATGGCGCTCATTGAGAGGTGGCACAATGAGACCTCTTATTTCCACTTGCCCACTAGAAAGGACACTATGCTCAAGGACATGTGTCAAATCCTGTGGCTTCTCATTCATGGGAAGCGGGTTATTTATGACACCAATGTCAGGAGAGATATGTGGTTTTCACTATTACAAACTGACATCATCTTGGTTAGTTTGCAAATAGACTTGGACCAATATAGAGCCCGAGTACCCATATTTAGATTGTTTCTTGTAGCGCTCATTGCTGGTGTTATTGCGCTCGATCGATAGGGAAAAGGTTTCAGTCCGGGATGGGTGGTTGCATGGCATGACATGATTTGACATACCACTATGTATGCATGGAGGCCTATTCTACTTGCTTCTTTGTATCATGATATGCATTAGGTTGTACATATTGTTAGGGCTAAAGTATTAGAGTGGGGGTGACACTGCTGAACACATTTGGACTTACAAGCATATTGCAGTTTTGAGGCCCTTGGTTGTTTTAGTAAATGTGAATGAGGATGAGCCTATAGTGTTCAGATACAGAGTCCCCATGACATTGTAGCACACCAGCCTTATATGTATCCCATATGGGCATTGTGTCACATATGACATGACTATATTTAGATGGAGGTCGTGGCTACAGGTTCCAACATGGTACAATTTGATCAACAACAATTGCACTTTGCTCACTAGACCCACTATATTCAAGGGTGAGAGCACACCATAGTTAAGTAGTATCTTCTAGACCACATTGTGAGATAGTTTGGGGAGGTACATGATGTGTCCCCATATGCTTAAAAAGTTTTCTTTGTGATCTACCTCAAAGAGAGGTCAAGTGGGGAGCTCAGATTGACCTTGTAGTGCTTGGACCAATGATTTCTGACAATTGGTTAACCAAACTTGGGCATATGATCAGGGTTTACCAAATGCAGGGACTAGCTTGGATATGATGCATGGTTCAGGCCACTTGTTCGCCTGACAAATCGAGCGGTTGGATACCCTAGAGTCAAAGGTAGAGGCAGAGGTAGAGATAGAGGCAGAGGTAGGGATGGGGGAAAACAACAGCCCAAGTAGTAGCCAAACCAATAAAGGATTCACGTTCCAGGGGACGAAGAGTAGCCTTGGCAAGATCAAGGTCACCAAGACCCTAGGCATCAACATGATTGACAAGCTAGATAGGTTTCGAGGGAACCACTGCCTCTTCCACCACCTCTACAGCTAGATCCATGAGATGGGAAGATTGTTGCTCTTATAGCAAAGAGAGATTAGTTGTGGAATTAGGTTTAGGCTATGAAGTACCGGGTGAGACAGGGAGGTCTAGTTGTGATAGCAGATGGATCTATAGCTAGCCTAGGAGATTAGGTGACAGTAGTAGCTTGAGGTCGTTATAGCAGCATCTCAGGGACAGATGGTGTTTTCTCGTATGTATAGGGAGGAAATCATAGAGGAGTTTCATATTACAAGATGCACTACCATTGAGATGTGCCCAAAGAGCTAAGACATCCAAACTATTCAAAAAGGAGTAGGGCACCTCCTAGGGCTGAGGATCATCCATCAAAAAAATAGCTTGGGGAGTCAAGCAGTTACTAGGGCTAGCCTTCTCATAGACACTTTTTGATTACTTTCTCATTTATTTATACAGATACACATTCATAGGATCATTTTTTATAGCCTCGTTTATATTGTACTTTTGATTTGATATTCATACACACTGATTTAGATATTGTACCATAATAGTCATTTTTTGATATATATATATATGAGATGATTCAGATTAATGATGTGATGTGCTTTTTATTTTATGCTTTATGGATGTATGGATGCATGTGATATGATGTGATGTTATATTTTTTTTTAGTATCTTTTTATAATATGCTATGAGATGGATGTTTATGATATGTAAATAATATGAGATGTTTATGTAGGATGTATGGATGCATTTTGTTTTATGTACTTTTCTCATGTGATCTATGATGTCATGATGATGGTGGATGTATATGGATGCATATATGGATGATGCTTACGTGCATGTGTATGAAATGGATGTTATGAATGTTTATGATATGGATGTTATGAATGATTATGTAATGGATGTTATGAATGATTATGTAATGGATTAAGATGCTTAGAATAAAAAACCTATATTATTCAAAACAACTTAAATGATAATGATGACATGCAGTGGATTATGTTTCCCATTATTATGATATGATGTAGTGATCTAAGATGTATGCATGCTAATGATTTGTGGATGCAAGATGGATGTATGATGATTTTTTTGTTGACTTCCATGATACCAAGTTAGCATGCAAAGAAGATAGAAGAATAAAATGAATGAGTTGACCATTGATTTTGAGATTAATTTCAAAAGTCCAACAAGTCCATGATCCACTATGACTTTATTAGATATGGTGATGAGGTGGAGGATTTTTCTTATATCTTGGGATTGGGATTTTCCATAATTCCTTATGTTTGATATAACACATAGACACGATGCATCATGGTATTGATAAATTCCAAGACGATGTCGTATATAGTGTAATGGACTTATTCTGCAAAAAAATAGGATAGGTCTTGTTCGCAACTTGACATAGAGAAACCTCATTGGAATGTAGGTTAGAAGTTTAGAATATATCAGAACAAAGCACACACAATAGTCAACAATATACTGCAAGCAATCTCCCTACACACAACTAAGCAGGTATGTGCCAAGATTATTTTACAAGAATACCCACACACATAGCAAATGAAAGATAATGATAAATTCCCCATTCCTTTCTCTCTAAATAGTTTAGAAATCATTGTGAGGTCCTTGGAATGGGTCAATAAGATAAATCATAAGAAAATATCAAAGGCAATAAGTCAATGTTATCTATACCTTTTGCTGGAATTTAACATAGCTAAGGTGATTTTTGATGTTGATGTCCACTGTTGGAAGGATACATCCTAGGATAGTTTATCAAATGTTTTGATCAGGACTAGGTGTTTAATAGGCCATTGGTACAAATTCTATTGACTCATTTACCTATGATCTAGACTTTAGATTTTGATACTTAGGTCCTGACTTTTCATCTTGTGACACTTGTTCTCTATTTGTTTTACCGAAGGTGGAAGATGATGATTGACTTATTATGGGTGAAATTTTATTGCAGGTGAAAGCAAAATGGGATGGATGGTTATGAATTTTCTAGAATATTTCAATGTTTTGGTGCTTTGAAAATATTTTGAGGCTATTTTTGATCTTTTTGAAAGTTTATGTGAATGTTTTTATTTTAGGTTATTTGAGGTTGTTTAGGATTTTTAAAGGGTTTCCAATGTTTTGGGATTTTTTGAGTTTTCAAATATTTTTGGAGTTTTCAAATATTTCTAAATGTTTTGGGATTTTCTAAGATTTAAAAATGTTTTTGGTTTTTTGATGAGATTTTATGAATGTTTTAAGGTTTTTTGATGAGATTTTATGAATGGTTTTGGGTTTTTCATGAGATTTTATGAAAGTTTTTTTGTTTTTTTGATGAGATCTTATGAATGTTTTTGGGTTTTTTGATGAGATTTTATGAATTTTTTTGGGCTTTTTATGAGAATTTATGAATTTTTTTATGTTTTTTGATGATATCTTATGAATGTTTTTGGGTTTTTGATGAGATTTTATGATTTTTTTTGGGTTTTTGATGAGATTTTAGATAACCTTAAGATATACTTGAACCCAATCTGATTCGTAACGAATTTCCCCTAGTGTTATGCAATAGACTACCTTGATATAGGTAGGATAAGCTGACCTTAGGAATATGCCAAGTAGTACAAAAGTGGATACAATACTGTACAATATAAAGCTATGATATAGACGTGGATGGGTGATGGAATAAATAGGATGGATGATGTGATGGATGGATGTAATGCAAAGAAGGATAGGATAAAGATCCAAAGATAGATGGAGGTGTTTTATTTATGCAAGGTGCATGTTTGCTAGGTTTTCACCAAGGTACTTGCCCAAAGTGCCACTGAAGTGGTTTTCACTAGAGGACGATTGTTTTTCTTTACTTTCTTGATCCTTTTTCTTTTCTTTTCTTTTTTAATTTTTGATCTTTTTTTTTTGTATTTTTTGAATTTATACCCTTCAAGCCTAGGCATAAATTTTTTTAAGATGCAAACTATTGGCTGGTTCCTACAAGGGTTCACCTTTAGGTAACATTGATAATTGGTAAGCTCCTAATCCATAGCTTGTTGTGATGACAAATGGACCTAACTAGTTAGGCTAAAACTTTACTTTATTGTCTTGAACTGGAAGATTTTTGTGATTTTTCTTGAGGACAAGATCCCCTACTTGGAAAGACCGACTCTTGATCTTCATGTTAGAGTTCCTTTTTAGTCAATTTTGGTATACTTGCAAGTGATTAAGGGCATCAAGATGACATTCATCTAAGAATTAATTCTCATTAGTTGAGATACTTTGTACTCTTCATTAGTGATTAGGTTATGCAGTGACACTCATAGTGAGGGAAGTTCAACCTCAATAAGTAGGATGGCTTCTAATATGTAGACCAAGGAGAATGGCTTCTAATATGGTCATGAATGGAAAATAGGCTCATGAATGGATTAAGAGGCTTAGAATAAAAAACCTATGTTACGTGCATGTATATGAATGATTTAACTATAGATTCCATTCATGACCATCTTCATTGACTATTTTCTTTAGTATTTTTCATAATTGTCTTGTTTGTAGCCTCAACTTGATTGTTGCCCTGGGGGTAATATGGGGTAGAGAACCAATGTTGGATGTTAAATTGTTGGTATATCTCTTTCACATTTTGATTCTTGAAGGGTTTTCCATTGTCAGAAATAAGGGCTTGCAGAACACCATAATTCCAGATACAATAATTCAAGATAAAATTTCTAATTTGCTTTCCTATAATGTAGGTCATAGGAATGGCTTCCACCCACTTGGTAAAGTATTCATTTGTCGTTATTATGAAGTTGTTTCCATTAGATAAGGTTGGAGTAATCTTTCCTATGAGGTCAAGTCCCCAATGTGAGAAAGGCTAAGGTGTGATCATGGGTTGTAACTCTTGAGATGGAGCATGAATAAGATCTATCCATGCTCTTGACACTGGACACACTTCTGCACATAATGATGGGTTTCTCTTTCCATGGTTGGCCAGTAATACCATGTCCTCAATAGTTTCTTAGCTAATGTCATACCACTAGAATGGGAACCACATATGCCATCATGTACTTCTGATAAGGTGGTCAAGTCTTCTTCTTGGTTGATAAATTGTAGTAATGTCCCTTTGATGCTTTTACGATAAAGTGTATCACCCAGGATCATGAATCGAGATGCCTTCTTAACAAAGGTATTTTTAAGGTAAGAGATGATATTAGCTAGGAGGGTTCCTCTGCTAAGGTAGATGAATATATCGTGATACCATGGGGAACTAGGACCAATGATTATGCACAAAAAATTAGATTCTAGGATTTTGAAAGATGGCACGAGAAGTTGTTCTACCAAGAATTCACATTGAAGGACATTGTGTGGCATATCTAACAATGATACAATTGTTTCCATAGCATCTGCTACTCGATTTTTCATGCAAGGAATCTACTCAAAAGTCATGTCTATGAAAAAGTCCTTGAGACTTTCTACCATCTTCTTATAAGGAGTAAGCTTGTCATCCTTGGTTTGGTAGTCATCATTGACTTGATTGACAACTAGCTGTGAGTCCCCATAGACTTGTAACTCTTGTATCTACCATTCAACCGCTATCCTTAAACCTATTATTAGGGCTTCATACTCTATGATATTGTTTGTATAAGGAAAGGATAGATTGTATGAATTTGGGATGCAATCACCTTGAGGGGTGATAAAAATAATACCTACCCCTAATCCATGTTGGGTGAATGATCTATCAAAGTACATTTTCCATTGACTTGCTATATTGACAAGGAACACTATTCATTAGGAAATTCAAATATCAAAGGATTCTCTACATAGATAGGTGCTTCTACCAATTGATCTATGATCACTTATCCTTTGATTGCCTTGTGCTCCATGTATTCTATGTCAAATTCATTCAAGATCATTACCCATTTTGGCATTCGTCTCGTGAGTTTTTCTTTGGATAATAGGTATTTCAATGGGTCGATCTTTGCAATAAGCTTGATTTGATGTGAAAACATGTAATGTCTGAACTTTTGTGACTAAGAATTCTTTCTAAATGGATGAGTAATTCATTTCATATCCTACCAAGGTCCTACTAATGAAATAGATAACTCTTTCTTTTATGTTCTCATCATGTTGGGCTAAAAGAGTACCTAGTGCTATTGATATTGATGAGATATATAGGATTAACAATTTGTTTGGTATCGGTGGCATGAGAACTGGAGGTGCCAATAGATAGTCCTTGATCTATTGGAAGGCTTTATCACACTTTGCATCCCACTTATAAGTTATTCCTTTATGGAGAAGATGTGAGAAAGGGTGAATTTTATTTGATAATTGTGTTATGAACCTTCTAATGGATTACAATCTTTCTTATATCCCTCTCATCTGCTTCAATGTTTATGGTGGTTACATGTCTAGGATGGCTTTCACTTTTTCTAGATCTATCTTTATCCCTCTTTGTGACATGATGTAGCCAAGAAGCTTTCCTGATGTAACCCCAAAGACACACTTTTTCGAGTTCAACCATACCTTATTATCTTCGAGCATGTCAAAGATGGGTCCCAATACCTCTAGGTGTTCACTCCTTTTCTTTGACTTCACCAAAATATCATCCACATTGTCTTCGACTATTTTTTGGATCATATCATGAAAAATGAGGGTCATGGCTCTTTGATATGTCACTCCTACATTCATTAGCCTAAATGGAATTGTGTTCCAACAATATTTTCCCCATGGACAAGTGAATATAGTTTTGTGTTGATCCTCCTTGGCGATCATGATTTGGTTATAGGTTGAAAAACTGTCCATGAGTGATAGCATTTCATGTCCAACTGTTAAAGATACAATGATTTCAATGTTAGGAAGAGGGAAATCATCCTTCAGACATGCTTTGTTTAGGTCTCTAAAATCCATGCATATTCTGATGCCCCCAGTGGGTTTGGAGACTAGTACCAAGTTGCAAAACCACTTAGGATAGTCAATCGATCAGATAAATCTAACACCAAGAAGCTTTTGTAACTCAAGTTTTACCAAGAGTGCTATTTGAGGGTGCATCTTTCTCAATTTCTACTTCATTGGTTTGGCTTTAGGATACACAACTAAATGATGCACAACCACTTCTGGATCGAGCCCCGGAATATTTTTGTATGACATGCAAAGTTGGATCTTTGCTCTTTCAAGAACACTACTAGGTATTATTGTTCTTCATCCAACTAGGATCCGACATAAAAGTTATCTTGGGCGCTTCTTTTGTGCCTAAATTTACTAGGGTAGCCTTCTCTACTAGCACTGCTGGATTTTCTAGATGCATTGCACTAAGAGGGAGATTGAATCCCTCATCCTTGGGTGCCTCAAAGAGGTTTTCACCCTCGGGTGCATCCTTTCTTTTTACTATTTTAAGATCAAAAAGTGCCATAGTGTGGTTTTCACTCAAATATCTACATGTTATTTGCATGTTGTCAATTTTGCAACTGAAGGATTCAATCATCTCCCCATAGTATGCCTATGTTCTAGCTCTATATCAAACAAAAATTTTGATTTTCCCATAGTAGGTTGTTATAGAGTCCCATGAATTATGAGATTGCTTCATCATTTTCAAATAAATCTAGAATCAATGGTCCTTGTTGGTCCCAATCAATGCTCATTGTGGGTATACTAGGCTTATTTTAGTGATTTAGTCATTTGGGGTGAAGGATGTTGTGGATATCATGAAGAGAGAGTTATTCTCAAACAAATCAGCAACGTTGAGGGGAAATTTGTCCAAGGTAATATCACATGATGTTGGTAACCAAGAGGAAGCCTCAGCTTGTTTGGCATAATTACCTTTTCCAAAAGGGTAGCCTTGGTAGTAGTACATCCTAGGCCAAGATTCTCTGGACGTCTCTCAGGAATGATAGGTTCTAGCAAACTATTTTCATTTTGACCTAGCTTCTCATTCTTGTTGTACCCCCATCCCTTCATTAACTATAAGCCTTTGTTGTCATCTTCCATGAGAAGAATGGGCAGGAGTCGGTCATCTTGATATAGTAGTTTAGAGACATCCTCCTCATTGAAATATTCTTTGTTTAAATCTCCCCACTTAGTGAAGGTGGTAAATTTCATCTGTAATTTTTTAGCCACTTTGTTGATAGGTGCAGGTTTTAATTCACGAGTAACACCCTTTTTCATTTTCAATTAGATTGCATCTTGGTCGTTTCTTGTCCTTATGATTATGATAAAATCAACAATATTTGATTTCATGGTAGAGCTAATCAAAAAATGAATTTAAATTTACTATGAAGATTCAAAATTACAAATTATAATATGACATTTTTTCAAATGCAACTGATAATAATATCATTTAATTCCACTCCAAATGTCTATCTGAAGTGAACAAAATAGTTATCGAAGAGTGAACACCAAAACAAAATCTAAATTCAAAATGAAACATTTTTGGTTGATGCAGGATCACACCTATCCTTGGATGCTCTTGCATCAAAATCCTTTCTTTGAATTCATAAGGGAGATTTTTTATTTAATCTACTTTAAAATCTAAAGAAAAAATAAGTATATTAATATGTACAATATATAAATTATTCTTTTTGATTTTTCATAAAGTTAAAATAAATAAGCAAACTTCATCTATTTATTTTAATCTTATAAGCTAGAACACAAGACTTTGAAGAAATGCTATTCTCGCCAATGAATTTTTAATCTTAACAACTAAACTATAACATGCATTGAACAATAGTTTTAATTGATGATTAAAACAAATATCATCAATCAAACTTTATAATTGATAAGAAAATTAAAGTGGAATCTCATACAAAAGAAGTGAGGAAAATTGAGCAATATTTTGTGTGATGCCACTTTCATGACAACACAAAACAAAACTATGGATGATGAAACACTATCTTCAAATTCATAGGGAAAACTTTTTGATTTAACTTACTATAAAGTCTAAAACAAAAAAAAGATTACATGAACAATATATGTTTTGTAATTTTGCATTAAAATAAAATAAATAAGCAAACTTGGCCAATTAATTTTGATCTTAGAGGCTAGAGCAAAAGACTTTGAAAAAATCATATTCTCATTTTAACAACCAAACTATAACATAGATTGAACTCAAGAAAGTTAAGCTGAAAGGAGGATTATTATGTGATAGATTCTCAATATACCGTAGAGCTGGTGGCTGAAAACACCATTTGTGTGGGTGCAATTCTTGGGTCCACATACAATGGAGAGTTTGAAGATGTGGAGCACTTCAATCATCTTCTGGTCGAGAAAAATAATAAAACCAGGTTGGAATTGTCTTTTCTGATGCAACTTTTGTTTCTCTCTCATTCCAGGTAATGGGATGTACACCGAATATTTTCTATAATCGCTTGGAAATTTTAACTCTTTCTCTGTCCAAAATATCAACTTTCGTCCCACGCAATGTATTTTAGGACTAACATGCAAACAGAGTCGTACGACCATTTTATATAAAACGTGGTCGGGTGAGAAAAATTGTGTGTACGCAAGCGAATTTGCATGCGGAAGTAACGTTGTCCACTACCTTGGTCGGATGAGAATAATCATAAGCAGATTGTGGCCCTGAGGAATTTTCTTAAAAGAGAATTATATAATTTTTAATTTTATTTTTTATTTTTAGTTTTTAAGTGTCTGTAAAGATTGTACAATCCATTTTTTTTAATGATTATCTCTTGAAATTATTAGTCTTCAATAATAGATTTAAAATTTAAAAATTAAAATAAGATCAATAAGTATAATAAGAAATTAAAATATATATTTAAATCATACATAAAAAACATTCACAAAGCATATGAAACAAGAAGTTTCACCATCATTTTTCATTCTTACATTCTTTTAGTGAATAACATTATCTTTCAAGTGGAACCCACGTACAAAACCTTCTAACCTTTCATTGTAGGAACAACTTAGATGACTAATACATCCAATGTGTACTACTTTTGCCAACTTGGGTATTTATAAGTTTTAGCTATACATTACCCTCTAACCTTTCATTGTCAGAACACCTTGGATGATTAATACATCCAATGTGTACTACTTTTGCCAACTCGGGTATTTATAAGTTTTAGCTATACATAACCCTGTAACCTTTCATTGTCAGAACACCTTGGATGACTAATACATCCAATGTGTACTACTTTTTCCAACTTGGGTATTTATAAGTTCTAGCTATTGACTACCATGTGCCAATGGAAAGTCATTTTAAATTGAGAAATATTTTTCCATTAAAGACTAAACTTAGAACGGAACTTCTATGAGACTTTGATGTGGATGTAACTAAAAATAGAACATTTAGTAAGTTGTTTTTACATCTGATTATTAAATATATAAGTTTATTTAATAATATGATTTATAATAGTAAATAAGATATTTAATATATTTTAGATTTTGTTTTATTAATAAATATAAAAGTTTTGAGATTTTATTGGCATAGGAAACGGAGTTTGAAAATAAAAAGAAAGGGGATGAGAGATATGCTTGATTTTGTTGTTGGATTGTTTGTTAGAACATAGAATAATTTTTCATTGTTATATTGAAACTAAGATTATGTGTCTTGTTAGAGTTTCATTAGAGGTTAAATCATTTTCTTGTGTTCTTTGCTATGCATTAGTGCTCCTAGTACAATGTTGTCCAATACAACATGTCAAAATTATGTACCAATGTAGTTGCATCCTATATACCCCTTTGTCATTTCATTGTGCTTATCAACATATTTTGATCATGTTCTAATACCTATAAAAGCCTAAAAATGGAAAAATTTGGTGCCTAACGTACATTTAGGCCATGCTTTAGTCAAATCTCTAGGTTGAATGAATGAGAATAATATAAAATAGGTTTTAGGTTTGTAGCACTAAGTGTTGGTATATGTTGCTATTGAAATGGAGGTAGGTGGTGAGTGCAATAGTGAAGTAAACCTAAGATAACTAAAAGAAGGTTATAGATGTTGGTGCATTCTTTTTCTTTTTGCATTTAGTTTATTTATTTTATTACATTAGTGTACACCTAAAATAAACATACTTTGGTGGGTATCTACTTAGGTAGATTGCACTTACATCATACAACTTGTACTTTCCTTGTTTAGTGGAGATGTACTTTACACTCTTGAGTACATCCTCTTTATCTCGCATTGGTAATATATACATATATCTCGTGTTCTTGTATCCCCACTTGTAATTCACTCTTGAGTATCTTTGTAAGTGCATTTGCATCCATATTACACTATCACTCACATTGCATTCTTCAACATTTAATTGTGTGAAAGTTTTCTTATAGAAAAATCTCATACTAAATGCTTAGCATTGGTACTTGTGTGTGTTAGAGATGCTAGGTGAGATGAGTTTTTTTCATTTTAGTCTAACTATTTAACATTTAGACCAAATTTGAAAGTGGGATGTTAATTAAGATTTAGGGTTTATGAAATATTTGCATTTATATGAAAAAACATAATTTGAATTTATAATACACAAATATGTATAATCCTATCTAAAAAATACAAATACAACATACTACTATCTATATAATAAAAACATTAAAAATATAAGAAGAACAAATATTTTGACAAGTAAAAAACTATAATTATATACAAAGATGAATAATACTCTTAATAAAATCAAAATAGTTTGAATCAATACTTAGTTAAAAATAAGTTCTAAAATAAACAATTTAAAAAGCAAAGGTCCCTCTTATGTGCTTTTTGTTCTTAAGTGGAAACCATGTTAAAGATTATGTGATTGTTAAAGACAAATTTTAATCAAAGTATAAACACTATAAACCAATAATTTGATAGGAAGTCAAATTTTATAATTAAGAATGAAATCACATGGATTAGCATTTAATACAATTTATTAAAAAGGGATGGGGAATTGGTTCATTGAATTTTTTTTTATTAAATATTTATTAATTAATGATAATTAAAGTTTGATGTATATATTTTCTTTTGGTATGTGTAGGTGTAAATGGGACATAGGTGGTCTTTTTTGTTATTTTAATATTAAAATTTAGAATATGATTTTTATTTATTTTTATTAGTAAGAAGTATATATGTGATTGATCAAAAAAGAAAGCTTGTATATGTTAATATGGGGTGTGTATCTACTACACACTCTGGAACAATGCACTAGTTGATTTGACATTTCATAATTATCATGCTTATTTTTTATCCTTGAGCTAGAAGGCCATCACATGCATGTCCACAAAGTTGGATAATATGTTGATTTTTCTTGAGTTGCTCTTTATGTATGTTGCTCACAAATTTCCTTAATGCATATAAATAAATAAATATAATTGAATTACCTTTAGAGAAGATAAGAGTAAATGTGGATTGATCAACTCCTAAATAGTTGTTGTGGAAAAATAAGTGTTTCATGGATCACACTTTTGCATTTTGTGATGAGAGAGGACTTAATACAAATTCTCATAGAGTGTGGTTGCAAATGTTGATAGAATGTTGAGTAAATTTGATGAAATTCCTCATAAGGTAGTTTAGGTAGTTGAATATTTAGTCACTTCAAAATTTAATGTATTCATTTATATGTTGGATGTTATCATAGTAAGCATGGCTTAACTTACCTATCAAGTATATTATGCTAGATGATATCTATATATTCCTAGCTTCATGGTATGCAATATAATTATTATGGATTAAATTTTCACTTCACATTATTTTTAAGATTCTTTGTTAATTAATAATTTTTCTTACATATGACAATTAAGTATCCAAGTTGTAATGATAAATTTCAGCATTGTGATAAATAGTTTCTTATAACATTCTTGTTTTATTTTAATTTTGTCTCCTTGTTAGCTATTGTAATATGGTAAATCCCTTTTACATGCAATGTGAAGGTTATAATTCTAAAGGATACATGATGTGTGTACGGTTTAAAGTTGTATAGCTTAAAAATAAATTGCTAATAATTGAGATCATCACCCAATAATGGATACCATTTTTTACGATGATTTTTGTTGCAGATTTAATTCTAAACTAAGTGCATGTATTAAATTCTTGGTATACTATTAATATGTTCACTTGATCTTCACCATTTTTATTAATTAAAAAATGCTTTTTTTTATATAGCTTTGACAATTAAATATTTATTTTACGAAGAAGTACAAGAAGGAAGGTGTATGAGCTTTGCTAGGGTTTTGTGCTTTATGCGGTCACCCTTGGCCCCTCTTTGTAATGTCCCCTTTTTCGGCATGATCATGTTTGGTGGTGGTTAGCCTATTACTTGGACTCTCATAGGCTAACAGGTTGGTTAGAGGGTCAGTGGTGTTTTCTGGAGGAGTTGATTGTTCTTGTTTTTAGAGCCCAGTGATTGGTTTATAGCAGGCGATAGCAGTTCAGGGGTTGACAGCTTCTAACGGCACAGGAATATTTGGAATATTGAGTGAGTTATGGATTTTTAAGTGATTTGAGTTAATTAATTAACTTAATGCCTTTTTATAAAGTCAAATTGACTTTATACATTTTATATCACTTAAATATTCTATAAAGGTGATTTAATATTTTAATCACTTAAAATATAAAAGGGAACCGACTTTATTTAAGTCAAACTATTGAAAGTGACTTAAATTATAATTTAAAAGATTTAAATGATGAAAGTGGTGTATCATCTTGGAAATGCGTTCCTTTTTTATATAAGGCAATTTGGCAATGAGGAACCCTATTCTTGATGATTTCAACTTTGCCTTGGATATTTTTCCTATGCCTTCCTCTGTGATTAGGGTTTGAGCATTTTTTTCCATTGGAGAACGATTCCTCTTCGATGTTGAGCACTTTTGAGATTGTGAGAGATTAGTCGAATCAATGCAGTTGAGAGCTTCATTCAGAGGTTCTACATGATTCAATCAGAGTACTTTGTACAGTTTTCCTGTTGTTTGCAATAAGGAAGGGGGTTCTTCACTTGTGGCATCCTCTTCATCAGATCAGTGGCTCCAGCAGTGTTTTTACATCTTTTCCTCCTTGGTCGTACCATTTGCATTGGATTTTGTGCCTTCTTGAAAGTTGGGCGTGTGAACTTGAAGTAGAAATGCCTTCTCTTTGGCTCATGAATGTGACCTATTCTTTGCATCTACCTTCCTTAAGGGTTTGTAACCTGTTTTGGAAAGGGAGAAATTGAATCTGGAGCTTGGGCATGCTTCTTTGTCAGTTTTCACCATTCCAGTTGGCAAACTGGATTTATTTCTTATTTAATTATTCTGGAGCATTTTGGGTATGTGATTCATTTGTAATCTCATTGTATGAATTGTAGAATAACATTTATTGCATCTATTACTCAGAATATGTTCATGTTGCAATTTTATAAGCTTTAATATGATGCGCACCTTCTCTTCTATCTATAAACATTCTCTAAAAAACTAACTAAAACACAAATAGACTTAAGAAAAAGATAGGGGTTTTGTAGTGAGCCAGTAGGACTCATCACAGTGGTATCAAAGCTCTGATCTTACCAGCCTGCAGGGTTAGCAGTCTTTATGCGGCCTCATCAGAATAGGTTTGACAGGTACTACTCACGCAGGGGTCCAGGTCTACAGAGAAGTACTTTTGAACCTTTTTCAACATTTCCATTTGACGAACAGGAAGAAGAATTAGGCTTTGATAACATGACTAACAAGGAAGCTGAAGGTTCTCGCAGGAATCATCTTGATGAAGAGGATAGAGAAGCTAGAGATGTACTCAGGGGCATGGTGGCAGGCCAAGAATAGGTGGCAAATATCCTCCAGCAGCTGAGCACAAATTTTTAGAATTTGACACTTCATAGAGGTCAAAATAATGAAAGAGATCAAGAAGGTAGTATTCATAGAGAACCTCACAGAATTATTGCCCTAGCATGCACCTTTGAGAGAACTACATGTCCTACTTTTATCAGAAATGATGCTAATGAAGAGGAAGAGGTGGAATAGGGTGGTGAAATTAATTTTGCAGATAACATCATGGCTATGCATGATGAATGGGATGCATTGCCACCGAGAGTTAAGGAGCACCTTAACTTCAATAGATTCATGAGCCAGAAGAGAGAACACACCAGAAGCAGGAATGACAGGAGGCCTAGAAACAAGCAGAATGATCTTAGATAGGCGACCAATAAGCTTACCTTGGCGAACTTTGATGGCAGTGGTAGAGTTATAGCACGTGCCTGGGTCAGTAAGCTGGACACATTCTTGACATTACGCCCCATGCCTAAGGAGGATGCCATTCGATTTGCAGCACTTCACCTTGATGGTGTGGCTCATGATTGGTGGATTCATGGCATGACTACTCTTCACCATGACCGGATTACTTCGTACCAAGAGTTCACAGATAGATTGGTAGAGAGGTTTGACAAGCGTGATCCTGAACTATTTTTCAGAGACCTAGCACAATTGAAACAACTAGGTAGTTTGGAATCATATATTGGAGAGTTTAAGAGATTGTTAGTTATGGTGACAGGCATTTCTGAGAGGAGGCTGATTATACTCTTCATTGAGGGTCTTTTCGAGCCCATGAAAGGATGGATCAAGGCATTTGATCCACCTACACTACAGGAGGGCATGAGGAAAGCTCACAGTATGGAGCTTACTACACCTTGTAAGCAATTTGGCTCGAAACCTTCTACCTCATACATAGATAATAAATCAGATCCAAAAAAGGCCGATAATGTAGATCAAAAGAAGAAATATGTAGCACCATTGGATCATGAAACTATGAATGATCTTCATAGAAGGAAACTTTGTTTTTACTGCAAGGGTCCGTATGACCTTAATCATGACTGCCCCCTCAAACCTAAAGGGAAAAATAGGCACATGGAGTGGTTTTATGAGGGAGAAATGTTGACTGATTTTTCTGATCAGCAAGCTCCAATCTATGATACAAATGGAAAAGAATCAGAAAATGAGGCAGAAATTATAGTAGAAACTGAGGTACAGGAGGCTCATATGTCCAGCATGCAGAGAGAGGGATCTTTCAGACTCTGTGGGATCTTAGCTGGTCAAAGGGTCATATCTCTTCTAGATACAGGTACAACCCACAACTTTATTGATTCACGGTTAGTGGAGAAATAGGGAATTCAAACTCAGTAGTTTGAAGGCATTCGTGTGAAGGTTGCAGATGGATACACTCTCAATTGCGAGAGGATGATACTAGACTTTCCCATGAAACTCAATAACTTTGAGTTTAAGGTAGATTACTATGTTGTGAACATGGGAGGAACAGATATAGTTCTCGACATGAAGTGGCTTCATGCGATAGGAGAGTTCACACTTAATTTAGATGACATGGAGATGAAATTCAGAGTTGATGGCACGAATCATGTTCTTAAAGCCATTAAGGACAACACTGTGAAAGAAATTTCACTCCGTAGAATGGAACGTTTGATTCGGCATGATATGGTAGATTGGGCAGCAGAGTGCAAGTTAATGCCTTCACAGTTGGAGCAACAAGCTTCTTCTTACCATCCAGATGTGCAGGAACTTCGAATCAAACATGCAAAGGTTTTCAATGCAATTCCACCAAGAAGACCTCCTGATAGAGGTATTGAACATATCATAGAACTGGATGAGGGCACAAAACCTATTATGATCACTCCTTACCGGCACCCCAAATGCTTGAAAGATGAAACTGAAAAGACAATCAAAGAACTTTTAGCTATGAGGCACATCAGGCTGAGTAAGTCACCCTTTGCTTCATCGATTGTTTTGGTGAAGAAAAAGGATGGTACACTCAAAATGTGTATTGACTATAGAATGCTCAATAGGAAGACTATAAAGAACAAGTATCCTATTCCACGGATAGATGAGTTGATAGACGAGCTTCATGGAGCTTGCTATTTCTCAAAGATTGACTTGAGGACAGGTTACCATCAGATCAGAGTCTGAGAGGAGGATATTGAGTATACTTGACAGGGAGTCCTTGTACACCAAGGAGTCCAAGTGTGCTTTGGGCATGGCATAGCTTTTGTATCTGGGTCACATTGTCAGTGGAGAGGTTGTCAACATGGATCCAGAGAAAGTTTGAGCTATCATTGATTGGCCTACACCTGAGACATTGACACAGCTCAGGGGGTTTGTAGGATTATGTGCCTTCTATCGTTGGTTTGTTAGTGGATTCTCGTGACATGCTGCGCCACTAACTGATTTGACTAAGAAGGGAGCTTTTGTGTGGACACCTCTCGCACATGCGTGCTTTGAGAAGTTCAAACTTCTCATGACTACATGTCCAATCTCCGCTTTACCAGATTTCACCAGACCATTTGAGCTACATTGTGATGCCAGTGGTGAGGGTATTGGTGCAGTCATCATGCAGGATCGACACCCTATAGCTTTTGAGAGCAGGAAGCTAAGAGGTCATGAATGGAGTTATAGTATCTACGATAAGGAAATATTGGCCATCATGCATGCCATGGCCAAATTCAGGCAATACTTGGTTGGTAGTAAATTCAGTGTTAAAACCAATCATAATAGTCTGAAACATTTTCTTGGGTAGCTAGATTTGAACGAAAGGCAACAAAAATGGGTTAGCAAACTTCAGTCCTATGATTTTGACATCTCCTATGTCAAGGGCACTCAGAATGTGGTTGTTGATGCATTATCTCGTCGTCCTCACTTGAGCTCCATTACACAGATTGCAGAGGACTGGAGACATATGATAGTAGCAGAGTATGCTAAGAACCCATAGGCTTCTAGCATAGTAGATGGGACAATACAGGATGACAGATATTCACTTGTAGATGATCTTATCATTTACAAAGGGAGGATATTACTAGTCCTAGGTTCTGAGATGAGGGACAAAGTATTGAGATCTTTTCATGATTCACCCATGGCAGGACATCCCGGTTACTTTAAGACCTACAGGAAGGTATGGGAGAGATTCTCTTGGAAGGGTCTCAAATCATTTGTTCTTCAGTATGTCAAGGAATGCCTTGTTTGTCAGCAGAACAAGCAAGAACATACATACCCTGCAGGTTTACTCCAGCCGCTTCCTATCCCTGAGAGGAAGTGGGAATGCTTGTCTATGGACTTTATTATGGTCTTTTCGAAAGCTTAAGGGAAAGACATCATTTTTGTGGTGGTAAATCGATTGAAGAAGTATGCACATTTCTTCTCAATCACTACTACACACACAGCTACCCAGGTGGTAGATTTGTTCTTCCAAGAGGTATTCAAGTTGCACGGTTTGCCTCGGAGTATAGTCAGTGATAGGGACAACAGGTTTATGAGTAACTTCTGGCAGGAGTTATTCAAACTTTGCGAGATAGAACTCACTCCGAGTACCAACTACCACCCACAGAAAGATGGGCAGACTGAGATAGTCAACAAATGGGTGGAAGGATATTTGTGAAAGTACAGTTCAGGGTAGCAGAAGGCATGGGTGAGGTGGTTATACCTTTCTGAATATTGCTACAATACCACTCATCACATGAGCATTCAGATGACACCTTACCAAGAATTATATGGATATGATGCTCTGAGCTTTCTAGATTTATTACTGAGTGACAGTAGAGTACCCAGTGTTGGTGATTTATTACAGGAGAACCAGGATATTATGAGAGCACTTAGAGAGAATATACAGAAAGCTAAAAATCAGCAGAAACAATATGTTGATCAGAGGCGAGTGGAGCAATCTTTCGAGGTCGATGATTTGGTGTATTTGATGCTTCAGCCTTATAGGAAGTCCACCCTTTGTAAGAAGGGCACTGAGAAACTTAAGACATGATACTATGGACCCTTCAGAGTTTTCAGACGTGTCGGTGAAGTGGCTTATCAGTTAGATCTTCCGGTGGACACTAAGGTTCACAATGTGTATGTCCACAATGTGTTCCATGTGTTGTGCCTCAAAAAGGCGTTGGGACAACTGGTGACTCCTTCTATTGATTTACCACCCCTGGATGATGAGGGGAAATTGATTTTGATACCTGAGACCATTCTAGATTCCAGAGAGCGTCATCTTCGGAGATGAGTTATCAGGGAATACTTGGTAAAGTAGAAAGATCTACCAACAGAGGATGCTACTTGGGAGAGTGACATTACTCTTCAGCATCCTACTTTGAGTTTGCTTGTGGGCAAGCAAATTCGGGGAGGGCGGACTGTGATGTCCCTGCTCTAGTCAGTTCTCAGGAACAATGTGTTAGCCTTTTCTTGGACCCTTGTGGGCTAACTGGTTTAGTTAGAGGGTCAGTGGTACTTTTTGGAGAGCTTGGTCGTTCTCATTTTCAGAACCCAGTGATTGTTTCACAGCAAGTGTTAGCAGTTCAGGGGTTCACAACTTCTGACGGCACAGGAATATTTGGAGTTTTGAGTGAGTTATGGATTTTTAAGTGATTTGAGTTAATTAATTAACTTAATGCCTTATTATAAAGTCAAATTGACTTTATACTTTTATATCATTTAAATATTCTATAAAGGTGATTTAATATTTTAATCACTTAAAATATAAAAGGGTGCCCAAGTATTTAAGTCAAAAACTATTGAAATGACTTAAATATATTTTAAAAGATTTAAAATATGAAGAAGGGCGTATCTTTCTTGGAAGTCATGCCTTTTTGCATATAAGGCATTTTGGCAATGAGAAACTCATTATTGAATATTTTGACTTTTCCTTGGACATTTTTCCTGTGCTTTCACCTATGATCAGGGTTTTGAAGCAATCTTCCATTGGAGAACGAAATCCCTTCAGTGTTGAGCACTTTTGAGACTGTGAGAGATCAGTCGAATTTGTGCGGTTTGTGAGAGCTTCATATAGAGGTTCTACTGAGCTTGATTTGTGTTTCCTATTGAATTCATTTATTAGTTTCAGAGGGTTTTGAGAGATGGTGCCTTCATTTCACCTGGCAGACACTTCATGGCCGTACCTTCTGAGTGGGAATTCTGGTTTTTTACATTGAAGTGTGTGGCTCTTGTGCAAGGGCGTTTGGACTTTTCTTGGAGAAATGCCTTCCTTTCTGAGGGTTTCTCTTCATCTCCTTTGGCGTTTGGCTTGTACTTATCATCTACCACAGTTTTCAGGCTGGATTTGCATTTTGTAGCTTCCTACACTTGATTTTGTCAATTTTTCACCATCTTGGCTGGCGAACTAGATTACTTAATTAAATAAATAATCTGGAAGCTTTCAGGTATGTGTATCGTTTGTGATCTAATTGTTTTAGTTAAATAATATCTTCTACACTTTCATTATGAATAAATTAGCTCATATTTACATTTTATGAGCAATTTATATGATGCACCCCTTCTCTTCTATCTATAAACTTTCTCTTAAAAACTAAAATAACACATTAAGACTTAAGAAAATACTGGGGTTTGAGTTGAGATCCAGCAGGGCTCATCACAATGGTATCAGAGCATTGATCCTACCAGCTTGTGGGGTTAGTAGATTCTATGCGGTCACACTAGGACAGATTTGACAAGTACTACTCACGCAGGGGTCCTGAATATCAAAGAGGTGATTTTAATCCATTTCCAGCATTTCCATTTGAAGAACAGGAGGAGGAAATAGGTTTGGATAATATGGCTGATAGGGAAGGAGAAGGTTCTCATAGGAATCATCTCACTGATGAGGACCACGAAGCTGGAGATGTGCTCAAAGGCATGGTTGCAGGCCAAGAACAGGTGGCAAATATTCTCCAGCAGCTCAGCACAAATGTTCAAAATTTGACACTTCATAGGGGACAGAATCAGGATCGTGATCGAAAAGGCAGTGTTCATGGCGAACCCCATAGAAACATTGTTCCAACTCGCACCTTTGAGAGAGCTACTTGTCCTATTTTTACTAGAAATGATATTGATGAAGAGGATGAGGTTGAACAGGGTGGTGAGATAAACTTTGCAGATAACATCATGGTTATGCATGATGAATGGGATGCATTGCCACCGAGAGTTAAGGAACACCTTAACTTCGATAGATTCATGAGCCAGAATAGAGAACACACCAGAAACAGGAATGACAGGAGGCCTAGAAACAAGGAAAGTGATCTCAGACAGGTGACCAATAAACTAACCTTAGTTCACTATGATGGCAGTGGTAGAGTTACAGCACGTGCCTGGGTGAGTAAGTTGGATACATTCCTGACACTATGTCCTATGCCAGAGGAAGATGCTATACGATTTGCAGTTCTCCACCTTGATGGCGTAGCACATGACTGGTGGATTCATGGCATGGCTACACTACACCATGATAGGATTACCTCATACCAGTAGTTTACTGATAGACTGGTAGAGAGGTTTGATAGACGTGATCCCTAGCTATTCTTCAGAGACCTTGCTCAGCTAAAGCAGTTGGGTAGTTTGGAGTCTTATATTGGTGAGTTTCAGAAGCTTTCGGTTATGGTTACCGGAATCTCAAAGAGGAGACTTGTCATTCTATTTGTAGAAGGTCTCCATGAGCCAATGAAAGGTTGGATCAAGGCATTCGATCCACCTACCTTGCATGAAGCTATGAGAAAAGCTCATAGCATGGCTTACAGCTTCACGTGGTAAGTTCACTTCAAATGCAGAAGCATCTTCATCCTATAGTGATAGCAAATCAGAACCTAAGCAATCAGAAAAGATTGATGAAAAAAGGAAGTTTGCAGTTCCTTTGGACTGAGAGACAATAAATGGTTTGCGTAGGAGGAAGCTATGTTTCTATTGTAAAGCTCCTTATGACCAAAATCACAATTGTCCTCTTAAGCCTAAGGGTTCAAATAGACAAATGGAATGGTTTTATGAGGGTGATGACATTGCTGATTTAACGGACCAACAAGCTGGTCTTAAGGAGGGGAGTATGCGATCTATCATTCTCGTCAATGCAAAAAGTGAGAAGATAGAACATGAGATTCTAGAGGAGGAGGAGCATGAGATGATTCAGGAGGATTATCATTTTGCTTCTAGTTCCATGGAATCAGAGGTGTTTGATTGGGATCAGTATAGTTATGAGGCTCAGTTAGTGCACAATCCTCTTTATGAGGCGGATGCTACATCTTCTTGTGATAATCCGCTCTTTGAGGTGGATACTGATTCTACTCTTGACCCTAATTTAGGGGTGAGCTTTGAGGTGGATGCATGTGTTAGACATGTTGGATGATAGTATATCTCATGCAGTTTTAGGGAGTAGGTGTTGTTAGCGGTTTGACTTGCTTTCTTATGAGTTCTTCTCTCTTGTGACTGATGGTGTTGAGGTTGATAGGGTACAACATGTTGATCCAGCTGATCAGAGTTGGGAGTTACAAGAGACAGTTGATGACAGTAGGGACATTTCATGGCACTATCCTTGGGATCCTGGTGGAGTGGTTGATTCTTTGTTGTTGAGATTGCTTGCGGACAAGCAATTTCCGGGAGGGTGGACTGTAATGTCCCCTTTTTTGGCATGATCATGTTTGGTGGTGGTTAGCCTATTACTTGGACTCTCGTAGGCTAATAGGTTGGTTAGAGGGTCAATGGTGTTTTCTGGAGGAGTTGATCGTTCTCGTTTTCATATCCCAGTGATTGGTTCATAGTAGGCAATAGCAGTTCAGGGGTTGATAGCTTCTGATGGCACGAGAATATTTGGAGTATTGAGCGAGTTATGGATTTTTAAGTGATTTGAGTTAATTAATTAACTTAATGCCTTTTTATAAAGTCAAATTGACTTTATACATTTTATATCACTTAAATATTCTATAAAGGTGATTTAATATTTTAATCACTTAAAATATAAAAGGGCGCCCATTTTATTTAAGTCAAACTATTGAAAGTGACTTAAATTATAATTTAAAAAATTTAAATGATGAAAGTGGCATATCATCTTGGAAATGCGTGCCTTTTTTATATAATTCAATTTGGAAATGAGAAACCCTATTCTTGATGATTTTGACTTTGCCTTGGATATTTTTCCTATGCCTTCCTCTGTGATCAGGGTTTGAGCATTATTTTCCATTGGAGAATGATTCCTCTTCGATGTTGAGCACTTTTGAGATTGTGAGAGATCAGTCGAATCAGTGCAGTTGAGAGCTTCATTCAGAGGTTCTACATGATTCAATCAGAGTAATTTGTACAGTTTTCCTGTTGTTTGCAATAAGGAAGGGGGTTCTTCACTTGTGGCACCCTCTTCATCAGATCTGTGGCTCCAGCAGTGTTTCTACATCTTTTCCTCCTTGGCCGTACCATTTGCATTGGATTATGTGCCTTCTTGAAAGTTGGTTGTGTGAACTTGAAGTAGAAATGCCTTCTCTTTGGCTCCTGAATGTGACCTATTCTTGGCGTCTACCTTCCTTAAGGGTTTGTAACCTATTTTGGAAAGGGAGAAATCAAATCTAGAGCTTGGGCGTGCTTCTTTGTTAGTTTTCACCATTCCGGCTGGCAAACTGGATTTATTTCTTATTTAATTATTCTGGAGCATTTCGGGTATGTGATTCATTTGTAATCTCATTGTATGAATTGTAGAATAACATTTATTGCATCTGTTGCTCAGAATATGTTCATGTTGCAATTTTATAAGCTTTAATATGATGCGCACCTTCTCTTTTGTCTACAAACATTCTCTAAAAAACTAAGTAAAACACAAATAGACTTAAGAAAAAGACAGGGGTTTGGTAGTGAGCCAGCAGGGCTCATCACACTCTTGCATCATACTATGCATCCTGCATAGGAAACCCCGCTTTTCTTTTGTGTACGACCACATTTACTGTAGTTTTTTGGTTTTAATATGCCTTCAATTGGCTCTAACCCAATAGTTCTTGCTAGTGTTAGTGGTTCGACGACATTGCTCAATGGCTCCTCCTCCGAACAAATGTCCCTAGAAATTTGTTCTGAAAGTCTTTCACGAGGTAAGTGTTCTGATTCACCAGTTGATGTGGTTTTTCCTTTACTAGATTTTGATACTGCTTGTCATTGGCTTGAGCAATACACCCTGGTCGGGTACTTTTTTGGGATAACTCCCCCTGAAAGTTTGCTTAAAGAATGGGTTAACATGGCTTGTGTCCCTCATGGGGTCGACCTTGATATGGTCCAAAATTTAACCAAGGGTTTATTTTTGTTCCACTTTGCAGAGGTAAATCATGTGCAGGCTATCTTAGCCCATGAGCCTTGGTATGTCCAGTCTTCTTTTTTAGTTTTCTAGGCATGGACCCATGACTTTGCTGTCTGGGATGACACCAAGCTGTAGGTCCCAGTTTGGATTGAATTTCCTAGTTTACCCTTGCCTTGTGTGCCTTTTTTGAATAATATAGCTTCCTCACTGGCGAGGGTTATTTGCATTGACCTAGAAGAGGGTTTGTGTGGAAGTGGACCTTTCCAAAGATTTGAATGACTCCATTGATATCCAAATTGGAGCTTTTTGACACACCCAGAAGGTCACATATTTTAATCTTCCCAACATGTGTTATAGGTGTCAATCAACCGATCACAAGATTAAGGACTACCCTTTGGCAGTGCCGCATACACCTTCTCCACCACAAGATGTGGAAAATCCTTGTTCGATGGTTGCCTCTGCTACCAAACCTGATGCGAAATGGATCACGGTTATGAACCAAAAGAATAAGTCCATTGGTTTTGGGTCGGCTCCCATGACCTCTGAACTAGTGAAAGATGTTTCAAACCCTTCTTTGAAGGGGAAAGAATCTCCAGTTGGATTTGATTATTTTCCACAATAGCTTAGGCCAAAGGCTACGCCTCGGCCAACTACTGTCATGCTAACACAGCCGAATGTTTCTTCTCTTGTGGTGGGAGCTCAAATTCGGTCTCATAGCCCTTCCCCTCCTAGGGAAGAAGGGGAATATGTTCATGAAAAGTGGAGGCTTTCCTCTCCTTCCATCCAGATTGGGTCAGTCCTGCTAGAATTTTTGCAAAATTGTTTCTCTTCTTTGAATGAAGATGGATCGGGTTTCAAAAATATGGAGGAGTTCCATTCATGAATTTCCTCTCATGGAATGTTCGGGGTCTGATAGACCTCTCTAGGAAGTATTCTATTAGGGATACCTTGTGTAAGTATTCTAGTATTGAAGTGCTTTGTCTCCAAGAAGTTAAAATTTATGGCTTTTTGTTGTTGTGGCTTTTCGTTCTATTTGGCCAGCCAGTAAAATGTTTTGTACTACTCACGATGTTGGGCGTGGTGGATTTGTCACCCTTTTGGACCCATGGTGGCACTCTTGTGTGGTCGACCATGGGTCTAACCCCACTCATCAGCTCATCTGGATCCTTCTCAACATTGATAATCATTCCTTTGGGATTATTAATGTCTATGCTTCTAATGATGTTGTAGAACGCTCTTTGCTTTGGCATTGGATTGTTGATTCATTGCTAGTTGCTACCTGGTTACTATGTGGGGACTTCAATATGGTTGAGATGGTGTATGACAGAGAGGGAACCTTACCATTCAGATGGAAAATTGGTGAAAGGGAGGCATGGTTTTACATGCGCAATAAATTGGGGCTTTTTTATCCCAATATTGGCCACCGCCATTTTCATTCTCTCTGGCACACTTGGTGTAATTACAGATCCAAATTTGATAGAATATTTAAGTGCCTTGATCGTGCCATGATATCAGTGCAATCTTTTTTCTCTTTTGATAGCTCATCTCTTCCGGTTAAGCCGTTAGTGGATATGACCTTGTCTGACCACTTCCCCATTTCTTTTCGCATTGAATGGGAGACTCGACAGCCTCGCATGTGTAAAACTCATTTTTTTCTAAATACGTCCTTACTCTACCACAAGCTACCCTGGCCCACATTCGTAGAGTCTAGAATTTGGAGTGTAGGACAACTGATCATACAGGCTGGATTAATTGGTGGAATTATGCTATCAGTCATACAGTTAGATTTTTGCGCATTTATGGGTGTCAACTGGCTATCTTTCACCGACGGTCTTATGAGGCTACTACCGCCGACCTCTGCTCAACTACTGAGGCTTTGGCGGCCAACCCTTTTTCCCCATCATTGCAAGTCAAGGTGGTATAATTAAGGCACAAGAAACAAGTTGCAAACAACTATGCTACTAGAGGTGCACAAATCAAAGCCTGATTACATTGGCTAAAAGTTGGTGATCGTGCCTCCAAAGAGTTTTTTTTGGCCCTTCATGCCAGGCACTCATCCACGGGCATTAAAAAAATTAAAGATGGTATTTAGGTGCTTTTTGAGCTTCTTGACATTCTCCAGGCCTTTGTGCGTCATTATGATCAAGTCTTCACTGCATAGGAATCCACACCTATGCGATAGCAAGCCCTTCAAGATTGTCTTATTGTTGTGCCAAATAAGCTTTCTTCAGCTAATATTTTTTTGAGATCAACTATTAACAATTGATGATTTGAAAGAGGCAATCCATTCCATGGCTAATGACAAGGCCCCGAGAATCAATGGGTTCCCTTGTGAATTCTACAAGGCCCTGTGGGACTATATTTGGGCAAGATCTGCATCATGTTTACTTAGAGGCTTTTTATTCTAATTCTCTAGGTAACTTAATTAACAAAGGTAATATAAAATTCATACCTAAGATTGGTGACCCAAAAGACATCTACAACTGGTGACCTATCACGCTTCTCAATGTCTCCTACTAGATTATCGCCAAGGCTTTGGCTCCAAAAATACATCATCTTCTTCTTTAGATTGTGCGTCCGGAGCAAACTGGGTTTATCGAATCCAGATTTATTCTGGATAATATTATTGTTGTTTGGGAAGGAATGGAATGGGCCAGATGCTCAAACTAGGAAGCCATGTTCATTAAAATTGACACACACACACTCACCTCTATATCCTCCCTACCTATCCCCCCTCCCCTCTCTACTTCTCTCTCTCCTCTCTCTACATCTCTTTCCCTCTCTACCTATATTTATCTCCCCTCTCCCTCTATTTACCTACCTATCCCTTCATCACTTTGTATCTCACCTATGTTTCCCTACCTACCTAGGATTGATGGATTAATGGTTGAGAGTTGAGGGTTTAATGTATAGGGTAGAGGGTAGAGGGTTTAGGGATTAGGGTTGAGGGTGCAATGTATAGGGTAGAGGGTATAGGGGTTGAGGGATTAGGGTTTAAGGGTTGGGGATTGAAGGTAGAGGGTAGAGGGCAGAGGTTTGATGGATTAAGGGTTGAGGGATTAAGTGTTGAGGGTAGAGGGATTAGGGTAGAGATCTTACTTGGGTTTAAGGGTTTAAGGGTTGAGGGTATAGGGTAGAGGGTTTAAGGGTTTAAGGTTTAAGGGTTAAGGGTTGAAGGCTTAGGGTTTAGGGTTTAGGGTTTAGGGTTGCGTGTTTAAGGGTTTAAGGGTTGAGGGTATAGGGTTGAGGGATTAGGGTAGAGACGGATAGAAGGATGAAGGGAGAGATGGAGGTTGAAGTGAGATAGAGAGGAGAGAAGAGGATGGAGGGACATAGATATATGAGGGTTGATGATCCAATTTATAGGGTAGAGGGTTGAGAATTGAGGGTATAGGGTTGAGGAAATATAGGGTTGATGGTTGATGGTATTGGGTTGAGGGTATAGGATTGAGGGTAGAGGGTATTGGGTTGAGGGTAGAGGGTAGAATTTTTAAGGGTTTAGGGTTGAGGGTTTAGGGTTGAGGGTAGAGGGTTTAGGGTATAGGGTAGAGGGTAGAGGTTTTAAGGGTTTAGGGTTTAAGGTTGAGGTTCGAGATTTTAAGGTTAAGGGTAGAGGATTGAGGGTAGAGGGTATTGGTTTGAAGGTAGAGGGTAGAGGGTTTATGGGTTTAGGATTTAAGGGTTAAAGGTTGAGGGTTTATGGTTTAGGGTTGAGTGTTTAAGGGTTTAAGGTTTGAGGTATAGGGTTAAGGGTGAAAGGGAGAGGGTTAAGGGTGGATGGGAGAGAGATAGAGGGATTGAGTGAGTGAGAGTGAGACCTGAGAGAGGGAGTGGCACTAAGAGTGAGAGACTTGAGAGAAAGAGAGAGGGAGGGAGTGGGAGAGAAATGGAGGGAGACAAGGTTAAGGGTAGAGGGTAGAGTGTTTAAGGGTTTAGGGTTTAAGGTTAAGGGTATATGGGAGAGAGAAAGAGGGATTGAATGAGAGAGAGAGAGACCTGAGAGAGGGAGAGATGGTAGGAGGGGGAGACTTGAGAGGGAGAGAGGGAGTGGGAGAGAGATAGAGGGTAGAGGGTTAATGGTAGAGGGCAGAGGGTTTAAGGGTTAAGGGTTAAGGGTAGAGGGAAGACAGATAAAGGGAGTGAGTGAGAGAGAGAGAGAGACCTGATAGAGGGAGAGGGGGTGTGAGGGAGACACTTGAGAGAGAGAAGGTAGAGGTTTTAAGGGTTTAGGGTTTAAAGGTTAAGCGTTTAGGGTTTAGGGTTCAGGGTAGAGGGGGGAGAGATAGAGGGAGTGACTAAGAGAAAGAGAGACCTTAGAAAGGGAGAGGGGGTAGGAGGGAGATACTTGAGAGAGAGAGAGAGGGAGTGGGAGAGAGATAGAGGGTATAGGGCTAATGGTAGAGGGTAGAGGGTTTAAGGGTTTAGGGTTAAGGGTAGAGGGGAGAGAGATAGAGGGAGTGAGAGAGAGAGA
>VDFB02252616.1:132355323-132416577 GCA_007258455.2 Sequoia sempervirens
AGAGAAAGAGAAAATCAAAGAGTTTAGATAAATGCATTCCAAAAGCCATGAATTACATTTGGCGAGTGCCAAATGAAGCAACCCATTTGGCGCATGCAAAATTTGGAAGGTGCCAAATAGGTTGCATTGGGAAGTACCAACCCAATGGGTTGGATTTTGCATTGGGCATATGACCCAAAGGTTTGGACAACCCTTTCATGCAAAAGACGTGATTTTCTGAAAGGGTGCCAAATTTCCTCATATTTTTGTCTGTGCTCCCCGTCTCATTTGTACGTATTTCAATGCAAGTTTATAAAAAAAACCGTGATAGTTTTAACCTCTCTCTTAGCTATCTAAATAAATGGGTATGTGTAGGATCATCATGGAAAAAATAGGCCCTTAAGTGGCAAAAAATTCACAAAAATTAGAGTTAGACAACTTGATGTAAAAATTTGAATAAGTTATATACATTATTTCAAAAATATGTATGAATAGAATCTGTAGCAAATTGAATGTAGTTTCTAAACTAGGTTTTAGTCTATTTGGTGAAAATTTGAAATTTCAATCAGTGTACTTAAATTTGGAAAAAATAAAGTAGGTGTTTTGTCGACCACCCTAACCACAATAAAATAATAATATTTTTTTATAAGATTTTAGATATAAGTAGAGGAATCATGTCTGATGTGATGCATATTTTTTTGTAATTTTTTCCAAGTAAATAATTAATTATGAATTTTTATTGCAAATTTTAAAAATATAAAAACTCATATGTCGACCACAGGTCAAAACCTCATGAAATTTAATTTTTCTCTTTTAATCTATAGTATGAAGCATAGAATGTGACACATGTTTTGGATTCAAAAATGTGATATTGTTTGAAAGCTATAGATGTTTTTCAATCAACCTATCAATTGGACTTTTACTCATAATTCGAATAGAAAATGAATAATAATTATTTATTAAATTCAAAGTAAAAGCATAATTTATATTGGTGGAAAATTTGAGAATCTCCTTTAAAAACTCTTTTTGTTTCATCAATTTTGTGTTAAAAAAAGTTATCGATACATACCCATCATATTGCCACTTTTGGTGCAGCATTATGATCTTGCATACCCATATAATTTTTTTCATTTTGATTTAGTTAAGGTTTTGATCCATGCTTCTATTATAAATGACTCTGTTTTTTGTCAAAAAACATGTGCTAGTTTTAGGATAGATTTTTACTCGTTCATCAAAATGCAAAACAAATTACAATTTTTGAAACTAGACTCCATTCTACACACGATGAAAATATAATAATTTTCGATTAGTTTTCAAAAAAATTAGAGGGGAGCATGCTCAAATTTAAGCTTTTCAGGATGTGTCCACTTTGAAAATTCATAAAATATTATATATTCATTAAAAAAAGTATCTGAAAGAAGGATGATAAACTACATTGTGTTAGCTAATTTCTCACCATTAGGATTTCTGAAATTCTAAAAATATGTTAATAAAAAAGGGAGGAGCCCTCAGGCGCTATGCTGTTGTTTTTGATAAAAATAGGACCTATTTTGGGCCCCCCCTTTTTGAGACCCTTAATCTTCATTAATTTCAAAAGGAATTAGTAGCTTAGAAACTAGACTCAGAGCACTTCAACTTTTGTTCTTGCTACATCTTGAAATTTTGAGCATAACTATCTTCATTTTCTTGTGCAAATCAGATTTTGCTGATTTTAGAAAAAAAAAGTGGCATCTTAAGGGCCAAAATTGTGTCATAGATCCATGCACTTACCCTTAAGTCCTACGATGCCAACAATTCACGAATTACTTTCTACAACACTATCTCTAAACCAAAAAATCAGAATCAAATCTACAGTGTCAAAATGAATAGGATTTTCCAACTTGTCTATAATGTGTTCAATAAAAATTAAAAGTAACAATAGCAGTTCATTTAATGGATTTCATTTGTTTGAGTAGGAGAAAAGAAAACATTTCTACCATACAATTGATAGATCAAGCATGCCCATCTTATTGAATGGACTTCTCCAATAAGATTGTACATCTAGTTAAGTTATTTATGTAGTACACAAACAGGTTACACAGACTTCCAAAGAACATTGTTAGTGACCCAAATAGAAAACTTATCAGCAACTTCTAGAAGAACCATTTGAACTTGTTCACACCACCTTAGTCCCAAGTACAAGTTTTCAAATGTCAATAGCATATACAAACAAAAAGGTAATATAATGTTTACAAGAGTAATTGAGAATCTACACTACAAATAAGCAAGTTTTAGGCTGAAATATTTACATTCAAAAAACTTCCAGTATAACAAAAAAATATTTTGGAATGTCCCCAATAGAGGTACTCTATGGTTATGATCGTTTCCTCATCTTCAATATACTTCCTCACCTAAGATACCAGGATATTGATATAGATACACATTCTTTATTAACTTGTCTGAATTATAACAATATTGAGCTCAATTGACTCTTTTCTAATTAGGGGCTCCAACATGTGATGGTGGCTCAATCTAGATTGAATGGGGCTAGGGTTCATTGTTCTAGTGCCTTGGTGGTGACTGCAGAGGAAGATGATTTCAAGGAAGGGGACCTCGCTAGCAAATGAAAATTTGTTGCTTGCCGCAACTCAGGTAAGGTAGCTAGAGGGCTTTTGAGAGTTTCTTTTATCCTCTTTGAAATGTGCACATTCCCATCTCTTGTGAATGTAGAGTGATTGCTGGAGGCTTATGCAAAATTGTAGCTCAATTTTAGGTTGTTCTTCTTCACGAGATCATATCTGGAAGAAATGAAGTGTAGAAATAAAACACTGCCCCAAAGAAGCAGATGGACCTGTCAAAGGATGGCTTGATTTATTAGGACTACAAGAATGCCAGTAACTCTTTCCATTCCTGTAGTGATTGTTGCTTATCTATTCTCTTGAAGGAAAAAATTAGACCTTCTCCAGTTTTGGTGAAAGCTTCAAAGATAAAACATAATAGCTTTAAATGTTTGAGTTTTAGGAATAGTCAAGCTAGAAAATATTCACATTTTACCACTAACTTCTCCAAATTGTCAATTTCCATCACATTAATGTTTTGAGGTAACTTAGGCTTTTATCATGCCTAGGACTTATTATGGAGTGATGCAATGAACATGTGCATTCATTTCAAACAGTAGGTGACTACAAAACTCTCCTATAACTCATATGGCATCCCATGTATTACAGAAATGGAACAAGTTAAAAGGTGACAACAGGGTCGGTAATTGCATAACTTGAAAGCCCTAAATTCCAAAGGGAAGTAGAAACCCAAAACAAAAAAATAGTTGCAAAACAACTCTCAACAACAAGAAATGAATGCAATATTTTACTGTCAAATGCTTGTTGCCCAAAGAACAAGTCTCAAACCTTCTCCAAGCCCTAGCTCCAAGTCCAAGCCAAGGCACATGAACACTAGACGTTCATTCTTGGCATGGGCATACATGATTTAGAGATAGGTTTTGTCTAGACATGTGCTGAATGAAACAACAAGCTAGTCGCCATACTTTCCATGAACAATGCCACCTAACTGGAAGAATGCCACATGCTGAGACACCATCAAGCATGCCCCTATGCAAAATGTGCTCTCAAAAACCAGCCACGTGCCCATTTGCAGGTCCATGTGCCCTTCATGGAAAAAAAAACAAAACATTAGGGAAACAAGCATAATAATTTTCCCTCTCCCAGTGATTGGACAACCTGTTTAAAATTATTGCTTTAAAATATAAACCCCCAGGAAATTAGGCACCGCCAATGCAGACGAAGATAAATAGTAATTTTTTTTCTAGGAAAATAAATGAAAATTTGAAACTTTGGATTAGCATTGCATTATATCTGACACTCGTTCCCAACGCACAAATAAATTAGCTCTTTACTCAATCGAAAACATTAATATCTTGCTATAAAGGTAGGGACTAATAAATCATTAAAACCATACCTGTTGTTGAAATTAAAATCATTGGAATCTTCCTATGTGCTCCCCTCATCGAATTTTTTATATTGATTCCCCATGATGATAATATCATTCATGTTAGTATTATTAATAATACTATTAGCATTGATACAAACCTAAAGCATTGATGATAGAATTCATATAAAATAATATAAATATGTTATAGATAATAGTAAATCACACAGTTGTGATTGATGTCAAGAGATTAAATAAGTATTATTAATACTAACATATAATGATATTAAATAAGTGTGATATAAATAAGTTTCAATCAAATAGGTAGGATGTTAATGCTATGGAAGTTATGGGGCTATTTAATAAATATTAGTGAATAATAATAAATCCAAATTGATTTAATACTAAATCAATTATGTGTTATCAAGGAGATATTATAATATTTTTCTAGAGAGTAGTAACACTATTATTAATGTTATATTAATAATAACATAGTTTAACGTAACAAAAAATAACATTATTTAATAATATTTAATATTGTTATAACATGGCAATAATAATATTGTTTGAACCTATAATAATATGGTCTTCGAGTGGTGTATTAACATTAATTATTGTTACTATGGATAATTATAATAAACTAAAATATTAATGAATATCACCACTACTATCCTAAGATAGTCGACTATTTGAACTATGCCAAGTTGTAACATAGGAGGTTGTTCTTTGAGTAGGACCTAGTGTCACACTATCGTAGGTGAAAATTGCAAGTCTCACATTTGCATCATGACCACTTACCTATATTATATGTAAACCTCATATCGATACCTAGCTTAGCCTAGAAAATGTAAAATTAAATTGTCGAGCAAATTCTTATTGTCCCAATCTAAATCAGTTAATCAACTATTAAAATATTGTAACCCTAGATCTTAGAGCCAACCTTGTGTTTGATTAAGGGTGTGTGTGATGGACTCCACACACCTGAATTTGTTTTCCTCCCACACTCCCCACTCTCGAGCGATATGTCAATGGTGATGTTGCACGAGCAATGTTCCTCGATGTGTATAGTATGCTACCATGTGAGTGCATGGTTAGAAATTGTTGTATTTTGTAACTTTATTTTAAAAAAATATATAGTTGTGTTTTTTCCCCTTCATACAAAATTAGGGCATGATGCAATATCAAAGATAGTTTATACCCTGTGGACACTAGTGCACTTATAAATACCCCTAAACTGTACACATTTTTTAGATTAAATGGGATACATAGCTACTAGGAAAGAAAACAAAATATTGATGAAAGATTATAAATTATTAAATAAATCTTAAGTATGCAAGCTAAAAAAATATAAACACATGGCATATGGTTTTTCAGGCTTTAATGTTTAATTGGGCCACATATAGCCCAACATGAATTAAAAATGATTTTTAATTACCTTTTAACAACTTATTCAATAATAAATTGACATATTTTATCTTTTAAAATACCTTTTCCTTCAACATTTTGCATCATGAAATACCCTACACTAGCATTTCTTTTTCTTTTTCCTACTATTTTGATTAGACTATTAAGTGATATTTCTCCTATATTGATTGGGATCAAAATACACTATATTATAATGTAAATCTGATGTATTTTTTTATGTTAAATACTCCTAGATATGTACTTAGGTTGATGTGTTTAATTTCTAGAGACCAATGTCTTTTTGAGAAGCATTATTATAAATTAGAAGTTGAAGTGATGTGATATAAACAAAAATCTAGAGTTAATCTTTAGCTCAATAGACCAATGTTTGAAAGTAACAAATTTTAACAATTTTAATCTTAATTAATTAAGAAATGGCTCTTAGTTTGGTGCTTAGTGATTAAAAACCTATCAATTTGTTTGAAAATTAAAAGTGGTGCCTTAACCAAATGAAATAATAGTAATTGATTGTATCAGGAGAAATAGTAGTGCCCAAATAGAAGCTATTTTTATCTATATGTATTGTGTCTAGAAAAAATCTAGGTACAAGATAAAAGTGTGAAAATATTATGTTTAACTTAGATAACATATATCTACATGTAATTTATGCAAGTTATAGTTAACTCTAAAATAAATCTACTTTAAATCCTAATTCTGCTAACACATATTTTAGTCAAGGCAATGTTAGGGACATGCACCTATATACCCCTAATGTTATAAAGGGAAATATTATATAATATAAAGCCAAAAAGGAATAGATAATGATGGGGACAAATGTATGAATAAACTTTTAATCAATGAAAAAGTTATAGTATGAATTCAATAGGTGAATCATTCTTACAAATATTTATTGTTTGGTTGAGAAAAGGGTAAAGGATACCATATTCTCTTAGAGAGACCCAGAGTTATGTACATCAAGTTCTTAGCTTTTCTTGTGGTATGCTATCAAAGTATATTAATATTTTCATAAGTAAATAGTAGATGTATCTCATGACCTATTATGATGAAAAAATCCAATTTAGAGAGTTCATGTTAAATTCATAAACTTCATTATAGTATAGAATTTAAAAAATTTATGAAGTTTAATAGTTCTTAATGGGTGATCACACAATATTGGTTTACAATTTTTGGTCAAATTGGACACCGAACTAATTTTTCAAACTAAATCTTCACTTTTGGGCACCTATAGTGGCTAAACTGCGAGGAATTGTAAGATGATGCAAACTAGTGATTTGTGACATTTTGTCTGTAGACTCTAAATATATTTTTTTCAAGATTTTTGGAATCAAATTTCCCTTCTAACACTGTTTTTAAGGAGTGATGTTCACCGTATACAATATAACTTTTTTTCCATGAAAGATAAAATTCTACTTTTTTTGAATTTAGATTTGTAACTATGATATCTAGCACTTTCATTTGGTTTTAGAATGTTTTATTGAATAATTTTTCCTTAATAAAGTTTCGAAGTCAAACCAATTACAATTCAGACATAGGCGGACCGTATACAACATAACCTCTTTTGTATGTATCGAAATTCAAATTTTTTTTCGTTGTTGGATCAAGGACTTTAATGTCTAGTGCGCTAATATTTTTCAATTTTTTTTTGATAATCTACAATTTTTCCACGTGCAGAACAGAGAGCTTGATTTTCAATGAAAAACCTACATTCACAAGAAATAAAAAATAAATATAATAATCAAATTAAAATAATTTAAAACTATAACTTTTGGGAAGTTTATAATAAGGACTAGATACTCACAAAAAAATAAATTTCAAATGAATTTATTTGATCCCCCAAAAGATAAATCAAAACTGGTCTTTTATCAGCATTTTGATGGGTGTAAAGGAGACTCCGTTATAGGTATGGTTTAAAACTAGCAGGGTTCTATCCAAGGGGGTTTGATCTAAGGTGGTTTGATCAAAACCTCTTCAATTGAAATCCTTTAAATGGAACTTTTCAAGGCTTAAATCATTATATTTTCTAAAAATATGTGATTTCAGCAAAAAATAGAATCTTCGAGAAAGTGTAAACTAGTATTATGGGATCACCCTAATGCCACTTAAGAGAATTTATTTGGTACCTAGATAATCATTTGTTGAGTTTTTATTTAGAAGATAAACCTTATTTATGTGGTTTAATCTTAAAGTGGGAAGAAAATATGATAGAATAATGGATTTAATTGCATAAGTCTAAAAATGTTGAGAATACATTTATTACTAGGTTATAGTGTTATAATGGTGTTATACTTATCTTTTATAAAATACATCAAAGTGAACTCACCTAATTTTTAACTTAAATTTAAGAAAGTGATACTTTGAAAGCGTTAAATTTTTGGATCATTCTTTAAAATTATATGATTAACAAAACCTTGATGGATGACAATTGTGAATCAAGAGGTTGAATTCAAAGAAATATATTTTAAAGATGAGAAATATATTATGTAATTTGAGTAATTAAATATTAACTTTTAATCTCATATGAAAGAATAGACAAGGTGATATTCATTCATATTATTTGAAGTATATATAAGAACTCATGATTAGTTTGAATAAATTGATTTGTATTACCTGGTTATAGTTATATTTATTCTTAAATATTAGTAACAATTGTATATATAGTCTTGATGATTCTTAAGTTTTAGTTCTAGAATGCTTCACATATTTATAATTGGTCATTATAAAATAGTTAAGGATTTTTTAGTTAATTTTAAAAACTAAACTATATTCAAGTACTTTATCAATTAAAATAGATGATTTCTTTTATGGAAGTCTCATAAAAATTAGCTTAGGAACATTCATGATCTATTTTGTTATTCTTAATATCTTACGACTATAAAGATAGACACTATATTTGCATCTTGGATATAAGATATAATAATTTTATATAATTCTCTTGAGTAGATTTAAGACGAAGTTTGATTTTTGTCTCCTTTATAAGCTAGAGTATAAAATATTACCCTTGTTGCTTAAACTTTTAGTCAAGAATAATATATCTTAAATTATATAAGTTAAGAGAACAGTTTAGGAATCTATTTTAATCAAAGAATTAAGTGGATTACTAATGAGTTTGGATTCTTGCATATCACCCTTAATCAAAGGTCATTTTGTTTGATGTTGTCACAATGTATTATGATCAATTGAATAGCTCTGAGCAATTTTTTGTTGATCATGTATGCGCATATATCAAGGTTAATTAACTTCTAAGTTTATAAATAATTGTGATAAGAATTTATATTGTTGTATGTAAATTGAATTTATGTTGTAATATTTTGATGAAAACTCCTTAGGTATTAGGAATTATACACCTAATAAGAAAAATACAATAACCTTTCAACTAAATAAAACAAAAATCATGTCCTATATACACATGAAAAATATTCATAGTTAAAACTCAACATTAAACAACTCTCTATAGTGTGTTTGTAAAGTAGATTCTTAATTAGGTTTTTATCCTCATTCCACCTACATGGGTAATAGCTAACGAAGAAATATTTGAGAAAATTGGACCCTAGAAAGGAGTGCATACCCACTTGCACAATTACATAAAACATATATTGGAAACTAGAAATACATATATAATAAAATCCAACCATAGATGACTCCCCTACTTGTGATGAAGTTATTTTAGAAGAACCACTCCCCAAATGTCATGAACATCTAGTTTGTAGCTCTCCTAAACACTCTTCTACTAGGGAGGATATCATGGTGCAAGAAAATGAGAATATTGACACATATCTCTCAAACATTACTAATGAGGCTTCCTTAGATGAAGATGATGAAGTGATATTAGACTCTGCTACCCTAAAATAAGTTAATATTATTCAACCTCAAATCATCCTTTACCCACCTTCACACAAACCTTGAACTCAAAACAAACCTGTCCTCATCCTTGAACCACCTAAGAATAATATGTTGTAGCAATCAAGTTACAATACCAATGCTCATACATATAACACTAGAAATAATTTGCAACCAAGACAAACACCTTTAACATCCCTCCTATTGCATAACCCTATCTTGCCTGGTCCTCCTTATTTTCCTTTACATAATGAAAATGAGTATAATCTAATTGAACAACTAGAGAATACTCCTGCTAAGATATCCTTATGGAATCTTATTCAAGACTCCCATCATTATCATAACATGATCCAAAGCACCTTACAACAAGTTCCTACTCCTTCTAATGTGCCATCAAATGATGTGCTAGCCCAAATTCAAGCTATAAAACCAAATAGCGTAGACATTACTTTTCATCAACATGAACTACCTCTCTTGGAGATGAGAAAGAAAAATGACGCCATCATGATCATAGCTATATATAATAGGACCGGGATAAAAAGAACCCTTGTTGACAATGGCTCAACCCTTAATGTGTGTAGTGTAACCCTTTTGGATAGACTTGGCATGTATAAATCAAGAATTGAACTTTATTCCTTATCGATTTGAGGATTCCTTATCTAAAATCACATGAATTGGTGGACTCTACTAAAGAACCTAGTGTGATTTCAAATGAGCCACCTAAACTAGTAAAAGTTTAGTGTATGTTATTTAAGCCAAAATCTTTTGATAGGTCTTGTCAAAGTCCAAACCATAAGTCTTTACAAACTTATATGATAAATAAGATGAACGGATATTTTCTGATTTCAAATTTGATAACAAATTAATTAATAAAAAACATAGTTTTTATTATATATATGAATACTTTTAACTACTTATAATAAAAATTGTCGATATTTTAAATCATATTCCATAATCTACCATCACAATAGATTCATAAGATGAAATTAACCAAAAGAAGATTATTATATGATGGATTCTCAACGTGCCTTATAACTGGTGGCTCAAAACACTATTTGCGTGGACCCAATATTTGGGTCCACGTACAATGGGGAGTTTGAAGATGTGGAGCACTTCAATCATCTTCTGGAGGAGAAAAATAATAAAACTAGGGTGTACTTGTCTTTTCTGATGCAACTTTAATGACCCACTCTTGTTTCTCTCCTTCGAGGTAATTGTCAAATTTTGTATTTTGTTTAAAATATCGTGCCGTGAACGCAATTAAATGGAATGCAGAGCGAATATTTTCTGTAATCGCTTAGAAATTTTAACTCTTTCTCTCGCTCTCTCTCCAAAATATCAACTTTCATCCCACACAATGTTGACAGAAACTTGTACTGTATTTTAGAACTAACATGCAAATATAGTCGTACGGCCATTTTATACAAAACTTGGTCGAGTGAGAAAAATTGTGTGTACGCAAGCGAATTTGCATGCGGAAGTAACGTTGTCGACTACCTTGGATGAGAATGATCATAAGCAGATAGTGGGAATTTTCTTAAAAGAGAATATATATCAATTTAAGTTAAAGAAAAAAGCTTTTTAAGCAATCGATTTCTTTAACTTTAGAGTAATGATTATTTCTAATATGCATATTAAGAATTAAGTTAACAATCTAAATTAAAATATTTTATACATCACAATATTAAATCAATAACTAAAATCAATAAATACAATAAGAAACTAAAATATATATTTAAATCATACAAAAAAAGCCATCCACAAAACATAAGAAACAAGACATCTCACTTTCATTTTTCATTCTTAGATTCTTTCAATAAATAACACTCCATCTTTCAAGTGGAACCCACATACATAACCCTCTAATCTTTCATTGTCAGAACACCTTGGATGACTAATATATCCAATGTGTACTAATTTTGCCAACTTGGATATTTATACATTTTAACTATTGACTACCATGTCCCAATGAAAAGTCATTTTAATTTGAGAAATATCTTTCCATCAAAGATTAAATAAGTAGTATGGGACTTCTATGAGGCTTTAATGTGGATGTAACTAAAAAAAAAACAACTAATAAGTTATTTTTACATCTGATTATTAAATATATAAGTTTCTTTAATAATATCATTTACAATAGTAAATAAGATATTTAATATATTTTAGATTTTGTTTTATTAATAAATATAAAAGTTTTGAGATTTTATCAACATAGAAAATGGAGTTTGAAAATAAAAAGAAACGGGATGAGAGATATGTTTGATTTTGTTGTTGGATGGTTCAAATGTTAGAAGATGGAAGAATTTTGCATTGTTATATTGAAATTAGGAATATGTGTCTTGTTAGAGTTTCATTAGAGATTAAATCATTTGTTTGTGTTCTTTCCCATGCATTAGTGCTCTTTCTAGTTTAATGTTGTCTAGTACAACATGTCAAATTTATGTACCAATGTATAGTTGCATCCTATATACTTTTTTGTCATTTCATTGTGCTTATCAACATCTTTTGTTTATATTCTAATACTAATAAAATCCTAAAGATGGAAAAAATTGGTGCCTGAGGTACATTTCCTTAGTCAAATCTCTAGGTTGAATGAATAAAAAAAATATAAAATAGGTTTTAAGTTTGTAGCACTGAGTGTTGGTATATGTTGTTATTGCAATCGAGGTAGGTGGTGAGTGCAATAGTGAAGAAAGCCTAAGATAACTAAAAAAGGTTCTAGATGTTGCTACATATTTATTTTTTTGAATTTAGTTTATTTATTTTATTACCTTGGTGTACACCTAAAATAATATAAGAAGAACAAATATTTAGACATGCAAAAAAATATAATTATATATAAAGATGAATAATATACTCTTAATAAAACCAAAATAGTGCAAATCATACTTGTTAAAAATAGGTTTTAAATTAAACAATTTTAAAAGAAAAGGTCTCTTACATGTGTTTTTTTCCTTAAGTGTTCAAACTGTACACACCTAAAAATGTCTCAATGGATCACATTGGCTAACTAACATCATTTCGTCCTCAAACCCATCCTCTTTTTTCTTGTTTAATTAAATAAGCCTAATTATTTAATTAAATGTCTCATTTTCACCTATTAATCTAATTGACCTAATTGGGTTAATTCACCCCCTCTCACACTGACATTTCATCCAATTTAATTAAATAATGCAAATTATTTAATTTTAACCCTAAGTTGAGAATCCTTGATCCATGTTTCATCCTCCTTTCATTTGTGGCCATTGATAGATCAAATCAATCTCATCCATAGCTTTTTCATTTGATCTCTATTCAATCAGTTATTTAATGAATGTCATAGAATTCCCCTAATTTGCCTAATTGAAACTTTGTTTTAATTATCAAATTACTAATTCTTCCACTTGCAAGGGAATATTCCTCCTTTGCACATTCCTCCAAAAGGGGAATATTGCCATGGAATATTCCTTCCCCTTTTTGCACAATTAAAACTTTTTTTTAAATTGCAAAGTATCATTTTTTCCTCACCCTTGAGAATATTCCAAAGAATATTCTCTCTCCTCCAGTCATTTGAAAAAGGGATATTCTCACTTGGATTCTTGAGCAAGCTAAACTTGCGACTTCTTCAGCAAGTTACCTTGTGACCTGTGTGTGCAGGCCAAAAGTGTGTTTGTTTGGAACAAATGAGAGCCCTTGAGTAAATATCATCGTGATGTTTGTTTGGAATAAATGAGAACCCTTGACTAAATCTCATCTTGCATTCTCACCCGTTGATGAGAATCCATGATCTATGCCTCCATCTTCTTCCATCCTTGACAATTAATTAGCTTTTTAAATCTTAGCCCTCATTTTTCATTTGCTTTCCTATAAATAGAACAATATTTAGAGACAAATGGATCCATCTTTCAATTGCAAACTTATGTTGTTGAACTCACTTACACTCACACTCATACTTTACTCACTTTTAGCATATTTTAGTTTATTTTTAGTTGCATGTTAGCTTTAAGCTTCCATTAATGGCTTCCATGATAACATAGATGCATACATTTAACTTTTATTTGTTAATTAAGATTTTAATCTTTTTAATCTTGCATACATTTAGAGTAGATTTGCATACACCCATATCAATCATCTTAGCATAAATCATGTTAAAATAGCTTGCATCATATTCATTTAGCTTTAAATCATGTTTTCATACACATGTATTAATGGTTTCATCAGTTTTCTTCAATAAAAATGATTGAAAGAAGTTCATTATCTAGTGGATTGGGAAAGGGTCGCCATTCCACAACAATGTGACACCACTCCCCCAATAGGATAAGTTTCAATGTCTTAGATTAGTGGTTTTTCAAGCTTTAATGATTTAGTTTTAATGGCTTCTTTGTCTATTATATCTTATTGGGATTAATTCTTAGTGGGTTAAATATGCCTCAAATTCATATGGATTGGGTGTAGTTAACCCTCACTATGTCATTGGTCACATTTTGACGCTAGAAGGAGGGAAAGCTTTATTGTTTTGGGTCTTTTTTGAAGAAATTTTGGGTTTAATCTCTTAAATGAATGATTTTCCTTAATTTTTAATGAATTCTACATGGCTAATCTTGCAAAAAGATTGCTAAGTTTTGAATATCTCGTGTTTAGCTTTCCAAAACATTTTACGATTTCAAACTTGATCAAGATTTGAGGAAGTTGTCATTATCTCAAGTAGTTGTCCATGATTAATTTTTCTATTTTTTTTTTCAAATTGGGTTTAATCTCTTAAATGCATGATTTTTCTTAATTTTTAATGAATTCTACATGACTAATGTTGCACAAAGGTTGTTGGGTTTTGAAGATCTCATGTTTAGCTTTCCAAAACAATTTACGATTTCAAAATTGATCAAGATTTGAGGAAGCTTTCATTATCTCAAGTTGTTGTTCGTGATTAATTTTTCTATTTTTAATTTTTTTTAATTTGAGTTTAATCTCTTTAATGCATGGTTTTCTTTATTTTTAATGAAGTCTACATGACTAATCTTGCAGAAAGGTTGATGGGTTTTCAATATCTCATGTTTACCTTTCTGAAACATTTTACGATTTCAAAATTGGTCAAGATTGGAGAAAGTTGTCATTATCTCAAGTTGTTGTCCATAATTAATTTTGCTATTTTTTTTTTTTTTAAATGGGTTTAATCTCTTAGATGCATAGTTTTCCTTAATTTTTAATGAATTCTACATGACTAATCTTGCAGAAAGGTTCTTGGGTTTTGAAGATCTCATATTTATCTTTGCAAAACATTTTACAATTTCAAAATTGATCAAGATTTGAGAAATTTGTCATTATCTCAATTTGTTATAATCTTTTTTTTTTTAAGTTTCTCAAACGCTTGAAAGGATAAAATGAATTAACTTTCAAAGTTGGATAAAATTGAACTAAACAACACTCACATTTGCTTTAAATTTTGACATGTGTTTTAAATTTTTTTATTTCATCTGATTTCTAACATGTCTCTAACTTCTTGTTTTGGTTTTTTGGGTTTTGCAATTTTGGACAATACAACTTGAAGAAAGAAGCATACTATAATCATTTGAACTATAATTTTAACAAGTGTTTCGACACTTTTGGGGGAATTATAACCCATTTGTAATGCTTTTTTTATTTCACGCTTTAAGACCACACTAGTTTTCAATTGGGTCTTAAAAAGAATGCTCAAATGGGACTAAAATTGAACCCTCATTTCATTATTGTATTTTGGTTCTCAAATTGAACAAGGTAACTTAACATTTCGTATGGTGCATAAAATGAATTCATCTTAGTTTTAGGGGTTAAAATTTATGAGTGTTTTTTATGTTTTGATTTACAAATGCATTATTGAATGCATATGCAATTCTCTCATACCACTCGGCGATCTTGAGAAACAAAAACATTTCTTAACACTTTGCAAAATCACCTACATCTTTCAATTTGGATTAAAAATGAACCCCTTGCTAGTGTAGGGAAAGGGTGTGGTGTGTGTTCTCTCCTTGTTTCATGAAAATTGGGATGATTGAACAACAAACGTATTTCCTTGCTATTGTTTACCCTTAGAGGGCCTGACTCCCCACTTCAAAAGAAGGGAATGACCCAAACGGTAATGAGCTAAACCCAAGCTCTCCCAAACTGCTATATAAATGTGTGGATGCAATGAAAATTGTGATCAACAGGAAGTGATACATGATAGCTCTCCCCTAGTATCTTTATGATGTAAAAATACCTTATTCTAAGGGTTGGGATACCTCTTGAGGGAGTTTATCATAGTATTCCTTGAACCAAAATCCCTTATTACAAACCACTATTTAGAATAAAAAATCATTAATACTTCTTGGTGCAAGAATGGTCATTCTAAAAGCCACCCCACATTTGTACTATTCATTGTTGATACAGAAAAATCCTTAGGAGGGTATGTGCAGGGTCATCATGGAAAAAACAAGCCCTTAAGTGGAAATTTTTTTAGAAAAATCAGAGTTAGGCAGCTTGACATAAAAATTTGAATAAGTTATCTATATTATTTCAAAAATATCTAAGAATAGAATCTGTAGCAAATTGAATGTATTTTCTAAACTACTAGGTTTATTTAGAAAATAAAAATTCTATTTGATGAAAATTTGAAATTTCAATGCAGTAGTACTTAAATTTTAGGGAAAAAATAAAAAGTAGGTGTCTGTCTGACCACCCTAACCACAATAAAATGATAATATTTTTTTATAATATTTTAGAAATAAGTAGAGGACTTGTGTTTGGATGTGATGCATATTTTTTTGTAATTTTTCCAAGTAAAAATTAATTATGAATTTTATTACAACTTTTAAAAAATATAAAAAACTTATGTCTAACCACCTTAACTTGGTCAAAACTTCATGAAATTCAATTTTTCTTTTTTTTAATCCTATGGTATGCAAAGAATAGAATGTGACAGATGTTTTGGATTCAAAAAATATGATACTGTTTGAAAGCCATAGATGTTTTTCAATCAGCCTATCAATCAGGACTTTAGTCGTAATTCAAATAGAAAATGAATAATAATTATTTATTAAATTGAAAGTGAAACATAATTTATATTGGTGGAAAGCTGAGAATCTCCTTTAAAAACCCTTTTCATTTCATCAATTTTGGGTAAAAAAAAGTCGTCAACCACATACCCTACAAATACCCATCATATCGCCACTTTTTGGCTCATCATGATCTTGCACATACCCAGGATCTTAGGATATTTAGGATTTTGAGATTTGGTGGTCTCAAGAAGTGTGTGTCATGGAGGGGAGCCAATGTCGCCAAATCTCTAACTGTTTGCAATGTCTTAGTGTTTGGAGAAATTCAAGTGGGGACTCAATAAGTATGGCCATTTCAACCTAGGATTGTAAATGATTGTGAGTCAACTTGATACATTGCTTGGTTCCTAAACGTTACAAAACAAACATTCACCATCTTCCTCAAAATTTCAAACACTTTGGCTTAAATATGGATACCTTTTGAAATAGCCTTGATATTACTGCTTGTCCTAAGGATTTCTATCCTTAGAGATTTCTAAATATCTTAACTTATATCTCAATCCATATTTTCCAAAGTTAACATAAGCAACTATGGCTTAAAATTCATCCTTTTCATAAAATGGACATTGTGAAATTTATGGTGTTTTTGACATAGACATCTAGTTTAAAAAAATAATCAAGACAAGTGTATATGGTAAAAATAACCTCATTAAACCAAGATTAAATCAAATGAACGCCCCACATTGATGTATGTTCAAATTTTTTGACTCCCAAAACACAAGCAACATTGAGACAAGGAAAATATTGCAAAACATTGAGTCCAAAACTATTGAGTTCTACTGTCAAAATCATTGGGTTCTATTTTTTCAAAATCATTGAGTTGAACTTTACCAAAATCATTGAGTCCTATTTTACCAAAATCATTGAGTTCTTGAAGTATTATCACCTTAGAGGTATAGCATGTTTCTCATCACCTTGGTCTTGAAAAAAAAATGTTCACTCTAGGTAAATTGGATCAAGCATTTCATCCATCCTTCATCATGTTTCATCCTTCACTTCATCAAACTTTGCAAAAAATTTGAATACACCAAAACCTTTTGACTTAAAACATCTATCAAACCAACCCCAAACTTAACTACTTTGTACGTGAAATGAATCCTTTTCCATGCATTTAGGTAAGTTACTTATCATCTTTGAACTAGTTCATCTTGAAGGTCACGAGTCTACCCTAAAGATTTCAAAGTTCATCAACACCCTTTATCCAAACATCAAAACTTCAAAATTAAGTCAAAAGTGTTGTCCCAAAACGTTTCCAAAGATCATTCCCCACATCATCCATCCTTTTCATCCCCCACTATCATCATTTCTCCAAAATGGCTTAGGGTGTCTCTTTTACTAGAATTTGAGCCAACTAGAGAGTTCAAACATTAAAAATCTCAACACAACTCTCCCATAGGTGACCCGCAATTTATGGTAACCACAAGATCACAACACAAGAAAATCATGGAGAAAATAAAAATAACATTTACCTCAAGTGATCCCAATCCTTAAGAATTTGATCCAAAATCCAAGTTACCCCATCACAACAACCCTCATGTCCATCGAGGTTGTATGAGATAGAATATTTCACGAACAATCCATTTGGGCTTACTAGGGAAGAAGTCATGGAACATCAAGCCTTAGAAAATGTGGCTCTAATTTCCCCATCTTTTGTTGTGAAATCATTGACACAAGGCTTAACCCAATCTACGATTCAACCAACTCCATCCCTTGTGCCAAGTCAACCCTTAACATCTAGTCTTGCAACTAGGCTAGGAACCAGCCTTGGTCTCACTTCATGTCTAGATTCAACATACACAACTATGGGTATTCACAACACAACGATTCCATTAATTTCTAACCTTCCCCAAAATACAAGTTTGACACCAACATTTGGAAAACCACTTACATTCCATGATACCACAACTACCTCAACATTTCGAATGCAACCATCTTCGTCCATCACCATAAATACCCCAAGTATGCCTAATGTTATAGAAAGTAATGTGAACCAAGTGCCTCAAATATGACAAGGGAAATTTAACACTCTCAAGCAAATTCAACCCTTGAGAAGTGGTTCCAACAACCCCATTGACACATCAAAACAAGTGGTTACCCAAGCTACCCAGGTCAATCCACCATCCACATCAAATACAACTATCATTGACCCAAATCAAAACAACACCTTGATTATGAATCCCATCAACAAACAAGGGAACCCCCTACCCATCATTCAAGATAATCCTTTCAATCAATGGACTAGGGATGGAAGATTTCACGAACAATCCATTTGATCTTACTAGGGAAGAAATCATGGAACATCAAGCCTTAGAAAATGTGGCTCCACTTTCCCCATCTTTTGTTCTGCAATCATTGACACAAGGCTTAACCCAATCTACGATTCAGCCAACTCCATCCCTTGTGCCAAGTCAACCCTTAACATCTAGTCTTGCAACTAGGCTAGGAACTAGCCTTGGTCTCACTTCATGTCTAGAAACATACACAACTATGGGTATTCATAACATGACCATTCCATTAATCGCTAACCTTCCCCAAAATACAAGTTTGACACCAACATTTGGCAAACCACTTACATTCCATGATGCCACAACAACCTCAACATTTTGAATGCAACCATCTTCATCCATCACCATAAATACCCCAAGTATGCCTAATGTTATAGAAAGTAATGTGAACCAAGTTCCTCAAATAGGACAACAAGGGAAAGTTAACACTCTCAAGCAAATTCAACCCTTGAAAATTGGTTCTGACAACCCCATTGACACATCGAAACAAGTGGTTACCCAAGCTACCCAAGTCAATCCACCATCCACATCAAATACAACTATCATCGACCCAAATCAAAACAACACCTTGATTATGAATCCCATCAACCAAGGTAATAACTTGATCCCACCTCAAAGACAACAAGGGAACCCCCTACCCATCATTCAAGATAACCCTTTCAATCAATGGACTTAAGGTCCTAATGTGCCATTGCCATCGCAATATCTAATGGCACCATCATCACCTTTCCCCTTGGTCCCCCATGTCATGCAAAATCAAATGGGGCCTCAACCTTACATTCCTCCAACTCAATCCACTATCCTACAAGGAATGTTAAACCAAGGGAATCCCTCACCTCTCATCAACAACCCGCAATCCAATCAAAATATAAACACCAACAATCCATCACAAATGTCTCAACAACCAACTCATCCTAAATTGCAATCACATGCCTTAGCTTTACATCAAGAAAAACAAGTATATCAAAAATCCATCCAACAATAGTAACAACAAGAAGCAGCCCCAGCAAGACAACATTAGCAACAACAACAACAACAATAAGCAGCCTTAGTAGCACAACAACAACAACAAGCCCAACAAGCAACCTTAGTAGTACAACAACAACAAGCCCAATATCAAGCCCTAGTGGCCCAACAACAACAAGAAGCACAAGAAACATCCTTAGAAACAAACAAGCCACCTTAGTAGCCCAACAACAACAACAATCCCAACATCGAGCTCAACAATATGCCCAACAACAATAATTGCTCACACAACAACAATAACAACAGGGCTTTTACTATAACCCTCAACCAAACATCATCAACCCAAACGCGCTAGGAACATATACATCAATAGATCAATCACCTTCATAGAATCTCACACCACCATACACCCCATACAACAACTTATCATATTAGAATCCAACAAATAGCCCATCCTTCATCCCAACATATGTTCCTCCGTTGAACTTGCAAGATGATCTAGCTTCACAACTTAAGGCATTGTCACAAGAAATGCAAGATTTTTCAGATGTGCAAAACAAAGAAGTCTCATACACAAAATGTATGTCCATATCCATTTGATCAAAAGATCACAATGGTACCTTTTCTTCCCAGATTTGAGGTCCCCAAATTTGATAAATACAAAGGGAGAGGAAATCCTATGGACGATGTTAAAGAATTCAATGTCATGTGCATGGAGGTGGCCTATGATGATTCTTATTTGATGTGTATCTTCCCATGAAGTTTAACAAGTCCTGCCATGGACTGTCTTTCTTAGTTGCCTCTAGGTATCAAAACTTTCCAACAAATCATTGAAAAATTCATAGATCACTTCTCCTTCAATCTTGACATGGATGTGAGCTTAGAAGAGTTATACACACTCAAGCAGAACAAAGGAGAATCCTTCACCAATTTCTTGCAACAATGGAGGCAAAGAGCTAGTAAAAGCAAGTGGCCACTTCCCGATGAACAACAAGTGGGAATTATCAAAGAAAATGTTGATCCAGATCTATCCTTCCACTTTAAGATGCAATGTATCACCTCCTACGATGAGCTTGTCCCTAGATCCATTAACATCGAGAGAGCCCTAATCTCACAGGGAAACACACAAGTATATAGATACAACTGCCCATCCAGTAGTTTTAACAACAAGCCCCGCTATTGGGACAAGAACAAAAATGTTACTAGTGATAGTGTTGTTGATGCAAAGGTGGTCTTAACTAATCCAATACAAGAAAACACTCAAACCATGAATACACAACAACCATGCACACCACCGCCAAACAATCAACCAATGATCAATGCTACAAATATTCAACGTGGACAACAAAGAACAAACAGTGCTCCAAGACGACAATTCAATTCCTTAGAGGAACCTATGGAAGATGTGTTGAAGAGGTTGATAGAGTCTAATCTTATCACAGGTTATGTGCAGGATTATCATGGAAAAAAGAGGCCCTTAAGTGGAAAAAAATTTAGAAAAATCAGAGTTAGGAAACTTGACATAAAAATTTGAATAAGTTATCTATATTATTTCAAAAATATGTAAGAATAAAATATGTAGAAAATTGAATTTAGTTTCCAAAATACTAGGTTTATTTCTTCTTAAAAAAAATCTATTTGGTGAAAATTTGAAATTTCAATGCAGTGGTACTTAAATTTCAAGGAAAAAATAAGTAGGTGTATGTCTTACCACCCTAACCACAATAAAATGATAATATTTTTTTATAAGATTTTAGATATAAGTAGAGGAATCATGTCCCGATGTGATGCATGTTTTTTTGTAATTTTTTTACAAGAAAATAATAATTATGAATTTTTTATTATAACTTTTAAAAAATATAAAAACTTGTATGTCTGACCACCTTAGCTTCGTCAAAAATTCATGAAATTCAATTTTTTTTTATACTATAGTATACGAAGCATAGAATGTGACACATTATTTAGATTCAAAAAATGTGATATCGTTTGAAAGCTATAAAAAAATTTCAATCATCCTATCAATCAGGACTTTAGTCATAATTCAAAGAGAAAATGAATAATAATTATTTATTAAATTCAAAGTAAAGCATAATTTATATTGTTGGAAAGCTAAGAATCTCCTTTAAAAACCCTTTTCATTTCATCAATTTTGGGCTAGAAAAAATTTATCAACAACATACCCTACACATACCCATCATATTGCCACTTTTTGGCCCATCATGATCCTACACATACCCCACAATCCTAGATTTCTCCAAGTATCAAGAGGCACAAGTCAAACCTCATAGCTATAGAGATGATCATTTTTGTGAATTTCACTGATACAAAGGTCATAACACACAAAATTGTTTTAGACTCAAACATCTAATGGAAGATCTTATTGAACATGGAGAAATTCATGCTGATAAAAAATCTAGGAATGAAAATCTAAAAATTTACACAAACCCTATGCCTACCCATACAAAAGCAAAAGATATAGGAAAGGCATTAATTCTATTTGGAGGCATGATTGAAAGTAACAGTGAATTCCAGAGGCCGTGGATTACCTATTAGAGGCATTTAAATCAAACTTTATATTTTATAAAGTTTCAACGAAAAATAAATATTTACCTGGCTTCTAATTACTACGCAGCTAAATAGGAAGTGGGCCCAAGGTTTTTTTGATGTTGTTTTTGGGAACATTTATCCCACATTGGTAGCATGGGGTATTTTTTTTCTATTTAAATAGCTTTCCATTGCCTTTGGTTGTTGTGAGTAAGTCTCATAGGTTGTGAAGAGGCTATCTTGTATGTAGTGTTGTGGTGACTTGTGCATGACATGATAGCTATTGGTGCATTCATTTGGCTCTCTTTTTTGAGATTCAGGTACATATTCAATCCTTTTTAATTCCTGAGTGATATTTTTTTGGATGTTGGAAAAATAAATCTGAAGAGGCTACATTGGTTGATATTTTTGAGGTTTCAGTTGTATCAGTTTGGTGCATTTTTCTTGCTTTTAGCACAAGTTGTTGTCATGGCTACTCATGATTTAGTTGAACTTTTAACCCCCCATAACTATCATACCTAGAAGATTAAAATCCGTAGATTGCTCCAATCTAAGGGTTTGTGGCCCACACTAAATGATACACAACCCACTTTTACCAAGGAGTATGAAACATTTTCTCACGAAAAAAAGTGTGACGAAGCTATGGGTCTGATATCTTTGCATGTTTTTGACAATCTTCTTTCCCATATTGAGGAGTACAATACACACAAGGAGGTATTGGATGAGTTCAAAACCTGTTTGGTCAAGTTAGTGAGTTTTTTGCTTTACAACTAGAGGTAGAATTAACTTATCTTTCCCTTGATGAAAGTACATTGATTTGGCTCTCTTTTTTGAGATTCAAGTACATATTCAGTCCTTTTTAATTCCTAAGTGATATTTTTTTGGATGTTGGAAAAATAAATCTCAAGAGGCTACATTGGTTGATATTTTTGGAGGTTTTAGTTGTATCAATTTGGTGTATTTTTCTTGCTTTTAGTGCAACTTGTTGTCATGGCTACTCATGATTCAGTCAAGAACTTTTAACCCCCCATAACTATCATACCTAGAAGATTAAAATTTGTAGGTTGCTCCAATCTAAGGGTTTGTGGTCCACACTAAATGATACACAACCCACTTTTACCAAGGATTGTGAAACATTTGCTCACAAAAACAAGTTTGATGAAGCTATGGGTCTGATATCTTTGCATGTTTCTGACAATCTTCTTTTCCATATTAAGTACAATACAGCTAAGGAGGTATGGGATGAGGTCAAAAAAGGTGTTTGGTCAAGTCAGTGAGTTTTGTGCTTTACGACTAGAGGCAAAATTAACTTCTCTTTCTCCTAATGCATTTCCTTTCATTGATGATTTCCTAGTCAAGTTCAAATTTGTGAGGTCACTATTGGTGGGATGTGGGAAGGAAAAAATTGATTAGGAGTCCATTTTTTTTATTTTTTCTAAGCTGAGAGGTCCATTTGCAATTTTTTCTTCTACCTTCTAATCCACCATGGATGCCTTGGAAAATGTATTCATAATTCCTTATTTTGAGACATTTTATGACTGTTTGACGAGGGAGCAAGCCAAACCTACCCAATTAGAGGGGCTCTCTATGAATCATGCATTAGTTGTGTACAAGCATCTCAGAGAAAAGGGAAGAAGAAACCTAAGACTAAGAAAGATTCTAATGAGTCCTCCACCTCTTCAAAAGAGGATAAACCTAAGAAGGAGAAATTTAGTTGCGTATACTGTAAGAAGAAAGGTCATGATGAACACCATTGTTATATGAAGAAGATTGATGAGATTTCACATCTTCAGAAGAAGAAAAATATTCCACTTCCGTCATATTTGAGTCCTTCTATAGCCTCTCCATCTGCATCACCTTCACCTTCATCCAAACCTACACAATCATGGAATGCAGGATTTGCAAGTGAAATGAAAGGTAAAGAAGATAAACTCTACATGGGTAAAGTACATGCATTGGAATCTTCTATAGTTCATTCTAGTCATGATAGATGGTTTTTTGATTCAGAAGCATCTCATCACATGGGTTTTACTCCCTATCATTTTTTGGGTCTTCATCCTATTGATACTTCTAAGATTTTGTTGGGAGATAGTAAGTTTTGGATGTTGTGATGATAGGCAATGTTGAGATTGGTGATGGCTATTTCAGATATGTATTGTGTATTCTTGATTTGCACACAAATCTACTTTCCATTTATCAAATTACTCATGGTGAGGTACCTAAGATTGTAGAATTCACTATAGATTATGTTTTCATTAGAGAGGCTAATACTAGAAAATTCATTGATATTGGTGAAGCTGATCATGATTCTCATCTTTATGTCTTTTCTCATTTTGTTGATGATGATGATTATGAGCCTCACACCCCTCTTTCTAGTGTTGATAGAAATTCCCTAGGAGAGATTTTTCATTTGAACATTGGAGTTCTTCAAACCTATGTTGATTCATCTCTTGTTGCTTCAGAGGTTGGTTCTTCAACACAACAATATTTTTTCCATCCTTTAGATCATTCTTTGTGGGATAGTCACTTGACAGGTCTTGCGGAGTTGTTTTTTGAATCTCACATTTCTAATTTGGATGATGCATTTGAGGGTATATCCCTTCTTTTTTATGACACTATTTTCACTTTTGTCACACCATCTGTGTCTTTGGAGATTGTTGCTTCAGAGTTTCCACATGGTCTTGTTGATCCACCTTCTTTAGTTGAGGTTGCGCCTAATCATGATGTAACATTTGGTTATGTGGAGGCATTGGAACAATTTTCAAAGGAATCTTTCATGTTGATTCTTCCTCTCCCTTCTCTTGTTTCAGAGTTGGAGTTTCTCTTGCATCAGTGGTTGTTTCTCCCTAAAGGGAGGCATTTTGTTTGTAGACATGGGATATTCTTCAAACTTCTAGGATCAGCACAAGAGTTTCTTCATCATGGGTGGATTTTTAGCATTTCTACTCTTTTCTATGGGGTGGCTACACAATCTCTCTCTTTTTTGTATTTTGCTGAGATCAATGATGGGAGTTGTCCTTGGGGGATCTTGTGAATTCCTCCTCCTTTCACTTTTTTAGCTTTTTTTCTCTCTTTTGGAGAGGAGTTTTCTCCCATGGGTTTTTTCTCATTTTCTCTAGTTGTGAGAGATTGTATTGCATAGCAGTTGTGCATGGGTACCTACCATGGCCTTCTAGCTAAGAACCATATTGCATTTCATTTTGCATAATAATCTCCCTAAGTTTGCACTTAAATTGGGGTGTTAGTGTTAATTTTTAACTTAGGGTTACTAATCACGTAGGTGGTTTTTTCCCATGTCAATCAATTTTTCACTCATTTCATTTTTCGTGCCTTTAAAATGCATGTACATTATGTATATTGCATCTCTTTTTTTTAATATCATCTTGATATTTTGGCAGAATAGTGTTGTACTTCTCTCATATGTGTGAGGGTGATTTGTTTGCAGGTTGAGGATCTTGGGAAGGAGCTTCCATCTCCTACAATATTTAATATAATTTTATTATTTATATGGATCTCTCCTTGAGCTTTGTAAAGTATGTGTAGATCATTTGTTGAATATATCACATATGATTGGTTCATTTAAAAAAAATCTTCATGGGAAACTACATGGAAATGGTGTACAAAAAGGGGGTCAAAAGTGGCCACATTTTTTATGAAATTAGCTAAACCTAAACTTGGATCAATAATTTCATATTCATGTACTAAAAATTTGAAGATACAAAAAGAAAAAGAATTAGTACTCTGAATCTAATTTATAAAATACTATTTTTTTTCAAAAATAATTAATATTAAGAGGATGAAATGTTATGTGCGGGCTGATGCAAGAAGTTGGGTCCACAAAAAGCTCAAAAAGTGGGAGTGTTTTTCTTGTTTTTTAGAATTTGTCACAATTGGATTGAAAATTTGAAGCACTTACACATTGAATCATAAAAAAGGTCATTATAATGAAATTTATTATTTTGAATCTAGTTTCCAAATAGGTAATTTATTCTAATACCCAGATGATACAAATTAATTTTTAATAGGCCTATATAAAACCACTTTTAAAACTCATTTTTTTTGCCACACCATGCATGTGTACAAACACCATAATTTGACCTAAATAAAAGTATTTTTCTAATTCTTTTTGGGTAAAGATATGTAACAAACTGAATATTGATGATTTTTTTTGTAATTTTTTTCTGAATATTTTTATTGATTTTTATTGGCCCTAATTGTTGTTTTTAAAAATAAATGTATACAAACACCATAATTTGACCTAAACTAATCATTTTTTTAATTTTTTTTCATTGTGTCAAGAAGAGAGAAATGTTTGAGGATTGATGTCATATAATTTCTTACAAAAAAATTACCATATTAAAAATTATTAAAAAAAAAAGCCTGATATTTCAAGTTTATAGACTAGTTTGCGTAGAAATTAATTAAAAAATAGAAAACATAATCAAATCTTTAAAAATAATATATTTGAAAACTAGGCATCGTGATCTATAATGAGTTTCAATTTCATAAATTAATTTTGAAAAAATCTATTAGCTATATTGCCAAAGTTAGACATTTCTTTTGAATCTACCTTAGTTTTTTAGTTGTAGGTCAAAAGTTAAGGGTCAAGTTATCAAACCTTTCCCAAGCCTAAAACCTAAGAAAAAGTTGGGTTGGAATTTTATGTTTTTTAGAATGGGTACCTCCTTTAAAATGGGCACTCATTCTATTTTTAGAACGAGTACTCATTTTAAAGCAAGTTCCCTTTCTATTTTAGAATGGGTACCTGTTTTAAAATGGATACACATTATATTTTCAAAATGAGTACTTGTCTAGGAATGAGATCTTGATCTAAGGCTTGGAAGTCATTCCTAAATAGATACTTGTTCCTTTTGATATTTTTTTTTTCCGAAACTTCCCCTCTTCATGGGCCCAACTTCTCGCACTTACTCATGTGCGCAAAAGTCTTCCTATTTTTTAGTAAAATATAACATAATGTTTAGTGTGTGACCCTTCATTTTTTTTTGCATTTAGTATTTTGAAAAACCCATTGGTAGAAATATAGTTAAGAGTGAGTACTTGAAGTTGTATATTTTTTGTATTTTTTTATTGAATTATTTTTAATGATTTTTCAAAGTGGATGCATCTTGAAAGTCACATCACTAAGCATGCATGTCACATAAGTTGTACTAAAATAATAAAAATGTAATCTTTTCTCAATGTGTAAAGAATGAAGAGCAATCCTTTATATATTTTTTAAAAATTTTGACAAGTAGATCAAAAGTTATAAATAAAAATGGACAAATATGTATTTGAGAAATATAAAAACATTAGTAAAAGAAATTAAAAATAAATATGTCAATGTATTTCAAATATTAAAAAGTTATATGATTAGAAAGCTTAGAATATGTGTGAAATTTTAGTTGTCATATTATAAAAAAAATTATATAATGTGTAAACTTCATAATGTGCAAGTTGAGAAATGAGAATGAAGATCAGAACACATGAAATGGAGGCAAATAAATTGTCCAAACCTATAGGCTCATTATCCAAACCTGTTCCAAAGGAAAAAGGGTAAGAAATTTGTTTATTTAAAAATATGCTCACATTTTATGAAACACATAACACAAGTGCATTTTACACTCCATAAAATATGATCTCATTACATGTGGAACACAAAATGCACCCATGTTTTGTGCTCCACAAAATATGAGCATGTTTTATGAAACATGAAACATGCTCGCATTTTTCTATCTTTGCCTCTCTTCCTCTCACTCTCCCTATCTATCTTTCCCTCTATCTTTTTTATATCTCTCTTACCATGTATTTATGTCTCTCTCCCTCACTCAATCCTTTAGTCCTCCCTATCTTTATCTCTCTCCATCCATCATTTCTCTCCCCACCTCTCTCTCCCTTCATTCTTCTCTATCTTTCTCTCCTCCTCTCCTCTCACACACACTCACACTATTTCTCTCTCCCTCTATCTCTTTATTCTTTATCCCCCCCAGGCCCCCCACCTCTCTCTCTTTGTATTTCTATTGAATTTTCCCTCCATCTCTATTTATATTGTGTTGTGAAACCTTATTATGAGCTTCATGATCCAAATTTCACATTAAGAAAATTTATAGCTATCATTCTTATAGTTACTACAAGAGTTTAAAGAGTTAACACATTGTGATCAACATGCTAATTATTTCAAGTGAAGCCAAATTTACTATAAACAATGGACATATTGACCGTAACATATATACACTCTTTATGTTGAGTTAACTAAATGATTCAAATATTAAAATTTAGAATAATTATATCTAAAAATATTAATCCACCTTTATTTAATTAATAATTATTAAATTAAAAAATACATAAATTATTATTAGACAATTGATAGGAACTCAAGGAAGTTCAACATATTATCTAAATTTTTGGTTGTCCCTCTAGTGGTCTTCTTTCTTAGGGATAAACAATAAGAATGATTATTGTTAATATCAAAGTAGCTGGTGGATTGTTTCAAGCTATACAATTGATGTAGACAATCCACACATCACACTTTTGCATGTTGTAGTGAGAGAGGACTTCAAGTAAATGCTCATCAAGCTCGTAGGGAAAATTTGATAGAGTGTTGAATCAATTGGAAGACCTTCCTCATAAGCTAGTTTAGGAATTTCAAGCCAATAAGTCTAAGTTGAAGTGCCAAGAAAAACAAGAGATCATACAACTACATGGTGATGATAGCCATCGTCATAGGCAAAGAAATGGGTTTCATTCCCACCACCCTCACAACTATGTGCATGTAACAAAAGACATCTACTAAACATTTGTTAGCCATTTTATTTTTCTTATTTTGATGTGACCTTGAAGATGATTGATAAAATGATAATTGTATAATAAATGAGAACAAAAAACTAAACATTAAGTGAATTGAAAAAGTTACTTTCACTCTATTAACATAAGGGTATAATGCTTATGGTAGATAGGGCTTAAATAAGAACTCTAAGTTCTGACTTTCTTAGGTGGCTCATCTAAAATCACACTAATTGGTGGACCCTACTAAAGAAGCTAGTGTCCTTTCAAATGAGCCACCTAAACTAGTTAAAGTTTACTGTATGCTATGTAAGCCAAAATATTTTGATAGGTTTTGTCAAAATCCAAACCATAAGTCTTTACAAACTTATACGATAAATAAGATGAGCGGATATTTTTTGATTTCAAATTGATAACAAATTAATTAATAAGAAACATAATTTGTATTTATATATGAATACTTTTAACTACTTATAATAAAAATTGTTGATATTTAAAATCATATTCCATAATCTACCATCACAATAGATTCATAAGATGAAATTTATGAAACTCAAGAAAGTTAAACTGAAAGAGGATTATTATGTGATGGATTTTGTTGGCTAAAAACACCATTTGTGTGGACCCAATGCTTGGGTCCACATACAATGGAGAGTTTGAAGATGTGAAGTACTTCAATCATCTTCTAGTGGAGAAAAATAATAAAACCAGGGTGTAATTGTCTTTTCTGATGCAACTTTAATGACCCACTGTTGTTTCTCTCCTTCCAGGTACTTGTCAAATTTTGTATTTTGTTTAAAATATCGTGTCGTGAATGCAATTAAATGGAATGTAGAGCGAATATTTTCTGTAATCGCTTAGAAATTTTAACTCTTTCTCTCGCTCTCTCTCTCCAAAATATCAACTTTCGTCCCACACAATGTTGACAGAAACTTGGACTGTATTTTAGAAAAAACATGCAAATATAGTCGTACAACCATTCTATACAAAACTTGATCGGGTGAAAAAAATTGTGTACACAAGCGAATTTGCATGTGGAAGTAATGTCGTCGTACATCACAATATTAAATCAATAATTAACATTAATGAATACAATTAGAAACTACTATATATATTTAAATCATATTTAAAAAACCATCGAACAAAACATAAGAAACAAGACATCTCACTTTCATTTTATATTATTAGATTCTTTCAATGAATGGCACTCCATCTTTCTAGCGGAACCCACATACATAACATTCCAACCTTTTATTGTCAAAACAATTTGGATGATTAATATAGTTGATGTGTACTAGTTTTGCCAACTTGGATATTTATACATTTTTAATATACAAGTTAATCTAATATGTATATTAAGAATTAAGTTAACAATCTAAATTAAAATATTTTATACATCACAATATTAAATCAATAACTAAAATCAATAAATACAATAAGAAACTAAAATATATATTTAATCATACAAAAAAAACCATCCACAAAACATAAGAAACAAGACATCTCACTTTCATTTTTCATTCTTAGATTCTTTCAATGAGTAATACTCCATCTTTCAAGTGGAACGCACATACATAACCCTCTAAACCTTCATTGTTAGAACACCTTGGATGACTAATACATCCAATGTGTACTAATTTTTCCAACTTGGATAATTATACATTTTAACTATTGACTACCATGTCCCGATGAAAAGTCATTTTAATTTGAGAAATATCTTTCCATCAAAGATTAAATAAGTAGTATAGGACTTCTATAAGGATTTAATGTGGATGTAACTAAAAATAAAACATTTAGTAGTTATTTTTACATCTAATTATTAAATATATAAGTTTTTTCAATAATGTGATTTACAATAGTAAATAAGATATTTAATATATTTTAGATTTTCATTTATTAATAAATATAATTTTTTTGAGAATTTATCAACATAGAAAATGGAGTTTGAAAATAAAAAGAAAGGGGATGAGAGATATGCTTGATTTTGTTGTTGGATGGTTCAAATGTTAGAAGATAGAAGAATTTCACATTGTTATATTGAAATTAGGATTATGTGTCTTGTTAGAGTTTAATTAGAGATTAAATCATTTGTTTGTGTTCTTTCACATGCATTAGTGCTCTTTCTAGTACAATGGTGTCCAATACAACATGTCAAATTTATGTACCAATGTATAGTTGTATCTTATATACTTTTTTGTCATTTCATTGTGCTTATCAACATATTTTGTTCATATTCTAATACCAATAAAATTCTAAAAATAGAAAAATTTGGTGTGTGAGGTACATTTAGGCCATGCCTTCGTCAAATCTCTAGGTTGAATGAATAAAAAAATATAAAATAGGTTTTAGGTTTGTAGCACTGAGTGTTGGTATATGTCGTTATTGCAATGGAGGTAGGTGGTGAGTGCAATAGTGAAGAAAGCCTAAGATAACTAAAAAAGGTTCTAGATGTTGGTGCATATTTATTTTTTTGCATTTAGTTTATTTATTTTATTACATTGGTGTACACCTAAAATGAACATGCTTAGGTGGGTATCTACTTAGGTAGATTGCACTAACATCATACAACTTGTACTTTCCTTGTTTGGTGGAAATGTACTTTGCACTCTTGACTACATCCTCTTTATCTTGCATTGGTAATACATTCATATCTCTTAGTGTTCTACCCCCATTTATAGTTCACTCTTGAGCATCCTTGTCAATGCATTTGCATCCATATTAGAATATCAATCACATTACATTCTTCAAACTTTAATTGTGTGAAAGTTTTCTTATAGACAAATCTCATACTAAATGCCTAACATTGGTACTTGTGTGTGCTAGAGGTGCTAGGTGAGATGAGTTTTTTTTCATTTTAGTCTAACTACTCAACATTTAGACCAAACTTGATAGTGAGACATGAATTAAGATTTAGGGTTTATGAAATATATGCATTTAGGTGGAAAAATGTAAGTTTGAATTTATGAGACACAAATATGTATACTCTTATATAAAAAATACAAGTGCAACATATTAATGTCTACTTAATAAAAACATTAAGAATATAAGAAGAAAAAATATTTTGACATGCAAAAAACTATAATTATATATAAAGATGAATAATATACTCTTAATGGGGTTGGGGCCCTAGCTCGGTTGGCTAAATCTTTCCTGTTGCAGGAGGTTGGTCACGAGGTCTAGTCTCCCCCACCCCCGTGGTATCGGAGGGCGTGTCACGCCAGCACCACCGGTCACGTTAAAAATTTTACCAGGTGCACTGCAATTTATATGGGGTCGTGCTACCCGATTCTTGCAGTCTAAAAAATAATATACTCTTAATAAAACCAAAATAGGGCAAATCATACTTGTTAAAAATAATTTTTAAAATAAACAATTTAAAAAGAAAAGGTCTCTTACATATGCTTTTTGTCCTTAAGTTTTCAAACCATGTTAAAGATTATGTGACTGTTAAAAGACAATTAAAATTTGTAGTTATTAATCAAAGTATAAACAAAACAATCTTATGCAACATTAACAATTTTATTTATATTTAATGTAATTAATGAATACAATAATTTAATTGCATAAACTAATAATTTGATAGGAAGAAGTCAAATGTTATAATATAAAAAGTGTAATAGATAAACTAAGAAATCACATGGATTAGCATTTAATACAATTTATTAAAAAAGAGGGATGGGGAATTGGTTCATTGAGACAATAATATTAAATATTTATTAATTAATGATAATTAAAATTTGATATATAGAAAGTTTTTTTTTTTGTATGTGTAGGTGTGTAAATGGGACATTTATATCTAATAGACCTAGTCTTTTTTTTGTTATTTTTATATTAAAATTTAGAATATGATTTATTTATTTATTTTTATTAGTAAGAAGTATAAATTATGTGATTGATCAAAAAATCGAGCTTGTATATGTTAATATGGGGTGTGTTGTTTGGTCAAGTATACAAGATTTGTTCAACGAATTTATTTTTACACAATAACTATTTAGGAGTTGATCAATCCACATTTACTTTCAACTTCTCTAAAGGTAATTCAATTATATTTATTTATTTTTATGCATTAAGGAAATTTGTAACTATTATTGTTGTAGTTAGTAGAAGAGTTTAAAGAGTCAACATGTTGTGATCAACATGCCAACTATTTCAGATGAGGGTCATATTTACTATTAATGTAACAAATATATTGACTACAACATATAGAGTCTTTATATTGAATGTAGATAAATAATTTAAATATTAAAATTTAAAAATCATGTATCTAAAAATCTTAACCCACCTTTATCTAATTAATAATTTATAATTAAAATTAAAAAATAAACAATTGACAAACACTCAAGAAAAATCAGCATATTATCCAACTTTGTGGACATGCAAGTGGTGGCCTTCTAGCTCAAGGATGAAAAATGAGCATGATTATTATGAAATATAAGAGCAACTGGTGGATTGTTCTAGAGCATGCAATAGATCTAGATGCTCCATACATCACACTTTTGCATGTTGTGGTGAGAGGGGATTTCAACCAAATTCTCGTAGAGTGTGTGGTTGCAAATGTTGATAGAATGTTGAGTGAATTGGATGAAATTCCTCATGATGTAGTTTAGGAAGTTGAATATTTAGTCATTTTAGAGTTTTATGTATTGATTTATATGTTGGATGTTATCATAGTAATCATGGCTTAAGTTTCCTATCAAGTATATAATGCTAGATGATGTATATATATTCCTAGATTCATGGTATGCAATATAAGTATTATGGATTGAATTTTCACCTCACATTATTTTAAAATTATTTGTTAATTAACAAGTTTTCTTGCATATGACAATTAAGTATACAAGTTTTAATGATAAATTTCAGCATTGTGATAAATAGTTTCCTAAAAAATTCTTGTTTTATCTTATTTTTGTCTCCTTTTTAGAAATTATAATATGGTAAATCCCTTTTCCATGTAGGGTGATCCCACAATAGTGATTTACAATTTTTGGCCAAACTAGACACTGAAATATTTTTTTTAACTAAATCTTCACTTTTGGGCACCTATAGCGGCTAAACCATGAGGAATTTGAAGATGATGCAAACTAGAGTTTCATGAATTTTTTTTTGTAGATTCTAAATATATTTTTTTCAAAAATTTGGAATCAAATTGCACTTCTTTTTCCATCTCCCTCAAAAACTAGTTTTTTTTCATAAAACAACATTTTTAAAAAGTGACACTCAACGTATAATGCATAATTTTTTTTCCATAAAGGATAAAATTCTAATTCTTTCAAATTAGATTTATAACTCTGATATCTAGTTCTTCCACTTGGTTAGATAGTTTTTTATTCAATATTTTTTCTTTAATCAAGTTTCAAGTCAAACCAATTACAATTCAGACATAGCACGATCGATAACGTAACTTTTTTGTATGTATCAAAATTTTTTTTGTTGGATCAAGGACTTCAATATCTGGTACTCATATTTTTCAATTTTTTTTTAAAATCCACTATTTTTTCACATGTGCAAAACAAAGAGTTTGATTTTCGATGAAAAACCTACATTCACAAGAAAAAAAATATAATAATAAAATTAAATTTATTTAAAATTATACTTTTGGGAAGCTTATAATAAGGAAGCTAATACTTACAAAAAATAAATTTTAAATGAATTCATTTGATCCCCCAAAAGGTAAATCATTTTTTTATCAACATTTTGATAGGTGTAAAGGAGACTCTGTTATAGGTATGGTTTAAAACTAGTGGGGTTCTATCCAAGGGGGTTTGATCTAAGGTAGTTTGATCAAACCCTCTTCAATTGGAATGCTTTAAATAAAAATTTTAAAGGCTTAAATCATTATATTTTCTAAAAATATGTGATTTCAACAAAAATCAGAATCTCCCAGAAATTGTAAACCAGCTTTGTGGGATCACCCTGCAATGGGAAGGTTACAATTCTAAAGAATACATGACGTGTGTAAGGTTTAAAGTTGTATAGCTTGAAAATAAATTAATAATAATTGAGACCATCACTCAATAAATGATACCATTTTTCACACTATTTTTTGTTGTTGATTTAATTCTAAAATAACTGCATGTATTAAATTCTAGGTATACTATTGATATATTCACTTGATCTTTACCACCTTTATTAAGTAAAAAATGTTTTTTATATAGCTTTGACAATTAAATTTTTATTTTACAATGAAATTATCCTTTTGATAATTTTTTTTTTTTTTTAAATGTTATCAAGTTTATTGTGAAAAATATATGTACTTAGATAATTTATACTACCTTTCATGCCTACTTATAAGACAAAGTAAACGATACATAGAAATTCATCAAAAAGTCATATAATATGGCATTATCTAAAATGTAGTGTCGATATTTTTGAATGTGATTTTACCTATATGTTAAATATGGACCTACAAGAACACAAGTGAACTAAGGAATGTGACCACATTTGGATATGTGTCCCAAGAAATGATTGTTTTCATAGTCAAATATTTATAATGTCTATTGGTAGAACCAAAAAATATTTAAAGTTACTAGGGAATATTGTGTCTCACCAATTCCTCTTTGATTTATCTATCAAATGAGAATAATTAAATGGGGATCATATACTTAGAACCATTATTCAATGTTTTAACACCTCAATTTGATGCACTCAAGTATCCTTCTCGATGAAATCTTCAAAATGACTTCAATTGTATAATTGTAAACCTTATCCATTATCTATTTTCCCATGTATTCTTAGCATATAATAATCATAATTTATACCATATTTTTTGTATTCTTAAAGTAGTCTAATTTGAATAATTTTGTATGCATAAAATCTAGCATTTCTCATCCAAGTCTTGGAAATCCATTAAAGTTTCTAAAACAGACATTGCAAATTTAATATATTTTTCTATTATCAAATGACTAGAAAACTTAATGTTGACATTATTATATTTGAGGATGGTTATTTATGAAATATTAGATGAAATTATTGCATATTTTATGATTCAAACTCTTAAAGATGGTTTTTTTATCATTTTTTAGTTGAATCAATTTATACATTTTATAAATTACTATTTTTTTAATCATGCACTGAAAGTTTTATATTTGAATGATAATTGAAAAATCCATTACACATGGAATATTGCCTTATTTCCACCCTACAAAATATCCATTTAAAAAATAATCATACATTTTAGAAAACAAACATGCATTTTCTATCATTTTCCATGTAATTAAAAATTTAACTATTAAAAAGTTCTCTAATGAAATGTTATTATAAGTTAATAAAAACAAAATAAAGGAAGATCATATCACATGAAAGGGGAGATTATGTGACAATTATTTAGGAAAATATATATAAATAAATTCTATAATCAATAGTATTAAAAAAATTCCTTAACATTTACATGATAATTTTGATTGGAAAATTATAAAAAGATGATTTGATAATAAAATATTTATATAATTTCATTTATTTAATTTTAACAAAATAATTTAAATAATATTAGAACAGTAATTTTTAATATATATTTATTTTAAACATAGTTTTTATTTAATAATATGAGAAGTAATTTTATTAAATTCTATAATTTGGGTATGTGCAAGATCATGATGGGCCAAAAAGTGGCAATATGATGGGTATGCGGCTGGCGACTTTTTTTAAACCTATAATTGATGAAACGAAAAGGGTTTTTAAAGGAGATTATTAGTTTTCCACTAATATAAATTATGCTTTACTTTGAATTTAGTAAGTAATTATTATTCATTTTCTATTCAAATTACAACTAAAGTCTTGATTGATAGGCTAATTGAAAAAAATCTATAGCTTTCAAACGGTATCACATTTTTTGAATCCAAAACATGCATCACATTCTATGCTTCGCATACTATAGGATTAAAAAAATAAAATTTGAATTTCATGAAGTTTTGACAAAGTTAAGGTGGTCATACATGGAGTTTTTTATACTTTTTAAAAGTTATAATAAAAAATTCATAATTAATTATTTACTTGGAAAAAAATTACAAAAAAATGCATCACATCAGGACATGAGTCCTCTACTTATATCTAAAATCTTATAAAAAAATATTATCATTTTATTGTTTGGGATGGTCAGACAAACACCTACTTCTTATTTTTTCCCTAAAATTTAAGTACTACTGCATTGAAATTTCAAATTTTCACCAAATAGATCTTTTTTTTAAACAAACCTAGTAGTTTAGAAACTATGTATTCAATTTTCTACATATTCTATTCTTACATATTTTTGAAATAATATAGATAACTTATTCAAATTTTTACGTCAAGTTGTCTAACTCTAATTTTTCTAATTTTTTTGCCACTTAAGGCCCTGCTTTTTCCATGATGATCCTGCACATACCCATTTAATGTTCTTATAAGCTCTTAATTTTGAAGATTATCAATGATAATTAAAGTATATTTTGTTTTATCTTTTTTAAATATAGTAAATAATGTCGCAATAATAACAAATATTCTCTATTTTTTATTTTAGATATTTGAGTGAGTGCAGATCATCAAATACAAGTTTTAATTAAAGTATATATTCTCTACTATCCATAAAAAATAAGATTACAAGAATTTTTCCAATTGAATTCTCTATATAAATATTCAATCTATTTTATGTCTAATCTCCAAATTTGACAATGAAATTCTTATTCTTTTACTTAAAAACTATTATAGTAAACTATTTTGATAATCATTAACTCGTTCAAATATTGGATTAACTACATCTTAATATTAATTTATATCTCATTGAAATTTAGAAATTTAGTCAAAAATAGTCTTTTTGACACTACTACAAAGTCAACTCTCTCTTCCTATTTGCATGGGATCCCAATTGACTAACTTTGATTTATAAATATAAGTTAATTTAGAAGTTTTTTTAAAAGAGTGTTATACAAAATACATTAGTCATTAAACACGATTTTTGCAAATTAAAAAGAGAAATAGGAAACCATAAATGGAGGTGTTCATATTTGTAAAATTATAATTTTCGAAAGTTTCAATTATATTTGTCTTGAATTAAATTGTTTTTTTCTTGATCTAGCATTTCAACTAATAGTAATACAATCACACATAATATTAATTATGGTATTAATAAAATTATAGTGCATTAAAGTGGTGATATGATTAAAAGAACAAAGTTCATTTTGCTTGAAAACAAAATTTACACAAATGAATTCTTAATAATGAGAAAATTGTATGATAAATACTTTAAATAAATTGATTTTGTAATCAAATTAACAAATTAAATTATTTTCTAATTTACTTATTTTTTAAATATAATATACATTTTAATTGTCAATTATTTATATATAATAAAAAACATAAAAATACTAACTAATTAATTTTATTAACAACATATACAATTTAATTGTCAATTTTATTAATTTTATAATTTTATAAACAACATAAAAATACTAATTAATTAATTTTATTCCCAAGGTGGCGGATCCTCAACATATGACATATTTTCGCCCTATCATCCTTTGTAATACTTTTTATAAAATCCTCTCAAAATTTTTGGTTAACTGTATCAAACCTCTTCTTGATAAAATCATCAGCCCTACTCAAAAAGGTTTTGTGCCTGGTAGGCATATCCTTGATGCTACCATCACTACACATGAACTAATTCATTCAATGGATAGATGCAACTATGCTAGAATGGCCCTTAAACAGGGCATTTCTAAGGCCTATGACAAGGTGATTTGGAATTTTGTTCCTAAAGTTCTGGCTAAGTTCGGTTTCAATCAATTAGTGATCAATCTTATTATGGAATGTATTACTATTTTTAAGTACTTTATTTTGGTGAATGGCTCTCCCTTTAGGTTCTTTCATGCTGGGAGAGGAATCAAAAAGGGAGATCCCATGTCTCCCTATTTGTTCATAATGGTCGCGAATGTTCTAAGCAAGAACTTCTCTAATATGTTGTCGAAGGGATCCATAAAAGGAATTAAGGCTGCTACCACCCTTGAGCTAACAGTGATCCAACAATTTGTGGATGATACTTTTAAATTTGGGAAAGCCTCATTTTTAGAAGCTAGGAAATGAAAAAATTGCCTCAACAATTATGCTGCTTGCTTTGGACAATGCATTAACTACAATAAAAGCATGATTTACTTCTTCAACAATATTCCTAACTTGCAAAATTGGGTGACTATTGTTTTGGGTTGTCAGAGTGGTTCTCTCCCCTCGATTTATCTTGGGCTACCCCTAACTATCAAAGAGGTCACTCTTGAGTTTTGGAATTCTATTCTTGAAAGGATTCAAAGGAAACTTGTTGGGTGGAAAGGTTCTTTACTCAGCCATGCTGGTAAGCTTCAGCTTCTTTTTGTTGTTCTTCAAGGTATCCCTATCTATTTCCTATCAATATTTAAGATACCTAGATATATTGTTGATAAATTGGAGAAAATCTAGAGGTCTTTTCTCTTGTCGGGCACTAAGGAGAAAAAGAAACTCGCTCTAGTTAAATTGGATAAGGTTTGCCAACTGAAAGGGTGTAGTGGTCTTGGGATAAGAATCATTTCTAATTCTAACAAAGCTTTTAAAAGTGGGTTGGGATCATCTGAGGGATATGAAGGACTGGTGTGAAATAATGAATGCCAAATACCTTTTGAATCAGTCGTTGATTGAATTCCTTTCGGAGGCCCACCGTACGGGATCCTTGGTTTGGAAGGGTATCTGTAGTCTTCAAGACCTTATGAGGAATGGGATTAAATAGAAGATTGGTAATGGTAACAAAATCAGATTCTGGGAAGATTCTTGGTTGCTTTCAAGACTCTCCCCTGGACTCTTTGGAGTTCAGGTTTCTTAAGGGTCGGGCCCAACATGTGTTTGGTATATATATTAGTGATTATCTTCTTGGACCCTTAAGAGCTAGGAAATGGAATGACATTAGCCTTTGTTGTCCTTTATCTCCTAATCTATGTCTCCTAGCTAGAAAGCTACAGGAGTTACTCTCTCACCAGGATACCCCTTGCTATCCGTGAGGATGAGTTCTTCTAGATTCATGATATTCAGGGTGATCTTACTGTTAAAACTGCTTATAGACAATTGACTAATCAAGGGGTGACCAATAATCTATGGAAAAAGGTGTGAAATAGATACATGATACCGAAAGTGAACTTTTTTTGGTGGATTGTATGTCATAACATAATTCTTACTCAGGATAATCTAAGAAAAAGGGGATTCCATATCCCTAATAGATGCCTTTTATGTAAATACAATGAAGAATATGTCGATCATCTGATGTTACACTGCCCCTTTGTTGTTGAGGTGTGGGAGCTAGCTTTTGGAAGATTAGGGATACAGTGGATTATGTGCAAGGACATCACATCCTTTATTTTGTGTTGGTCCAGACCCTTTTCCCATCCACTAACTGGGGAAATATGGAATCAAGTTCCTCCCATTATTTGTTGGTGCTTATGGAAAGAGAGGAATAATAGGATATTTAGGAACACTGAGATGAATCAAAAAGAGGTGCTTGGTAAAGGAGCTTGACTCATTGGGGAAAATATTGCTCTCTTCAAAGGAAAAACCTTGGATAAAGGTCCCACTAAGTTGGAAATAAGCATAGCTAAAGCTTGGAATCAGAGCCTGGATGCCAACTCGTATAACAATTCCAAAATTTTGGCTAGGAGAGCCACTATTTGGAAACCCCCTGAGAAAGACTAATTTAAACTAAACTTTGATAGGGCTACTAAGGGCAACTCAAGCAAAGAACGCATAGGAGGTGTTATTAGAGATTACAGAGGAAAGTGGGTGGCCGGTTATGCTGGGGGGATTGGTCAACATTCTTCTATGATAGCGGAAGCGAGAGCGTTGTGAAAGGGCTTACAAATTGTGGTTTCCTTGGGGATAGAGAACCTGCACATTGAAGGTGACTCTAAGTCCATAATTGATGCTATAAATTTTGATAGACTCCTGGGGTAGAACACTAAGGATATTCTTCTTGACATCAAATTTCTTGTGGCTAAATTAAAATTAAAGGTGGCCAGTCATATCTACAAAGAGGGGAACCAAGTGGCTGATGCCTTAGCCAATTTTGGCTCTCACTAGAATTTATCCAAATGCTAGCGTGATTTAAGTCTTCTTCTGCCAAATATTCAGAGTATTATAGTTAAGGAACAAATCCCTTTCATGACTCATGATGGAAACACAACATGTGCTTAGCTAGATTCTTGGGGGGTCCACAAGCTTTCTCATTGGGCTTTGTGGTCTTATTGTTTTGATGAGATGGATGATTAGCTGTATCGATGGGATGGATACCAAGTGGATTTTTTTTAATTATAGATTAGAGAATGTTTGGAATAAGGAAATCATTTTTAACTATGGCAAGTATTGGTTGATTAGCTCTAACTAGACTGTACTTTTTGTAATCTCCTTATGGGGATTTTCTTATGATCGTGAATTTTCAAATTCTATGTTTTCAAATTTGATGTGACTTGTAATTATGAGACTAAGCTCCTCTTTGGATTTTCCTTACCCGCTATTTTGGTTTCACGCCTTATAGCTTCTATCTATGGTATAACTAAATTTGATCAACCTTTAATTGCTATCCTTTTAAAGATTTCTAAATATGTCCCCATGACTATCTTGCCTAGATTTTAGAATTTTTGCTACATGGAAGGAAATCCTTCCCTTCTGATCATGTCCTTGGTGTTTAGTCATTTATGCGAGGAATTACTCATTAAAGCTTATGCTAAGATTGTTATCAGGAAATTATTAACTCATGCGTGTGACCTGTCCTTAGGCTTGATTCCCAAAGATTGTCATTTGTGGCTTAAATTCCTTATTATGGGGGTGATTTTTCACCTTGTTATTTTCTCTAACTTTCTATTTTTTCAAGGTTCATGGTTTTACTGTGAGCAATGTAGAATCATGGGGGAGATAGAGTGAAAACGGTGTCAGATAATTGCAACAAGTTTCCCAAGGATTCGCTTGTCTGGAATATTTGCATTGAAGGTGGCATTGATCCTCTGATGGAGAGACTTGTGGGCCATGACCCTAATCTGTTGACCCAGTTCGTCAACTCTTGGAAGAATTGGCATGTGTCTGTGGGAGGAATCTCCTTTACGGTGGATGAAGAAGTGATAGTGCAAGCGATGGGCCTCTAGAGCTCTAACATGAAGCATCCTAAACATTCAAAGACCTAAGACAATGCTAGTATGGACAAATTCTTTGTGGGTGATAAGAAATCGGTGTGCAACTAGTCTGGGTTCAAACAGGAGGCTCTTCCTCAACTGTGGAATCAGGTGTGTCTTGTGTTGATGAAATATGTCACATTGGAAGGAAGGTACAAGACTTATTACTATTACCATTTTCCCTTGTTAAATCACCTTAGGCATAAAGTTTTAATGAGCTTTCCTTTTTTTATGCTCATGGACCTTGAGAATTCGGTTGAAAAATGTGTGGAGTTTTCTGTCTTAAATCCTAATGAACCCACTCCTTTGTCACTCCACTAGGGTCTTATCCTAAGGCTCTACCACTTTCATCTAGCTTTATTCCCTTTGAAACCCATTTAGGTTGTCCACATTGAAGAAATTGTGCCACCCAACGAGACTAACTTATTTTCGACTGAATCCAAAGGCCCTGTCAAGAAAAGTCACCAGGTCCCTGAGGTTTCTCAAAACCCCAAACCTGCTACCAAAAAACTTAAGGGTATTGAGGGAGCTACCCAAACTAGTGTGGCGGTGAGCCTGTGTGATCTCAAGTCTACCTGTGCTAAGACTCCCAGTAAGGCTGGTCCGAAAAAGAAAGGTGAGGAGAAGGAGCCTCCGAATAAAGGGGAAAATGTTATGAGAAAGGATTCGTTGGGTGACACGGTGGTGGCAGAGACTGTGGTTGTGGTTTGTGATACCATCATTCAACATTCTAGCAGATTGGTGAAGAACAGAAATAAAATTTTGGTTAGAGATTTGGACACTGAAGAGGAGTTGTCAAACAATAGAGATAGCAAAGTGGAAGAGGTGTCAAAAGGTGAAGAAGGGGTGAAAATTAGTGGTCCCTCATCCATTCTTGACAAGGGTAAATCTCAGAAGGAGATGTTGACCTCTCACTCTTTGAAACTGCTAGAGATTGAGCAAAATGATCTTGACTACACTATGGGCAGAGGTGAGGAGCTCGATGTGCTAAAAGAAAGAATGCAAAAAATGGACAAACAATTCAATGGTTTGACCCATTTCACAGTCAAATTAGTTCACTGTGTCACTAGTACCTTGTCGGCCATCATGAAAGATGAGATGGAGATGAAGAAGTTTGAAGACCACCAGGAGTGGATCGGTGATGATTTGGTTCAGCTTCTATCTAAGAACTAGGAAAACACTAGCTAGTCTGTTGTTGGTCTGTTGTTGGCCTATGTGTTGTTAGTTCGCATCTATTTTTGATTTATTGCTTTGTTTTGTTTCTTTTTTATATGGACTCTATTGTCCCTTGTGGCTCTTTGTGAAGGGTACAACACCCTATAAATGTTGCTTACTTTACCAAAAACATTCTATGTAATAATTAATATTGTGAAAAATTGGCTTTTCCCCTATTATCACCCTTTACCTAAAGAGATTTGGAAATAGGTTCCTCCCTTTATCTGCTAGTGATTATATAGAAGGAAAGGAACAATAGGATTTTTCAAAATTTGGAAAAGAGCCCCATGGAGGTCTTTAATATATGATTTAGACTGCTCATTGAAAACATATACTTTTATTCTTGGAAACCTCCAAGCAAGCCCCATTGTGCTTTTGAAATCACTATGGAAAAATCCTGGAATAGATCCTTGGACCTCAATTCCTTTGATAACTCAAAAGACTTGGGTAGGTTGAATACAAAATGGAAGCCTCCCTCGCATGGTTGGCAAAAACTCAATTTTGATGGTGTTGCTAAGGGGAATCCCAACCTTGCTAGCATTTGTGGCATCATCAAAGATCTAGATGGAAGAATGGTTTTTGGTTATGCTATTGGAATAGGGATTCAATCTTTTGTGACAGTAGAGGCATGGGCCTTGCTTAGTGGGGTCAAATTTTTTTCCTCTATTGGGTTAAAGTCTCTACATTTTTAGGGGGACTCCAAATCTATGATTGATGCCATCACTAATAAAAGCTTTCAAGGATGGAATGTTAGGGAAATTATGGTTGATATTTAGTTTATTCTCACCAAATTTGAAAGAAAGAAACTTTCTCACACTTATAGAGAAGATAATAAAGTTGTCAAATCTTTGCCCAATATTGGATCTTCTTTGAACTCTTGAAGATGTTGGAGGAATTTGGAGGCCCTTCCCATGAATGCACAAGGATTGATCTTTGATGATAAAAAAAAATTACCGTTAATGATGAGTTCTGACACCTCTTTCTCTGGTTAGATTATTCTTCCAACTACCAATAGTCTCAACAAGTTGTGGTGGAATAATAGTGATGAGATGGATAGGAACTTATGGATGACTAGGATGTGATCTGACTTGTACCTTTTTCCTAGCCAGTCTTACACTTGGATCAATATGGTTACAAGTCATTTGTACAAGGATTATCATGTTATTAATGATCTTTTAAATAGTTTGAATGGGTGGGCGACTAATATGATTTCATACCTTTTCAAATGGATGTTTAATTATGACCTTATAATAATGAACTTTGGGTTCATGATGGCTAATTTTGTAGCCTCAATGTACTCTAGCACTCTCTGTACTTGCTCCGCTAGCCTAGGATTCTTGGAAAATACTACTCATACATGGGAAGATCAAATATTCTCAATTGGATAGGGTATGAAGATCAATTGGGGTTGTTTATCTAGGGAAAAGCTTTCCTTATGCCTTCCCATTCTATAGTTTGATAAAAATTCAAATTTTCTTGCTCTCACTAGCATTCATTCTTCTCCAGATTTGAAGATGGGTAGTGATAGAGTCAAGACTAAGCTAGGATCTTATGAGGAGTTTCATCGTGATGCTCTATTGTGGAACATCTATGTCAAAGGGGGCTTGGCCCCTCTGATGGAATACCTAAAGGTCACAATGAAAATCTCTCTACTCAGTTCACCAATAGCTGGTGTGATCGAAAGTTGATAGTTGGTAGTATTTCATTTGAAGTGAGTGAACATGTGATAGCCCAAGCCACTCTGTTTTCTTGCACTAAGCATAAACTAAAAAAATACATGAAGGTGTAGGATATGGGCAGTATGCAATAGTTCTTCAAGGAGAACGAGCATCCTTCAAAACTTCATGTTGGCTATGATAGGAATAAGATCCTCACACCTTGGGACCAGGTTTTCCTTGTCCTAATGAAATGCATTACTTTAGAAGGCCATTTCAAATGCTATTATTTTTACCATGTGTCTCTCCTTAATATTTTTTGTCATGGGATCCTCATTAGCTTCCCTTTCTTTCTATAACCATCTCTTGAAAGCTCTATTAAAGAGACTTTGGATCTTGCTACAAAAAATCTAGATAAACCCCCCCTCCCCCTTTACTAAGGGCTCATTCTCCACATGTATCAGTTTCATTTAGCCTTGTTCCTCATAAACCTATTTCTACCACTAAGGTTGAGGAGCCCAAACCTTTTGAATCTACTCCCTTAAAACCCTCCCCTATTGCTTCTGTTGGTTCGAAGAGGAAACTTTGCCTCCCTCCCAACCAACACCCTACAAACACTGAACCCAAACAACCTACCAAGAAGAAGAAGGGTAACCCTAGGAAAGCTCATACTAATGCTGCTACTGAGCTATGCAAATTAAAAAGCACTCCTACAAAGAAGGGGGAAAACCAATGGGTAAGGCCAAATTTGAGGGAGAAAAATAGAAAAAAGGCATTTCTTTCTATGTGGAAGAACCCACCACTAAAAATGAGGAGGGTGACAATGACATAAAATATTTTGTGGAGGTGGAAAATTCAATGGACACAAGTAGGGATACTAGTGTGGAACCTATCAGCATCAGGCATTTGAACTGATTGGCAAAAAAAAAAAACTGGTATCCACATTGATGAGATTTCTTGCAATTCTGAACATGACAATGAGTGCGGGAACAAAAAGCATGACACTATGGAGGAAACTGAGGAGTATACTCAGGATCCAAGTCATTTTTTGGAACTTAGCAAGATGATCCTGGAGGAGCCCACTCCAAAATCCTCTAATTATCAGGTTTTGGAAGAGGAGACCAATCTGTTGGATGCTGCTAAGGATGAAGACTACAAAGGACTATAGGTTCACATTTGTACCTTGGAGAGGAAACTCAACAAGATAACTTACTTCACCATAAAATCTATCCACCACTTGGTGGTCACTCTCTCTATTGTGCTAAAGGAGGAAGTAAAGAAGAATGTGACTAAGGTTGATCCCAATACTAGTCAGGCTAGTGGTGATGTTTATAAATTCCTTATGGAGGAATGGGAGAACTTAGCTAGGTGATGGTGTGGGTATTGTCTACTCTTTGAGGTTTTTTGCTTTGTTGTTTTTGTATTGTGTTTGTGTTTTGTCTATCTATTGTTACTAGGTTTTATTTAGTTCTATGAACTAATGAACTCTGGCTCGTAGGATTTTTTTGTTTAAACGGTACTACACCCTGTAAATGCAACTTATATTATCATAAACATTCTTAAAAAATACAATAAAATATATCATTTTTAATTTTACCCTTGATTTGCATTTGTCAACAATATTATTTTATACTATATAAGTTAATTTTAAAATATATAACTTAATTTTAAAATATATACTTTGATATTATAAGCAACATTAATAATAAAAATTCACAAAAATAAATATTGACAAACAATGTAAAATTTAAAGGAAAAATCTCTTTAATTACAAAATGAGATGCAAAGTGTCACTAAATAATATTAAGTGGGTGACCTTGGAAATTTAAATTATCAAGAACAATCTTAGGGAAAAAAAAAGTTTAACTATACAAATACTTTGACGTTTTTATTTATTATAGTTTGAGGAAGATAAATATTTTTTATGTATTGATTAATATTTTTAATATTTTTTTTCATATTAAAAATTGCTTTGTATGATAAATCAAGATTTTCTTGAGAGTGTGATCTAAAACATTAATGCTATTTTTATACACCTCACATTTAAAAGCATTGTCAAAGACTATCATGAATCATAGAAATATCATATTTCTTATATACACACATATATATGTATATGTATATGTATATCTGTGTGTGTGTGTTTCATTAATGTAAACACAAGTGACATCAAACATTATATAGTTTAAAGTAAAACTAACATATCTATCTTTAGCAAAAGATGTTTGGAGATATTATTTTCTAGGTGCATTCAATTTTAATAGAAAAACATAAAAAAAATATACATCTCAAGAATGACATTTCTTTCATCTTTTCCAAAAAAAATTCTAAGAGAAGTGTGTTTTTAAGGTGAAATTAAAATGTCTATTTAAAAAAAATATATATGTAAAAGATGTTTAAAGTATCATTTTTTACTCTTCTATTCCACTTTAATAATTCATTAAAAAATAAACATTTGAAAATGATCTCTCAAAATCTTTTACATAAACTGTTTTAAAGATAAATATACTTTTTTTAAACAATTTAACAAATTAAAAAGTTTAAATTTGAACAGAGTAAATTAAATCTTAACCTCCTTTAATAACAAATCTTAACATAATCTGATCTTCTCATTTGGAAACTTCTTCTCTGGTAGTCTTATTGTTCTTTTACATGCAATTTCATTCTCTCCTCTAATTGTCTGATCCACCACAATTCACAACTTGCACCTTAAAAACTTTGTAATGCCCAAAACTTTCTAATACAAACTTATCTAAATTAAATAACATGAAATTCAAATTTTCAATCACAACACAAGACCCAATCACTATAACTATATGCTTTCAAGAAAGAAACAGGGGAACCTAAGGGGCCAGACCTAATTCCTCGGGGGATCATCTCTGATGGCCTTGCCTACGTACGCGCATCGCAGAGGAATCGTAGTTTGACACAAGACTTCAACCAACACTCACTTGGTCGGATGATAAGTGCAACTCTCACAATTGATTTGACAACAATATACTCATGTACTTAATGTTACCGGTTCAACTATGCTAGGGAACACAAGTTCAAGGTCAAGGATAATGACTAGACCCACATATATAGAACCTCTTAATTAATCTTAGAAAACAACTAGATGACACACACACAACCATCATGTGCAACCCAACTCTCAATATTTGACCCTTATACTTGAGAAAAAAAGAAAAAAAAGAACAAAAAGATAGAAGTGCTCACATATTGTTCTTGAAACTATACATTTAATTCTAGTCAATAAATAAGTATAATGAAGAAAAGACATATTATCAAATAGTGTGACATATTAGATATCATTTCCTAAATCTCATCTATAAATTAACAACTTTTGTTTTCTCTTATAGTACTGAAGGGATTTAGTTATTTTTGGAAATTAAATGTAGGAATATATATAAGCAAAGAAATAGCTTCATTTTAATAAATAATAAAATAGAATAAAAATATCTGATTATCATCTCTAGTAGTTTTGTCTCTCTCTTTTTGAATATGTCCATTTCATAAAAAGATAATGTATTCTAATTGAACATATCAGTAACCAATTCCTTCTTTAATCTATTTACAAAATAAAAATGAAATATAAAGAAAATATATTAATAAGGACTGATTCACTTTAAAAATAGATCATCAATTAAAATTTTAATACTCATAAGTAAATAATCATATCATATGATAAACTCTCACAAAGAATTTTGACAATAAATCAAACATATAATCATTCTATAAATTTCAATTTGCTGATTGTAATTAAAAAAAATGCATTGTTAAAATAGTGATAACTTTTATGATATTAAACCAAATTTTAAACTTCAATATGATTTGAAAAGGGGAAAGAATGACAGTCAAAACCCACAAATATTTTTTTATAAAATCAAACCAATAAAGAGCAGTTTTGACTGCAATTAAACTCACTAGATTTCTATAAACTGACAGCAATACAAGACGATACTAAAATGAACATAACTCTCACTCTGTTTCACCAAATTGAAAAGTTTAATATGTTTTGGAATGGGAAAAGAGTGAGGAACAAAACCCATAAAGCATTTATCATGGATCCCAATTGTGTGCAAGCAGTTTAATTTTTATTTAATCACAACTTCAATGAAAATGTGATTTACCACATGATATGGAAAAATGAAACTAATCTATTTATCTGCAAAATATATAATGATATTTAGATTGACTTATATTGTATATGGTGTTTGTGTTTCAAATGTATTGTTTTGGTGTTTGGTTTCATAATTCTTGAAAAATGATTAAATGAATAAAAATAATAGATCCTCATCGTTCTTCATGCATAATAATTCCTAACCCATCTTCTTTTCCATTGAAAAAAATAATAATCTCTATCATCTTCCCAAATATGTTTGAAGTTTGAAGCTCATATGTAAATTCATTTTCTGTTAGCAAGAACACGAGTTGTGACAGAATTATAGCCACAACTTTTTAGACCAATTTATAATTACCTTTTTCCTTATGAGGCAGATTTAAAACATCAAAAGTTAACAGCCTGACCTACAAATCTCAAGAAACAGCAGAATACAAGAATATATGTGCAAGTAGAGCTATTACTATGTTTTACCTAATTTATCTATAAAAAATTTTTACTGATTTTCACATTCTCTTCTATTTTTAACCAAACCCAGATTTAATTATACAAATGACTATTCAAAAGGAGGCGTTGATCAAGACTTGCAGCAGTGTTTGAATTGTTTTGGATTGTCATTTGAGCTTTTAGATCGAGGCTAAAAATTTCTTCACCCTTAACTGACTAAGGCTAAAAAATATGTTTTTAGATCTCAAAACCCGTTTACAGATGCATTAACAATCTTCTCCAATTTTCTCAATTTCAATTTTCTAAGAGTTTGTAAAATAAATTTGCACTTTCAAATGCTAATATTTACTATAAATCATAACAAAAATAAATAAAATTGCTGATAAATATATACTTATCTGTAATGCTTATATTTTATAGTTCCTTGACCACTTCACAACCACCATTTTGCTTGGATTTAACATCATGGCTAAAGTCAATGTTTGGCTCACCATCTAGGGCTAAGACATGAACTTTCTAAATACTTGCATGTATCTGTTCTCCTTGAAGAATTTCGACATCAACCTTATTTCTGAATTGATTGGGTTAAATAAATATGATAGGAAATAGCAAATAAATATTCTCAGCTCTTATCAATACCACACATAGAAATTGCAACAAACAAAAAACTAAATATCATTTTTTTCAAAATAAGAAAACTAAAAACTAAAAAAAATCTTTAAAAAATAGAAAAAAACTAATTAAAACAATACACTTTACATGCATTCGCATGTGGTAAAGATTTAGGAAGCTTTAAAACGAAAAAAAAAAAACAAAACAAAACAAAACAAACTTAAATTTCTAAAATGGAAACAGTAGCTTTTGCGCCAATAAGAATAATAAAAATCTTTAAATTTATGCCCTCGACCTTACATGCCTTTTTTTTTTTTAAAAAAATTCGATTTATTTGAACTATAATTCTAATAAGAGTTTATTTATTGACCAAACATTCTATCTTTTATAAAATACAAAATTAGTAAAATATTATAAGCAATATTTTGTACTCATCCATTTGCTACTTTTTCTTAATCAATAATGATACTATTTTTTAATGACTATCATGCTAATTCTAGTCAACCACTAATATTTCTTCTTTTATTTTCTATTCAATCATTATCAAGCATATGAGATCTCTATAAAAAATATAATTCATAATTTTGAAGTTACCAATAATAGTATCTATTTATTTTTAACTATGAACAATACAATTAGAAACAAAAGTCATTGATTAATTCATCGACTCTATAATAATAATTGAGTATTAGTGATAGCAATAATATTATGCATGCAAGAACTATCAAAAATATTTAATTTACATGATTGCATGAGTAATGTTTGTCTAACTTATAACTTTGATATCCTTCCAAACATAAGAAAAAAACATATCATTTCTATTATGATTACAGAATTCACACATGTATTTATCATCCCTTTACCACTTGAACATATTGGGAGGTGTTTTTCGATAACTTACCTATCATGATTCTTTAGATGCACTGAAGGTGACCTTACAAACTTGGCTATAAAATCTGAATAGCACTTTGAGAAATCGCCGCATTTGGTCACTCCTCCCCAACAGGTCAAGTAAAATCGCACTGAAACTCCCATATAACTTTTCCATCGTTTCCAACAGAAACAATTTAATGGTCACCGCTCAGGCCGGCTCGATCTATTTATTATATATTCACTAATACTAGTATTCTCAAGGCCCAGCCAAGATGGTTTATCTGAACTGCTCTAATCGTCAGCAAATGTAATTGGAACAATCGCGCCAGGATACTCTCTTCAGGATCCTAATTATGTTGAGAATTACAGGACAAACAAGCGGGATTTAACTCACTGGGTTATATATAGTATCAACGAACTAGCTTTAACTAGAGATCCCCACACATACAGCTCTCTGTATACCGTTGATTGCGCTTCTGGAATTCCTAGTATAATGCCTGTTTATCCTATGAATAGCTCTTCAATTCTTATATAGATTTGTACCTGGTAAAGCAAAACAAGAATTAAAAACTCTCGTGTACTGTGGATTCTGGGAAACAAGAGAGTTAATATCCCCGATGGGGGAGGCTGTGGAGTATGTTAACACATGGACTTTAGTGATTACAGGATCCATATTTGTTTTGTTGTACATGGCTTTTTGTACGAGAATCCCCAATGGTTATTACTTAGTTACAATGAAGAATACTGATACACAAGAGGTTATTGCACTCTATATCGCCACTATTTCCCAATTTAAATCATTTGTCACAAGTAGATATTACAGATTGAAGGCAAATAAACTTTGGAGTTGGTTTGGATTGCTGTTAGGTTTGTGATTGAAAGCATATGATATGTGTATTTGGGTTGGCTGTTTTGTTTGTGATGCAGGTTGTAAACAAGGAGCAATTTTCAGCACCTGATGTAAACAGGGTGCAGCATTTAGTGCCTGATGTTAAAAAGGAGCAACTTTTGGTGCCTGATGTAAACAAGGAGCAGTTTTTAGTGCCTGAAGTAAAAAAGGAGCAACTTTTGGTGCCTGATGTAAACAAGAAGCAGGAGCAGTTTTTAGCACCTGATGTAAAAAAAGAGCAACTTTTGGTGCCTGATGTAAACAAGGAGCAGTTTTTAGTGCCTGATGTAAAAAAGGAGCAACTTTTGGTGCCTGGTGTAAACAAGGAGCAGTTTTTAGTGCCTGATGCAAAAAAGGAGCAACTTTTAGTGCCTGATGTAAACAAGGAGCAGTTTTTAGTGCCTATTGTAACTGGCTACTTGGGGATAAACAACCAATTGGTGGAGTATATATCTGCTGCTGTCATTGCTCGTGCTACAGGCCGGACACTCTGCCTTCTACCATTATTCAGAGGCCCATTAAAACATCAAGGTATTTAATTCAAGTTATTCTATTTCTAGTTTGAATTTCAGCAAGTTCACTGACAAAGTTGGAAATGATTGTATATATTTATTGGGGTAGCAGTTAATACTACTTGGAACGCTGCAGATCTTGTAATGAGCAAGGTCACACACCCACGGAGTACTTTCTCATTCAATTAATGCTTAACCAAACAAACATTATGAGATGAGATTATTCTTCTTATAATTAGGTGTAATTTCATTATTGATAAGATCTATGTCTATTACTATTATTAAAACAACAAATTATGGAGAAAAGCTCTCTATTTGTGTCTAAAGCCTTTTCTTTACTACTTCATAGTTAAAGAATTCTTAGTTCTGTTTAATAGCTCCCTTGTTGATCTATTGGATCCCTTCTCTTGAAATGCCTTAGACTGGTATGCTTACTTTCTTCAATGCTAAAAATGGGTTATTGCTGATTTGTGATTAATAGTAGTGCATGATCTTCTTGTATCTTGGATTTAGGAATGCTTTCAAAGGACACAAGGAATGAAGTCACAATTCCTCTGGAGCATAGATTCGATTTAAAAGAGCTCTCTAAGTTTGTGAGAGTATCTTCTATGATCCAATGTGCCAATGCCTGTGAAAATAAGGTGGACATGTTTTGGAAACTGAGAGCTGAAAACAAAAATTATAATGTTTTTGGATCATCTCCTAAGTCATCCAATTACACACCTGTGAGTCATCTTCCCCTACGCGTCTTGTCTATATTATTAAGAAACAGTAAAAATTTTGGTCTCTTTTGGCAATTCGATGTGTTGTAGTTTCTGAAAAATAAAACCAAACGAATTGCTTATACGTGTCATAATTTTGAATCTTTTGGGTGTAGAGAAAAAGACGAATTTTCCTACACCCCATGGATTCTCTAACGCTAAACAAAAAGGATTTGTTTGGGTGCGTGAATAGGAAATAATTGAACTTGGGTGGGCTTTCAAAAACTGGAGGTCCAGTAAAGATATATCCAATCAGATGGAGGCCACGAACAGGGGCAATTGTGCAGGCATATCAGGGCTTTTCCCAGGCCATGGTTGGAGAGGGGCATTCCTGGCTGTATCTGCATTCCTCAAGCCTTCAGATTGTATTTCAGCTGCAGTTTCAGCTCTCCAGGCACGTGCCTTTGGCCCAGGCAAGCCAAATTTTCTTGGAGGTAATCCAATTTTAATTTGAGAACTAGTTCATATTTTTTGTGGGGCTTATCAAAATTTTAATTTAGAATTGAATACTCTGGAAACAGATTGACAGGGAAGTCTTAAAACTTTGATGGCAGTAGGTTTGGGAGAACTTAGAAGATCCGGCGATTTCTTTAGTCTCATGCTCATTAGAAACTGATTAAAGATATTTGAATACTAAGAGTCATTCTCAATGCCCACAAGAGTATCTTGTAGAGGTTCCCTTGTCAATAGGATTTGTTCCGACCCTGACAAGAATGTTTTTAAGGGTTATCTTGGTGAGGATACATTCATTAATTCTCTTCTTCAACTAATTACTGTCATTCTCTCACCTGGGTGAACTTTCTCATTGTTCTATGGTAGTACTCTGTTCCCAATTTCTAAATCCAGGCTAGAAGATTTCCTGTTTTATGTAATCTTGCAATCATTTTAAATTACATGCTTCTTCAATCTTGTAGGTCATATTTTCTCACTCTTGAGATTTATGGTATATATAAATTAAACTAAGGCAGCATCTTCCATGAATTACTGATGCATCTGATCTAATCTTAATCTTTCTGTACAGTTCATTGGAGGTTTGAGGAAGCCAGCTGCAAGAAGCACGATTTGGGATTATGCTTTGTGAGATGTAGAGATGGATCCATAATCAGTTCCGGATTGCAGTTTACGCAGTGGAAAAAACACCCTTGGAATTGTGTGGGGGTTACAACCACAATGGAGGACATTGTTGCTGCTATACTTGACAAGGCGGAGGAGCAAAACGTAGATTCAGTGTATCTGGCAACAGACGGATGGATTAGAGGCCCCAAGGCCCAAATGTTACTTGCTAATGTAAGTTTGATAGTCCTTACAAACATAGAAAACAAAGTATGCACAGAATAAAGAACTACAGAGCTAAAAAACAGATTGTTCATAGGTATAATGCCTGTAATATGGTTGATAAACTACAATATTTGACAATTCTTAGGAAGTTAATCAGCTGTGATAAAAGAAAAACATTGTGACTAAACAGATTTGAGTTTAGTAATACCAATGGTATTAATGAGTTCTTGTGAATCATCATTTATGGATGATTGATCATTTTACAGGCGATTAGAACACTTCGCATGGAAGGAATAAATGTTGCAGGTCTGTGGAAAATGGAAGGAGTTCCAAACTTCTCAGATGGCACTTATTTTGACTCCAATAAATTGGGACTGAATAAGTCTTGTAAGATAAAAGCAAATCAGATGGTGTCCTTTGTTGAACAGGAAATGTGCTTAAGAGCCAAAGCTTTTCTAGGGAGTGGAGAATCTACTTGGAGTTTATCAGTATTCTACACAAGACTAGCATCCAGGAAAGCCTTGGAGATAATAACAAGCGGTAGACAAGAAAGTAATATAAACGACTATATTATAGAGCAACTTCTATCTGACCAGCATGCTTCAGGACTAATGTGCAAGTATTCAATCTTTTACAACCAAAAGAAAGCGAGTTACACTGTGGAAGAGTTTCAAGATGAAGACCCCGATGGCTGGCTCGATTTAGAAGCCTGCGAGAAAAGGGTTGCTAAGGGAGGCCATTGCAATTCTGCCGTTTGTTTTTAATTACATGTGTACCACCCTCCAATTTTTGTTTCAATTATTATATGATAAGTATGTATATGGTTAGGTTTGTGATCAAAAGTGCTAGTATATAATTATTTAATTTTATTAGTTTAGTTATTTATGATTCGTTTTTGGTATTTAATAGTTGATTCATAATTAAAACATGTGAAGGTCTTGTTAGTGTTTTAATTTGTCACTTTTATGGTAACATGTAAAATAGAATAATGGATGATGAAATCCTCTTTTCAAATTTATAAGGGGAAGCTTCCTAACTTAATCTACTTTAATTTAATTTAAAACAAAAAAATATCTTTAGAATGAACATTGTACAATCTATTTGTTGAGGTTTTGCATAAAGATAAAATAAATATGCAAACTTGACCTATCTATTTTAATCTTCAAAACTAGAGCATGAGATTTTAAAATTAACTTATTCTCAACCATGAATTTTTAGTTTTAGTAACTAAACTATAACATGCATTGAGCAACAGTGTTAACTAATGATTACAACACACATCAACAATCAAACTTCAACATGTGATATGAAAGTTGAAGTGAGATCTCATAAACAAACAAAACAAAACTATAGATGATGAAATTCTCTCTCCAAATTAATAGAGGAAACTTCTTGATTTTTATCTACTTTAAAATCTCAAACAAAAACAAGCCTACTAAATGAAACAATCTATTCTTTGTAATTTTGCATAAGGATTAAACAAATCAGGAAACTTGATCTATTTGTTTAGATCTTAAAGGATAGAAGACATGAATTTGAAGATCTCATATTCTCACCATTGAATTTTTAGTTTTCACAACTAAGCTATAACATGTACATTAAACAAAAATGTTAAAACTAATTATTAAAATAAAGATCATTAATTAGACATTAACATTTGATTTTGATTGAGTAAGAAAAAATAACACTTATGACAATATGATGAAAATAAATGATTATTATGAAAACACTTAGAGATACTCTAAGAGTTTTAAAATCAATGCTACACAAATTTAACTACAACTTAACATTCTATACACAAAGAAACTTAACAATTTAATTAACATTGAACTTGAGTGACATATCTACAACATAAGGTTGTATCAAATCTAATTGTATTATATGTATAACTGACACATAGTTATAACCTTAGACTAGTTGTAACTTCTTCATGAAGCTTAAAAAATAAATTTATTATTGCTTTGAAATCAATGTTATCTTCATCTTCTAAATATTACCTTTTTCCATTTATGCTTATCATTTTGAGCACTCATCTAAATCAAGGGTTTTAGTATTTTGATTTTTTTTTTAATTTTTTTTAACTAATTCTCAATCTCAGCTTGGGCATCACTTTGAATTAAGAGCAGGTCCTCATGTGGCTACTTAGCTTATTTTGACTAGCAACATTTGCTCAATTTTTTTAAGAGTAATTTGTAGAACTAGTAGCCCCATGAATATTTCATTTTGTTACTTATTTTTAAGGATTCATCTCAAAAATATGCAATTGTTGCTTATTTCCATGTATGATTGAATAATATTAGTAATATCATTTTGTAGGTAAATTTGGAGGCAAATGAAAAAGAGAGAAATTAATTTATGGAGCCACCTAACATTTTTTTCAATACGTAGTTGTTGCTTATTTCCATAAGTAAAAAATGCACTTAAACAATCACATTGGGACATGAGGTGAGGGTTCATATTCATCACTTTTCTCCTTTGTTTCACTTTATTTGATGTCTATTTAATTTTTGAGCTCATATACTAACTTAGGCTACTTCTATTTTGGTTTTCTCTTTATTTTGGCTAGAGAAAACATGCCATTTATATGTTTGATTAAGTTAGTTGCCTATTTTATTTTTGATTGAAGGTTTGGTTAATTAACACCAATTTTTGAATGATTAACTCACAATATTGAATTTATTTAAAATTTGTATGTTTTTTATTTATTATAGAATACTTACTTTAATTAAAAATTCCATTTCTCATTGTGTTTCATCTTTATGAATTGTATTTTCATGTAAGAAAGCTTGAAAATACTCTATAACTTTATGATAATTTAAATAACACCTATTCTTGCCTAATAAAAAGTGTTAACAACTAAACTATCATGCATTGAAAAACATGTTAATTGAAGATTAAAATTGGGATAATAAACTAGACATTAACAATCAATTTTGATTGAATAAGAAAACATAACATTTATAATAATGACATAAAAGAGATAAAGATATGTAATTGTTACAAAGCATTCAAAGAAACTTTGAGAGTTGAAAAGTTAATGCTACATGAAGTTATCATGAAATTTTTTAATACTTGTCTTTCAACTTGAATAACTACAACAAATTTTTTTGACTTGAATAAAACTTATTAATATAAACAAACTTCACTTCACATTCTCTGCATATAAGGAAACTAACAATTTAATTGAGCTTGAACTTGAATGAATCTCTTATTGCATCGTATGAGTAAATGACACATATTTATAACCTTTCAATTGTAGTTTTTGGAAGCTTAAAAATAACAAAAATAATTTATTTGAAAGCAATTCTATCTCCATCCTTTAAAAATAATATAAAATATTATTTTCTTTCCACTTATGTTTCTAATCTTAAAAATTCATATAACCAAGAGCTTTGATCATGACAATCTCATCTGAATAAATTAGTTGTTGCTAGAAATGTCTTATTTTTCTTTAATTTGCATTAATTAATTATCAATCATTGTTTGGACATCACTTTGAATGAAGGGCTTAGATTCATCACTTTTTCTCTTTTATTTCATTTTATTTGATGTCTTATCTTTCATTTAAGTCCATATACTAATTTAGGCACTACTTCTATTTTATTTCCCACTTTATTTTGTCAAGAAAAATGTCATCTTGTGCTTGATTTATTCTAGGTGCTCATTTTATTTTTAGAGGAAGTTTTGGTTCATTAAGAACAATTTTTGAATGATTAAATAACAAATTTGAATTTATTTATTTATTTTTTGAACATTTAGTTAATAACAATTTCATTTCTTACTGTTTTTCATTTTATTTAATTTCATTTTCATGTGACAAAGCTTAAAACTATTTTAATAACTTATTTCCTTTGTCATTTATTGATTTTCTTTTAAAGTAGAAAAATAAAAAACAACTTTAAAAGTTGTGATTTTTGTACTTATCACTTCAATTTGAAACACAATAGAAAAATAAGTAAAAAATATTTTTTTTCTAAATATATAAACTTTATAAAAATGAAAAATTTCATCTTTGAACTTCACTAAAACTTGTCTTAAATATTGAACCTTTGTAAATATATATTTGAAAGATGATCCTCAATATATAAGGTCCGAATATTTTCCTTGTATTAATCCTTGTTGTTTATGGTTGGTATATACAATCACAACCTTTTAACTTCATTCCCTCTATTTTTTTACTAGTATTGAAACATCTATCAAGATTTATAGATTGATAATTTTCATGATGAGCACCTTCCATATATCATTAGTAGATCAAGACATAGCAACACCTAAGAGCAACAATTTTGAGATGAAGGATAACCTAGTTAGCATTGATGAAAATACCTAACATTTGACTATAGATATGATGAAACACAATTTTGTAGGGGTAGGAAATTTGGATACCAAAAGACTTTTATAAAGGTCATTGAATAATACAATCACTATAGAAAATTAAAGATTTTTAATTATTTGTAAATGTAATTCCTAAATTTATGTCTTTGTCTCAGCCTTGAGCTCACAGTGGTACCACAACCATGAACAAAATAGAAGCAAAATAAATGTTGATGAAATACGCTTATTGCATTGTATAAATTGGCTACACAAAAAAGAATGGAAAGTTTATATTGATACAAATCAAGTGTGAGAAGATAGACTTGTACGCATTTTTTTCATGTTAAAGTCAAGCTCATTTTTTTTCATTATAAAGAATGTCACATGCTTGGTTTCTTGATTAATGCTCTAGACATTTGAAGATGGGAGAGACATATTTTTAGCTTTTTATCATCAAAAGTCACTCTATTATGAATTGGTACTCTATTTTTTAATTTTCATACTAGAAATATATTAGTGTTATCAAGAAATCTACAAGATAAGCCGTCCAAATCAAAAGACGGGCATAACAATGGTGTATGCCTTTGCCAGAGTGAAGTGGGCATCTGGTTGAAAGGAGAAGTCCAAACAAACATAGAAAGGTTCAATGTGTCTCAAATATATTTGCATCTACTATGTTCAGTTGATGAAATTTCTATTTAGTGAATGGTGTGATTTCATGTAATGAGTTTTTTTGCTTTCTACCATCTTGATGATGGATTACGAAGTGTGATCTAAAATGTTGATGAAAATATCTTTAACACAATCAAATTTAAAAACAGATTCATGAAAATTTATTATCATTAATGTGGGTTTTGTTTGAAGGAATTGTGTATTAAGCTACTGATTATTGTAACTAGAAAAAATCACCTCTATTTGAGTTCCCAAATAGCCACCTTACTTTAGGAAGGAAAGAGAACTGGATTGTTTTCAAGCACAAGGTACCATTTAAGGGGGGATTCTCAATATCGTGCCTCTATAGCTTGTTAATTTCCTACCATTATTGTGCATACAACTAGTGTAACGCCCCCGCCACGCAACCCTAGGGGAAGTTGCAATTAACAACACAAAAGCAATAATTTTTTATTTTTTTTAAAGAAACAAAAAAGCATGAAGGTTCACTACACAAAGCCAACAACCCCTAAGGTTATGGGACTGAGTTTACATCAACCCAAACATGTAACATAAAATAAAACCATTACATTTAATTACTTAACAAATTAAACACTCATACATTCCATTCATGATAAAATTTACATCCATGGCATAAGAGATACCACTTGATCCCAATAAAGTACTTTACAATAAGATTACAATACTAATTCCCTGAATCAGGTAATTCCAAAATATAAGGATTACAATTTACAACTTCCACCTCGATACAAGAGGGGTATAAAATTACATTTATAACTGAAAGAATAAAACATGAAGATCTTGGTCCCACGAGCTCTCCCACTAGAAATCTCATCCATACAAACAAAAGCCGACCCAACGGATTAAGGTGCACGTTCCACCCAACCATGTGATACCCAAAGGCTCACCCCCTGTGCTAGGAGATAGTAACAAGGAATTCTAGACAAGACCATCCACCTCTAGACACAGGATAACTCACACTAACCCAACCAATCACATGAACCATACAACCATAAGAATAACACAAGTACAACCTAACATCACTGACATAAGTCACATTGCTTCCAGAAGTAAAATAGATCGAGTAAAATAAGAAGACCAAATACATAAATAAAATACCAACTGTTGTCGTAGAAAGAGTGTCATCACACATCTCGTCATGGGATATCCTCTGGGAATCTTCCTAGGCTTCGTCCCCCACTATGGGTTGTCCTGGTGGCCTCTACCGAATCTCGGCACCCATGCTCAGTCATGCGGAATCAAATACCCCTCGTAAGGACAAGATAGATGACCTTGCCATTCCAGGCCTTCCCGTCTCATCCCAATTCTATACAAGCCCTTGCGTCCATGAGAGAGGCACAATTATCTTAATTAGTGTGAAATTCTACCTAACATCTAAGTACATTGATTTAGTTTTCACTTGATTAAACCACCTATGAAGGTTTCCCAGTTTACCTCTTTGGGCTCTGGCCCCTAACAGAAGCCACTCTTCTACTTAACAACATACCAAACAAAACCAATCACCAAGAGAATCCCAAGTGCATACCAATACGATAAAACCACTCCAACTCTAGGAGGAACACATAAATAAAACTCACTCCAAACATTGGAGGCAACAAAGGTCAAAACCCTCTCCAAACACTGGAGGCAACAAAACACATAATCCACTCCTTCCAAAGGAGACACAAACCACATAAACCACTTTTAATCCAAGGAGACACAAACCATCCCCATTCATGAAAACCGAGTAAAACAACAGAATACGACTATACACATTCCCCAAAACAAACCCAAGGTTGACTAATCACTTTACGACACCCACAAAATTAAAAGAAACCCAATCTGGAAGACTTCAGAACATTTACTCTATTTGCACAATATCGAGAAAGAACAAATGAACACTAAAAGCATTTCGAGAAATTAAATAAGCTAAAGTTAGGATTTCCTAAATCCAGTCAATCTCAATTTCCATTACTTG
>VDFB02252616.1:132416677-132470019 GCA_007258455.2 Sequoia sempervirens
GAGGTTGCAGTGTTAGAAGAGTATGCCCATTATTTCTTTTCACATATTTTCCCTAGGATATCCAGCCTAGACGAGCCTATACTAACACTGGATGATGATCAATCACCAAGATAGAGGAGTGGAGGAGGTGATGAGGAGGAGGGAGAGAGTAGTGATGATGGAGATGATGGTGATGGAGATGGTGGTGGTGATAGAGATGGTGATGGAGGCAAGGATGGTGATGGAGGTGATGGTGGTGATAAACTAGTGTTATTTCTCAGAGTGTCTCAGAGGAGGAGATCACTGGTGGCTACAACACAACAATATGTTTAGATTCATTTTCCCTCGTAGCAGTAGCAAGTTCAGATAGTTTTTTTATAGACCCAGGTATAGACACTACAGGGTTAGCTGGTACAGATACAGGGTCAGATACAGGCACATGTATGGGCACAAGCACAAACATAGGCATAGATTGCTACGCTCACTGCAAAGAGAGATAGCTTGAGACAGTAGTGTGAGTAGGTAGAGGCCTTTTCAGAGAGATTATAGAGAGTGGTCGAGGGTACCTCGACTGCAAATTACCTTAGAGAGGTACAACATTCCACCTGGGAGACCGAGTATTACAGGTTGCAATATCATGAGGTAGTCCCTGCAAAGCATCAGGTCAATTATGCTCAGTCTACCAGGTCAGGACGCAGTCATTCTAGGACTACCAGTAGGGGTGTCACTGGACCACCTTGTAGAGATCCAGGGGCAGGATCATCAGGTGGTACAGTAGGAGGCACAAGGTTGACATTGTCTAGGGCTAGCAGCACATAGCCATTGTGATGACCTTTCATATATTTGATACATTTGTATACTCCGATTCAACTTAGACATTATGATTTACTGCCACATTGATGCTATATCTCTTTACATGTTTGGATATCATTGTACACTTGACATTATGATTTTTTTTATTATATATGAGATGCAGTCGATGATTATCGATCTATATGTTGTCTATATTCCTATATGATGGATGTGTTTAATTTCTACATTATGATGCTTATATGATGTTTAACATGCTTATGTGATGATTATGTATGGATGCAATGATATGATGATGATTCTATATGTTCGATGGATGATGCTATATGCAGTATGAGATGGACTTCATTATGTAAATGATATGTGATGTACTTTACTATTGTATTTTCTAATGCAAATATTATGATGTAATGCATGGATGGATGAATGATGTGATAATTCTTTCTAATGTATGTATGATATGCAAATGATTATGCAACTACATGAGAATAATATGTTTTTCTTAATGTCAAATGTACTCAATCCATTAATGATAGAGATAACATCATTTTGAAAATTGTGCCAACCTTGGAAAATCTATACTGTAGATGCAAAACTAATATGGATGCAATCTAACTTAAAAAATGCAGATATAAATATGCAAATGTTGTCATCATATTTAGCTGATTTTTTGTGCTTTTATCATCATTGAGCCTTTAAATTGTTGAAAGTAAGTACAAACATCGATGGTATAATTAGACCATGATGACCTGAGTACTACTTCCATGATTTTTGATATTGCAAGTTAACACTTAGCATCTAGGTATAATTAAACCAAGATGACCTAAGCATCGCCTACATCAACAGACAAGAGTTAATCATTTTCCTATGCAAATTCGTAATGTCATCAGTGATACTTTGTAGAGCACGTCTCACGACAATTTGCACAGTAGTAATGATTAACTCACAGACAATAGGCAAAGAAAAATAATTCTCCTTCCTAGATCCTCTACTTCATGACATCCTTGAGTTGCTCTAGAGAAATGATAACAAAAATCAAGATACAACAGTTGAACATTCACACCGTAGTGATAAAACCATGATTCAGAAATAATATCATCCATATAACTATTTGTTTTGATTTGATTGATTTAGTTGTTTGGTGTGGATGATTGATGTTCAATGTTGTTTTTTTTTTATCATGATTGTTGTGTTTGTTATTTTTTCTGACTATTTTTTGTCTGTTGGTTTAAGCTCAAAGTTTATATCCCCCAATGAGTTCAGGATTTTTCCCCCAAGCCAGGGTGAGACACGACTGCAATGCCAAGATATGTACATGAGGTTTTTCGATGATAGGGATAATGATGGCAAAAGCGAATGGTCAGCACATGCCCAAACAAATGGAAAATCTAATCTATCACAAATAGCACATATTTTGAGGTTTTCACTACTTATTTTTATTACACTTTTTCATATATTTTGATTTTTTGATTTTTTGATTTTTTGATTTTTTGATTTTTTGTATTTTTGATTTTTTTGATTTTTTTGTATTGTTGGCCTTTTTTGCTTTTTTCATTGTCACCAAGATGCTTTTCTACTAAGTTTTCATCAAGGTGACCATTTTTTTCAGGACATTTTCTCATTTTTTTATATTTTTTCAGGACTTTTACCATGCACCAGATGAGTTAGGTGTAGAACTTCTTGAGATGAAGACTATTGATAGGTTCCTCAAATAGGGACCCCCTACAAGTGTAGATAGTTGATAGGCTTTAGATCCATAGACTGATACAACGACAAAGGGACCTAGCCAATTTGGTTCAAATTTTCCTTTCTTTTCCCTATCCTATTGATTACATGGATTTTCTTTTAGGACCAAGTCACCAACCTAAAATGTTCTTGGTTTTACTTTGTGATTATAACTTCTGGACATTTTCTATTCATAGGCTTTCAGGTGATCAATTGCATGTTGACGACGTTCATCCAACAGTTCCAACTCTTGTAGTCTAGATACTCTATAATCTTCCTCTAAAATAATTCCCTTTAAAGACACTTGTAAAATGGCCACTAATCCATAGATGATAGCATATGGTGTGGCTCTTGTTGGGGTGCGGATACTAGTTCGGTAAGCCCATAGAGCAGGGTTCAGTTGAATGTGCCAATCACGTTCAACATTGTTGATGGTTTTCTTCAGGATCTTCAGGATGGTTTTGTTAGAGGCCTCTGCTTGGCCATATCCTTGAGGCTATTATGGTGTGGAAAATCAATACTAGATATGAAACCTTTCACAAATTTCTTGAACATCCTGATTCTTGAAAGGTCTACCATTGTCAGTGACAATGGACTGACGAATTCCATACCAACAGATATTGTAATTTAGGATGAAAGATGCAATTTTTTTTCCAGTGATTGTGGTTAAGGGAACAGCTTCAATCCACTTTGTAAAATACTTCATTGTTATGATGATGAATTTGTGTCCATTGGATGATGATGGATGAATTTTACCTACAAGGTCAAGTCCCCATTGAAATCAAGGCCATGTTGATGCAAAATTTGTAGCTCATGTGTTGGTGTGTGTATCAGGTTTCCATGGACTTGACACTTTTTGCATTTCTTGACAAATTGAAAAGACTCCTCCATGTTCAACCAATAATACCCCAAGCGTAGGAGTTTTTTAGCAAGAGTTAGTTCACTTGAATGAGTGTCACAGATACCTTCATGAACCTCATGTAAAGTGGTTTCAGCTTTGTTACATTCAAGACACCGAAGGAGAGTACCATCAAGACCTCATCGATAAAGTACATCGTCTATTAGGGTATGTCAAGTTGCATGTTAGATAAAATTATATTTTTGGTTTTGAGATAAATCTAGTGGTAGGGTATTGTCTCTTAGATAGGTTTAGATCTTCCCATATATTTAATCATCGGCCTCAACTAGGTGGTATATAACTTGGGATTTGGGATTATCATAGGTGGGGTTAAACAATTGTTCCACCATGAATTAATAACAAGCTCATTTTTCAAGTATTTGTAGAAGAGAGGCAATGGTCACCATGGCATCAACAACTTTGTTATCCCCTCTTGGAATCTGTTCAAATTTTATTTCAAAAAAGTATTTCTTGAAATCATCCACCATTCTTTTGTACGGCATCAACTTTTCATCTTTTGTCCGGTAGTCATCATTAACTTGATTTATGACTAGTTGAGAATCTCCATAGACTTGTAACTCTGTAATTTTCCATTGTACTGCTACCTTGATACCAATGATCAATGCTTCATACTCAACTTTGTTGTTAGTGCAAGGAAACATTAACCTATAAGAATTTGGAATGGTGTGTCCTTAAGGCGTGATAAACAGGATTCCAACACCCGACCCATGTTGCGTGTAAGATCCATCAAAATATAACATCCACTATTGTGTTGACACTGTAAGGAAATCTACATCTAGAAACTCAATATTTATGGGATGATCATCTTTCACTAGTGCTTCAACCAACTGATCAGCTATCATGTGGCCCTTGATTGCTTTTCCATCCACGTATTGGATGTCAAATTCGCTCAATATCATTACCCACTTGGCTAGTCTTCCTATTAAGTTGGCTTTGCTAAAGAGATATTTTAGTGGATAAATCTTAGCTATGAGTTTGAGAGTGTGGGTTAACATGTAATGTCATAGCTCTTGAGTAGCAAACACTACCACCAAACAATATTTTTCAATGAATGTGTAGTTGATTTCATAGCCATTCAAGGTTCTGCTGATGTAATAAATAGCCCTTTATTTTCCTACAAAATCTTCTTATGCCAGTAGAGCACCCAAAGATACCTTTGTTGTTGCTATGTAGAGTAATAATGGTTTTCCCTCAGTTGGCAGTACCAGTATAGGTGGTGACATCAGATACTATTTCAGTTGATTAAAAGTTCCTTCACATTTTTCATCCCATTTGAAAGAAACATTCTTGTGAAGCAAGTGATTAAAAGAATGAGTTTTATCCACTAGTTGTGCGATGAACCTTCTGATAGATTGGAATCATCCTTGTAACGATCTGAGTTGGTTGATATTCTTAGGAGGAGGCATCTCCATGATTGCTTTGGCTTTGGCCAAGTCCACTTCGATGCCTTTTTCTGAGACTACGTACCCTAGGAGTTTAGCTGATGTCACGCCAAATACACATTTCTTTGGGTTTAATCTCACATTGAATTTTTCCAACCTGGTAAAGATTTTGTCTAGGATTTCAAATGTCCTTCTCTAGTGTATGATTTTGCTATCAATTCATCTACATAATCTTCCATGAAGGTGTGCATCATGTCATGAAAAATGGTTGTCATTCCACGTTGGTAAGTAGCCCCTGTGTTCTTCAATCCAAAAGGCATGACATTCCAATAGAATGTACCCCATGGAAATGTGAATGTTGTTTTCTCTTAATCTTCTGGTGTAATTTTTATTTGATTATAACCTAAAAATTCATCCATGAGTAATAGCATTAAGTGACCTATCATCAAATCTACAATGATGTCAATGTTAGGAAAAGGAAAATCATCTTTCAGACAAGCCTTGTTAAGATCTTTGAAATCTATACATATCTTGATGTTGTTATCTAGTTTAGAAACTGGGACAATGTTGGAGATCCATTCAGCATAATCAATGGGTCAGATAAATCCTGCATCTAATAGTTTCTTCAATTCTACATTTACTAGTAGGGAAATATGCGGATGCATTTTTCCCAAATTTTGCTTCACTGGTTTCACTCTAGGTGGCAGTGATAAATGGTGCATTATAAGATCTAGATCTATACTTGGCATATCAGTGTATGACCAGGCAAAATTGATTTGTTTCTCTTCAAAGAACTTGGTAAAGCTTGGTTTTTCTTCCTCTATCATGGATGTTGCTAGATGTAGAGTCTTCATTGTTTCAATTGTACCAATGTTGATGGATTGTGTGGGATCAATCAATACTGAAGATCTCTCATTATAATGCTTGGGAAGAGTGTCAAATCTCACATCTTTCGGTGCCTCAGAGAGGTTTTCACCATTAGATGTGCTCTTTATTTTTAATTTCTCTTGATCTAATATTTCCATTAAATGGTTTTCACCATTAAATTGATTTTTGATATTCATTGTTTTGCAGCTAAGAGATTTGGCACTCCCCTTGTCTAAAGCTTCGTTATGAGATTCACTGGTGGAACATGTTTTGATATTGTCAAAACAAAGGAAGTTCACAATGGCATCATCGTTTGAAAAGATAGGTATGTCTAGCAGCTCATTTTGGTCCCGATCAATTAGTTCAAGGTGTACCAATGGCAAGGAATCATCAGATTGGTTAAGTTCAAAAGGGGTGAGTGTCCTAATGGCAATGTCGTCAAAGTGTTCGATAGCAATGTCAAGGTCTATGATGTCACTCTCCAAATCGTCTATCTCGCTTGAAGTTTGATCATCTTCACTGGAGTCATCAATATGTTGTGATCCAAATTCGAGTGGTCTAGACCCTAAACTTTGTCCCTCCATACGTTTTGGTGCATACCTCTTTATCATGTCAACTTTTTTGTCTTCAAAAGATACTTCAGATAGTGAGTCCCATTTGTATTTGTTTGAATTAGTTTCAGAGCTAGCTTGTAATTGGAGGATTCACTCACAAACCTGTTGCTTGGTTTCTTCTTTGGTCTCTTCTTTGTATCCTAGCCTTGTCTTACCTTTTGGATTAGTTATGATAGGTTGAATTGGTTCTATGATACCCTCTTTTCTTTTGCCAATAAGACTGTTTCTTTTGTATCCCATATTTTCTAGGATTGTTTTCCCTTTACCATATTGCTTTGTTTGTACATTGTAAGTTGATGCTTGTGATGTTTCTTCATCCTTGTACAACCAATTTAGAACATCCTTGTCTTCTGAATCATCCACTAGAGTGCCTGCTTTGACAAATTCACCCTCAAAAAGTGTGGTTGGTTGTGAGGATTGTTGTCTTGAGGTTGATGGTTGTCCATATGACTTCGGAGAAGAAAACAACTAAGAAATGCATAATGATTGCTCAATAGAATATTCCCCCATGCCTTTGTCTTTCAATTGAACCCTTTTCTCAAATAATTTTGACAGAGGATTTAATTGACTTTCATTGCTTGAGGATGTGGAATCACCAATACCTTTATCCTTTGATTGAACCCTTTTCTTAGACTCATTTGACAAAGAATTGATTTGACCTTCCTTATTTGAGGAGCTAGGAGTGATAGTTTCCCTGTTGTGTGGTACACAAGTATCTTGGACTAATTTAAGAGTATTGCAATATTGAGGATTGTTGGAATCAGTTGAAATGGTAATCTCTTGTCCATTGAAAGGAAATTTTAAGCATTGATGATACGTTGATCGAACTGCTTGCATTTCATGGATCCAAGGATGTCCCAAGAGTATGTTGTATGTCAACTCCTTGTCCAACACTTGGAGAATTATATCTTTTACAATTGGTCCTACTTGAATTGGTAGCACTATCAATCCTTGGGATGATCTCTCTTCATCATCATAGGCTTTTATAGTGATTTTTCTTCTAGCATCAATTGCATTTTCTGATTATCCAAGTGGACAAATAAGTTTTAAAGTGCATATATTTAGGCCAGCTCCACCATCTATTATCGTACTAGAACATATTTGACCGGGTTTTTTTGAATTAAAACCTCAATGTGCAGGGAAAAATTATGTGGATGGGTGAGTGATACATCATCATTTTCAAAAAATGATAGGCAATGAGGTGCGGTCAAGTGTCCCACCATAGCTTGAAATTGACAAAATTCAAGATTGTTTGGTATTGTGGTGGCCACTAGAGCTTGTTCCAGAATTTCTTTGTGAGCTAGTGAAATTTTCAGAAGTTCTAATATGGATATTTGAGCTGGGATTTTCTATAATTTGTCAACTATGTTGTATTGATTTGATGGGGCAGTAGGTACTTTAGAATTACCTCCTTTCATGAAAAACTTTGACTAATCTCTTGTGGTCACATTTACTGGCATGTTGTCTTGTTTATCTCTAATTTTAATGACATTAATTTGATTATCATTTGCAGCCATGTCTTGTGCGATGTCATTGATTTGGTTTAATTTGATGTTGATGTCATCAAATTGAGTTTCAACTGTAACACTATCATTGTTTTGATTACCAGCTGTAATAATGTTTTTTACATGGTCAATTATGATGTCACTAATTTGATTCTTAGCTGCAATAAGGTCTTGTTGGTCATTGATTTTAATGTCATTAGTTTGATCATCAACTACCTCAATATGGAGAATGGTAAATCATAAGCATAGTTCACATTTTTCCCTTTGGTGTTTGATGAAGAGAACTCCCCCTTTTTGTAGTTAGGTAAAGGATTTTTGAATGCTTCATGATCAACATTAGTTTGGGGTCCTTCTATTGATATTTCCTTTCTATCAATCAAATCTTGCACCTAATGTTTTAGTTGCATACAGTCATTTTTTTTGTGTCCTTTGTTTCTATGAAAGTCACAACAATGTGCATCATTCCACCATGAAGGTTTAACTCTTTGTTCCCAATCTCATGCCTCTGGTAATGCTATAACCTTGGCTGCAAGAAGCTCTTTTAATGCTAATTCGAGTGACTATCCCAAAGGTGTAAATCTTCTTCAATTTGATGATGTTCGATATGGTGGTGGTTTAGATTCTATATTGTTTTGATTGGTATTTTGATTGTTGTTTAGGTAGGTGTTTTGATTGGTCTTGGAGGTAGCAGTTGTCAAGTTAAAGACTAGTTTTTTATTTTGTGTTTCAGCTGCAGCATCATTGTTACCAGAATTTTTATTTCTTTTCCATAATTTTGGTTTATCATTGTTGTTATAATAATTGGAAGAGTTTTCTGAGTTGTTTCCTTCATTATAGAGTTTTAAGACTCCTCTCTTAACTAGGGCTTCAATTTTGAGTCCATTTTTAATCATTTTTTCAAAGGTGGGTGGACATTGCAATTCAAGTCTATAGCTCATATCATCATTTAGATTTTCAATGAAGATTTCCATCTTTTCTTTTTCAAGTATAGGGCAAGCATATCTTGCAAACAATCTTCTCCATCTTTGTAAAAATATAAGGAATGATTCACTCTTTTTTTGTTTTGTGTTGAAAAGTTCCTTCATGGTTATCTCGTGTTGGATGTTGTAGGAGTATTAGGTGATGAATTTATTAACCAGCTCTTCAAAGGACTTAATACCTGGTGGTAATTTTGAGAACCACTCCATACATTTTCCACCCAAACTTCATGGAAACAATCTCATCAAGTAAGTCTCCTCATGTGAAAACTCCAAACTCATGCTGCAAAATTCTCTCACATGATCTATAGGATCAGTTTTACCATTTTATTTATCATACTTTGGAAATTCACAATGCTTGGGAAAAGGAATCATGTTCACTATTTGGTCAAAAGGATATGGGAAAATGTCTTGCAGCAGATATCTTTTTGTGGTTCCTCTTTGCATGTCTTGAATCTACTATTGGAGATTTTTCATTTGATTAGTTAAAGTAGCCATTGGATCTATCTTTGGTGGATCAGTTTCAACTCTTTTGGGAGGTGCTTTCAATTGAGTAACATCAAATTCATTAGGTAGTTTCAAACCTTGGTTTTCCAGCATTAAAAAGTATTTCTCTCCATGTTTTTCAAAAATCTTTTCCATGAACTTATGGAATTTGGGATCTTGTTGAGCTATTTGGATATCTTCCTCAGTGATTTCATCATTTTTAGGTTGGTGGAATCTATGGAAAGAATTTTATTCACCTTCAGCCATGATGTTCTAAGTTTCAATTTCTTTTTCCTTGAGTTTTTGCTTTTGGGATCTTGTTAAAATGGGCATACAAGTGTGAAATTTTTTACTAAAATTTGATCTTTGTTGGAGAGTGCCAAGGATAATAACCAAATCAAATAGAATGACAAATTTTATTGATGAGACTAAGTTAAATCTAATTGTATAGTGTTGTTTTGTGATGGATGATAGATCCTGATGATGAAACTTAGCTTAATAATCAGAGGTGTGCTTGATAATTAGGCACTTTAAGGTGTTAGATCTTAGTTTAGTTTGAATAATTTCACTTGTAAAGGCTAGTTTCTCCAAGTTTAAAACACTATTGTGATTGAGGAATGATTCTGCTTTGATAGGGATCCCTAAATATGATTTTAATTTTTAGACAAATAGTGAAAATAGCTCTTTGGTTTGATATTAATTGGATGCACTAAAACAGGGTACAAATGTGCTAAAAGATGAACTGGATGTGCTAAAAGATAGCCTGGATGTGCTAGATTTTCCCCTAGATGCACCAGAAAATGGACTCAATGCACTAAAAAATGGATCAAATGTGCTAGAGAATGCACTAAATTCCCTAAAAGATGAACTCAATGCACTGGAAAATGACTCAAATGTGCTAGAAAATGGGTCAAATGCGCTAAAACAAGCCAATGATGCACTAGACTACCCCTAAATGTGATTTCAACTTGGTACTCTGTAGGTGAATGCGCTAAAAGGATTTGCAAATGTGCTGGAAGATGGAACTAATGCACCAGAAAATGACCTAGATGCACTAGAAAATGGACCATATGCGCTAGAAAATGACTCAGATGTGCTAGACAATGGATCAAATGCATTGAAACAAGGAATGCATGCATTAAACTAGAAGTGTTCACTATTTTGAAAGTTTGTCTGGTTATTTTTCTTTAAATATGGGAATTTGAATGTTTTCAGGGGGTACTTTTCTGAACAATGATTTTTTTATCTAGTTTCTTTGCTTTTGAATCATGTGAATTAAGTGCTTTAAATGGATGATTTCTTGAATAATGTCTTCAAACATAGTAGCAAGTTGTAAAATAGTTGTTTCAAGCCTAGGATCTAAATATTAATTGTATGTTCAAGAATCTAGTCTAAAACCTTTGATTTCCACAGGTATTAAACATGAGAAAATAGATCAAACACTTTTCTAATGTCAAGGGTCATTTATAATATCATAGTCCACATCTTATAACTATGTCAGCTCACACAACCTTGTCACCCCCTAGAGGGTACCTATGTTTTTTCCTTTCTTGGGTCTTAACCAAATTCGAATCCTCCACTTTTGGCCAGTAATCCCTGATAGTTATATGGTGAGTATCTTGGGGGTAAATTCTTCCCTCCCCTTGCACTATGATATTAAAAATGTTTAGAGACTGACTTGGTTGGCTTATAAACTTAAAGTTCGTAGTAAGGGTCTCTGTTTAGTGCGGAAAATGATAAACTCCCTCAGGAGACCTCCCAACCTTTAGAACAAAGGCTTTGGGGATGGTTATCTTGCACACTCCCATTGAATCATGACTTTCCTCATATTCACTTTTGATTATAGTGGGTCAAAAAACTTGGCTTTAGTTGTTCCCACTTAGGTTGTTCCCATAGGGTGAGTACTTTTTCCCACTACGACAGACCTTCTAAAGGTGCTATCAAAACATGCAATAGTGAGTCTAGCATTCTGGTCACCCAGTGAAGGGGAGAGCATAGGCCTATCACTTTACAAGCATAGTAGATAGGGTGTTCATTAACCTCTTAATTAAACTAGATGCCTAATTTAACAAAATAAATCATTAAAAAACTCCAACCCCTGCAAACATTGTTAGTAGTTTCATATGATTATCTTTGACAGTGTTTAAAAGTACTTGCAAAATAGAAAATATGGATCAGTTCTCTGAAGTGTGAATTTTTGTAAGGAAAACCAAATGCACTAAAAAAGAGAACATATGCACTAAAAGATTGCATGGATGCGCTAAAAGAACTACTCTATGTGCTAGAAAAACTACTAAATGCACTAGAAGACCCCTTATATGCGCTAAAATAACCCTTGGATGCGCTGAAAGATGGATTGCATGTATTGAAAGATGAGTTGGATGCACTGTAATAGGGACTAAGTGCACAAAAAGAAGTTTTGTATACACTGAAAGAAATTACGGATGCGCTACATAGAATTTCACGTCCAACCTGTTCACGAAAAATTTCCAGAAATTGTTAAAAACGGGGTCGAGCCCCATGGTGGGTGCCAATTTTATGTGAGTAAAATATGTGAACTAAATAATAAAATCACACAAGAAATGAAAGATTACATTAGAGAGAATTCAAATAAGACTCTAATTAAATTGAAACAAATAAACTCTCTAAAATCGTCCAATTGTTTCCTATCTCCAAGGATTCGTTAAATCATAATGGATTTTAGATTGTTTGTGAACTTATGACCTGTAGAATGACAACCTGAAGAATGGAATGCTGGAAAATGCAAGAAATCTATTCCTACACGATTGATAAACTATATGATTGATGAGTGATGTTATGATAATGATGTTGTAATAAGGATATAATGCAAAATACTTTGATGCAAATGTTATATGAAAACTACCATGATAACTAAAATGCAGCTACCAAACTAAGCCATGATTATGATAATGAATTCTAAATGTTAAAAATGCTAAATACTCAAACAATAAATGCTCACAAATGCTCTAGTGAAAATTTTGCAGAGTAATATTGCTCAAAGTTGGGATATCAAATGTTGTAAAATGAGACTATATTTATAGATTTTCCAAGGCATATTCTAATGTGGCAGCAACCAACGGTCAGGATTTTAGCTAGAGAGATTAACGGAGGAGGATGAAGAAGTTAGAGGGAATCAAGGAGAGTGTTCCATTCAATATAACACTTTGCCAAGAGTTAGAGAGAATAAATGGAGGAAAAGAGCCAAGTGTCTCAAGTTTGTTTCAGAATTTGTTGAGGAAAAATCCCACTTAAATATTAATAATATTTAAATTTATGAGACACATGATGAGGTGACAAGAAGAAAAAGTTGTAGACATGTGACTAAATTTAAATTGCAGAATTTAAATTTAATAAGAGGAAAGATAATTAAATAAGACAAACTATTGAAATTTGTTTATTTAATTAAGATGGAAGAATGTGATTTAAGATAGAAGAATTAGAAAATGAACTATATAAATAAATTTACAATTTATTTATAAGTACACGAAATAAAGATCAATTAATTAAATAACTCATATTTAATTAATTAATTATCTTAACCGATTTTAGGTGTATACAACTATAACCCATGGAAAAATATTCATCCATTATATTTTGTAGAAAATACAATTAGTTACCATTCTTCTTATTTCCCTTCAACAAATATTTTTGTTCTTGAGTCAAAGAATTTTATGTTTCTTGATTAGTATTTTAAAGGACTCACTTTTTGTAAATTATTGAAGCTCTTGAGAGAAAATTAGTGTCCTCATCTTAATACTATAATGATCATATTTTTTCCATCAAAAAACATATTTATGGCTATTAAATATTACTCTTGGCTATTGCTCAATTTTTTTAAGAAAATATCCCAACCTTCACTTAATTTTTTTCAAACCTTGTCTCTCAAGATTGATATAATTAAGAAAATAATCACCAAAATAACCAGGTTTTGTTGAATCAACTAGTAAAAAATCTTTGTTGCTCAACTAACTAGCTTCTAATACTAATTTGGTAGAGAAAATTGAGCATGTCAAGCAGTTTTACTCCAAAATCCAATTGGATTTACTTTAAAATGCACAACATAAAAGAGAATACTATTGTTCTAAACAAAAAAAAAATCATAGACTATTGTCCACACATATAAAATTTATTTAATATATTATCAAAAAGAGAACTTTATAGAATATTATAGTAACAAAGTTGTTTCTTGGTATTTCTCATTTTTCATCGTCATTTTTTATCTTCTAAATGGGTAAATGAAAAAATATGGGGGACCAAAAAGGGGTATTAAGTAGCCACTTTTTTTCCGAAATCAGGAAAGACTAACCTTGGATAAGAAATTGAAGAAAGTTACACTCAAAAGTTGAAGATGCAACAAAAATAACATTCATAGTGCTCTGAATCTACTTGTTGCAAGTATGTGTAGTTTGTGAGCTATCATTGTTTTCAATAGGCTTATGTTTGTGTTGTCATTGATGTCAACTGGTGATGATTCTTTGATTAGTTTCATTATGTTGTCATTAGTAAGCATTATTGGTGTCAACCTCTAGTGTTGCTTTGATAAGTTTCTATTTGTGGGTGTTTTTTGGTTGATTTGCTACATTGCATTTGGTTTGGTGATGATGAGGAAGTGGTGAATATGATGAGAATGTGTTTTTGATGCTTGGTTTCCATGTACTTTGAGAAAATTTGTATAAAAGAGGAAACAATAGATGTGTTCTAACATACAGAGTAGTGTTTTGGTTTTGCTCCACATTTCTTCTATGTTGAATATTTGTTTGTGTGGTTCAAATATGTTGCTTAGAGGTCTTTGTAGATGTTATATCCATAATTTCTTGGTCTAGATCATTATGTAGAAGTTGTGTTCACTAGTATGTGAAAAATGTTTTGCAGTAGTGTCTAGGGGAAATGGTTTTCTTTGTGTTTCTCCTCAGTCTGGTTTTTGGTCTTGTGGTTATAGAAGTGTGCTAGTAAGGTTCATATCGAACTTCAATTGAATTTTTTTATGGTTTGGTGCTCAATAAGGTGATTTCTTGACTTCTAATGTGTGGAAGATTATCTGGGTATACAAGATGAGTTTACTTTTTAGGTGAAAGTTGTTGCAAAGGAATTTCTTGGATTGCAGAGTGTTTATGGAATATTCTAGATTTTTTGAAGTGTTGTATGTGGTCTATGAGTTGTCTTTGAATTTGAGGAAGTGTGTACTTAAATTTTAATGATGTTTACATAGGTTCGATCGACCTTGGGTATTTACACTTATTGTGAATTTTCTTCAGTGATTGTGGAAGTGTGGTGTGACATGTATGAGTAGATTTAGGTCCAAATTAAGGTGTGATGTGATCTGCCTTCATTCCTTTCCATCATGGAAATTTTTGGTGTCGATCTAATTTGAATTTATAGGATTGAGGTGCAAATCTGACCTTGGAGAATTTTTTCAAGGTTGAAGAAGCTATAAATAAGTGGTGTGTTGATGGAGAATTGCTGTGTGTAGTGTGTGATGCAAATTTAAAATTTGTGAAGTGTGAATTTGTGAAGTGTAATACAAGCTTCAATGAGTTAGACTACTAGAAGCAATGAACATAAGTTGTCTACAATCTTCAGAAAGGTTGTGGATGTGTTGGTGAAATTTAATGGACTTTTCTATTGCATTGAGATGGATTTCTCACTATAACAATCTTCTTCTTTTCTATAGTTTGGTAGTGAGCCCTCAAGAAGTGAGCCAATTGTATCTCATGTTGCAATTACTTTATATTGTGAGCTAATCCTCACCATGATTTTTACCTTCTTGGGTTTTCCACATAAATCTAGTGTTATATTATGCATGGTGTTGATGTGTTTCAGTTTCTATTATTTTCTTTCATGATAAATAATTCTAATAAATTAAAGGTTATGTGGATTTGAATATTAATGACGGTTTTGATGTTTTAATGAACAAGTAATTCAACCCCTCTTAGTTCTCTTGTGTATTCAACAATTGGTATCAGAGTAAGGTTCCTTAGAAGAAAGCTTAACCACTTGAGGTAGATATGGGATGGAACACAAGAGAGATGATCCTTTGTTTGATGGATCAAATTATTCATTCTAGAAGACAAGGATGGAAGGCTTTCTAGTATCTCTTGGATATGGAGTTTGGAAGTTTGTTGTGATTGGATACACTATGCCTACTATAGCACAAAAAAAATGTATTTCTTGCTTGATTTGGGAATAATTAATGAGGCCTTGGTTTAGTGTTGTGAGGTGTTTTACACATCCACATTAGGTCTTGGACCCTTGCAAACTAAATAAAATGCATCTAACAATGTCTTGTAAAGGTGTTGTAAAGTGTTGTAAATGACTTTCACACTTTTCTAAACTAGTGGATCTATTTTCCCCTAATTCAATATCATAAAATGTAATTAATAGTATTCTCACATTAATCAAGAATTTTTCTAAATTAAACCTAATTCTAATCTAGTTTGTAATGTTTCTTACACATTCACATTGAATGTTGTGCCTTTCTAGGCTATGTGGACCTCATTTTATGATGTAAAGTGTATTTATTCACACTTCCACATTGGAATTTGTGTCCCTATCCCTAATCACCCTTTAAATCATCATTAATAGGCCCCTATGGCCCTATATTGTGCATCTTGAGGCTTAATTTGATCAAAGACTAGATGAAATCAACATAAAACTTGAAATTCTTCATTCCCTAACAATCCAGCCGGCAAAAGAGCCCCTGTGGGACTAAGTCGCCCATCTAGGTGAGACTAAGTCACCCAACTTGGTGACTTAGTCCTATTTGGGCTATTTTCAAGGTTTGAGTGAGAAAATTTGTATTTTATTTTTATTTTTCCTTCATGTCAGCCTTGGGGATCAAATTAATGAGAATTTTAGATGGATTGCCTATATAAATAAGATTCTAAACCCTAATTCATAACTCATCATCAATCATTCATTATGCATTCTCCATCTCAAGTTAAGCAAGCTAGGTTTTTAGCATTCTAAGTCATCAAGATAGCTTTTTCAAACATTCAAAGGTTGATTCTTCATCTATTGTTGCATAAATTCAAGATCAATCATCATGGAAATTTTCTAATCCCTTCATTTCATGTTCATGCTTCATCTTATTTCTTCATTTGGTTTAATTACCTAATAGGGGTTTGACCAAGGCAAACCCCCATGCCCTAACATTCAAAATTTCTCTCTTTCTTTGTGTGTTTATAGATTTAGGTACTTTTGAAGGATTGGAAATCATTGAAGGGGTATGTGCAGGATCATCATGGAAACAATAGGACCTTAAGTGGCAAAAAATTTAGAAAAATCAGAGTTAGGTAACTTGACATAAAAATTTGAATAAGTTATCTATATTATTTTAAAAATATGTACGAATATAATATGTAGCAAATTGAATTTAGTTTCTAAACTACTAGGTTTGTTTAAAAAAAAAATCATTTGGTGAAAATTTGAAATTTCAATGCAGTGGTACTTAAATTTCAGGGAAAAAATAAGAAGTAGGTGTCTATCTTACCACCCTAACCACAATAAAATGATAATATTTTTTTATAAGATTTAAGATATAAGTAGAGGACTCATGCCCTGATGTGATGCATATTTTTTTGTAATTTTTTTCCAAGTAAACAAATAATTATGATTTTTTTATTACAACTTTTTAAAAAATATAAAAACTCATATGTCTGACCACCTTAACTTGGTCAAAACTTTATGAAATTCATTTTTCCTTTTTTTAATCCTATAGTATGTAAAACATAGAATGTGACACATTTTTTGGATTCAAAAAATGTGATACTATTTGAAAGTTATAAATGTTTTTCAATAAACTTATCAATCAGGACTTTAGTCATAATTTGAATAGAAAATGAATAATAATTACTTATTAAATTCAAAGTAAAACATAATTTATATTGGTGGAAAGCTAAGAACCTCCTTTAAAAACCCTTTTTGTTTCATGAATTTTGGGTAAAAAAATAGTCATCAGCCACATACCCATCATATTGCCACTTTTTGGCCCATCATGATCCTACACATACCTAAAGAATAGGTTGAAAATTTGTTGAAGACATCTCTTTGTTGGCTAGGTCAAGATATCCACAAAAGGTCACATTTAGGCCCGAATTTGATAGTTTCAGAACCGGACACCTAGAGGAAAAAAAAGTGCAGACCAAGGGCTTCCATTTCCACTTATGAATTTTCAAAAAATTCAAAGTGGACTAAGTCACCATAAGTGGAAACTTAGTTTCACTACACCTATTTTTTAGAGTTTTTTTATAGATTTGGATACCTATTTGGCTAAAGTGGGCTCCAGTGCAGTTTTCTAGATCTAGGACTAAGTCGCCTAGAATGGCGTAAGTGTCTGAGTAGGCTAAAGTTTCAGAATCAGCAACATTTCTAGTCTACAACATATTTCTAGGTGCACCTCTTCAGTTCTACAATTTTTTGTTTTGTTTCATGGTCATTTCTAGGTCATTCAATGTATGTTTGCATATAAAAATGTGTTTTCAAACACTTTAGTTTTCATTCATTAGTCAACATCTTTTATCCATTCTTTGCATCTAGGACATTCTACTTAGATATATTTTAATCATAATTGCATTATTCTTTAGTGAACCTCCAAATTTTTTGTTGAATACCTTTCTCCTTTTAGGTGCAAAACCCTAGAAGTGCCAGAGAGTGCCTATCCTACAAATATTTACAGTTCATTTTGGTGAACCTGCTTTTTGAATACCTTCTTGTCTAATTTGGAATTAGCTTGCATTTCATTTTGCATTAGTTAAGTTGCATTCTAGGGTTTCAAATTTTGTATTAGTGAAAAGTGCATATAGGTTGCATTTTTGCATCTCAAATCATTAAAAATTTCTAAAAAATTTCATTTGCATCTTAGGTCTACATCATACAAAACAAAAAACATCAAAATCAACCAAAAAATTTTGAAAATTCTAAAAAAAATCACCACTGGGACTAATTCACCACCTTGGGCGATTTAGTCCCTTTTCACCCCTAAAACTACCTTCCACAACACTAAAAACCCTATTTTTGCACTTTTGTTTGCTGCCATTACCTATATGTATCAATAGGCTGAGTTTCTATTACATGCATTTCATTAGATGTAGCTTAAATTATCTCATTTCATTCCTTGTTTAATTTCACATTTGCATTTACAAAATTTCATCTTTCAGGTTGTTGCATAATGTAATCAGAGAATTACCTTATTTCACATCTAAAAATTGCATTTAAACATTTCACCTTAGATCATTGCATTGCACTTCCTCATGTTAGCATGTGTTCTTTTCAGGCATTCCATTTTTTTAGAATATCAAGTGGCTTGTATGATTCTATTTTTCATGGACATAATCTAGGACAACAAAGTAAAAAATTTGATAAGCATGTTGTATATCATCCTAGTACCTATCAGATTTGTAAGAATGTCATAACACAAGAGGATGCAAGTGTAGATAATCATAACAATGATACTTTTTCTTCTCCCAATACCTCTCCTATTAGTGACAAAGGTATCTTGGTGAAAGAAGATACAATCATTGAGATTCTTGATTGTCCCTCTCCTCTTCCACCTTTGGAAGAAATTTGAAAACAAGAGGATGAGATCATAAAAAAAATCTAAACATCACCTTACCTAGTCTCCCTAACCATAACAATCAATGTTATCCTTCTCCTAATAACCCTCCTTGATGCCATGAGGATAGGTTGGTGTTAGAAGATATACATATTAAAAGTCATGAGAATCTTTAACCTTCCTTCCCTAATGCTCCCACAATTTGGGACAATCTATTTGAAACTCATAGTGGTGTTTCTCTTGATCCCTCCCCTACTTGTGATAAAGCTAGCTTACAAAATATAGCCATGGAATGTGGTCAACATCTTACAATCTCTCCTCCTAGGGTAGATAATATAGAACAAGCGAATGAGACTTTTGAAAAATAAGACAATCAAATAAATCCTTCTCCTAACATCCCCACTCTTGCTAAACAAGACAATTCCACCTTTGATAACTCCCTTGATTAGGATGAAGTTATTTTGGAAGAACCAAGGCTTGCATGCTAAGAATAGTTGCCTTGTAGTTCTAACAACTCTCCTCCTAGGGAGTATACCATGGTGCAAGAAAAGAATAACAATGACAATAATGATGTAGTGTCCTTAGAAGAAGATGATGAAGCAACATTAGGATCTCCTTCACTAAGGGAGGTTAATATTATTCAACCTCAACTCATCCTTTACCCCCTTCAAAAAAACCTCCAACTCAAAACAACCTGAACTTGACCTTTACCCACACAAGAACAATTTTTTGCAGCATGATCTAAGTCATAATACCGTTGCTCATACATATCCCAGTAGAAATAATTCATGGCCACAACCAACCCCGACGACCTTACCTTTACCTAATCCCATATTGCCTAGTGCTCCCTAATTAAATTCACACATTAGGGAGTATGAACTTGTCAAGAAACTTAAGAATACTCCTGCCAAGATATCCCTATGGGATTTAATTCAGAATTCACCTAACTATCACACTATGCTTCAAACAGCCTTACAATAAGTTCCTATCCCTTCTAAGGCACAACTGAATGACATAGTAGCCCTAATTCAAGGAATAAATGTTGACATTTTTTTCAACCAAAGTGAGCTCCCCTCTTTGGAAGTACAAAAACAAAATGAAGCTTTCATAATACTATCTCAATACAAAAGAATAGGGATAAAGTGAACCCTTGTTGACAATGGCTCAAGGGTTAATGTGTATAGTGTGACCCTTTTAGATAAACTTCGGATTGTTAAATCAAACATTCAACCTACATCTTTATCTATTAGTGGATTTGATAGTGTAGGAAAGAAATCACATGGTGTGATCACTTTACCTATTACAGTTGGAATGGAAACATTAGAAACACCAATCCATGTTATGCCACATGATATTTCATATTATCTTATTTTAGGTAGGCCATGGATTCATGCAATGAATGGGGTGCCTTCCACTCTTCATCATAAAATGAAGTAAATCTACAAAAACAAAGTGTACATACTTGAAGCCAACCCTGAACCAAACAGTTACTTGAACATTGAGAAAAACAAACATAATCATTTAAACACATTGACACCATCTACACAAGTCGAACCCGTGCAAGACAAAGAAAAAAAAATTGAGGGAATCATGAAGCTCTTAGAAGATTATTGGGGTTCCTTAGATTTTGAACATACATTCATTGGAGAGTACAAGATCATAAACATAGACACAAGTAAGGGGCACGACAAAGCACTAATGTCAACACAAAACTCAGACGATCCTTCAAAAGCATCCATCTCAACCACTTCTGAACATAAGACAACAAATTACACAACAAACTTTGATGAAATTAACAACAAAAAACCATTGAATCCAAAAGCAATGGAAAATATTTATGGAAAAGGTTATGAGCTTATGAAACAACTTGGGTATAGTGTAAATGGATGTTGTGCTAGAGAACAAGATATATGTGTTCCCATCAAACCTAACACACAAGAAACAACTCATGGTCTTGGTTATTGTCCTTTCATAGAAATAAACAAGCCCTCACTCAACATAAATACTATCACAAAACATCCTTCTAAGATGACTTTAACAATAGTACATCTTGAAATAATAGACAGTAGTGGTCTTGATTGTTCTCCTTTTCCTAAAATGAAACAAATAAAGAAATTCTCGCTTAATGTCACTTTCATCTCACAAAACACTAATGATTTGAATTCATTAGATTTTACACCCTCCTATAAAGGAGAGAACAAAATATCACAATCTAAAGAGTCTTTTGTAAGTATGACATCTTGTACTAAGCAAGAAGTATCTTTGTCGCAAACTACAGGAACACCTACTATTCATCAAGAGGGTATCTTTTCGAGACTCCTCCAAGATCACATGATATCCCTCCCTCCAAGAACTTGAAATAAATTCAATTACAATACTTCATTTTCCACCTATCACAGAGTCCACAATCATTCTACTAATGAATGTTAGGCTTTGAGTACTAAAATCCAAAATCTTAAGGAGTTTGGTACTCTCCCTTATGTGGGAGCACCTAATTCCTTTAATTGATATTGATTTTCACTCTACCATGCATCTTATCAATCATTTTAGGCTCCTCCTTGCCCTGCACTCAGTGTAGGAAGGGGTTAGTTAGCCTTGTCCTTGTTTATCACTTTTCGTTGCCTCTTTTGGCTAGTTGTTAACCTTTCATGAACATATAAGAGAAAGCTTGGGATGTGGATGACATGCCTTAAGTTGGCTCGCATGTGACATACTACCCTTTTCATGACGTAGCTTATTAGAAACATATGACTTGGCATATGGATTTCCAAATGAGCTCTCATGTATACTTCTACTTTAAAGCAATTGCTCACAGTAATGGTGTTAGCAACCACTTTAAAGTGGGGACATACATCGACACTCATCATGTTTCATTGGTCAATTTCTTTCTTCTTGTGATGTATCCCTTTCTTGGTGGTTTCATTGGACTTGATTCCCTCCAAGAGCATGATACTTATTTGACACATCCTCTCTTGGAAACATTAAGCATGATGTTCCCTAAGATGAGACCTTGCACGAACTAAGAAAAATCCCTTTGAACAATCCTTGCACCATTTTTTTTCATTTACAACATTGCTTTGTCTATGAGTTTCAAGCATACAAAGTCTTGCTTGCCTCATAGATCTCGAAGATCATTTTTGTGTGGTGCCTTATTAAAGTTATCAGGAGGTATAAATTTGGTATGGTTAAGCGGGAAGCCAATTCTGAGGCATGACTTTCCCCATAGCCACTTGCATGTGTGTGAGCACATATCAGTCGTATGTGTCTCACCTTTTAGGAATTCACACCTGGTGGATAGCCAAGAGTTTCATCACCTCAGAGTGAGTATGCATTTTTTGACAAATAGCCTAGATCTGATCCACATTTTGTTGGAGAAACGGTCAAAGCTTAATCCACCTTTTTTATTTTTTCTCTTCTCTTCCTTCTAGTTCTCACCATTTCATGATCATGTATCTTGTCTTGCTCCAAATCATTCACCTTGTGCATTTCCTTTTTTGCTTATGTTGGTATGATCTTGGATCTTGGGGGCTTGACTAATTCCTTGATCTTTTTAATTAATTTTCATCCACATTGGTATGATTGGACTCCTCTTGAATGTCTACTTTAGTGTGAGTTTGAAGCAATTTCATCCTCTCACTAAAGTGGGGGCTAAATGTAGTGCAAAAAATGTATTTCTTGCTTGATTTGGGAATAATTAATGATAAATTAGACTTCATGAGGCCTTGATTTAGTGTTGTTAGTTATTTTACACATCCACATTAGGTCTTGGACCCTTGTAAACTAAATAAAATGCATCTAATGACATGTCTTGTAAAGGTTTTGCAAAGTGTTGTAAAAGACTTTCACACTTTTCTAGACTAGTGGACCTATTTTCCCCTAATTCAATATTGTAAAATGTATTTAATAGCATTCTCACACTAATCCAGGAGGCTTGTAAATTAAACCTAATTCTAATCTAGTGTTTTAATGTGGCTTACACATTCACATTGGATGTTGTACCTTTCTAGGCTATGTGGACCTCTTTTTAATGTTGTAAAGTGTATTTAATCACACTTTCACTTTGAAATTTATGTCCCTAGCCCTAATCACCATTTACACCATCATTGATAGGCCCCTATGGCCCCATATTGTGCATCATGAGGCTTACTTTGATCAAAGACCCAATGAAATCAACATAAAAACTAAAATTCTTCATTCCCTGACAATCCAGCTGGCAAAGAGCCCCTATGGGACTAAGTTGCCCACCTGGGTGAATTACTCCCATCCAAGTGGGACTAAGTTACCCAAATTGGTGACTTAGTCCCATTTGGGTTATTTTCGAGGTTCGAGCAGGAAAATTTGGATTTTAAGTTTATTTTTCCTTCATGTCAGCCTTGGGGATCAAATTAACAGGAATTTTAGATGGATTGCCTATATAAAAAAGCTTCTAAACCCTAATTCATAACTCATCATCAATCATTCATCATTCATTCTCCATCTCAAGTCAAGCAAGCTAGGGTTTTAGCATTCTAAGTCATCAAGATAGCTTTTTTAGACATTCAAAGGCTGATTCTTCATCTATTGCTTAAAAAATTCATGATCAATCATCATGGAAAGTTGCTAATCCCTTGATTTCATCTTCATGCTTCATCTTATTTCTTCATTTGGTTTAATTACCTAAAAGGTGTTTGACCAAGGCAAACCCCCATGCCCTAGCATTTAACATTTCTCTTTCTTTCTTTGTATGTTTGCATATTTAGGTACTTTGAAGGCTTGGAAATCATTGAAGAATAGGTTGGAAATTTGTTGAATACATCTCCTTGTTGGCTAGGTCAAGATATCCACAAAAGGTCACTTTCAAGCCTGAATTTGACAGTTTCAAAACCAGACACCTGGAGGAACAGGAAGTGCAGACCGAGGACTTTCGTTTCCACTTTTGGATTTTCAGAAAATCCAAAGTGGACTAAGTCACCATCAATGGCGAATTAGTCCCACTTCACATGTTTTTCAGAGTTTTCTATAGATTTGGATACCCATTTGGCTGAAACGGGCTTTGGTGCAGTTTTTTGGATCTGGGACTAAGTCACCCAGAATGGTGTAAGTGTCTAAGTAGGCTAAAATTTTACAATCCACAACATTTCTAGTCTACAACACATTTCGAGGTGCACCTCTTTAGTTCTACAGTTTTTTGCTTTATTTCATGGTCATTTCTAGGTCATTCAATGTATGTTTGCATATCTCAATGTGTTTTCAAACACTTTACTTTTCCTTAGTTTTCATTCATTATTCAAAAAAATTTATCCATTCTTTGCATCTAGGACATTTTACTTAGACATATTTTAATCATAATTGCATTCGTATTTACTGAACCCCTAAATTTTTTGTGGGATACCTTTCTCCTTTTAGGTGCAAAACCCTAGAAGTATAAGAGAGTGCCTATCTTACAAAATTTTGTGGTTCACCTACAAATGGTCCAAGTCTAATGATGAGATCAAGGCCTATGAAAATAATGGTAAAGATAGCTATGCTCTTTTAAGTGGTCTTTCTAATATTGAACTTATGAAAGTTATGAACCTAAAAACTATGAAAAAAACTTGGACAAAGTTAGAAAGCATTTATGAAGGAGATGATAAGGTCAAGCAAGCTAAGATGAAAAATATAAATATCATGTTTGAGAATATGTGGATGTCAGAAAATGAAAACATTACAAGATACATACAAAAGGTGGATGAAGTTTTCAATTCCATTAAAGGGCTTGGTTGAAATATTGAAGATGATGAGGTTGTATAGAAGGTACTGAGAACTTTTCCTAAAGATTATAGTCATAAGGTTTCTACTATTGAGGAATTTCATAATCTAAGTAATTAATTTAGAGATCAACTACTTGGAACTTTAACTACTTTTGAAGTAAGAGAGTTTGGTTCAAGTAATGTAAAAGTTGAGATTGCTTTCAAGGCTAATAAATCAAAAAAGACTAAGGAATCAAATCTGAGGGATCTTGATGATGTAGAGAAAACTTTACGAGGAGAACAAAAAAGGGTACTAGAAAGTATAGAGGTAAGTTACCTTTCAAATGTTTCAATTGTGGAAAGATAGGTCATTATGCTTCAAGATGTCCAAAAACAACTATGAATGACAAGAATAAAGATAAAAAAGCTAAAGAAATTAAGAAAATTTATTATGTTAGAGAAAATGCCAGTATATCTAATGATGAATTTTACTATGGGGATGATGAGGATAGCGAATTCTCATTCATGAATATAAAATTTGAATCTAACTATGCTAACTCTTAGAGATGTGTAAAGGAAAGTGCTTAAGAAGCAAGTCATAATGCTATGGTAATTGTTTTTCATGCTAGAGAGGAGAAGAACTACTGGATCATTGATAGTGGGTGCTCAAATCATATGACTAATAGTAAAAGTAAGTTTTTAGACTTTAGAAATATGAAGAAGGCCTAGTGAAGTTTCGTGATGATACATCTACTAAAATATGTGGAAAAAGTTCACTTAGTTTTGATGGAAAAGTATAATATAGATGATGTTTTTTATGTTAAGGGTTTAAGGCATAACCTCCTGAGTTTTGGAAAAATGTGTATCAAAGGCTATAATCTTATGTTTCAAGATGATGGATGTGAAATTAGAAAAGACTTTGAAACTGTGGTTGCTACTAGAAGAAGGACAGATGCAAATGTTTATTAGATTAAAGGTGTTGATGGTTATTGCTTTATGACTCAAATTAATGAAAGTTGGCTATGGAATAGAAGGATGTGTCACATCAATTTTGATAGCCTACTGAGGATCAGTTGAATTCAAGTTGTGAGAGATCTAGCAAAGATTACAAAACCCATCAATGTTGTCTACAAGGAATATCATATTAGAAAGAAAGCAAGAAGAAGTTTCAAAGTCAAAGAATAATCTACTACCAAAATGTTGGTGCTGGTGCATATAGACCTTTGTGGTCCTACAAAATAAGAAGTCTTCAAGGTGACAAGTATTTCATGATATTGATTGATGATTACTCTAGAATGACATGGGTTACTTTCTCAAAGAAAAATCAGAAGCTCCAGATAAGTTTAAAGAATTCGAAGTTATGGCTGAGAATTAAATGGATATGAAATCAAGTGTTTGAGGTCTGACAGAGGTGGAGAGTTCACCTCCAGTGATTTTAACATTTTTTGTGAGAATCATGGAATAAAGAGACATTTATCCACCCCTAGGACTCCTCAGCAAAATAGAGTAGTTGAAAGAAAGAATAGAGTTATTCAAGAAGTTGCAAGAAAAATGATGAAAGAGACAAACCTACTGGAAGTCTACCAAAGAGAAAAAATTCATACGACAATCTACATACTTAATAGAGTGCAAGCAAGAGAAAATAGGGCAAAGACTCTCTATGAGTTGAGGTATGGAAGAATTCCTACTATCAAATACTTTGAAATTTTTGGAATAAAATTCTATATTAGAAGAGATGAAGAAATCTTAGGAAAGTTTGATACATGATCTGATGAAGGTATCTTCCTTGGATATTATACAAGAAGCAAAGCTTACTGGTGATACAACAAGAGGTTGAAGAAGATTATTGAGAGTGCAAGTATCAAAGTTAATAAATACTTATAGAATAACTCAATGGTAACAGATGGATATGAATCAAATGAGTCCTCTTAAAGAGAAAATGATAGAGATGAAGGAAAAAGAATTTTAGATTGAAGAAGAAGCTCTAGAAAGGATCCCTAAGACTCCTAAGTATGTGAAAAAGAATCATTTTGAAGATCAAATCATTGGTAGCAAAAGTAAAAGTGTTTTGACAAGGACAAAAGTTACAATGACAAAAGAATAGGTAAATATATGTTTACTTTCTAAAGTTGAATCTAAAAAAATGATTGAAGCATGCAAGGATGAATATTGGATCAAGGCTATGGAATAGGAACTAATGTAGATTGAGAAAAATCAGACTTGGGAACTTGTCCCAATACTAGCAAACAAGAATATATTTGGAACTAAGTGGGTATTCCAAAACTATAAACAAAATGAGAATGGAGAGGTTGTAAGAAACAAGGCAAGGCTTGTGTGAAAGGGTTGCTCACAAGTAGAAGGAATAGATTTTGAGGAGACATTTTCCTCGGTGGTAAGAATGGAATCTATTGGGATATCTTTGGCTTTTGTAGCACATAAGGCTTTCAAATTTTATCAAATGGATGTGAAGTCAACTTTCTTAAATGGTGAGTTGGAAGAAATATACATTGAACAAATGGAAGGATTTCAATTATCAGAAAAACCGATTATGGTCTACAAATTGAAGAAAGAATTATATGGATTGAAACAAGATCCTAGAGCTTGGTATGCAAGGTTAGATAGGTACTTGATAGATCAAGGATTCAATAAAGGTACCGTAGATAGAAATATTTATTTCAAAGTTGAAAAAGATTAAATCTTGATTGTGGTTGTGTATGTTGATGATATAATTTTTAGACGAAATAAAGTAATGTGTAAGAGATTTGTAGAAGAGATGCAAAAAGAGTTTGAGATGTCTATGTTTGATGATATAAATTTCTTCCTTGGAATACAAATCAATCGGATAGAGAAAGGAATATTCATTTCATAATCAAAGTATGTCAAGGAAATGTTGAAGAAGTTTGAAATGGAAGATTCTAAACCGGTATGTACTCCTATGATTATTGGTTGCAAGCTGAGCAAGAATGATGAATCTCCTAAGGCTGATCAGAGCAAGTATAGATCACTGATTGGATGAATTCTATCTCTATCCAAATATCATGGATGTAGTTTGTCTCATGGTTGTATTTCAAGAAGAGATCCTAGAGAGTCACATGTTGTAGTAGAGAAGAGGATATTCAAATACTTGAAGGGCACTCAGGAACATGGTTTGTGGTATCAAAAGGATACTAGTTTTTCTTTGAGTGCTTATACAGATATAGAATGGGTAGGATGTGTGGATGATAGGAAAAGTGCAAGTGGTGGTGCACTATTTCTTGGATGTAGATTGGTGTCTTGGCTAAGAAAGAAGCAAGACTCGATGTCTCTATCTACTATAGAGGTAGAATATGTTATAGAAACATCTTGTTGCATAGAGGTGTTAGGAATGAGACAAACCTTGAAGAATATCAAATTCATATATGATGAACCAATTTTTGTCTTTTTTGATAATACAAATTCTATTAACATTTTAAAGAATCCAGTGATGCACTCAAGGACAAAACATATCTCAATCTGGTGTCACTTTTTGAGAGAGAAGGTGGCAGAGAATTAAGTGAAGCTTGAGTATGTACCTACAAAGGAATAGGTTGCTGATATATTTACTAAGTCTCTTCCTATGGATACTTTTGAGTATCTTTCAGAGAAGTTAGGGGTTAGTGCCCCTCATTTGAACTAGATGCATAAGGATATATATCATTCTACTGGATTTCAAGATTCATTCTTTGTTCTGGACAAATGTTGGAGGTTGCCTCTTAGGGGGAGTAGGTAGTGATTTTTTGGTTGTTACAGTCAAGGGGAGTTATTACTAGTGCATGTTGGTGTTGTACTTTGTTAGTTGTGTCAAAGGATATGTGTAGTAGTTGTTGGTTGGTACAATGTGTTGTGTGGTCCTAAGGGGAAGTATGCATAGCAGTAAAAAGAAAAGTTTTTATAGAGCAATTGTTGTCCCTTATACGTATTTCCTTTGGGGAGAAAGAAAGTATGTATGTTTGATGTCAAAGGGGGAGAGAGAATGATGTGAAAAAGGAAAGAGTCAGTTGAGAAAAGGAGAATAGTAAGTTGAGGGAGAGAAAGTAAAAGGGAGAAGAAAAAGAGTTGATATGGAGCAATGTGTTGTTGATCAAAGCTATTATGTTTTGTTGTTTTTTCACATCATGTATTGCCATCAATGAAAAGAGTTGGTGTTATCACTAATGTCAACAAGCTTATGTATGTGGTTTCATTGATGTCAACTAGTGATGACACTTTGATTATTTTCATTATGTTGTCATTAGTGAGTGTTATTGGTGTTAAGCTCTAGTGTTCCTTTGATAAGCTTCTATTTGTGGGTGTTTTTGGTTGAGTTATTGTGTGGTAGTTGGTTTGGTGATGACAAGGAAGTGGTGAATATGATGATAATGTATTTCTAGTGCTTGGTTTCCAAGTGATTTTGAGAAAATTTAAATAAAAGAGGAAACAGTAGAGGTGTTTGGCATACAGAGTGGTATTCTAGTTTTACTTTTCCTTTCTTTTATGTTGAAGATCTATTTTTGCGGTTTAGATATGTTTCTTAGAGATGTTCATAGATGTTATATCTAGAATTTATTGGTTTGAATTGTTGTGTAGAAGAAGTTATGTTCACCAATAGGTGAATAATGTGTTGCAATGGTGTCTAGGGGAAATGGTTTTGTTCCGCATTTCTCTATATAGTTTGGTTTCTGGTATTGCAATTCTAGAAGTGTGTTGATAGGGTTCATATCTACCTTTAGTTGAATTTTTTCATGGTTTGGTGCTCGAAAAGTTGATTTCTTGAGTTACAATATGTGGAATATTATTTGGGTGTATAGGATGAGTTTTTTCTTCAGGTGAAAGTTGTTGTGAAGGAATTTGTAGGATTGTAGGGTGTTTTTGGAATATTCCAAATTGTGTTTAAGTGTTGTGTGTGGTATGTGAGTCATCCTTGGATTTGAGGAAGCATGCACTTAAATGTTAATGGTGTTTATACAGGTTTGGCCAACCTTGGGTGTTTACACTTATTGCAAATTTTCTTCAGTGATTGTGGAACCATGGTGTGGTGTTTATGAGTAGATTAAGGTCTAAATCAAAGAGTGATGTAGTCTACCTTCATTCCTTTCCAATATGGGAATATTTTGATTCTGGCCTAATTTGAATTTGCACAGATGAGGTGGATATCTGACCTTGGAGAATGTTTTCAAGGTTGAATAAGGTATAAATAAGTGTTGTGTTGATGGAGAGTTGGTGTGTGCAGTGTGATGTGAATTGCAAAGTTGTGAAGTGCAATGCAAGATTCAATGAGTTAGACTACATGAAGTAGTGAGTAGAAGGTGTATACAATCCTCAGAAAGGTTATGGATGTGTTGGTGATGTTGTAGTTTTTTGTTGCATTGAGATGGATTTCTCACTATAACAATACTCTTTCTTTTTTTCTGTAATATGACAATGCGCCATTGGTATTAAGCCCTTCTTTCTTTGAGGCACTGAGCCCTCAAGCAGCAAACATATTGTGTTCTACTTTATATTTTCAGTTAATTATCACTGTGGTTTTACTCTTCTTGGATTTTCCACATAAATTTGGTGTTCTATTGTGCATGGTGTCGATGTGTTTCAGTTTCTATTATTTTCTTTCATGATAAATCATTCTAACAATTAAGGGTTATATGGATCTGAATATTAATGAGGATTTTGATGTTTTAATGAACAATTTATTCACCCCCCCTCTCATGTGTCTTGTGCATTCAACACTATTTTCTAAACTACTATTTTTTTTAAATGGTAGAGATTAGGTGGTTCAAAAAGGGGGGCCACACAAAGTAATCCTATTTTTTTAAAAAAAATATAATATGGTGTCTAGTGTAGCCTCCCTAAAATGTTAACCTATTTTTAGTATTTCAAAAATTACTTCCATGAGAAATTAGTTAACATCATGTAGTTTATGCCAAATTTTTTTGCTAATTTTTTTAACGAATATATGAATTTTTTACTAATTTTCAAAGTAGATACATCCTGAAAAATAGAAAATTGGGCATGCTCCCACTTATTTTTTGAAAACTGATTAAAAATAATTTTTTAATTGTGTAGAATAGAGTGTAGTTTCTTAAAACTAATATATTTAAAATTTTGATTACTAATTAAAAAATAAAGTCAAAAATACCACACATTGGTTTTTGATAAAAATCAAATACACTAACAAAAAAAATTAAAGATGGAAACCTTAACATACTCAAAATGTGTAAAAAATTACATGGTTAGATAGCTAAGAGAATTTAAAACATTATCTTGGTATTTTTTGAGTTCATATTGAAACACATGCAAACCTAATGAGGAGTATGCTCAAGATTATGTCAATCTTTTACTGTAGTGTAGAAAAATATACCCCTTTACATTTTCACACTTGTTTGGGCCCTCCTAATTAAAATGGACTTAATACAGCCTTAATGTAGTGTTGAAAAATGTACTCCTTTACATTTTCACACTTTTTTTGGTCCCTCTTAATTAAATTGGACTTAATTATGCCTTAATAAGCCCTATTTTACATCTGCAATCCTAATAAATTACATTTTCCAAAGGGGAACCCCGACAATATTCAATGCTAATACAGAACACTTTACCTTGAGAAATGTGTGTTCCAAGAATAGGGACCTAGGACCCATTCACCCATAGGCGAATGAGTCCTCCATAGGCCTTTGAACCCATTTTTAAAACATGTTTTGGCAGTATTTTAACATATACAAATCCATATTTCAATGTTGGCTTGTGATACTTGAATTTCGAGAAATTAACGATGCATACCTATAAATACAAGGTTATTTCAATAAGTTTCACCTAGCATTTTTTAAGATATACAAGAGCGCTTTGAAGAGAAAATTTACAAGAGAAAATTTGATTATCAAGAGAATTCAAGAGCAGATATATCATAGATTTATTGTAGCAGTGAAGATCTATTTATCTTGTCAAAGTCTTCTTGCATCATGCCTATTTTTGGAGCTAACATTGTGATGTAGGTTTCAAGATCAAGTTCAAGCATTCAAAGCATTATTCAAGAATTCAAGATCCACATCCAATTCATCCATTTCATGCAAGCTATAGACCTTCCAAGGTCTCCATTATCAAGGTTTATTCAAGGGTTTTTTGAATTGCAACATTGTATTGTTCAGTCATGATTCCTTTCATACTTTCATTATTTCATTTCAAGGATTATTTACCAAAACAGGGTTTGACCAAGCAATACCCCCATTCACCAAAAATAAACAATTATTCCCCTCTTTTGTATGTGCAAGTTCGTAGGTTGAAGAAAAGTTGAAGATCTCAAAAGTGCAAAATTGCAAAGTTACATTTATTATCACCTTTGTTGTCAAGATATAGAAACTCAAATCTTGAATTTATTTATGACTGTTCGGTTGTGAAACTTAGAGAATCTAGAAGTGCAAACACATGAGTAGAGGACCTAGAAATTAATTTTGGAAAGCCCTACAAAGGAGCATTCACCCATAGGAAAATGAGTTCCAAGTGTTGGTGTAGGTTTTTATTTTCCTAGTGGGCTAATTTATTTTCCTTTAGTCCTAGGTTTTTCCTACACTTAATTAAGCTTGCTTAGGATAATAAAGTGAGTTTATTATTTAATAACTAGGAGATAATTGATGAGGTGTCCACTTCCTTAAAAGGTGGAACCACTTTCCACTTTTGGTGGCATCCTCCACTTTTGGTGGTCCATCTCCACTTTATATGGTTGATTCCTATTGGTTGGATTTTCCTCCTACCTCCTTTCCTAAGTTCTATATAAAATCACTACCTAGCTTGTATTCTCATCCATTCATACATATTTCTATTGTATCTTTTCAACTTGGAAGCTCTTAATGCAATTCTATCATATTGACATTGCATAATCTCTCAGAGTTCTGGTGTGCATTCTTTATGCTTTTCCAGTTTATGTAGCTTTGATTTTCTCTTAAAAAGTTCCTTGGGTTATTCAATCTATTTCAGATTTCTAACATGGCATCAAAGTTTTTGTTTTGAGAAATCTAGGTTCTTAGATTCCTAATTAAGAGATTGAGTTTCTTGTAAAAATCTTGCAAATTCTTGTATGATATTCTCTTGCATTCTTGAATGATCTGGAGAATCAAAAAGGATTTCCAAAGATTTAATTACCTCTTTATTTTGCATATTTTTTTTGTGAGATTCGGGTGATTGCAACATTTTTGGTTATACTGGAAGCATCTTTGACAATTCCAACACATCTAGAAGGATTGAGAAAGTATAATTTGGCTTTTGTTTCATCCAAATTAGAGATCATCTGACATAGTTGCAGGGGGGGTTTGAAGAAAACCATTTTCCATTGGAACTGTTTGTTTTTTGCTTCAGAAATCTAGATTCCACTCATTTGTGAGAAAAATGATTTTTTAAGTTTTGTAGCCAAGGTTGAAATATCAAATGGGTATCTTTTATATTTTGCATATCTTGCACAAATTTGAAGAAAATTGGTGTACAAAAGGCATCGCATATCATTTTACTCCCAACTGAAGGTTAAAAAAAATCATTTTTCATCTTCTGCTTGCCAGATCAAAAAATGATTTTTGGGTTTTGTTCTTAGCATCAAAATATTTCTGGGTTTTTGTTATTGTCTGCAACTAGTGAGTAGATTTTTCATAAATCAAATCAGAAGTAATTTTTTTTTGCTAGAAAACCCATTTCTTGCAAGCTAAATTCAGCTAGTTTTTCAAAAATTCATAACCTTTTCTTTAGGCATTGGATTTCAAATAATAAGATATCATTGGAAAGCTAGATATGAGCACTTTCCATCCACAGAGGTATTGAGAAGATTTTTTGCCATTTTGTACCAGATATTTTAGGTCGAAGCTATCTTGTGCTAATTTCTTCAGCATGCCATAACTTTCACCCTGGTGCTCTAATTTTCGGAAATGAATAGGCATTGGAAAGGTCTTGAAGAGAACTACACAACCATATAAAAAAAATCTATATTTTGTCTCAGGTTCATTTTGTATCAAAATTTGTAATTTTGGCTATTTTGAGCTTATTGAGTATTATATCTTGGAAAAGGCTTTGTAAACGCACTAAATTATAAAGTACCAACCTTATAATTGTTATCCAATTATCTCCAAAGTGGCCTAATAGCTACACCAAATAGATTATTTGACTTATAAAAAAGATGAAATTCTTTTCAAACAAAAAATGTGATAAGATATTTCATCTTATTTGAGTCATGGTCTTGTCTTTCAAGAAGGTTTTAACATTAACATCTAATGTCAAATACCTTATTTTTCCAAATATAAAACAATTCCAAAAAGGAATAATGATTAAGAAGTTGTGTACTCTTTGGAGTAGGTCAATATTGACAAGGTTTCTAAAAGGTCTTGACTTAGTCAAAGGGGTTTTATTTTTGTCAAAATAAAGGAAAGATTAATATTTTTGAAAGGATTGACATCTGCACCATGGAATGAATTTTGAAAAGTTCAAGGTTTTTTGAGGAAAAGCTTTATTAGGGTTTTATGTATCCACATGTAGGCTGAAGGAGAGGAAATAGGGCACATTGTAGGGCATATATGGCATTTGCATGTAAAAAGTTTCCAGATCATGAGTAGGTGTCAAAAGGCTTTCAAGGTGAGTTACAACATGTTTTTATGCATATTGACATTTTTCAACATCTTGAAAATTCAGGAGAAAGGCAGTTTCACGCATGGAAATGTGCATTAATGGAGATTAATTCATGGAGATGTTTAGGGAGCCCATGATATTCATTATTTTCTATTCATTTTAGAAGTATGATCATGGAGGATTAAGAGAAATCCATGTTTATTTTATTTTTTTTATTTCTCTATCACTACAAGAAGGAGATGCTCATAGTATTTAGGTCAAATACATTTTGGACATTTTTTTCTATGAAAAGTGTATTGATGTTAAGTTTATATGAGGTTTGCATGACAAGAACCCATAGAGATACTCTATGGAAATCATTTTTTGAAGTTTAATTAAAAGGGGAAGTACATTTTATTGAAGGATAGATGTCAGATTGTAGCTTTTCTCTTGGTCTGGTGTGGGATGAAAAGGGGGTAGATTTCATGATAAAGGGATAGTCCTTTTAGTATGACAGTCCAATGCATGAGATGGAGTTGAAAATTTAGAAGGACAGTCAAACCAAAGGTTGTAAAGAGTAGCAGCAATTTTGGAACTAATGGCAGCAATAAAATGTATAAACAAAGTTTATGATATTCTTCAATGATAGCAGAGATGAAGCATAGTCCAGAGAGGTGAAGATTGTGATAGTAAAGGGCACTGAAAAGCATGTAAGGTGAACAGGACAGTCATGGGACTGTCATAACCATTCAAGAGGACAATCAGGTAAACATATCTATGCCTATTTAAAGTGAAACCTATGTAAGAAATAAAAGAGTATGCAATGAAAGTCATGGCATCATGAGTGACAATTCATAGGGCTGAAAGATCACCATTCCATGAAATTACAAAAAATAGACAAGCATAACTTCATGGCCATGATGAATATGAATGTATGCAAATTAGTCACTACTATGAATCCATTTCCAAGCTAGGAGGGCAATATTGATGTTGTGCACATTTCCATTTGCTTTGGTTGATCATGGAAGACCATATATAGTAATATGGTTTATGGTAGTTCTATCGAGGGTAATAATGAAGAAAGACAGTCCCATGAAGACAAGGAAATTCATGGACCAAGTTTTGAGTATAAATTTGATGACTATTAGGAAAAATCAGTGAGTAGACTTTTTAAGAGATAGTGACCTTGTCAATAATCTGTGACAGGGATATTAAAAAAAATGGCATTCATAATATAATGAATTTAACACTTACTGTATGACAGTGTCAATGGTATTAGAGGTTGGTCAATTAAAAGAAGAGAGGAATCTTAGTGTTCCATATGACCAATATTGTTTTGTCATTTCTCTCTATAGAATTTCTTGTTGATAAGGTTTCTTGTTATGTTTAAAATGATGGAGCAATCATTCAAAGGATAGTCAATGATAGGTCATGCAATAGGTTGAAAGAACTTGAAGGCACCCTTCAGATGATAGTATTCTAAGGAAAGTGATGTAATTAGAGTCATAAAATGGTGAATCGATTTTCTCATAAAGTGGGTTATAAACTCTTCTTACTGTCAATCTTTTGTCAAGAGATGAAGGCTTAGATTAAATTCTATCAAGGATTATTGGATGTTCTAAATACTTCCAAAACACTTTGTAATCTTTTAGAGGTCAACATCCTAAAGGTGGAAATATGTGATAGAGTCTTCATTGGGTAGTGTACAGTCAAGTGATGCATATGAAAATCCTTATAAAGGAAAAACTCAAGACAACACCATAGAGTAGGTATATGTGAGCAGCAACATGGTCCAAAACATGGAGTAATAAAAAAGGGGACAGTCCCAAGTTAAATATGAAAATATAAATGATTCTTCAAGGGTTTATTTTCAGTGAAATAACCAAAAGTTCCTTATCAACCATGAATTATTATAGCCTTACTTTGTTCTACATTGAGAGAACAGTGATTGGGAAAAAAGAGTGAGTGGTGATAGTCTCAAGAGAAGAATTATGCATGATCGCATGGCTTACAGGTTGAGCACTTCATGGGGAGCTTTCTTCTAAACATTCTCATGCAATGAATTATGGAACCATCTCACCATTTTGTGATACTATTGAAGCTCCTAATAATTCTTATGATGAAAGGGGGAATATTATTAGATCTATGAAGCTAGCTAGAAGTGAAATAGGCATGATAGTGATAAGAGGTTGAGTAGAAGACAACGTGCATCAATTTGTAGCCAACGCAAATAGATCAGTTGGGTATTTTTACAGTAAACAATGAGATTATATCTTCATTCTATAAATATGGTGCTAAAAGGAGTTTTCCTTAAATTTTGAATGCTCATTGTTATAAAGTAGTCCATGATGAATGATAGATAGCAACAAAATGGTTGAAGTTTTAAGGAAAATCAAATTACCATGAAAGATGGGTTATGACAAAAGAAAAAATCATAGTCTAATGATGATTGTCACAAGGAAAGTGTCAACTATCAATAATAAAGAAGGAAGAAATAGGTTAAATTGGAAATTCAAATATTAAAGCTGATCCAATGAATACCTGATTCCCCTACATGTTCAAAGAGAATAAGGTGGTTCAATTCTATTGCTTCAGAGCTTATTCTTCATGGTTTTGTTGACAATCAGAGCCTTGATGATCTAAATTATTTCAGTGAGCCTAATATGTCTATGGAAAACCCTATTGAGCATTTCATTAAAAGGACTTCAATCAAAGTTAAAATATTCAAAAAAGGCAGGTTATAGGAACAAAAACATTGACTCGCAAAGTGTATTTGGATTAGTGCAATAAGCTAGAAGCATTTAAGATTTTGAATGCACTAAATAACATGACATTAGAGACTATTTTACTTGATGAAGGTTCATTTAGAGGGTACAAAATGGCATATGATGAAACTAGTGACCAATAGTTTAATAACAAAAGAGGACTATTATAGTGATTCAAGTGAAAGGTTTTCTTTGAAAATGATAATTACAGCTCATAAGACAGTGAAAGAATAGTCATATTATGAGAGGACATTGTTGGAGTGTTTAAAGCACATTATGGATTGTATATCATCAATGATTGTACTATCACTTCATGATAGTTATTTCTAATGTATGATAGTTATAAAAAAAATGCCATGAACATAATGAAGAAGTAGATAAAATGTAAAGAGACCCTTAATGACAGTTCATAGATGAGTTTGGTAGTGAATCATGATAGTACCAAGTACACAAAGGTCAATTGATTCAAGAGTGACAAGGATCAAGACAAAAGGTGCTATGACAGTGTGACAGAAATATCAATCTCCTACTCCTTGAAGATTTCCCACATCCTCCTAAGGTATTTGATCATTTCTAAAAAAAAAATCACATGCTCTATAAACAACTGAAGAACAATATATTAGTTGTAAGCATTAAGGAGGAGGTTGAGTGAGCTTTCCAACAAGTTGGAGCATATCTAGGCAGCAGTTTGACTCATTTTAAGGCATTGGAGGGTAATTAAGAGTTGTTTTAGGGGTCTTAGTTGCTAGATAAGGTCAAGGAATTTTTCAACACTCGAACAACCTTTTGGAGTAGTTTGAGGGGCTAAAAAGTAGGCATTATTGTTTTGGACAACCAAAAGAGATTGACCCAACAAGATGAAATGAAGGCTTATCTTTTTCTCTTCCACACATCTTTGTATCTTCATGTAAGCTGTTAAATAGCTAAAGCCAAGCTTTAGGAGCATATTTTAGTCTTAGTTGTTTTCTCTCTAAGCATTGTATTGTATCTATTTGGAGTTCTTTCATTGCTAGAGCAGAAGATTGTGACTCATTTTTAGACTTGTATAGTTGTGTAAGCACCTTTTATATCAATAAAATCAAGTTTTTCCTTCTCAATATTCTATTTTTTGTGTGCAACAAATGATTGATGTACTATCTTGTGATTTCTGTGCAAATCCTTTATTGTATGTATCATATATCAATACCTTCAAATAGAAAAAACTCATGTTTGGTGTACATTATAGGTTTCTTTGCTCGTTTAAACAACCATTAAGTGTGAAACATTTCTTTTCCTCTTGAACTGTAAAACTTAAACCTTCCTATGAAACACTTATGCATTGATATGTGTTAATTTTTGAGTTGTGTGAGAACCAATTGAATTATTAAGGGAATTGTGTGTTAAGATAGCAGTGTAGGATTTGAAAAAATCATTTGGTGCATCAACTTTAGGAAAAAGTAGGTTCATTTTCATGTTTCTTCTTACTCTTTTCCTTAGCAAAGTAGTAGCATAGGTCTAATTAGGTGAAGTTCCAAGGGAACCAGTCCTCTCTGGAGGTTCTCTTCTTTCATAGGTGACGCACAAACTTGGAAGAGATCTAATGTTTCACTAGTAAGCTAAGTTTTTGCAACTTAGTAGGGGTGCATACCTAGGTGATAACATGAGTAATTGGTTGTCATGTTGATTATGACACTTTGTTGGCTATAGTGGGAATTGAATGTCCCCACATAGTTTGGACCAAGATTTGGGAGATGTTTGGAGACCCTCATGTTTCTACATTCCCAGATGATCCTATTTGTAAATTGCCTCATTCCACTTAATGATATAGATAATATACCATATGATGTTGAAAATTTAGAGGAGCTTAAGTATTATGTGCATCATGAATGTTCAGATGACACAAAGACTTCTCTTCTCATCCTCATGTTGAGATTACATCGACATCACCTATTGTAGATTTAAGTTCCAGAGATGTTTTTTCGAGAGCCTCTAGTGATACATTTCAGTAGGATCATTTTTGTCCTTTGGATTCAGTTCATTGGGACCAATTTCTACCAGACATCTCTTGTTTATTTGTAGAGTCCCTCATTTTAGATCTAGATGAAACTATTGAGGACATACGACTTCTCTTTGAGGACCACTCTTTTTTCCTTTCATCTACTATTGCTACTTGAGAGTTTAGAGTTGCTTTTTCAAAAGCTTCCAATGAATTCCTGTAGCAGGATATCTATAGTCTTCATGATATAGCTTGGGATGACCTCTTGATAGGTATTTCAAACTTGTTTATGGAGACACATATTACAGACTTGGGAGACACTATTGAGTGTATTCATCTTCTCTTTGATGAACATGATTCTTATTCAATTGTTGTGAGGGAACACTTTGACCCTCTTGTTCATTATCTACATGATCATTCCTTACAATTTGACATGAGTTTGGATAATTTGGATCATCGTTTGCAGAAGAAATCTTTAGAGTAGATACTTGAGTCTTTGACTTGTGTTCTACATCAATCTCTCAGAGATCCTAATTTGTTATCTTCAATAGTATGGTATAGAATTCATGATTTGATTGTGATATCTTTCAACATTGACATGGGGATACTTGAGCCAACTTTAGAGACTTCATACATCTTGTACTTTCTTCCTACATATTTCTTTTAAGGCTTGGCACATAGCATGCATACACCTTTGGTTTGATTTCTTCCCGAGGGGAGGGAATTTTGTTTGACAATCACGGACTATATTCTCCATAAAGTTTCAAGCAATGACCATTGGACATCTTCAGGGGGGCTACTTATTCCTTCTTTTCTTCTCTCTCTATTCTAGGGTGTGTTCTCTCTCTATTTGTAGGGGGTGCTTCATCTTCCTTATGGGGCATTTGATATGTACATGGGTACCTAAAATAGCCTCATTAGTCGACACCCATAATATTTTACATCCTCATAAGCTATGCTTAAGGGAGTTGTTGACGTAGGTTTCCATTTTCCTAGTGGGTTAATTTATTTTCCCTTATTCCTAGTTTTTTCCTACATTTAATTAAGCTTTTTTAGGATAATAAAGTGGAGGATACAACTTTCCACTTTTTTCAGAATCTCCACTTTTGGTGGTCCATCTCCACTTTTTTGGGTTGATTCCTATTGGCTGGATTTTCCACCTACCTCATCTCCTAAGTTCTAGCTTGTATTTTCATCCATTCATGCATATTTGCATTGTATCTTTTCAGCTTGGAAGCTCTTAATGCAATTCTGTCATATTGGCATTGTATAATCTCTCAGAGTTCTGGTGTGCATTCTTTATGCTTTTCCAGTTTATACAACTTTTATTTTCTCTTAAAAAGTTCCTTGGTTTATTCAATCTATTTCAGATTTCTAGCACCAAGATAACTTCCAAAAATAGCGCTTTGTGACAAGTGCATAGTATTATCCCCTTCTTAGATCTGCCAGGGGTTTATTGTTTCTATTAGTCCTATGTTTCATCTACCAGATCCAATCATTACATTTTATGAATGAATGCATTTGGTATTTTTAATCTTTCTCCCAAAACCCATGTTCAGTCATTTTTGTCACTATTTTTGTTAGGAAACTTCACAACATTTTTTATGACATATTTATCATGATTTAGATTCCACAAATCTAAAGGGAAGATATGGATTCTATTAGTGTTATGCTTTAAATTGAAGATGCAATTGTTACATTTCATAATTGGGATCTTCATGTATTTTTTATTTGTCTCCCAAGAGTGTATTTTAGTCATATTTACCACATCCACACACAAAGGAAATTTGCAGATCTTCCATAGAATTGACTCACCTAAGGGCTGAAAGTTAATTCTATCTTGGAGGATCTCATTTCTGGAATGAAATAGCAAATAGGTAGGTTCATTACACCCCATTTTAACCTTTCTATTTATATTAAGTTTGGTGAAACATTTCAAATTTAGTATAAAACTCTATATGTTTTGAACCCCTCCCCTATTTTTCTATGTTTAATTTTGGTGAACCTAAGTATTTGAACATTCTAATTTCTAATTTGGAGTGCATTGAGGACCTAGATCTAGGATTTGAATTAATTCATTGCATTTGGAGCTTCTAAATTTGGCATAAAGTGTTCTTGCATTTTAGGTATAAACTTGCATTTTGCATTCATTTTAAATCTAAAAATTCAACAAAAATTGCATAATGCTAGATTGATTTTGCATAGTATTTACATAATAGCATAATTTTAGTCACTTAAATTGAAAAGTTGGATCACAATTGCATTTAAAAATAGGTCACTTTTGTTGTCATTTAGCATCATTTTACACTTGCATTCAACTCATATTTTCTAGATTTATGAAACTGCCAGTACCAGTTTGCAACCCGAAATAGAGAACACACAGAACAACTCAAAATTACATTTTTCATTTTTAAAAATCTTGCATAGAGACCCACTCACCCATGGGAAATTAAGTCCTTTAGGGCTTATAAAAACTAACTTTTTGAGCTTTTTGTGGTTTTTTGCACTTCCCAAATCTATTGGTAACCCGTTGTTTCAGTCTAGAAAATTTTCAAGAATTTCTATTTTATGCATTAGGTTTAAATCATACATTTAGTGTAGCCATTTTTAATCATTACAAAATTATTTCAGTAAGTGAAAACCATCAGATCTATAGGGAAAAATTTTACATTCCTAAAGCTTTACATAATATGGATAAAAGTACTTTTAACTTTCGAGTACACACTTTTTACATTCTTGAAGCTTTGCATAAGTTGGATACAATTACTTCACTTTTAGGTACTCAATGTTTACATTATTGAAGGTTTGCATAAGTTGGATAAAAGCACTTTTCACTTTTGGGTACACAATGTTCACATTCTTGACGCTTTGCATTAGTTGCATAAAAGCACTTTTCACTTTTGGGCACACAATGTTTACATTCTTGAAGCTTTACATAAGTTGGATAAAATTACTTTTCACTTATGGGTACACAATGTTTACATTCTTCAAGCATTGCATAAGTTGGATAAACATACTTTTCATTTTTGGGCACACAATGTTAGTATCTTTGCTTTCCATTTATATGCCAAGAAAAATCTCACTAACAAGCATGTTACTCATTCTTCGAACATCTCTCAAACATATGAGAATGTTTTAGTGAAAGAGAATGCAATATTGGACAATCATTACATCAAATTTGGTCTTCTCCCAATATATCTCCTATTTGTTAAGAAGATATTTTGGTGTTAGAAGATCTAATCAATGAGAGTTATGATAATTATATTTGTTTATCTTCCCGTACCTCTTCCACTTGGGAAGACATTGTTGGATACAAGGATGGGACCATTGACACATCCCCTAATATCACTTTTCCTATTTCTCCTGTTTGTGAGAATGATTTGATACAAGAGAATTTCATCATTAATAAGCAAGAAAATCCAACCATTGATGACTCCCCTACCTGTGATGAAGTTATTTTAGAAGATCCAACCATTGAATGTCATGAACATCTAGTTTTTTGCTCTCCTTAAAACTATCCTATTAGGGAAGATATCATGGTGCAAGAAAATGACAACATTGACAATAGTATTGTGGCTTCATTAGATGAATATGATGAGGTAACATTAGACTCTCTTTCACTAAAAGATCATCAAAATAAGGATAAACCTTTTGAGGTTATTAACATTAGATATCCCTTGAGTCCTCCTACAAGTCCTCTAATTATTAGATCTCCTAAGTCATCTCCTAATCCACTTCTTACCCCCTACCCACCCTCACACAAACACCAAGTTGAAAACAAACTTGTGCTTATCCTAAGGCCACCTCAACACAATATTTTGCAACAACCATGTTATAATATTGTTTCTCACACATATAATACAAGAAACAATAAGAAACCACAAACAACTCCAGCATCCCTTCCATAACCTCAACCATATCTCCCACCTACACCTAAAATATTGTAGTGTAGTTGAAAGGAGTATGATCTTGTAGAACAACTCAAAAACACTCCTAAGATTTATTTATGGGATCTTATTCAAGCCTCACCTAGTTATAATAGCATGCTTCAAACAACTTTGCAACAAGTTGTGATTCCTCCTAGTGCAAACCCAAATGATATAGCAGCCCTAATTCAAGGAATGAATTCAAACATTGTTTTCCACCAAAGTGAGTTACCTCCTTTGCAAGTGCAAAAAAAATGAAGTGTTCATGATAATAACTCTTATTAATAGGACTGGGATAAAGAGAATCTTTGTTTACAATGGATTAGACTAAGATTTAACTTGATTCTTTATCTATTTCTAGATTTGATAACATAGCAAAACAACCACTTGGTGTAATCGCATTACCTATCACTGTTGGAAATGCCACATTGCAAAATCCTATTCATGTCATGCCCAATAATATTTCATATAATCTTCTTTTGGGTAGACCTTGGATTCATGAGATGCATGCAGTGCCTTCTGCTCTTCATTGTATAATGAAATATGTCTATAACAAGGTTTATGCAATCAAGGCCAACCCTAAAATAGATAGTTTTCTCATTGAGAAAGACACAGAAAGTACTTTGAAAATTGTGACACCAACTACCCAAATAGAACCCATGCAAGAGGAAATAAAATCGAACAAAAAAAAAAAGTCACAAAGCTATTAGAAGATTATTAGGGATTGTTAGATTTCACACCTAAATTTGATGGAAAACCTAAGATTATACAGTTAAATTCAAAAGAGGAGAAAGAAGTTTCCATAGTATAAACACAATCTGATTCATCCAAAGCACATGAATCTACAACATTTAGCAAAGAATAAAACAACATTTACACATCCACATATGAAGAGTGTGATCATGAGTAACCACCAAATCTGAAATATATGGAAAAACTTGATGGAAGAGGTTATAAAATTTTGAAATAACTTGGTTAAAATGGAAAAGGATTTAGTGCTATAGAAAAAGGTATCCATGTCCCTATATATCCTAACACACAAGAAACAACTATTGATCTTGGTTATTTTCCTACAAAAGAAACAAAAGCATCAAGAAATCCTTCACTTAATATCAACATTCTTACAAAAGATTCTTCTAAGACAACTTTAAATTTGGTGCATCTTGACCTAATAGATACTACATATGGGAATATCTCATTAGATATGAATAAAATTGATACTTTTTCTATTCATTATAATCAATAACATTAGTTTTTTCTCTTTTTCATATGGTAGTTGTAGTATCATAGATTATTCACTACCATGCATGAGGGTATAAATTTGGATTTATGTAAACATATTTCCTTCTCACAAGGAGCAGCATATCATCATCCATTTTTGGATCACCATTTTCCCTTAGGGGAAAATGGGTTAGGTAGCCTTGTCCTATTATGGCACTTGTCATTACTTCTATTAATCTAGTTGAGTGCATTCCATGTACATATAAGAGCAATCTTGGGATGCAAATAACATGCCTTAAGTTGTCTCGCATGTGACATACTTTCTTTCTATGTTATCTTTAGTATTGCATTTTGAGGGAAACCCCTCCTTTATATGAAATAGCTCTATCAAGGAAAAATATGCTTGATATAGGGCTTTCCAAATAAGCTCTCATGTCATTTTTATTGTTAGCATTTATCATTTCCTACTTTAAATTAATTGCTCATAGCGTGGTGCTCAGCATTTTATTTAAAGTGGGGGCATACATTGGCATTATCATTTTAAAATTTTGACTATATCTTATGTTTCATAGTGTGGTCTTCTTACTTCGCATGATGTCTCTTTTTCTTGGTAGTGCCATTGTGTTTGATGAGTCTTAAAAAATTCCTCTTAGTGGTGATGCTATGCATTGCATTCCCTAAGTTATGAATATTTTATCCTAGACTTGTCCTCTCTTGGACACATTAGGTATGATGATCCCTAAGAGGAGACCTTACATGAACTAAGAAAAACCCTTTTGAACATGTCTTATCCTATTTTCATTTTGTTCATAAATGTTTAGCATAATGCAACTTGCTAACCTTGTGAAGCTCGAAGTCACGACCCTTTTTCATGGCCACAAAGCATAACACACCTTGCTTGGTGGTGTTATTTTTTTTCATAAGTGTTTAGCATAATGCATCTTTCTATGCCTTATGAAGCTTGAAGTTTGTATTGTGTGGTGCCTTATTAAAGTTATCATAGGTGTAACTTTGGTATGGTTATGGAAGCCTAATAAGATTTTCTCATTTTCCACTCTTGGGGGCTCACCTAATGGATAATATATTTCACTAGCTTGTATGAGCATGCACTGTTGTTTGCATAGTTGACAACAAGTTCCACTTGTAAAAATTTTGGAAAAAATAGATGAGGCTTGATCCACATCGAGTTGGAAAAATAGTTGAGGCTTGATCCACCCCTTTTCTTTCTCTTTTTCTTTCTTTCTTTCAGTCTTTGGCATTTTATGATTGAGTACATTGTCATTGATGCATATATATGTTTAACATAGGCATGTTTCTCCTTGTGCCTCTTTTGGCTTTGCCATGAGATCTTAGATCTTGGGGGCTTGATCACCCTCCTTGATCTTTGTCATCTTATCTTTCCAAAAATTGTACAATTAGACCTCTCTTTATTGTCTACTTTAGTGTGAGTTTGATGCAAGGTCATCCTCTCACTAAAGTGGGGGCTAAATGTAGTGTAGAAAAATGTATCCCTTTACATTTTTACACTTGTTTGGGCCCTCCTAATTAAAATGGATTTAATAATTCCTTAATGTAGTGTTTAAAAATATACTCCTTTACATTTTTCACACTTTGTTTGGGCCCTCTTAATTAAATTGGACTTAATTATTCCTTAAGAAGCCCTATTTTACATATACAAGCCTAATAAATTACATTTTCCAAATGGGAAACCTGACAATAATTAATTCCAATAGATAACACTTTACCTTGAGCAATGTGTGTTCCAGGAATAGGGACCTTGGACCCATTTGCTTATGGGCGAATGAGTCCTCCCTAGGCCTTGGAATGCATTTTTAAAACATTTTTTGGTGGTATTTTAACATCTCCAAATCCATATTTCAATGTCAGCTTGTGATATTTGAATTTTAGGAAATTAAGGGTACATACCTAGGTGAGTACAAGATCATGGGGGTCCAAAAAGTGGTGATATGATAAAAAAGTGGCTGATGGCTTTTTTATTCAATTTTGATGAAAGGAAAAGGGTTTATTCAGAAAATTGTCAGATTTCCACGAATATAAGATATACCTTATTTTCAATTTAATAGATAATTATTATTGATTTTCTACATGTATTATGACTAAAGTCCTAATTGATAGTCTAATTGAGAATATCTATAATTCTCAAATGATTTCATATTTTCAAATTCAAAAGATACAATACATTTTATGCTTCCCATACTATAGGATAAAAAAACAAAAAAAATGAATTTCACAAATTTTTGACCAAGTTATGGTGGTCAGACAAAAATGATTTGATATTTTTTAAAATTTCTAATTAAAAATTCATAACTAATTATTTACTTACAAAAAAATATGGCACATCTAGGCATGTGTCCTCTACTTATATTGAAATTTTCAAAGAAAAATATTATTTTTTTATTGTACTTAGATTGGTTAGACATACACCTGCTCTTTTTTCCTAAAAAAATTTATTGCTATTGCATTGAAATTTCAAATTTTCACCAAATAGATTTACTTTTTTTCAAAAAAGGACTAGTATCTTAGAAAATACATTCAATTTTCTATAAATTCTATTGTTATATTTTTTTTTAATTATTTGAATAAGCTATTCAATTTTTTATGTCAAGTTGCCTAACTCTATTTTTTTGAACTTTCATTACCACTTAAGGGCCTAGTTTGGACCCCCATGATCCTACACTAATGCACCTATAAATAAAAGGTTATTTAATAAAGTTTCACCTAGCATTTTTCAAGATTTACAAGAGCATTTTGAAGAGAAATTTTAACAAAGAAAATTTGATGATCAAGAGCATTCAAGAGAAAATATATCAAAGATTAAATGTAGCAATCAAGATCTATTCATCATGTCAAAGTCTTCTTACATCATGCATGTTTTTTTGGAGCTAACATTGTGATGTGGATTTCAATATCAAGTTCAATAATTCAAAGAATTATTCAAGAATCAAGATTTACATCCAATTCAACCATTACATGCAAGTTGTATACCTTCCAAGATCTCCATTATCAAGGTTTATTTAAGGGTTTGTTGAATGGCAACATTGTATTATTCATTCATCATTCCATTCATACTTTCATTATTTCATTCAAAGGGTTAATTATCAAAATGGGACTATTTTACTAAGGTAAACCCCCATTCACCAAAAACAAACAATTTTTCCACTCTTGTGTATGTGCAGGTTCATAGGTTGACGAAAAGTTGAAGATCTCAAAAGTACAAAATTGCAAAGTTGCATTTGTTGTCACCTTTATTGTCAAGATATAGAAACTCAAATCTCAAATTTATTTTGGAGTGTCTAGTTCTGAATCCTAGAGAATCTAGATGTGAAAACACAGGAGCAACGGACCTAGAAATCAATTTTGGAAAGCACTACATAGACCCATTCACCCATAGGGAAATGAGTCCCAAGACAGCTTCCATAAATGATGTTTTGTGATAGGTGCATAGTATTTTCCCCTTCTTAGATATGCTAGAGGTTAATTATTTTTGTTATTCCTATTTTTCATCTACCTAATCTAATCATAAATGAATGCATTTGGTATTTTTAATCTTTCTCCCAAAATCCATGTTCAATTATTTTTGTCATTATTTCTATCAGAAGGACAATTTGCAACATTTATGATGACATGTTTATAATGATTTAGATTTCATAAATTTCAAGGGAAGTTGTGTATTTTCTTAGTCTTATGCTTTAAATTGAAGATTCAAGTGTTACATTTCATAATTGGGATCATTAGGTATTTTTCATTTCTCTCCCAAGAGTGCATTTTAGTCATATTTACCTCATCCACACACAAAGGAAATTTGTAGATCTTCCATAGAATTGACTCACCTAAGGGTTGAAAGTCAATTCCATCTTGGAGGATCTCATTTCCTAAATGAAATAAAATAGATAGGTTCATTACACCCAATTTACCCCTTTCTATTTATGGTAAGTTTGGTGTAACATTCTAAATTTAGTATAAAACCCTATGTGTTTTGAACCCCTACCCTATTTTTTTAAGTTTCATTTACTATTTGTAAAAACATGTCTTTAGACATTGAAAATTCATTTCAAACCTTTGTATTATAAGCCTAAGGAAAATCCAAGCCAAAGGCTTGGAGATTTCTAAATTTTAGGATTATTTTGTGCCCTAAAACATTCGACGCCACTTAAGGCATTTTATGCCTTTGTTTTAAAACATCTTTGCATAACTAATACCCTGATACAAGTGTGCCTTCCTTGTATATGTCACAAGACAATAATCCAAATGTCCCCTTATGAAGTAGTCCAAATATTTTTATGTTTTCAAAGGTATGATCAAATAATCCTTTTGTATATACGGGAGAAACACATGGCCGAATCTAGGAGCCTTTGTTCTTATTTTTGCAACAAGTGAAAATGTAAAGCTTTATTTAAATGATGATTTATAAATCATTTAAATAATTTTATAGTTGCAAAATAAAAATAATAGACCATCTTCTTCCTATATATGGTCAAAGGAGATAGTTGAAGGTTGTTTATGGTTTATGCCAAGCATATAGGAAAGTTAGAGGAGGTTATCCAACAAGTGCAACAAATAGAGGGGGTGGTTTTGACTAAGTTTAAAGGATTCAAAGAGCATCTAGGAACAATTTTGAATGCCTTTATGATAGATGAGGTCAAGGCTTGAATTTTTCTTCACCTTTGATCCTTTTTGGAGGGAGTTTGGGGGCTATTTTTAGGATTTATTGGTGTGTACGACCAAGGGAGTTGGAGGATTCCTATCTTTGTGCAAGCTTCTAAAAAGCATAAAGCAACTTCAAACATTGGTTTGGAGTTAGTTTTTTTCTTTTCCCAATAGACATTGTAACTCATTTTGGAGTTTTCTTTCAACAGGAGATAGTATTGTAACTCTTTTATAGGCATGTATAGCAGTGTTTCACCTTTTTAGATCAATAAAGTTAAACAAATTTTTCCTTCTCAGTTTCTATTTCATTGAGTATGTTTGGATGATTGATGCAATTAATTGTGAAGTATCTTATTCCTTGTTGTCATGTCTCATTAGTAGCACCTTTAAGTAGAATAAATGTGTATGTTGCATGTTATAAATTATGTTTGTTATACAAACAAATTTAAAGTTGTGAAGAGAGTATATCATCCTTCTAGGACTGTGAGTATCATAGCTTTCTTATAAAATATTTGTGCAATAGTATACAAGTATTAAGTTGTGCATGTCAACTTTTTTAATGGTTGAAACTACGTGTGTTAGGTGGCTATGCAACATTAGATAATCATTCGATGCATCACTCTAGGAATTAGTTTTCATTTTCATGTTTCTTTCTACCCTTTTCTCAACAAGAAGTATTTTAGGTGAGTACCATAAGAGCCAGCTTTCTCTAGAGGTTATTTTCTACTTTAGGTGACCCATAGCCTTAGAAAAGTCCCCATGTTTCTCCAATATGCAAGGTTTTGTAGCTTAGTAGGGGCACAATATTAGGAGACAATAGTTTCTCTCATACCTGATGGGACAAGTGTGATGAAATTTGCATCACAATATTGAGAAATTTGGTGTTTTTCTTAGTATTATCAACCTTTGGAGGCAGTACAATCAACACCATGGTGACTCCAATCATATATTATCTAGTTTCAGCAGTCTGTATACTTGCAACTAAATGAGTGTTTCAAGAACTTATTATCTATTTTCATTCCAAGTTTGTTGTTTAGAATTTCATATACTTTATTTTTGACCCTTGCAATCTCTAGTTATCAACACCACAATGGTTATTCTCCTCCATTTCATTAAAATTTAGGATTTTGGCCTCAAAACAACCCTTCTCCTCATTGCAATCATTGCCAGCAAAAGAATTTTTAGACCACTCTTTCTTATCCTTTTTTTTAGCCTCTTCATGCCTATAGTTAGCCTATGCTCCAAATCAAATATGCGACCTCCCTATTCAATCCAAAAATAATACTGATTTGGGTAGCATTAAGAGTTTGATGTTGGATTTCCAAAGGAAAATTTTAGAAATAGATAGAGAAACATAGTATAATATGCATTAGGAAGAGCTTGCTCATCAAGCTCATATTCATTAGAGGGAGGTGGAGGCACAAAGGTATGAAGAGGAATTTCTTGCTAGACAAGTTGTGGCCAAAGAATAATAAATAAAATACTTGCTTGCACAAGTACAAAGGTATGAAACCCAGTCAACCCCTTGCATTCCTATTTTCAGTTCAACTCTTCCTATAATGTTGAATCATCCTTTGAATGAAGAGGTTTCCAAGTCCGAAATCCCTAGTTTTAAGCAAAGGAAACATTTTGAGTACTCAAGTAAGCCTCCTTGTGTCAAAATTCAATTTTTTTTTAGTGCTCTTTTAATCCAACAACCAATTCATAACCAAGAGCAATCCATAATGCCGTATAGTGAGCCTACCAATGAGTCTTCCCCAATGTTTGAAGTTCCATGTTTCAGGAAGCTTTCTACCCTTAATATTCCAAGTTGGAAAGGTCCATATTTTCCACCCTATGAGGTTCTTCCACCAACCATACAAATGAAACAATGCTCTAGCATCTAGAAAGTAGAAGAAGAGCAAACCCTTGATCAGGACAACTCACTCACTATGGAGGAGGCTAGAGATACAAACCTATTACAAATAGCAATAGAGCAATACCAATTAGAGTAGGAGAAGATTGGATAGGAAAATACCTTTCAAGATGTATCTTTGAATTCTCTAACTTATGATCTTCCTTGTTTTGATGAATATGGTAAAAATGTTCCAATAGAATAGCAGAGTGAAAATGTGAAAGAGGATAATGTAGAAGAGCAGTTCATAGTTTGGAATGATGAGTTACATTATTTCATTCAACATGATGAAGAAGGTGTGAGTCTGGTCACACCATCAATAGTTTTAGAACAAAAAGAAGACATCAAACAATGTGGTGAGTTTTTGAATGATGACAGTGAGTATGACAATGGGGCCTTGGATCATGAAGAGGAGCATAAAACTGAATCTGACACCATTTTCCAAGAAGAGGAACAAGCTAATGTCTCAACTTAGCCTTTTCAAGAGGGTTTTCTTCAAGACAGTGGGAATATTTTATTGAATTAGTAAGAGGACAACACTTTGGAGAAATATTTTGAAAAGAATGACCTTGTTCTTGAGGATAATGAAGATTTCGCAACCAAAAAGATTTCAATCCTTGAAGGGGAGCCCAACGATATCATGCATGTACAAGAGGCTAACATTCCTCGAGAGGATTATGATGAATTTTTTTTTTGGGATGATTTGGAGAAGTTTTGTGCTAATCTTGATGTCATGCCAACTCTAAAAGAAGAGGAACAAAACCATGAAGTTACAAATTAGTTTCTTGTACCACAAGAGCATCCGATGGCACCTCATTTTCATCTTAGTAATGAACATGTTAACCTCACTCCATCAGTTGAACCTTTTTTCCCTCCTACCATCTCCCTTTTCAAAGGAGGGCCTATTATTTGCAGAGTAAATGAAGGATATGTAGATGAAGAGGAGAATACTCTAAGTGAAAACAATGAAGGAATAATTATTTGCAGCCCCTTTTGTGACATTAAATCACAAAAACCAGACTTGATGCAAGAGGATAATGAGCATGATCAATTGGGACAACAGTGTGTAAAGCAAGTGATGGTAATGAGGAGGAAGATGTGGTCTACTTGTTTGACCAGATGCATTGTTTTGTTGACAATGAGGAGATTCATGAGCAACAACAAGAAAGTGAGGCACTCATGATTCACGATTAGTCATAGGATTCATGTCTTTTGAATCAGAGAGAATATGTAGCAGTTGTCCATGAATAACAAGCCAACAGGGGCAGTTCAACCTTTTTCATTTCAAGAGGATGCTCAATTAGGCATCTAGCTTGGTTGGAAGCCAACAAGAAAAAGTAGCCCCATGACAACACTGATCTAGAGCATCAAAGAAGGTATCAAGTTAAGCACAATCAGTCCACTTATTCAATTGATTACAGCTGGTTCTTCAATCAAGATAGGTCGGTAAGTGACTGCATTTTCTTTCTTGGAAAGGTGTTGCAACAGTTTGTTGGATATTTTATCTTTCTCCCCCTTTTGGTCAACTCACAGGCATGAAAATTATCCCAGGATGCTAAGAAAGGGCAGCTACTTTCATAGGTAGACCTTTTCTTAATTAAATTAGGTTAGTATAGGTTGTTTTAGTAGTCTTTTTCCTCTTAGTGCATTTTGCATAGTTAGTCAGTTTGGCCTAAGTTTTGGTAGATGGAATAGGTTTTCAAGGTGTTTTACACTATTTGATGAGTTACAACAATATACGAGACTGTTTTTCAAGTCTTTTCAAGTTTCTATTGACTCTATTCCCAATGGATAGATTTAGTAAACTGATCAAGATGTTTAGCAGGCAAACATTTAGTAGATGCCACCAAAAATGTTACCTAATTTTTCCTCCAACTCAATTAGGTAGAGCTGAGTTTGTGTTTACAAAAAATAAAGGTATGCATTCAATTTTGCTAAGTTATAATCATATGCACAAAATTATCATCAAGTAAATTGCATTTCATTATACAATTATATACGAGAGATAAATTGAAGAAATCTTGCATAAATGATGTTTTTATTGATAATTTTAAATGTATGGTGTCCCACACAAGCCATGGGATTAACTCTTTCAATGCAATATAAGAAATAAACTATACATTTGAAGAAGGGAAGTAAAAGCATATGAAGGGAATAGGGATCCGTAATTTCCTAAATGACGAATCCCAAGGTCAAATAGTTGCATCTTTGTTTCAGCTCCTGAGTGCTCCTAAGTCCTCTAGAAGGTTGCTCCATTGCTCCATAATGCCTACAAGAGAGTAGAAAGGTTGTGTTAGAGCTTGGGATCGATATTCACTTCATATACATCAACAAATGTATAATTTATACTCATAAGACATTGAAATGAGCTTTGCAGTATCATAAGATTAGAGAAAGAGTAGGGGATTATCATCAATATCCATCATATGGGTATGTGCAGGATCATCATGGAAAAAATAGGCCCTTAAGTGGCAATGAAAATTCAGAAAAATCAGAGTTAGGCAACTTGACATAGAAATTTGAATAAGTTATCTATATTATTTCAAAAATATGTATGAATATAATCTGTGAAAATTGAATGTAGTTTCTAAACTACTAAGTTTATTTTATTTTATTTTAAGTCTATTTAGTGAAAATTTGAAATTTCAATGCAGTAGTACTTAAATTTCAGGGAAAAAATAAGAAGTAGGTGTATGTCTGACCACTCTAACCACAATAAAATGATAATATTTTTTATAATATTTTATATATAAGTAGAGGACTCATGTCCAGATGTGATGCAT
>VDFB02252616.1:132470119-132701790 GCA_007258455.2 Sequoia sempervirens
CTCCCCCTCTCTCCCACCCTCTCCCTCCCTCTCTCCCACTCTATCCCACTCTCCCACCATCTCCTACCTTATCCCACTCTCTCAAGTCACTCTCTCACACACTCACTCCATCTATCTCTCTCCCCTATACCCATAACCATGAAACCCTAAACCCTTATAACCCTCTACCATAAACCCTTAACCCTTAAACCTTCTACCATATACCCTAAACCCTAAACCTTTAACCCTTAAACCCTCTACCATCTACCATTAACCCTTAGGTCTATGTGTACACAAATCGGATATCCGATTTGTAGAAAAAAAATCATATTGTTACAAAACGTCATAATTTTCTTTCAAATGAATCGGATATCAGATTATAATGGATATCGGATTTATGGGCCATAGAAAATCCCCATGTGGGTCATTTTGTGCATTCCAACGGACCCTACATTCTGTTTGCAGGCGACACACATGCGGTTTCAGATAGGAAGTGACAAAGATCAACTTTTTGGAGCATCTTCTACTGAAATTTGTCATAAGCAATGATTTATTAGCATCTTTTATGAGGTATAATGGGGAGTAGTAGTCGTCGGAAGCAAAAATTCAAGAGAAGGCTTACAAAAGAAGAAATTGAAGCATTTAGACAAAGAGATAGAAAAAGTCATAGGAAGAGAAGACAAGGCATGTTAAATATTGGTGAACCTAACCCCTATGGTCTTTCAAGTGAAGAGGAAATTGAAGATGTTCAAGGTGAAAATCTTGGAATTGAATATGTTGAACATGATATTCAAATTAGGAATGAAATTATTGAAATTGATAATGAAAATGTTCAAGGTGAAAATGTTGGATTTGAAGATGTTGAACATGATATTGAAATTGGGAATGAAAATATTGAAATTGATAATAAAAATGTTCAAGGTGAAATGTTGGATTTGAAGATTTTGAACATGATATTGAAATTGGGAATGAAATTATTCAAATTGATATTGAAAATGATCAAGGTGAAAATGTTGGAAATGAAGATTTTGAACATAATATTGAAGCAAGTGTAAATTATGTTTCACGATTACATGAGAAATGAAGAACCTTGTATGGAAGAAAGACATATTCCAATTTCAAGACCTTCAAGAACCCCTAAATGGTTACTTGAATTTGATGAGAACATTATAAACAATTTTGAAGGCAAGAGGTCAACATGAACTATTCGGTTGTGGGATGGAAGACTTTTCAACCAATATTTTAGTGATAAGACATTGACCGAGCAATGCCAACTTTTTGTACAATTGCTAAAGATGCAAAAGATGAGACCTTTACTATCCAAATTCAAGATTCGTGTGAACAAGAAGATCGAAAAAAATTCTATTACTATCAAAAATATTTTTAATGCTCTCAAGTCTATTGGAAAAAATAACAAGGAAAAGGATAAGAGAGCTGCTCAGAGAGTCATTACAACCGCCCTAGTAAGCCATCAATTGAAAAAGGCTCGCATTATGAGACAAACTTGTATTGATTTTGACATAAATCATAAAACTTTGGATAGAGCACTTGAAAGAAGAGAAAGAATAGATGATCCTCTTCAAAATGATACATTGGATTTTTTCGGGAGGCTTCCATGTGTTGATAAGAAGCTAACTGATAATGTCAAGTAGGTAATTCAAAAAATTTTGCATGATAACTCTAGAGTATCACCCAATGCAAAGGATGTTTTAAAGTTAAGAAATGGAAATCAAGACTGTACACCACATCCTAAACATTTCTTGGAATCAAGCCAAACAATGTTGTTCAAAAAATTTATTGAAACACATAAAAAATATGGAAATCTCACAAAGGACTTTTAAGGGTTTGAAGCCATTTTATTGTGTGCCTCTTAAGATTTGTAATACTTGTTGTTGCAAATACCATGTGGAGTTTTCAATGTACCATGAGCTATTATGCTATATTCATTCTACTTTGCATACTAATGAAATGTTGCAGGAGTGTCCTACAATACATCTTCTGAAATCATCAAGGGACTTGCTAGATCTATTTTTATGTTCTAGAGATGATGGTTGATTTTTCTATAGAAATGATTGTTTAAATGCAAAGTGCTCACAATGTGGTGGCTTGTCAAATTTTGTTCAATGTTTTCATGAGAGTTCTGAACATGAATTTGGAAAGAAGCTTGTTGAGAAAAAGAGATATGATATAGTCAAATATACTTTGCAGAGTGGAGGTGAAGGTTCTAGATGTGAGTTGGTTACAAAAGAATGCAGTGTTGCTGATTTTTATTTCAAATTTTAAGGACAATGTTTTCACAAGTATGCAAGGCATAGTCATAGGTCTTAGTGGTTGGATCAACAATTTAGGATGTGTAAGGACTCTTTTCTGATTGACACTATTATATCAGTGGTTGATTTTGCAGAAAACTACACATTGCAACCACAAAACAAGGTACAATCTCAATATTACAATTCCATTCAGATTTCTATTTTGTCCACATAACATTTAGACATGCACTTGATAGTACAGAGGAGGATCAAGATAATCAAGAGTATCATTTTTATATGAGTGATGATAGATCTCACTCATTGAGTATGTCCAACATTGTTTCAAGAAATTTTTTGAGTTCTTGCGGGAGCATGATATAGCATTGGGCAACATCTAATTTGGTCAGATAATTGCACAGGTCAATTCAAGAATGCTCGTATGTTTTATTGGTTGAGTAGAATGCATGTAGAGAGGGTCTACCTCCTATTTGGAGTTTTTTGAAGCTAGACATGGGAAAGGGGAGCATGATGGAGTAGGTGCATGCATGAAGAGAGCTCTAGTTAAGGAGCAATTGAAGATTTCAGGAAAAAAATTCAGCGACGCATGTTCTATAGTTGATTGGTGTAGTTTAGCATTGTCACAGGGAGTGACACTTGATTCAACAGTGCACAAATTCTTTTGGTTCGTTGAGGAGAGTACATTGGGAGGCAAATTGGATTGTCATACAATCAAATATTCTTCAAAGATGCATTCATTTTGAAGCTCGATGCAGACACATGGACCATTTGGACACAATAGTTGGCTTGTTTTTGTTAGAGTTGTATTCAGTCTGGAGTGGGATCAATGCAAGTCAAGTGAGTGGGTGGATACATGGGTACCATAGTATCTAACTCTTTATCTCAAACAATATCCATGACAAATGACACAATGGAAAGTTCAGTTGATTACGACCGCTTTCAAATCTACTACAACCAAGGACATATTTTTGGGTTGTTGCACTCAGAGGGAATGAAGAGAGATCAGACTATTGGTTGGCTTGATGTGTGTGGGTAAAGCATAAGCTAACACAACTGATGGAAGATGATGATGGTTTCATGTATCCTACAGGTTCAGTTGTGGTTGCAGGAACTTGGTTGCGAACATACATGATTTGAAAGAATGGCATACCTGCATTTGAAGACTACGAGAAACACAAAACCATTCTCATGTATTCGTACCTTGTTATAGCAACAAATGTTAAGTTGTTGAAGCATCATGCCAGACCAAAGACAAAACAACTATGGACACTTAGTAATGTTGATCATGAAGCAATATTGGATACTCTTAAGAAAAGAGATGACCCTTCAGGCACACTTGAATAGCATTTTCAAGAATGGAAGGTAGAATGCTTATGTTCATTATGATTAAGTTCATTAGTGTTCTTTATTTAATATTGATATTTTATATACTATTTCAATGCAGGTGTCTTTAATAGTGATATTTTGTATGCACTTTTGTGATATTTTGGCAAGATTGATTATGGACCTGTTGCAACAATAGCCAGCTCCGATCCTTTCAAAGAGGTATGTGTCTTTTATAGTTTGCAGCACCAACTCATCATCATTCAAGTTGTTTAGATTAATGTAGATATGTTAGTCTAAGTATCTTTTCTATTGTGACAATATAGATTTCTCATTTTCCCACTTTTGTGATATTACTGGCACGATTGATCATAGACCTGCTACAACAATACAACTCTGATCCTTTCGAAGAGGTATGCATCTTTTATAGTTTGCATCACCAACTCATCATCATTCAGGTTGTTTAGATTAATATAGATATGTTAGTCTAATCATCTTTTCTATTGTGACAATATAGATTTCTCATTTTCCCACTTTTGCAATATTCCTGGCATGATTGATCATGGACCTGTTGCAATAATAGCCAGCTCTGATCCTTTCGGAGAGGTATGTGATAGATTACAACAATATAGATTGGTTATTCTAAGCATTTTTTTATAGTTTGCATCACCAATTCATCATCATTCAAGTTTTTTAGATTAATATAGATTTGTTAGTCTAAGCATCTTTTCTATTGTGACAATATAGATTTCTCATTTTCCCACTTTTGCAATATTCCTAGCACGATTGATCATGGACCTGCTAACAATAGCCAGCTTTGATCCTTTCGAAGAGGTATGCAATAGATTACAGCAATATAGATTGGTTATTCTAAGTGTATTTTATAGTTTACATTACCATCTCATCATATTTTGTGTCATTTAGAATAATATAGATTGGTTATTCTAAGTTAATTTGATGGTTTGTATAGGTGCTTGTCAGTCCAGAATGTGAACATACTACTATTGTTGAAGACTGTGCCTTGAATGCCTCTAATAGGAAAATTTTGTAAAATTTGAATTCTCAAATTGGAAACAATGTAAAACGGTCATAATTGTGTATGGGCATAATCTATACCCAATGATGTTTTTGAAATACAGGTCAAATGTTTGGCATTGTATAAAGGGTATGTTTAAAATGTAAAGGGGTATGTATTTTGGAAACTCATAGGTTTTGTAAAGGGGTCTATTTTTGTACTTAATCAAGCTACAACCAAAGGTTTTCTTCCTGGTTCTTTCATGTCAGTATGCTCGTTTGAACCAACTTTTGTAATATCTCCCATTTATATAAAATAAATTATAGTGGTTGCAACTTTTGCTCCTCAAATCCAACTTGGGTGCAACTTCATTTTTAGCAACTTTCACAATGTTTTTAAGGAAATCAATGTTTCCAACCTTTCCACACCCTATAAATTCATCAAACACATCTATTAGGACTTACACAAGTTTGAGCCAACTTTAAATCTTGCTGCCCCCATGTTTCATTGACATTAGCAAGTTGTAACCACCATTTTTGGTGCAGGAGCACCTACACCACAATATCATTGTGGATCATTTCAATGATTAAAGTGTTAACATTTTGAGTTTTTGTCTTTAATGAGATCTAATAGTCCTAATGGTCATGTATTAGGAGGATTTTTTAGGTTTTAGGGTAAAAAAAAATGGAGATCCCAACTTGTCCTAGTTGTTGCTTTGTAGCCTTTGAAGGAAAAATTAGTAAATTTGTTTAGGGACAAGAAAGAACAGTGTTTTGAACATGTAATGATGCTATTTCAAGCCATTAAATGAGGTCTTAGTAAAGTTATAAGTGGAAAAGTGCAACATTTCATTATGAGTCATATTAATGTGAAAAATGTTTGAATTTTGGCCTTCAATGGTCATTAAGGTTTCAAAAGTCAGTTAATATTGGTGGTTAAAGGCATTGGGAGTTGGATTCCAAGGCATATAAATTTACTTAAGGCCTTCAAGGGCTCAAGACAAGTTTGGTTGAAGGATTTTTTTTCTTTGAATCAATAAAGTTTCAATTGCTCAGTTCATATTTTACTATTTTTCTTGTGTTTTATGCTTGTGCACAAGCCATTCAAGCATTTTTGTATCAAAACTTTATGTAGAAATGTTATTACATGTCTTGACATTATTTCAAGAGTGGAAGGTGTGGAGAACTGGGTTTTGAAATAAAATGAAGAGTCAAAGGTCTAAAAATGGTGGTTTTTTCACTTGAAAATAGAGTTTTTACCCTAGGGTTTGCAAAAATCTCTGAGATACCAGAAGTTTCTTTGTTTTCTAAGCATATTGGGGCCTAAATAAAGATGTCTAAGGTGGTGGTAGAGTCTGAAAGGTTGTGGAAGTGCTACATCCAATAAACCCTCAAGAATTACACTAAAAACAAGGGTTTTTTGATTTAACAGTTACGGGTCTGTACAAATGGAATCCAATTGCAGAATCTTTGTTTTCTTGGCAATTTATTTTCTTCCCCAAGGTTTTAGGGGTCTGTGTGGTGTTTGAAGGTATGTTGCTTTGCATTTTTGGGCTAATTGAGTAGCCTGTTCAAGGGTGACTGTATAGGAAGTCAACGTTGGTCCAAAGGAGTCTATGTTGTTTCTCATATATGTTGTGTAACTTAGATATGGGTGTTTGAATCAGTCATTTTTTCATCTGGTGTTTTGGAAAATTGTGGAGTAATTGGACAAAAACTAGTTTCTCACTATTACAAGGGTTTAAGGGGGTTAAAGAGGGAAATGTGTATTTAGTTGCTTGTCAAATTTTAAGGGAGTTTTGGACTATCCAAAAAGGTCAAAATAATCTTGTTAGATGCCTCAAATAGGCAGGTTGCAAAGAGTTTGTGATTGTGCCCTTGTGTCTGCATCAAATTTTCACCTAATTTCACTCGGTCCAATGTAGCTCGGAGTGATTCAGTGTATTTCGTTGCCAAATAGGACTATCCCTAGCGTACATGTACCCATCCAGACGTGTTGGAACATTCTGTTTGGTCATATGAGTTGTGGAATGAAAGTTGCACAACTTTGCAACTTTACACTGCTTGCATCAAGCAACTTTTCCCTCCACTGAAAAGTCATCACCATAGGAAAATACCTTCAAGATAGAAAAAAATGAGAGAGGTTTTTGTAGAAGGTCTCAACATGATCCCATAGCCTCAGACAGAGAGTCTATAAGCATCACGGTTTTTGAGAAATAGCCCTTCAAAGATTGCTACCTCTTAGTACTTTGGACTCTTAAGGGAAATTGTCAGTCCAATGTAGGTCAGAGTGATTTGACGTATTTGGGTGCAAGAGAGGACCATCCCTAGCGTAAATTTACCCATCTGGATGTGTTGGAACAGTCTATTTGGTCGTATGAGTTGCGGAATGAAAGTTGCACAACTTTGCAACTTTACACTGCTTGCATCTGGCAACTTTCCCCTCCACTAAAAAGTCATCACCACAAGAAAAAACCTCCGATATAGCAAAAACCAAGAATTTTTTTTGTAGATGGTCCCAGCATGATCCCATAGCCTCAGACAGAGAATCTGTAAGAATCACAATCTCCAAGAAATAGCCCTTCAAATATTGTTGTCTTTAAGCACTTTGGACTCTTAAGGGAAATCGTCGGTCCAATGTAGCTCAGAGTGATTCGACGTATTTGGGTGCAAGAGAGGATCATCCCTAGCATAAATGTACCCATCCAGACGTGTTAGAACAATCTATTTGGTCGTACGAGTTGCGGAATGAAAGTTCCACCACTTTGCAACTTTACACTGCTTGCATCTGGCCACTTTTCCCTCCACTGAAAAGTCATCACCATAGGAAAATGCCTTCAAGATCGCAAAAACTGAGAAATTATTTTTTAGATGGTCCCAACATGATCCCATATCCTCAGACGAAGAGTTTGTAAGCATAACAATCTCCGAGAAATAGACCTTCAAAGATTGTTGTCTTTTAGCACTTTGGACTCTTAAGGGAAATCGCAGGTCCAATGTAGCTTGAAGTGATTCGGCGTATTTGGGTGCAAGAGAGGACCATCCCTAGCATAAACGTACCCATCCGGATGTGTTGGAAAAGTTTGTTTGGTCGTACGAGTTGCGGAATGAAAGTTGCACCACTTTGCAACTTTACACTGCTTGCATCTGGCAACTTTTCCCTCCACTGAAAAGTCATCACCACAGGAAAACACCTCTGAGATAGCAAAAACTGAGAGAGGTTTTTGTAGATGGTCCCAAAAAAATCCCATAGCCTTAGACGGAGAGTCTGTAAGCATCACAGTCTCCGATAAATAGACCTTCAAAAATTGTTGCCTTTTAGGACTTTGGACTCTTAAGGGAAATCATCAATCTAATGTAGCTTGGAGTGATTCGGTGTATTTGGGTGAAAGAGAGGACCATCCCTAGCGTAAACTTACCCATCTGAACGTGTTGGAATAGTCCATTTGGTCGTATGAGTTGTGGAATGAAATTTGCACCACTTTGCAACTTTACACTGCTTACATCTGGCAACTTTTCCCTCCACTGAAAAGTCATCACCACAGGAAAACACCTCCAAGATAGCAAAAACCAAGAGTTTTTTGTAGATGGTCCCAACACGATCCCATAGCCTCAGACAGATCTGTAAGCATCATGGTCTCCAATAAATATCCCTTCAAAGATTGTTGCCTTTTAGCACTTTGGACTCTTAAGGGAAACTAGTGGGCAACATAGTTAACTTCTTCACAAACTTGGTTTGAAGTAATTTCATTCTTTTTTGTGCATTTAAAATGGAGTTTTAAGCCTTCCACCCTAAAAGTGACCTCTAAATAACTTCAAACACCTTAACTACCTCATTCTTATTCATTTGTTTTGCAAACAAGCATTTTCATTCCAAGAGGTTGAGCTTTCATTTTTGCTTGTTGGATTGAGTGTGGACCGTGACACAACTTTCTTTTTCAAAAAAATTTCAACATCATTGAAATAAGAATTGATCATACATCGGCAGAGAAACAAAAGAGTACCACAAACTAAAACGCATTGCACTTCGGTTCTCACTGACTTGATGTACTCTTCAACATCTCTCTTCTCTAAAAGTAACCTCTAAATCACTTCAAACACCTTAACTAACCTAAAAGCAACCTCTAAATCACTTCAAACACTTTAACTACCTCATTCTTATTCATTTGTTTTGCAAACAAGCATTTTCATTCCAAGAGGTTGAGCGTTCATTTTTGTTTTCAAAGAAAAATCTTCCTATGCCACTGTTACACTGCACAGGTAAACCAGGTTTTGTATTGTGGACCTATATTAAGCTACCACTCTCAAGACCAATGTAACAATGATACAAAATATCTTTTGAGACTGCAAGAAGACATCTGATAACTTTTGAGTGTACTAAAAGAATTCTTATGATTTTTGAAGAATGCTGATAACTCTACTCAGTTGTCTTATTTTTTCAATATCATACAAATTGAACCCTGACATCAATAGACTTTGTATATCAAGCTACCACAATTCAAGTTTCAACGATGAATACTTATCATGCATGTTTTAAATGACATTCAAGTTTATGGTAGTTTTTTTGTTTATATGATGTTATGTGATATTCTAATTGTAATTCATGCTTCTAGGCTGCACATCTATATATATTATTTTTACATGTTTTCTCCATTGTCCGTCCCCTACACCACAAGTAAATTGCTGCATAGCATGTGGAATGAGGGGGTAACAGGCCTAAGATCCCTTTAAAGTTTGTTTGAGTGCATTTAAAATGAACTTTTAAGCCTTGCACCCTAAAAGTGACCTCTAAATAATGTCAAACACCTTAACTACCTCATTCTTATTCATTTGTTTTGCAAACAATAATTTTCATTCCAAGAGGCTGAGCTTTCATTTTTGCTTGTTGGATTGAATGCGGACCATGAAAAAACTTTCTTTTTTCTAAAATTGTTCAGCATCATTGAACTAAGACCAATGTAACAATGATACAAAATAACGTTTGAGACCACAAGAAGACGTCAAAATGGCTAGTGTACTAAAAAAATTCTTATGATTTTTGAAGAATGTTGATAACTCTACTCAGTTGGCTTATTTTTTCAATATCATACAATTTGAAACCTGGCATCAATCGACTCTGTATATCAAGCTACCACAATTCAAGTTTCAACGATGAATATTTATCATGCATGTTTTAAATGGCATTCAAGTTTATAGTGGTTTTTTTGTTTATATGATGTTATGTGATATTCTAATCGCAATTCATGCTTCTAGGTTGTATATATATATATATATATACAACCTAGAAGCATGAATTACGATTAGAATATCAATATATATATAGAATTTTTAAGTGTTTTCTCCGTTGTTCGACCCCTACACTACAAGTAAATGGTTGCATAGCGTGTGGAATGAGGGGGCAGCAGGCTTGAGACCCCTTTAAAGTTTGTTTGAGTGCTTTCTTTTTATTTTTTGTGAGTTTCGTGCCAAGTTTCCTCAAAGAAATGTGGTCTCATAGAATTCCATGACAAGCTAATGTAATTAATAGCTACTCCTAGTTATTAGTTATGTAATGTGAAGTAATTGCATAATTGCTTAGGTTGACTTTGTAAAAACTATATTGTTATTGAAATTTTTTCATCTATTAGCATCTAGTTGTTAATTATGCAATGTGAAGTAATGCTTTGAGTTTGAAAGATGTGCAATGCAATGTAATCAGCAACATGAATATAAACTACATAATATTTAACCATTATTTTTATGCTATTGTACATTGATATTTAACCATTGCTCACTTGATTAAATTTTCAAAGAGTTTAATCAAGCACATGAGGAGGAAATTAAATTTTGATTGTCAACTTCTATACATATCAAATTATCCAATAATCAAGTGTATGTCCATATACAAAAATGGCGTTAACGCCAACTCAAACAAAGTTTTACAATACGTGGCGTATGCCATCTCGGTATCTATTCAAAATTCACATGCCAAAATGTCTATATCATCCTAAACTACTGGTGGATCATCAAAATGGAGCCTCTTTGAAGCACTCATTGGCTCTGAAGGTAGCTGCACAAGAAAAAGGCAAACCACAATTGAGATTAGTTATACTATATAATTTAAAATTGAATAATTAACATAAAAATCAATACACATTGAATTATAATTGAACTCTAAAATTCAAATCTTGATTACCTGAAATATACGTCTCTTCGAAGGGTCAAGAGTCCTAGAATATACCCCTCTCAAAGAACTAACCAAACCAACTTTTGTAACATCAATCTATAAATGTGAACAAAAACATGAAATTGATCCAAGTTAGCATAGAATTGTTGGTAATAAGAACATATTTACCAAGCAAAAAATAAAATAAACACATACCTCTTTAGGCTGATCTTTTACACCTCCTCCTTGAGGTGTTTCAACACCTCCTCCTCCAGGTGTTCGAATACCTACTCCTTCAGGTGTTGTCACACTTATCAACAATGATGTATAGCTCACAACCACCTATACATAAAAATGACAAGTACATATGAAACTACAAATCTATGTTAATGTATGCATAATCAATAAAAGATCTTATAAATCTGAATTCAATCAAATTTGAGTTAAATTACCTTTCCCTTATCTAACATTGTACCTCCATACTTTGGAGAGCATCGCACCTCACTCACACTAGTTGTTTCCTACAAGCAGAGAATAAGATAAACATATTAGTTAATATATAATTTCATTAATGACAATTCAAATGACAAACAAGTATACAGTAAAAAAATGTAAATGAGTGAGTGCGAAAATACATACTGTGTGCATCTCAAGGCCAAATAAAATGGCTCTAAGGGTTCTATCAGTCACCCATGTGAGCTCCTCAGACATTAACTGTTAAATAAACCATGTAAATAAATATTAATACTTGATACTATCTCTTATTAATATTCATTTTTTAAAAAAATGCAAGTTATGAATTTACACCTTAAATATTACGTGTGTAACTACTCTAATGTCCACCTCTCTAGAAGGAGAGGACTTTGTAGGGTGTGCTCCACTCCCCTGTGTGTGATCTGCTATAATCTCCACATCCTGGATGTCATAATCAAAAGTGTCTAATGGATGGTCAGGGTGTTGTACAATAGGACCCAAGCATATTTGTTGGCACGTATTGCAAATATGTGGTACACAAATATGTGGACCCGAGGAGGATGATGCAGCAGCACTGGATCCATCGCCAAGATCACCAGACTTTGGCTGAGCTACTAAAGAAGCATGGGAAACCAAAAGACCACTCAAAGAGTGAATGGGTTGGATAGTTTGTGTGGTTGCATCCTTCGTAATATATAGATGTTGTACTAGAGGTGGCGGAGGAAGGGGAGGACGGGGAACATGTGGGCACCTGACTACTCTAGCTGCCCCTAGCCTATCCTGGAGCATACCTCCACCAACGCCCTAGAAGGGTTTAATGTTAAAGTAATTGACAGGATGCCCTAACAAAAACTTAGCATATAATTTTTTAATAAAGTAAAAAGGTACGTCAAGATTATTGTTGGGTTTATCAAAAACCACACACCAACGATCCCAAAAGTCATCTACTATGCCCCTATACATGCACCATTTTATAGAAAGTTTTGGTTTGTTAACATTAACTAGAAAACCAGTGCTAAGGTTAATAAATAAAGAGGCTATTTGGTCTTTTGTTATTTGGAGATATTTCACATCATCATAAGACAATCCACATGCATAATATTCCCTCATGGTTTCTTGCCATGAATGAAAGGCATTATGTTAAGTGGAGAGGGTTTCTACATTTGTAATTATTCCTGTCAATGTGGTTGACATACCGGATAATCAAGGGATTTTCTTATAAACATCACAAATTCCCTTCAATTGCTCCAATTTTTCATGAATTAAGTCTTCAATTGATGGTTGCGGAGGTGGTGGAGCATTTGGCATTTTTGTATTTTGATTCTCAGCTGGTGGATTTTCATTCTCAACTGGTGGAATTTGTGCATTCTCATTTTCAATAGCCATAACGCATGATTAAAGTTAAAAAATAATTAATCTAATTAAAATTAGACAATATAAATGAAAATATTATAAAAATACCCCATTTTAAAAAAAAAAATCCAAGAAAAACCCTACTTTTTAACAAAAATCTATAAAATTCTCTAATTTTTAATACAAATACATAAGAAACACTATTTTTAAATCAAAATCCATAAAAAACATTCATTTTTTTTTATCAAAATCCATTCTAAACTCAATTGTTTCATAAAAATTCAATCAAAAACCCTATTTTGGAAAAAATCCACAAAAAAATTTTTTATCAAAATCCATTCTAAATTCAATTTTTTCATAAAATTCAATCAAAAACCCTATTTTGAAAAAATCCACAAAAAACATTCATTTTTTTATTAAAATCTATTCTAAACTCAAGTTTTTCATTAAAATTCAATCAAAAGCCCTATTTAAAAAAAAAATCCACAAAAAACTATTTGAAATTATCCAAATCTAATTCAAAATTGAATCAAAGCAAATAAAAATAAAAAATATTACCTTTTCAAATCAGATTTTGGCCAAATCAGATATCCATTATGCGAAGAATTTTCTCACTGTGCACCTACAGGTTGTTGACTGTGAAATGACTTTAAAACAAGGACAGAGTTTGTATATATATGCTTTTTACAAATCAGATATCTAATTTGGAAAACTAGGATTGGTGTTTGCTATGGTGGTGTGTACTAACACCCGAGCCTAAAAAAAGTCAACACGGTATTTTCACATTTTTGGGTTGATGAAAAATGTGTTTTTTTCCTCATTGCCACTTTTTGGCCCACCATGATCCTGCACATACCCATATTCTAAGTTTCACTATTTTTATCTAACATGTTTGTTCACTATGCAGGTATAGGTGAAATTCTCATTGTTGAATTATCTATATTTGATATTATAGTATGTGGGGTGAAATGGGCTCCCACAAGGGTTCAGCCCAACATGTTGCCCTCTTGTGCTTTAAGAGGGATAGGAATAGGACTTCATCTCACTTGTGATTAGTTACACAAGTACACATCACTCATGATACTAAGCTAGTAGGTCACTGTCATAAATGACATATAGCTACTCAATTGTTTCACTATGAATTGGAGCCAGTGATCTTATGCATAGAAACAATCACAAAGACTATTCAAAGCATAGTCTTGTTGATAACATGATGACAGTGTTTTAAAAGAAGGAAAGAACAAAACCATGAATGCAAGTTTTTATCCATGTGTGATGGAGCAGCAAAGAGAAAGGTAGTCTCATATTGAGGTTACACTGGAAAAAGAACTTGTCACTCATGACATTGAGTAGATAGGCATATACAAAAATAAGGGCTTCAATACAAGCTTGATGCAAAAACCACAGGTACGCTATAAGGTTTAGCATGAGAAGTCAAGTATCAATGCAAATTCTATGTGTATACTAGCTTGTTGTCATGAATGAGAAACTTTTACAATGCATTTTAAGGTGAAGATTTTTATTTTCCAATAATTTAAGATATGAGCATGAATGATGCAAGGGGACAGTGAATCACAATGAGGAAAGGTAAGGCCTATGTGTCACAAAGTCGTATATAGGGGACTATACAGTCCTATAGAAAGACAGGCTATCAATATTTCCAGGTGCACAATAAACAGGCTAGAAGCACATGATAACAGTAATCCCTATGATAGAAGATTAGCAATCCTCTCATTTTGCAATGGAGGCTTTTGATACAGTAACAATGTCAAAAGGGACAATTATTCCTTGTTTGTGTTTCACATCATTTACAAAAGCAAGTTGTGAATTTGCTTCTGTTTCAAATATTGTGAAGGCATTAAATCTCGCAAACAAGTGCCTGTATGAATGAATAACATCAATAAGCATACCATCTAACAGGTTTTCAAAAGTTATAAGGTAGAAGTGTCAAGGTTTTAGAGTGAACACTCAAATTTCCTACAAGTAACTTATTCATTTGTAGATTCAAGCATAAAAGAAGCAAGCCCAAAATATCTGTGAAAGTGTGTATCATAGCAAGGTTCCATTCTCTTTTATTTTTCTAAAGGTAGAGTAAGAGTGAGGAATGAGGATGTAAAGGTAAGAATTAGTGTGTACATGATCGAAACCCTCATATATATGCTTAAACCTGGAGGTCGAGCTCAAGTTCTTCATGGAGTTTTTTCAAGGAAAACACAGAAATTGGATTGAAGGCTTGGTCGTGATAGGTATAAAGCCTAGAACAAGGGAAAGAAAGGAGATTCAAAGCCCTCAATGATAGCACAAAATAAACCCAATATGCTTCTAACCAGTGCAAGACATAAAGAAATTAAGGCTTTCATCTTAATTCATGAGTAGAACGATGAAGGAAATATGCAAAAACAAAGCATTTTCATCTGTTTTCTGCACATTAGAAGCTCAAGCAAGTGTTTCACTCACAGGTAACAAGAAAACAACATTGTTTACATAGAAAAAGAGTTTACCTGGCTCGACCTCAAGTTTTTCATAGAGTTGACTGCTAGAAATGAGTTTCATCAAACTCAGATGCAGGAAGACATAGTGGCGCCTCACAGAGAGTAGAAGCTCCCAAAACAATGAAAGTGTAAAATGAATAGTCAACTTATGTTTTACGGTTCTTTTGTGCCCTAAAAAATTCAATCCCACTTAAGGAATTTTATGCCTTTATTTTAAAAAATATTTGCATAACTAATGCCCCGATACAAGTGTGCCTTCCTTGTATATGTCACAAGACAATAATCCAAATGTCCCCTCATGAAGTAGTTCAAAGATTTCATGTTTTCAAAGGTATGATCAAATAATCCTTTTGTATATATGGGAGACAAACACATGGTCAAATGTAAGAGCCTTTGTTTTTTTTTTTTTTGTAGCAAGTGCAAATGTAAGGCTTTATTTAAATGATGGTTTATAAATCATTTAAATAATGTTATAGTTGCAAAATAAAAATAATAGGCCATGTGCTTCCTATATATGGTCAAAGGAGATAGTTGAAGGTTGTTTATGGTTTATGACAAGCATATAGGGAAGTTGGAGTTGGTTATCCAACAAGTGGCAAGAATATAGGGGGTGGTTTTGACTAATTTTAAAGGCTTTGGAGAGTATCTAGGAGTAGTTTTAAATGCCTTTCTAATAGGTGAGGTCAAGGCTTGACCTTTTCTTCACCTTTGATCCTTTTTGGAGGTAGTTTGGGGGCTATTTTTTAGGATTTATTGGTGTGTACGACCAAGGGAGTTGGAGGATTCCTATCTTTGTGCAAGCTTCTAAAAAGCATAAAGCAACTTCAAACATTAGCTTGAATTTAGTTCTTTTCTTTTTCCAGCAAACATCGTAACTCATTTTGGAGTTTCCTTTCAACAAGAAATAGTATTGTAACTCTTTTACAAGCATGTATAGTAGTGTTTCGCCTTTCTAGATCAATAAAGTTAAGAAAAAATTTCCTTCTCAGTTTATGTTTCATTGAGTGTGTTTGGATGATTGATGTAATTACTTGTGAACTATCTTATTCCTTGTTGCTATGTCTCATTAGGAGCACCTTTAGGCAGAAGAAATATGTATGTTGCAAGTTACAAGTTATGTTGGTGATACAAAAATATTTAAAGTTGTGAAGAGAGTATACCATCCTTCTAGGATTGTGAGTATCATAGCTTTCTTATGAAATATTTATGCAACAACACACACACATTGTGTTATGCATGCCAGCTTTGGTATTGGTTGAAATTGTGTGTTAGGCAGTTGTGCAAGCTTAGATAATCATTTGATGCATCACTCTAGGAATTAGCTTTCATTTTCATGAAATTCTACCCTTTTCCCAACAAGTAGTTTAGGTGAGTACCATAAGACCCAGCTTTCTCTGGAGGTTTTTTTCTACTTTAGGTGACCCATAGCCTTAAAAAAGTCCCCATGTTTATCCAATATGCTAAGTTTCCAACTTAGAAAGGGCGCAATATTAGGAGACTACATATATATTTAGAATCTACAATCAAAATGTCACAAATCACTAGTTTGCATCATCTTCAAATTCCTATAGTTTAGTAGTTATAGGTGCTCGAAAGTGAAGATTTAATTAAAAGAATTCATTTTAATGTCCAGTTTGGCCAAAAATTGTAAACCAGTATTTTGGGATCACCCTTAATAGTGAGGGGGAGCCCCAAATAAATTCTGAAAGATCACCACATTGACAGCCTAAGATGTCTTATATTTTCCTCCTTAAAACCACATTAGAGTTGAAGAAGTAGATCTTACTTTTATCATAATTAATGCATTGGCAAGAGGCCTCAGCATAGTTAGACAAACACTTTTTCAAGCATTTAGCTTCAACCCCAAAGGCGGCACCCTTGTCATGCCCATATACTTTTGTCTATGATATAACCTTCATCAAATCAACATCTTTACTACCCTTTAATTCCATCACTGTATCAATTTATTTGGCTATAATGAGTGTAATATTATTTCATATGCATTGATGCTAATATTGTATCTAAGTGCTTACATAATTATCATATGGTGATACCATTTCCTTTATTTTATTCTTTACAATGCATACTTATCACTTTTCTATATTGGGGAAACCTTGTTACATATACCTTCATGATTGTCTCCAACTTGTATGCTTACATGGTGATATATTTTGTAATTTTATATAATTTAGCAAGTTTATATATTTTTCTCCTCTCTTCTAATTCCTTACATCCTTTATATGCAACTAATTGGAGGACTCCTATATCTTGTTATTGTTCCTTTGTGTCTTGTGTTGTGTAGTAATAGTTTTATATTCATTCCCACCTTGAGGGGATAATTTATCAAACTATCCACAAATACAAATATTCATTATACATGATTTGAGTCCTTTTGCATTTTATTTGCATAGTTATAAATTTGAATATAATTTTTTTGTTATGGTTAGAATCTCTTTGTCTTCTCTTGTGTTCTGTAATTTTAATATTTTCAAGAATAATTTCTTTGAACAAGTTGTAATTAATGATTATCTAAAACTGTGTGGTAGAAACTACTTATTGTGTGTTTTTCTCTATTTTTCAAGTTTCAGTGGAACACTCATGACAAGAAGAATTAAAGATTGATCTATTACTTACATGGAATATTGTCATTTAGAGCACATCTAAAAATATTCAATTACATATTGATTGCTTATTTTATATTGATGGGCATCCACCTTGAATTTTACATACATGTCAAAGTGAGGATAAATTTAATGTTGAAAACTGCATAGATACACCTTTTTTATTTTATGTTTTGGATCCACTTTGATTAGAATGCCATATATATAATAGTCAACTTACAAGTCATATAATTGTGCATGAATTGGATCATAACATACCAAATATTGGTTCCTTGCATCTCTAATCCCTATATTTCCATGCTAGATCAGATTCCCAATTGCAAACTTGACCCAAGTTACTTATATAGCCATAGACATAATACCTAAACTCTTAAATTTCAAAATTTAAATTCTTATCTTTCCAACCACTTCACTCAAAGCTATTGTAAATTGACTTAGTGCACAGTATATCATGTTTGTTTATTGCAATTAAGGATATTCACTCATTCATTTGAAATCATCTAAGAATTATCAAGGAACATGGTAGGGTATTATTGATAGAGCATTTTAATAACATTTATTAAAGCATTGTCAAAACACATAATCCTGAGTAAATTGCATGCTTGCTTTTCTGTATTCAAATGTTTTTAAAAGCTATAAAGTCAACCCAATGGGGCTTACAAAGGTGAACATGGCCATTGCAATATGACGCATTCCCCAAAGGTATTTGTGACCAACACCTATTATTACAATAAGTAGACATAAAAAATAAAGGTAAACATGTACTTTAAAACACCTCTCATAGATTTACATCCATGCACATTACTTTAAGTCAACACACACAAAGTTCAAATTCACAATTGCAAGCATGAATTTGGGTAAATAATAGTCAATTTGTAGAATTAGAGATCTTCATTTAAGTCAATAATAAAAATCTAGAAGTGTTAAAGTTATTTTTAATTATTTTTTCTTTCTTGTTATAATGTTGTCATAGTTTTGTAGTATGGCTATAATTAGATAGCTCTATCATTACTTTTGTACAAACATTTGAACCCTTTTAAAAGCCACTCTTTTACTCTTAATCGAAAAAAAAATCCCAAACAATAATGAATTGAATCCTAATGTCCACACATCACTTTTCCAACATTAATTATTGAACTAATTATTACATTTAACTTATTTCAATAAATATTTAAATAACACTATTTAAAAAATCTAAATTAATTGTTTAAGTACATCTATTTAATTAACTTGTTTCTTTGTGCCATTATAAAAATTTATGCAACCTGACCCACTTTTAATGAAAGGTCAAACTTATAAATAATGATTGAGTGCTCCAATCACTACAATTTATAATGTTGACTTAGGGAAAAATCCAAATTTGAAACACTTTATGAATACTATGCATACTTTTATTAAATATTAACGCAAGATAATGATATCATAGAAAGTAAGGAATATGTATATAAAAAAAGTCATTTAGTACCCTTTGAGTTGTTAGGTATAAGTGTGTTTTTTTATAAGCTCTTTGGATTCTTGGCCTTGGCATAATAATAATTTAGTCACTAGTTTGACCTTAGAGGATCACTTTAACAATTTTAAAAAAGCTATTAGCATTAAAGCAAACAAGCCAATAGCATCTTTTCCTTGCCATCACTAAAACTAGGCGCTGTTAGTCTTAGTCTACTTATAACTATTAATGATTTTCCTTTCTTTCAGAATTTAAAATAATAATAAAATGTTTAATAATATATTTTAAATTTATAATGATAAAAATTATAGAACTGAAATTGAAATTACATTAACCTTTTTTTTAGGCATTGGATTTCAACAAATAAGATATCATTGGAAAGCTAGAGATGAGCACTTTCCATTCACAACAGTTTTGAATAGATTTTTCGCCATTTTGTACCAGATATTTCAAGTCAAAGCTATCTTGTGCTAATTTCTTCAACATGTCATAACTTTCACCCTCTATTCTCCAATTTTTGGAAATGAATAGCCATTGGAAAGGTCTTGAAGAGAACTACACAACCATAAGACTTTTTTTTTCTATATTTTGTCTCAAGTTCATTTTGTAGCAAAATTTGTAATTTTGGCTATTTTGATCTTATTGAGCATTATATCTTGGAAAAGACTTAGTAAACAAACTAAATTATAAAGTACCATCCTTACAATTGTTATCCAATTTTCTCCAAAGTGGCCTAATAGCTACACCAAATAGTTTATTTGACCTATAAAAAAGATGAAAATGTTTTCAAACAAAAAATGCAATAGGATATTTCATCTTATTTGAGTCACAATCTTGTCTTTGAAGAAGGTTTCAACATTAACATCTAATGTCAAATACCTTATTTTGCCAAATATAAAAAAATTTCAAAAAGGCATTATGATTAAGAAGTTGAGTCTTCTTTGGATTAGGTCAATATTGAAAAGGTTTCTAAAAGGTCCTGACTTAGTCAAAGTGGTTTTATTTTTGTCAAAAAAAAGGAAAGCTTAATATTTTTGAAAGGACTGACATCTGCACCATGGAATGAAGTTTTGAAAAGGTCAAGGTTTATTGAGGAAAAGCTTTATTAGGGTTTCATGTATCCACATGCAGGCTAAAGGAGAGGATATAAGGCACGTTGTAGGGCATATATAGCATTTGCATGTAAAAAGTTTCCAAATCATGAGTAGGTGTCAAAAGGCTTTCAAGGTGAGTTACAACATGTTTTAATTCATATTGACATTTTTTCAGCATCTTAAAAATTCAGAGGAAAGGCAGTTTCATGCATGGACATGTGCATTAATGGAGATTAAGTCATGGAGATGTTTAGGGAGCCCGTGATATTCATTATTTTCTCTTCATTTTAGAAGCATGATCATGGAGGATTAAGAGAAATCCAAGTCTATTTTCTTTTTTTTAATCTCTCTATCGCTGCAATAAGGAGATGCTTGTAGTATTTAGGTCAAATACAATTTGGGCATTTTTTTCTATGAAAAGTGCATTGATGTTAAGTTTATATGAGGTTTGCATGACAAGAACCCACAGAGATACTCCGTGGAAATCATTTTTTCAAGTTTAATTAAAAGGGGAAGTAGAGTTTATTGAAGGATAGATGTCAGTTTGTAGCTTTTCTCTTGCTCTGGTGTGGGATGAAAAGGGGGTAGATTTCATGATAAAGGGATAGTCCTTTTAGTATGATATTCCAATGCATGAGATAGAGTTGAAAATTTAGAAGGACAGTCAAACCAAAGGTTGTAAAGAGCAGCAGCAATTTTGGAACTAATGGCAGCAATAAAATATATAAACAAAGTTTATGATAGTCTACAATGATAGCAGAGATGAAGTGCAGTCCAGAGAGGTGAAGATTGTGATAGTAAAGGGCACTAAAAAGAATGTAAGGTGAATAGGATAGTCATGGGACTGTCATAACCGTTCAAGAGGATAGTCATGTAAACATTTCTATGCCTATTTAAAGTGAAACCTGTGTAAGAAATAAAAGAGTATGCAAGGAAAGTCATGGCATCATGAGTGACAATTCATAGGGATAAAAGATCACCATTCCATGAAATTACAAAAAATAGACAGTCCTAACTTCATGGCTATGATGAAGATGATTGTACGCAAATTAGTCACTACAATGAATCTTTTTCCAAGCTAGGAGGGCAGTATTGATGTTGTGCACATTTCCATTTGCTTTGGTTGATCATGGAAGACCATCTACAGTAGTATGGCTTATGGTAGTTCTATCGAGGGTATTGATGAAGAAAAACAGACCCATGAAGACAAGGAAAGTCATGGACCAAGTTTTGAGTATAAATTTGATGACTATTAGGAAAAAGCAGTTAGTAGAACTTTTTAAGAGATAGTGACCTTGTCAATAATCTGTGACAGGAATATTAAAAAAAATGGCATTCATAATATAATGAATTTAACACTTACTATATGACAGTGCCAAGGGTATTAGAGGTTGATCAGTTAAAAGAACAGAGGCATCTTAGTGTTCCAAATGACCAGTATTGTTTTGTCATTTCTCTCTATAGAATATCTTGTTGATAAGGTTTCTTGTTATGTTTAAAATGATGGAGCAGTCATTCAAACGATAGTCAATGATAGGTTGTGCAATAGGTTGAAAGAAATTGAAGGCACCCTTCAGATGATAGTATTCTAAGGAAAGTGATGTAATTAGGGTCATAAAATGGTGAATTCATTTTCTCATTAAGTGGGTTATAAACTCTTCTTACTGTCAATCTTTTGTCAAGATATGAAGGCTTAGTTTAAATTCTATCAAGGATTATTGGATGTTCTAAATACTTCCAAAACACTTTGTAATCTTTTAGTGTTCAACATCCTAAAGGTGGAAATATGTGATAGAGTCTTCATTGGGCAGCGTACAGTCAAGTGATGCATATGAAAATCCTTATAAAGGAAAAACTCAGGACAACACCATAAAGTAGATATATGTGAGCTACAACATGGTCCAAAACATGGAGTAATCAAAAAGGGGACAGTCCCAAGTTAACTATGACAATATAAATGAATCTTCACGGGTTTATTTTCGATGAAATAACCAAAAGTTCCTTATCAACCATGAATTCTTATAGCCCTAATTTGTTCTACATTAAGAGGACAATGATCAAGAAAAAAGAGTGAATGGTGATAGTCTCAAGAGAAGAATTATGCATAATAACATGGCTGACAGGCTGAGCACTTGATGGGGAGCTTTCTTCTAAACATTCTCATGCAGTGAATTATGGAACCAACTCACCATTTTGTGATACTATTGAAGCTCCTAATAATTCTTATGATGAAATGGGAGATATTATTAGATCTATGAGGCTAGCTAGAAATTAAATAGGCATGACAGTTATAAGAGGTTGAGTAGAAGACAAAGCGCATGAATTTGTAGCCAATGCAAATGGAGCAGTTGGGTATTTTAACAGGAAATAATGAGATTATATCTTCATTCTATGAATCTGGTGCCATGAGGAGTTTTCCTTAAATTTTGAATGCTCATTGTTATAAAGTAGTCAATGATGAATGATAGATAGCGACAAAATGGCTGAAGGTTTAAGGAAAATCAAATGACTATGAAAGAGGGGTTATGAAAAAGCAACAGTCATAGTCTAATGATGACTGTCACAAGGAAAGTGTCAATTGTCAGTAATAAAGAAGGTAGAAGTAGGTTAAATTGGAAATTCAAATGTTAAAGCTCATCCAATGAATACCTCATTCCCCTACATGTTCAAAGAGAATAATGTGGTTCGGTTCTATTGATGTAGAGCTTATTCTTCATGGTTTTGTTGACAATCAGAGCCTTGATGATCTAAATTATTCATTGAGCCTAATATGTCTTTGGAAAACCCTATTGATCATTAATTAAAAGGACTTCAATCAAAGTTAAAATATTCAAAAAAGGCAGGTTATAGGAACAAAGACATTGACTCTGGAAGTGTATTTGGATTAGTGCAATAAGCTAGAATCATTTAAGATTTTGAATGCACCAAATAAGATGACATTAGAGACTATTTTACTTGATGAAGGTTCATTTAGAGGGTACAAAATGGCATATTATGAGGGTATGCAGGATCATCATGGAAAAAACAGGCCCTTAAGTGGCAAAAAATTCAGAAAAATCAGTGTTAGGCAACTTGATTTAAAAATTTGAATAAGTTATCTATATTATTTCAAAAATATGTAAGAATAGAATCTATAGAAAATTGAATGTAGTTTCTAAAATACTGGGTTTATTTAAAAATAAATAAAATCTATTTGGTGAAAATTTGAAATTTCAATGTAGTAGTACTTAAATTTCAGGGAAAAATAAGAAGTAGGTGTTTGTCTAACCACCCTAACCATAATAAAATGATAATATTTTTTATAAGATTTTATATATAAGTAGATGACTTATGTCCGATGTGATGCATATTTTTTTGTAATTTTCTTCCAAGTAAATAATTAATTATGAATTTTTTATTACAACTTTTAAAAAATATAAAAACTTGTATGTCTAACCACCTTAACTTGGTCAAAACTTCATGAAATTTAATTTTTCTTTTTTCAATCCTATAGTATATGAAGCATAGAATGTGACACATGTTTTAGATTCAAAAAAATTGATACCGTTTGAAAGTTATAGATGTTTTTCAATCAGCCTATTGATCAGGACTTTAGTCGTAATTCTAATAGAAAATAAATTAATTTTTATTTATTAAATTCAAATTAAAGCATAATTTATATTGGTGGAAAGCTGAGAATCTCCTCTAAAAACCCTTTTCATTTCATCAATTTTGGGTAAAAAAAAGTCGTCAGCCACTTACCCTACAAATACCCATAATATTTCCATTTTTTGGCCCATAATGATCCTGCACATACCCATGAAACTAGTCACCAATAGTTTGATAACAAAAGAGGACTATTATAGTGAATCAATTGAAAGGTTTTCTTTGAAAATGATAATTATAGATCATAAGACAATGAAAGAATATTCATATTATGAGAGGACAGTGTTGGAGTGTTTAAAAGACACTATGGATTGTATATCATCAATGATTGTACTGTCACTTCATGATAGTTATTTCTAATGTATGACATTTGTAAAAAGCAGATAAAATGTAAAGAGACCCTTGATGATAGTTCATAGATGAGTTTGGGAGTGAATGGTGATATTATCAAGTACACAAAGGTCAAGTGATTCAAGAGTGACAAGGATCAAGACAAAAGGTGCTATGACAGTGTGACACAAATGTCAATCTCCTACTCCTTGAAGATTTCCCACATCCTCCTAAGGTATTTGATCATTTCTAAACAAATTTCACATGCTCTATAAACAATTGAAGAACAATATAGTAGTTGCAAGCATTAAGGAGGAGGTTGAGTGAGCTTTCCAACAAGTTGGAGCATATTTAGGGAGTTGTTTGACTCATTTTAAGGCATTGGAGGGTATTTAAGAGTTGTTTTAGGGGTCTTAGTTGCTAGATAAAGTCAAGGAATTTTTCAGCACTCAAACAACCTTTTGGAGTAGTTTAAGGGGCTAAAAAGTAGGCATTATTGTTTTGGACAACCAAAAGAGATTGACCCAATAAGATGAAGTGAAGGCTTATCTTTTTCTCTTCCACACATCTTGCTATCTTCTTCTAAGTTGTTAAATAGCTAAAGGCAAGCTTCAGGAGCAGATTTTAGGGCTAGTTCTTTTCTCTCTAAGAATTGTATTATATCTATTTTGAGTTCTTCCATTGCTAGAGCAGCAGATTGTAACTCATTTTTAGACTTGTATAGCTATGTAAGCACCTTTTATATTAATAAAATCAAGTTTTCCCTTCTCAATATTCTATTTTTTGTGTGCAACAAATGATTGATGTACTATCTTGTGATTTATATGCAAATCATTTAGTGTATGTCTCATATATAAGTACCTTCAAATAGAAAAAACTCATATTTAGTGTAGGTTATAGGTTGTGGTTCTCGTTTAAAGAACCATTAAGTGTGAAACATTTCTTTTCATGATGAACTGTAAAACTTAAACCTTCCTATGAAACACTTATGCATTGATATGTGTAATTTTTGAGTTGTGTGAGAACCAATTGAATTATTAAGGGAATTGTGTGTTGAAATAGCACTGTAGGATTTGAAAAAATCATTTGGTGCATCACCTTTAGGAAAAAGTAGGTTCATTTTCATGTTTCCTTCTTACTCTTTTCCTTAGCAAAGTAGTAGCATAGGTCTAATTAGGTGAAGTTCCAAGGGAACCAGTCCTCTCTGGAGGTTCTCTTATGTCATAGGTGACACACAAACTTGGAAGAGATCTAATGCTTCACTAGTAAGCTAAGTTTTTGCAGCTTAGCAGGGGTGCATACTTAGGGGATAACATGAGTAATTAGTTGTCATGTTGATTATGACACTTTGTTGGCTATAGTGGGCATTGAATCCTCCCACACAGTTTGGACCAAGATTTGGGAGATGTTTAGAGACCCTCATGTTTCTACATTCCCAGATGATCCTATTGCAAATTGCCTCATTCCACTTCATGATATAGATAATATACCATATGATGCTGAATCTTTAAAGGAGCTTAAGTATTATGCACATCTTGAACGTTCAGATGACACAAAGACTTCTCTTGCTTCTCATCCTCATGTTGAGATTACATCGACATCACCTATTACAGATTTAGATTATAGAGATGCTTCTTCGAGAGCCTCTAGTGATACATTTCAACAGGATCATTTATGTCCTTTGGATTCAGTTCATTAGGACCAATTTCTACGAGAAATCTCTTGTTTGTTTGTAGAGTCCCTCATTCTGGATCAAGATGAAACTACTAAGGAAATATGACTTCTCTTTGACAACCACTCTTTTTTCCTTGCATCTGCTATTGCTACTTTAGAGTCTAGAGTTGCTTCTTTGAAAGCTTGCAATGAATTCTTGTAGCAAGATATATAGTCTTCATGATTTAGCTTGGGATAATCTCTTCACATGTATTTCAAACTTGTTTATGGAGACACATATTATAGATTTGGGATACAACATTGAGTGTATTCATCTTCTCTTTGATGAAGATGATTCTTCTTCAATTGTTTTGAGGGAACACTATGACCCTCTTGTTAATTCTCTACATGATCATTCCTTACAGTTTGACATGAGTGTGGATACTTTGGATCATCATTTGGAGAAGACATATTTAGAGGAGATACATAAGTTTTTTACTTATGTTCTACATCAGTCTCTTAGAGATCCTAATTTGTTATCTTCAATAGTATGGCCTAGAATTCCTTATTTGATTGTGATATCTTTCAACATTGACATTGGGATACTTGATACAACTTTAGAGACTTCATACATCTTGTACTTTCTTCCTACATATTTCTTTTAGGGCTTGGCACATAGCATGCATACACCTTTGGTTTGATTTCTTCCTGAGGGGAGGAATTTTGTTTGACAATCACGGACTATATTCTCCATAAAGTATCAAGCAATGGCCATTGGACCTCTTTAGGGGGGCTACTTATTCCTTCTTTTCTTCTATCTCTGTTTGTGGGGGGTGCTTCATCTTCCTTCGAGGGCATTTGATATGTACATGGGTACCTAAAATAGCCTCATTAGTCGATACCCATAATATTTTACATCCTCATAAGCTATGCTTAAGGGAGGTGTTGTTGTAGGTTTTTATTTTCCTAGTGGGTTAATTTATTTTCCCTTAGTCCTAGTTTTTTTTCTACACTTAATAAAGCTTTCTTAGGATAATAAAGTGAGTTTATTATTTAATAACTAGTAGATAAGTGATGAGGTGTCTCCTTAAAGGGTGGAACTACTTTCCACTTTTGTTGGCATCCTCCACTTTTGGTGGTCCATCTCCACTTTCTATGGTTGACTCCTATTGGTTGGATTTTCCACCTACCTCCTCTCCTAAGTTTTAGCTTGTATTTTCATCCATTCATGCATATTTGCATTGTATCTATTCAGCTTGGAAGCTCTTAATGCAATTCTATCATATTGACATTTTATAATCTCTCGGAGTTCTCGTGTGCATTCTTTATGCTTTTCCAGTTTACATAGCTTTGATTTTCTTTTAAAAAGTTCCTTGGGTTATTCAATCTATTTCAGATTTCTAACACCAAGACAACTTCCAGAAACAATGCTTTGTGACAAGTGTATAATATTTTCCCCTTCTTAGATCTGTTAGGGGTTTATTGTTTCTATTAGTTCTATGTTTCATCTACCTGATCCATTCATTACATGTTATGAATGAATGCATTTGGTATTTTTAATCTTTCTCCCAAAACCTTTGTTCAGTTAGTTTTGTCACTATTTTTGTTAGGAAACTTTGCAACATTTTTTATGACATATTTATAATGATTTAGATTCCACAAATCCGAAGGGAAGTTATGGATTCTATTAGTGTTATGCTTTAAATTGAAGATGCAAGTGTTACATTTCATAATTGGGATCTTCAGGTATTTTTCATTTGTCTCCCAAGAGTGTATTTCAGTCATATTTACCACATCCACATACAAAGGAAATTTGTAGATATTCCATAGAATTGACTCACCTAAGGGTTGAAAGTTAATTCTATCTTGGAGGATCTCATTTCCTGAATGAAATATAAAATAGGTAGGTTCATTACACCCCATTTTAACATTTCTATTTATATGAAGTTTGGTGAAACATTCCAAATTTAGTATAAAACCCTGTGTGTTTTGAACCCCTACCCTATTTTTCTATGTTTCATTTTGGTGAACCTGAGTATTTGAACATTCTAATTTCTGATTTGGAGTGCATTCAAAACCTAGATCTAGGATTTGAATTAATTCATTGCATTTGGAGCTTCTAAATTTGGCATAAAGTTGTCTTGCATTTTAGGTATAAACTTGCATTTTGCATTCATTTTAAATCTAAAAATTCAACAAAAATTGCATAATATTAGATTGATTTTGCATAGTATTTACATAATAGCATAATTTATTCACTTAAATTAGAAAATTGGATCACAATTGCATTTAAAAATAGGTCACTTTTGTTGTCATTTAGCATCATTTTACACTTGCATTCAACTCATATTTTCTAGATTTATGAAACTGCCCATACTAGTTTGAAACCCAGAATAGAGAACACATAGAACACCACAAAAATTACATTTTTCATTTTTAAAAACCATACATAGAGATCCACTCACCCATGGGAAAATGAGTCCTTCAGGGCTTATAAAAACTAACCTTTTTGAGCTTTTTTGTGGTTTTTTGCACTTCCCAAATCTATTCGTAACCAATTGTTTCATTCTTGAAAATTTTCAGGAATTTCTATTTTATGCATCAGGGTTAAATCATACATTTAGTGTAGCCATTTTTAATCATTCCAAAATTATTTTAGTAAGTGAAAACCAATAGATCTATGGGGAAAATGTTTACATTCCTAAAGCTTTACATAATATGGTTAAAAGTACTTTTAACTTTTGGGTACACTCTATTTACATTCTTCAAGCTTTGCATAAGTTGGATAAAATTACTTCACTTTTATGTATTCAATGTTTACATTATTGAAGCTTTGCATAAGTTGGATAAAAGCAATTTTCACTTTTGGGTACACAATGTTCACATTCTTGAAGCTTTCCATAGGTTGGATAAAAACACTTTTTGCTTTTGGGTACACAATGTTTACATTCTTGAAGCTTTACATAAGTTGGATAAAAGTACTTTTCAGTTCTGGGTACACAATGTTTACATTCCTGAAGCATAGCATAAGTTGGATAAAAATACTTTTCATTTTTCGGCACACAATGTTAGTGTCTTTCCTTTCCATTTATATGCCAAGAAAAATATCACTAATAAGCATGTTAGTCATTCTTCAAACATCTCTCCCACATATGAGAATGTTTTAGTGAAAGAGAATACAATAGTCGACAATCATGACATCAAATTTGGCCTTCTCCCAATATATCTCCTATTTGTGAAGAAGATATTTTGGTATTAAAAGATCCAATCAATGAGAGTTATGAGAATCCTATTTTTTTCTCTTCCCGTACCTCTCCCACTTGGGAAGACATTGTTGGATACAAGGATGAAACCATTGACACGTCCCCTAATATCACTTTTCCTATTTCTCCTATTTGTGAGAATGATTTGATACAAGAGAATTTAATCATTAATAAGCAAGAAAATCCAACCATTGATGACTCCCCTACTTGTGATGAAGTTAATTTAGAAGATCCAACCATTTAATGTCATGAACATCTAGTTTTTTGCTCTCCTAAAAAATATCTTACTAGGGAACATATCATGATGAAGGAAAATGACAACATTGACAATAGTAATGTGCCTTCATTAGATGAATATGATGAGGTAACATTATACTCTCTTTCGCTAAAACATCATCAAAATAAGGATAAGCCTTTTGAGGTTATTAACATTAGATATCCCTTAAGTCTTCCTACAAGTCCTCTAATTATTAGACCTCCTATGTCATCTCCTAATCCACTTCTTACCCTCTACCCACCCTCACACAAACACCAAGTTCAAAACAAACTTGTGCTTATCCGAAGACCACCTCAACACAATATTTTGCAGCAACCATGTTATAATACCATTTCTCACAGATATAATCCAAGAAACTATAGGAAAACACAAACAACTACAACATCCCTTCCATAACCTCAACCATATCTCCCACTTGCACCTAAAATATTGCAGTATAGTGGAAAGGAGTATGATCTTGTAGTACAACTCAAAAACCCTCCTAATATTTATTTATGGGATCTTATTCAAGCCTCACCTAGTTATAATAGCATGCTTCAAATGGCTTTGCAACAAGTTGTGATTCCTCCTAGTGCAAACCCAAATGATATAGCAGCCCTAATTCAAGGAATGAATTCAAACATTGTTCTCCACCAAAGTGAGTTATCTCCTTTGGAAGTGCAAAAACAAAAATGAAACTTTCATGATAATAACTCTTATTAATAGGACCAGGATAAAGAGAACCCTTGTTTACAATGGATCGGACTAAGATTGAACCTGATTATTTATCTATTTGTTGATTTTATAATGTAGGAAAACAACCACTCGGTGTAATCTTGTTTTGGGTAGACCTTGGATTCATGAGACCCATGCAAGAGGAAATAAGATCAAACAAAAAAAAAAAGTTACAAAGATATTACAAGATGATTGGGGATTGTTAGATTTCACACCTAAATTTGATGGGAAACCTAAGATTATAAAATTAAATTCAAAAAAGGAGAAAGAAGTTTCCATAGTATAAACACAAGCTGAGTCATCCAAAGCACATGAGTCTACAACCTTTAGCAAAGAAGAAAGCAACAGTTACACATCCACATATGAAGAGTGTGATCATGAGTATCCACCAAATCTAAAATATATGGAAAGACTTGATGGAAGAGGTTATAAACTTTTGAAATAACTTGGTTAAAATGGAAAAGGATTTGGTGCTAGAGAAAAAGGTGTACATGTCCCTATAGAGCCTAACACACAAGAAACAACTATTGGTCCTAGTTATTTTCCTACAAAAGAAACAAAAGCATCAAATAATCCTTCACTTAATATCAACATTCTTAATTAAGATTCTTCTAAGACAACTTTAACTTTGGTGCATCTTGAACTAATAGATACTACATATGGGAATATCTCATTAAATATGAATAAAATCGATACTTTGTCTACTCATTATAGTCAATAACATTAGTTTTTGCTCCTTGTCATGTGGTAGTTGTAGTATCATAGAATATTCACTACCATGCATGAGGGTATAAATTTGGCTTTATGTAAACATATTTCCTTCTCACAAGGAGCATCATATCATCATCCATTTTTGGCTCACTTTTTTCCCTCTAGGTAAAATGGGTTAGGTAGCCTTGTCCTATTATGGCACTTGTCATTACCTCTACTAAGCTAGTCGAGTGCATTCCATGTACATATAAGAGCAATCTTGGGATGCAAAGAATATGCCTTACGTTGTCTCGCATGTGACATACTTTCTTTCTATGTTATCTTTAATATTGCATTTTGAGGGAAACCCCTCCTTTATATGACATAGTTCTATCTAGAAAACATATGCTTGACATATGGATTTCCAAACAATCTCTCATGTCATCTTTATTGTTAGCATTTATCATTGGCTACTTTAATGTAATTGCTCATGGCATGGTGCTTAGCATTTTATATAAAGTGGGGGCATACATTAGCATTATCATTTTAAAATTTTGACTATATCTTATGTTTTATAGTGTGGTAATCTTACTTCACATGATGTGTCTTCTTCTTGGTAGTGTCATTGGGTTTTATTTCTTACAAGAGTGTGACCTTTCTTGGCATACAAAATTCCTCTTAGTGGTGATGCTATGAATTGCATTCCCTAAGTTATGAATCTTTTATCCTAGACTTGTCAACTCTTGGAGACATTAGGTATGATCTTCCCTAAGAGGAGACCTTACATGAACTAAGAAACACCCCTTTGAACATGTCTTATCCTATTTACATTTTTTTCATAAGTGTTTAGTATAATGCAACTTGCTAACCTTGTGAAGATCGAAGTCACAACCCTTATTCATGGCCACAAAGCATAACACACCTTGCTTGGTGGTATTTTTTTTAATAAGTGTTTAGAATAATGCATCTTTCTATGCCTTATGAAGCTCGAAGTTCATATTGTGTGGTGCATTATTAAAGTTATCAGAGGTATCACTTTGGTATGGTTATGGAATCCTAATAAGATTTTCTCATTTGCGACTCTTGGGGGCTCACCTAGTGGATAATAGATTTCACTAGCTCGTATGAGCGTGCATTGTTGTTTGCATAATTGACAGCAAGTTCCACTTGTAAAATTTTTGGAAAATTAGATGAGGCTTGATCCACATCGAGTTGGAAAAATAGTTGAGGCTTCATCCACCCCTTTTCTTTCCCTTTTTCTTTCTTTCTTTCAGTCTTTGGCATTTTATGATTGAGTATATTGACATTCATGCATATATATGTTTAAAATAGGCATGTTTCTCCTTGTGCCTCTTTTGGCTTTGGCATGAGATCTTAGATCTTGGGGGCTTGATCACCCTCCTTGATTTTTGTCATCTTATCTTTCCAACAGTTGTACAATTAGACCTCTCTTGATTGTCTACTTTAGTGTGAGTTTGATGCAAGGTCATCCTCTTACTAAAGTGGGGGCTAAATGTAGTGTAGGAAAATGTATCCCTTTACATTTTTACACTTTTTTGGGCCCTCCTAATTAAAATGGACTTAATAATTCCTTAATGTAGTGTTGAAAAATATACTCATTTACATTTTTCACACTTTGTTTGGGCCCTCTTAATTAAATTGGACTTAATTATTCCTTAAGAAGCCCCTATTTTACATTTACAAGCCTAATAAATGATATTTTCCAAATGGGAAACCCGACAATAATTAATTCCAATAGATAACAATTTACCTTGAGCAATGTGTGTTCCAGGAATAGGGACCTTGGACCCATTTTCCCATGGGTGAATGAGTCCTCCCTAGGCCTTGGAACCCATTTAAAAAAAAAAAATTGGTGGTATTTTAACATCTCCAAATCCGTATTTCAATGTTGGCTTGTGATATTTGAATTTCAGGAAATTAAGGGTACATACCTAGGTGAGTGCAAGATGATGGGAGTCCAAAAAGTGGCGATATGATAAAAAAATGGTTGATGGCTTTTTTTATTCAATTTTGATGAAACGAAAAGGGTTTATTGAGAAAATTGGCAGATTTCCACAAATATAAGATATACCTTATTTTGAATTAAATATATAATTATTATTGATTTTCTACATGCATTATGACTAAAGTCCCGATTGATAGTCTAATTGTTAATATTTATAATTCTCAAATGATTTCATATTTTTCAAATTCAGAATATACAATACATTGTATGCTACCCATACTATAGGATAAAAAACAAAAAAAAATGAATTTCACAAATTTTTGACCAAGTTATGGTGGTCAGACAAAAAGGATTTGATATTTTTTAAAATTTCTAATTAAAAATTCATAACTAATTATTTACTAACAAAAAAATTACAAAAAAAGTATGGCACATCTAGGCATGTGTCCTCTACTTATATTGAAATTTTCAAAGAAAAATATTATTTTATCCTAGATTGGTTAGACATACGCTTGCTTTTTTTTCCCGAAAAATTTATTGCTACTGCATTGAAATTTTAAATTTTCACCAAATAGATTTACTTTTTTCCAAAAAAGGACTAGTATCTTAGAAACTACATTCAATTTTCTATAAATTCTATTGTTATATATTTTTTAAATTATGTCAATAAGCTATTCAAATTTTTATGTCGAGTTGCCTAACTCTATTATTTTGAACTTTCATTACCACTGAAGGGCCTAGTTTGGACCCCCACCATCCTACACTAACCCACCTATAAATACAAGGTTATTTAACTAAGTTTCACCTAGCATCTTTCAAGATTTACAAGATTACTTTGAAGAGAAATTTTAACAGAGAAAATTTGATGATCAAGAGCATTCAAGAGAAAATATATCAAAGATTTATTGTAGCAAGCAAGATCTATTCATCATGTCAAAGTTTTCTTACATCATGCATTTTTTTTGGAGCTAACATTGCGATGTGGATTTCAATATCAAGTTCAATAATTCAAATCATTATTCAAGAATCAAGATCCATATCCAATTCAGCCATTTCGTGCAAGTTGTATACCTTACAAGATCTCCATTATCAAGGTTTATTCAAGGGTTTGCTGAATTGCAACATTGTATTGTTCATTCATCATTCCTTTCATAATTTCATTATTCCATTCCAAGGTTTAATTACCAAAATGGGACTGTTTTACTAAGGAAAACCCCCATTCACTAGAAATAAACAATTTTTCCCCTATTGTGTATGTGCAGGTTCATAGGTTGATGAAAAGTTGAAGATCTCAAAAGTACAAAATGAATGTTGCATTTGTTGTCACCTTTATTGTCAAGATACAAAAACTCGGATCTCAAATTTATTTCTGACTGTCTGATTGTGAATCCCAGAGAATTTGGATGTGAAAACACATGAGCAAAGGACCTAGGAATAAATTTTGGAAACCCCTACAAAGACCCATTCACCCATAGGGAAATGAGTCCCAAGACAACTTCCAGAAATGATGTTTTGTGATAGGTGCATAGTATTTTCCCCTTCTCAGATATGCTAGAGGTTTATTATTTTTGTTATTCCTATTTTTCATCTACCTAATCTAGTTATTACATGCCATGAATGAATGCATTTGGTATTTTTAATCTTTCTCCCAAAATACATGTTTAGTTATTTTTGTCAATATTTTTGTCAGAAGGACACATTGCAACATTTATGATGACATGTTTCTAATGATTTACATTTTATAAATATGGAGGGAATTTGTGTATTTTCTTAGTCCTATGATTTAAATTGAAGATTCAAGTGTTACATTTCATAATTGGGATCATTAGGTATTTTTCATTTCTCTCCCAAGAGTGCATTTCAGTCATATTTATCTCATCCACACACAAAGGAAATTTATAGATCTTCCATAGAATTGACTCACCTAAGGGTTGAAAGTTAATTCTATCTTGGAGGATCTCATTTCCTGAATAGAATAAAAAATAGGTAGGTTCATTACAACCAATTTAGCCATTTCTATTTATAGTAAGTTTGGTGTAAGATTACAAATTTAGTATAAAACCATATATGTTTTGAACCCCTACCCTATTTTTTTAATTTTCACTTACTAATTGCAAAAACATGTCTTTAGACATTGAAAATTCATTTCAAACCTTTGGATTAGATGCCTAAGGAAAATCCAATCCAAAGGCTTTGAGATTTCTGAATTTTAGGGTTCTTTTGTACCCTAAAACATTTGATGCCACTTAGGGTGTTTTATGCCTTTTTTTTAAAACATCTTTGCATAACTAATACCCTGATACAAGTGTGCCTTGTATATGTCACAAGACAATAATTGAAATGTCCCCTTATGAAGTAGTCCAAAGATTTCATGTTTTTAAAGGTATGATCAAATAATCCTTTTCTATATACGGGAGAAACACATGGCCGAATGTAGGAGCCTTTGTTTTTGTTTTTGCAGCAAGTGAAAATGTAAAGCTTTATTTAAATGATGTTTTATAAATCATTTAAATAATGTTATAGTTGTAAAATAAAAATAATAGGCCATGCCATGTGCTTCCTATATATGGTCAAAGGAGATAGTTGAAGGTTGTTTCTGGTTTATGCCAAGCATATAGGAAAGTTGGAGGAGGTTATCCAACAAGTGTCACGAATATAGAGGGTGGTATTGACCGAGTTTAAAGGCTTCGAAGAGCATCTAGGAACAATTTTGAATTCCTTTATGATAGGTGAAGTCAAGGCTTCAATTTTTCTTCACCTTTGAGCCTTTTTGGAGGGAGTTTGGGGGCTATTTTTTAGGCTTTATTGGTGTGTATGAACAAGGGAGTTGGAGGATTCCTATCTTTGTGCAAGCTTCTAAAAAGCATAAAGCAACTTCAAACATCAGTTTGGAGTTAGTTTTTTTCTTTTTCCAATAGACATTGTAACTCATTTTGGAGTTTTCTTTCAGTAGGAGACAATATTGTAACTCTTTTATAGGCATGCATAGCAGTGTTTCACCTTTTTAGATCAATAAAGTTAAGCAATTTTTCCCTTCTCAATCTTTGTTTCATTGAGTGTGTGGTAGGGAGGTTGGATGAAACAATCACAGTTTCATGCTCTAAGTCTTGTTGGAAGACTTCTAAGGTGTCTCTCTCCACCACTTCAACCTATAGGACCTTTCTTTACTTAGGATCCCCTAGTTTTTCCTTGCCAACCCCAACTACCAATAAAATTCTTCCTACCAAGTCCACCTTGGTACAAACTTGCAACTCTACACTTAGCCCTTAATCCATCCTAAAGACTACAATCCTCCAAAATCTTGAATTTAACCTTGCAGGGGTGTGGAGGTATTTCTAATGAATGCAATCCATCCTACTGTGGTTCTTGAAGGTCCATCTGACTCTATTTCTTGGTCACTTCCACCAAACCCTCATTTAGGTCTTAAAAGGCTACTAGCCCCAATTAGGCCTCCTTCTCCGAGAAAATAGGTTAGTTCTCAAAAATTTCCAAAGAACACCTCAATCTTTTCTTGGGATTCCTACTTCATTTTCCCACCTCTCAAATATTTTTGGGGTCTTGGGTCTCAGCTGTCTGTACAACGCCCTAACCTGAAAATGTGAAAAACTAGGTCTTTTAAACCCTTTCCTGGCTTCTTTCAAACTATCAAGTTTTCCTCACATCAAATGAATTGATGGAGCTTCCTCCTCCATACTATATCATGGCAAGACACTCATTTTTATTCTCCAAGCAGTGATTTGTCAAAAAGTTGACACCCCTGCAATTTAAGTGCTCTGCACTAAGGTCTTCCCTAGCCGGACTCTTTCCTGGCTCGCCTAGGGCAAGACTTTCCCAACAGCTCCTGTACTCTCAAAGAACCTAAACCCTACAATATTTACAACCATGGAGTCTAGTCACTATTCCCAAAGGGTCATACAATTTGTACGGTGGGAAAGTGAACTAACACTCCATTTTCACAAAATTGTTTGGTTCATACTAGCAATAGTGTAGAAACAAAACTATTTACTGTTTACAAATAATGCTGAAAATGAATTAGGAAACTATCTACATGCCACACAAAGCTTGAAGGATAGCTACACTACATCCTACACTAATTACAGTGCCCTATTCAATCCATTAAAGCATCACTTCAAGAAAAAATCAGAAAATTAGCACACAAACACAACTGTTTTCCTTGAATTCACAAAAATTCAAGACAATACAAGTTTTTCCAACCCTGCTACAATGCTGAGGCCTTCCATAAATAGGTCACCTAAAATAGTTATCTCTCCCTTGGGCTCTCCTTGGCTGCTTGTAGCTCCCATTGAGCATTATTTGCAAAAATTGAAAAGAAACTCCTAAAAATCCTTAAAGGTCAAAACCTTACTTGTGCAAAAGCCTTAGGCCTATCCATTGGTCAACATGACCTTCATCAGATGATCAACACCCAAACAAAAATTCTATTAAGGCTTACATCCAAATGAACTAAGTTTTATTGCTTAGTTGAACTAGACAAGACTATCCTAGACAACCTGTGAGATAACCTATGGGTGCTCTTGCACCAGTGTGTTTGGATGATTGATGCAATTACTTGTGAAGTATATTAATCCTTGTTGTCGTGTCTCATTAGTAGCTCCTTTAAGTTGAAGAAATGTGTATTTTGCACATTATAAATTATGTTTGTGATACAAAAAAATTTACAGTTGTGAAGAGAGTATATCATCCTTGTAGGACAGTGAGTATCATAGCCTTCTTATGAAATATTTGTGCAACAGTATACAAGTATTAAGTTGTGCATGTTAGCTTTGTTATTGGTTGAAACTATGTGTGTTAGGTGACTATCTAAACTTAAATAATCATTCAATGCATCACTCTAGGAATTAATTTTCATTTTCATGTTTCTTTCTACCCTTATCTCAACAAGAAGTAGTTTAGGTGAGTACCATAAGAGCCAACTTTCTCTAGAGGTTATTTTCTACTTTAGGTGACCCACAGCCTTAGAAAATTCCCCATGTTTCTCCAATATGCTAATTTTTTCAGCTTAGTAGGGGTGCAATATTAGGAGACAATAGTTTTTCGCACACCCGATGGGACAAGTGTGATAAAATTTGCATCACAATATTGAGAAATTTGGTGTTTTTCTCTGTATTATCAAGCTTTGGAAGCAGTTAAAACAACACCATGGTGACTCCAATCATATATTAGCTAGTTTCAACAATTTGTATAATTGCAACTAAATGAGTGTTTCAAGGCCTTGTTTTGTATTTTCAATCCAAGCTTGTTGTTTAGACTTTCCTATACTTCATTTTTTACCCTTGCAATGTCTAGTTATCAACACTATAATGGTTATTCTCCTCCATTTCATGAAAATTTAAGCTTTTGGCCTCAAAATAACACTTCTCCTCATTGCAATCATTACCAACAAAAGCATTTTCAAACCGCTCTTGCTTATCCTTGTTTTCAACCTGTTCATGCCTATAGTTAGCCTTGTGAAACCTATTATGCTCCAAATCAAATATGCAACCTCCGTATTCAGTCCCAAAATAATACTAATTTGGGTAGCATTAAGAATTTATTGGATTTCCAAAGGAAAATTTCAGAAATAGATAGAGAAACATAGTATAATATGCAGTAGGAAGAGCTTACTCATCAAGCTCATATTCATCAAAGGGAGGTGGAGGCACAAAGGTATGAAGAGGAATTTCTTGCTCGACAAGTTGCAGCCAAAGAAGAATAAATAAAATACTTGCTTGCACAAGTACAAAGGTTTCAAACCCAATCAAGTTTCAATTCAACTCTTCCTATAATGTTGAATTATCCCTTCAATGAAGAGGTTTCCATGTCTATAATTCATAGTTTTAAACAAGAGAAACATTTTGAGTCCTCAAGTAAGCCTCCTTGTGTCAAAATTCAAAGTTTTGGGAGTTCTCTTTCAATCCAACAACCAATTCATAACCAAGAGAAGTCCATAATACCGCATAGTGAGCCTACCAATGAGCCTTCCCCAATGTTTGAAATTCCAAGTTTCAGGCAGCTTTCTACCCTTAATATTCAAAGTTGGAAAGGTCCATCTTTTCCACCCTATGAGATTTTTCCATCAACCATACAAATGGAACCATGCTCTAGCATCCTGAAAGCAAATGAAGAGCAGACCCTTGATCAAGACAACTCACTATGGAGGAGGCTAGAGATACAAACCTATTACAAATAGCTATAGAGCAATAGTGATTAGAATAAGAGAAGATTGGACAAGAAAATACCTTTCAAGATGTATCTTTGAATGTTGTAACTTATTATCTTCCTTGTTTTGATGAATATGGTAAAAATGTTTCAATAGAATAGTAGGGTGAAAATGTGAAAGAGGATGATGCAGAAGAGCAATTCACAGTTTGGAATGATAAGTTACCTTCTTTCATTCAACATGATGAAGAAGGTGTGAGTCTGGTCACACCATCAATAGTCTTAGAACAACAAGAAGACATCAAAAAATGTGGTGAGTTTTTGAATAATAACAATGAGTATGACAATGAGTGTTGGTGTAATTAATATTTAATTACACATTTAGCATAAGTTTACTTAGGCATATTTAATTCCTAAGTTTTAGGTTCTTATCTTTATCTTTTGAGCTATCTTGTTGGTCAAGATAAGATTAGGTGTATGCGTCATTTCTTTTATAAAGCAAATCATATCTTGTAATTTATTGAAATTCTCGAATATATCAATTTGCACATCTTCTTGCAAACCTCTTGCTTTTTCTGATTTTCTCTTCTGTGGAAGGATTATTCTAGTTTGCAAATCTGATCTCGGTTTCTAACATGGTATCATAGCGCATTTATTACAATAACCAACCAATTGTAAAAGGAGAGCATACAAACATGCATAAATAGAAAATATAAGTTGAAGTTAGATGTTCAGATTTTGCTTCGGAGGGCATATCTTTTGACTCGGTGTTCCTTTTTTTGTCTTTTTCGCAGCGTTGGAAAGTTGATTCTGTCCTCTACATAGATCTAACATCAATTTATATTTTCTATTTATGCATGTTTGTATGCTCTCCTTTTACAATTGGTGGGTTATTGTAATAAATGAACTATGATAAAGTTCCATTCAGGGGGGTTTTTTGCATATCCATATTCATCTTGTTTTGATGGCAACTCACATGAGTTTATCTGGTCTCTTAGTTTCTTTTGGACATATTTTTGCTTAGCTAGACACATTGTTGATTCACATCGGTTCACACTTTAGATTGAGAGCCTATGGTTAATGATTCGCATTGGATCCATCTCAGTTTGAGGGCCATGTTTTTATGGTTAACGTTCCCGAGTCTGTATGGTACTCCTTCCCATGGAAGATTTTTAGTCACAGTTTGGCATTGGCATCGAGTTACACAGCTTCCAGATTATTTCATCATCTCATATCCTATTGCTTCACAGATTCTAGGGTTGTTCCAGTTTGTGAGTTTTTGAGTGTTCCATGGCATCAGGTCTACTGTCACATTATCATGATTCTGGTTTTGGTTTCAGTTGTAGACAGAAGTATCTTTCCTTGCTTGTCAGATTGCGGTTCCAGTGTTACTCCATGGACAGTGTTCTTCTAGTGCTTCTTTGCAGCAGTCATCTCATTGTAGGGGGGTTTTGTCCCACTGGATTTTCCTTCTCTACCTCATCTTGCATTTGTACATGAGTACCTGATCAGGCCTTGTTGCCCAGACTCATATTTTCATAATAATTTGCTTCTCCCTAAGTTGCACTTATGGGGGGTGTTGGTGTAATTAATATTTAATTACACATTTAGCATAAGTTTACTTAGGAATATTTAATTCCTAAGTTTTAGGTTCTTATCTTTATCTTTTGAGCTATCTTGTTGCTCAAGATAGGATTAGGTGTATGCGTCTTTTCTTTTATAAAGCAAATCATATCTTGTAATTTATTGAAATTCTCAAATATATCAATTTGCACATCTTCTTGCAAACCTCTTGCTTTTTCTGATTTTCTCTTCTGTGGAAGGATTATTCTGGTTTGCAAATCTGATCTTGATTTCTAACAATGGGGCCTTGGATAATGAAGAGGAGCATAAAACCGAATCTAAAACCATTTTCCAAGAAGAGGAACAAGTTGATGTCTCAGCTCAGCCTTTTCAAGAGGATTTTCTTCAAGACAGTGGGCATATTTTATTGAATTAGTAAGAGGACAACACTTTGGAGAAATATTTTGAAAAGAATGACCTTGTTCTTGAGGATAATGAAGATTTCCCAACCAAAAAGCTTTCAGACCTTGAAGGGGAGCCCAAAGATATCATGCATGTACAATAGATTAACATTCCTCAAGAGGATCGTGATGAATTTTGTTTTTGGAATGATTTGGAGGAGGTTTGTGCTAATCTTGATGTCATGCCAACTCTGAAAGAAGAGGAAGAAACCCATGAAGTTCCTAATTAGCTTCTTGTACCACAAGAACATCCCATGGCACCTCATTTTCATCTTAGTAATGAACATGTTAACCTCACTCCATTAGTTGAACCTTTTTTCCCTCCCAAAATCTCCCTTTTCAAAGGAGGGCCTATTATTTCTAGAGTAAATGAAGGCTATGTAGGTGAAGAGGAGAATATTCTAAGTGAAAACGATGAAGGAATAAGTATTTGCAGCCCCTTTTGTGACATTAAATCACAATAACTAGACTTACTGCAAGAGGATACTGAGTATGATTAGTTGGCACAACAATGTGTAAAGCAAGTGATGGTAATGAGGAGGAAGATGTGGTCTACTTGTTTGACCAAATGCATTGTTTTGTGGACAATGAGGATATTCATCAGAAACAAAAAACAAGTGAGGAACTCATGATTCACAATCATTCATAGGATTCATGTCTTTTGAATCAACAAGATGTTGCAATTGTCCATGAATAACAACCCAACAGGGGTAGTTCAACCTTTGTCATTTCAAGAGGATGCTCAATTGGGAATCTAGCTTGGTTGGAAGCCAACAAGAAAAAGTAGCCCCATGGCAATACTAATCTAAAACATCAAATAAGGTATCAAGTTAAGCACAATCAGCCCACTTATTCACTTGATTACAATTGGTTCTTCAATCAAGATACATGGGTAAGTGACTACATTTTATTTCTTGGAGAGGTGTTGAATTAGTTTGTTGGATATTTTATCTTTCTCCCTCTTTTGGTTGACTCACAAGCATGAAAATTATCCTAGGATGCTCATAAAGGGGATCTACTTTCATAGGTAGTCCCTTTCTCAATTAAATTAGGTTAGTATATGTTGTTTTAGTAGTCTTTTTCCTCTCAATGCATTTTTCATAGTTAGTCAGTTTGGCTAGAGTTTTCATAGATGGAATAGGTTTTCAAGGTGTTTTACACTATTTGATGAGTTACAGTAATATACAAGACTATTTTTCAAGTCTTGTCAGGTTTCTATTGACTCTATGCCCAATGGATAGATTTAGGCAACTAGTCAAGATGTTTACCAGGCAAACATTTAGCAGATGTCACCAAAAATTTTACTTGATTTTACTCCCAGCTCAATTAGGTAGAGTTGAGTTTGTGCTTACAAAAAATAAAAGTATGCATTCAATTTTGCTAAGTTAATTCATATGCACAAAAGTATCATCAAGTAGATTGCATTCCATTATGTAATTATATACGAGAGAGAAATTGAACAAATCTTGCATAAATGATGTTTTTATTGATAATTACAAATGTATGGTGTCCCACACAAGCCATGGGATTAACTCTTTAAATGCAATATAAGAAATAAACTATACATTTGAAGAAGGGAAGTAAAAGAATATGAAGGGAATATGGATCTATCATTGCCTAAATGATGAATCCCAAGGTCAAATGGTTGCATCTTTGTTTCAGCTCCCGAGTGCTCCGAAGTCCTCCAAAAGGTTGCTCCATTGCTCCAAAATTTCTGCAAGAGAGTAGAAAGGTTGTGTTAGAGCTTGGGATTGATATTCACATCATATACATCAACAAATTTATAATTTATACTCATAAGGCATTGAAATGAGTTTTACAGTATCACAGAGATTAGAGAAAGAGTAGGGGATTATCATCAATATCCATCATATTCTAGGTTTCACTATTTTTATCTAACATGTTTATTCACTAAGCAGTCATAGGTGAAATTCTCATTGCTGAATTATATGTATTTGATATTATAGTATGTGGAGTTAAATGGGCTCCCACAAGGGTTGAGCACAACATGCTACCCTCTTATGCTTTAAGAGGGATAAGAATTTAACTTCATCTCACTTGTGATAAGTTGAACACGTACACATCACTGATGATAGTGAGCTAGTGGGTCACTGTCATAAATGACATATAGCTACTCAATTGTTTCACTATGAATTGGAGGCAATGATCTTATGAATAGAAACAGTCACAAAGACTATTAAGAGGATAGTCTTTTTTATAACATGATGACAATGTTTTAAAAGAAGGAAAGAACAGAACCATGAATGCAGGTTTTTATGCATGTGTGATGGAGTGGCAAAGAGAAAGGCAGTCTCATATAGAGGTTACACTAGAAAAATAACTTGTCACTCATGACATTGAGTAGATAGGAATATACAAAAACAAGGGCTTCAACAGAAGCTTGATGCAAAAACCATAGGTATGCTATAAGGTTTAGCATGAGAAGTCAAGTATCAATGCAAAGTCAAAGTGTATACTAGCTTACTATCATAAATGAGAAAATTTTGCAATGCATTTTAAGGTGAAGATTTTTATTTTCCAATAATTTAAGATATGATCATGAATGATGCAAGGGGACAGTGAATCACAGTGAGGAAAGGTGAGGCCTATGTGTCACAAAGCAGTATATAGGGGACTATACAGTCCTATAGAAAGACATGCTATCAATATTTCTAGGTGCACAATAAACATGCTAGAAGCACATGATAACAATAATCCCCATGATAGAAGATTTGCAATCCTCCCATTTTGTAATGGAGGTTTTTGATATAGTAACAATGTCAAAAGGGACAGTTATGCATTGTTTTTGTTTCACATCATTTATAAAAGCAAGTCATAAGTGTGCTTATGTTTTAAATATTGTGAAGGCATTAAATCTCACAAATAAGTGCCTATACGAATGAATAACATCAATAAGCATACCATCTAATAGGTTTTCCAAAGTTATAAGGTAGAAATGCCAAGGTTTTAGAGTGAACACTCAAAGTTCCTACAAGTAACTTATGCATTTGCATATTCAAGCATAAAAGAAGCAAGCCCAAAAGATCTATGAAAGTATGTATCACAACAAGGTTCCATCCTCTTTTATTTTTCTAAAGGCAGTGTAAGAGTGAAGAATGAGGATGTAAAGGTAAGCCTCGATGTGTACATGATCGATACCCTCATATATATGCTTAAACTTGGAGGTCGATCTCAAGTTCTTCATGGAGTTTTTTCAAGGAAAACATAGAAATTGCATTGAAGGCTTAGTCGTGATAGCTATAAAGCCAAGAACAAAGGAAATAAAGGAGATTCAAAGCCCTTGATGATAGCACAAAATAAACCCAAAATGCTTCTAACTGATGCAAGACATAAAGAAATGAAGGCTTTCATCTTAATTCATGAGCAGAATGATGAAGGAAAAATATGAAAAAACCAAGCATTTTCATTCATTTTCTGCACATTAGAAGTTGAAGCAAGTGTTTCGCTCACAGGTAACAAGAAAACAACATTGTTTACATAGAAAAAGAGTTTACCTGGCTCGACCTTAAGTTTTTCACAGAGTTGACTGCTAGAAATGAGTTTCATCAAGCTCAAATGCAGGAATACATGGTGGCACCTTAGAGAGAGTAGAAGCTCCCAAAAAAATGAAAGTGTAAAATGAATAGTCAACATATGTTTTAGGGTTGATATCCTACAGTCTAATAAAAAAAAAAAAACATATGTTTTAGGGTTCTTTTGTGCCCTAAAAAATTTGATGCAACTTAAGGCATTTTATGCCTTTATTTAAAAAAAATATTTGCACAACTAATGCCCCGATACAAGTGTGCCTTCCTTGAATATGTCACAAGACATTAATCCAAATGTCCCCTCATGCAGTTGTTCAAAGATTACATATTTTCAAACGTATGATCAAATAATCCTTTTGTATATAAGGGAGACCAACACATGGTTGAATGTAGAAGCCTTTGTTTTTGTTTTTGCAGCAAGTGCAAATGTAAAGCTTTATTTAAATGATGGTTTATAAATCATTTAAATAATGTTATAGCTGCAAAATAAAAATAATAGGCCATGTGCTTCCTATATATGGTCAAAGGAGATAGTTGAAGGTTGTTTATGGTTTATGCCAAGAATATAGGGAAGTTGGAGGAGGTTATCCAACAAGTGCCAAGAATATGGGGGATGGTTTCTATTGAGTTTAAAGGCTTTAGAGAGTATCTAGGAGTAGTTTTGAATGCCTTTCTGATAGGTGAGGTCAAGGCTTGACCTTTTATTCACCTTTGAGCCTTTTTGGAGGGAGTTTGGGGGCTATGTTTTAGGATTTATTGGTGTGTATGACCAAGGGCGTTGGAGGATTCCTATCTTTGTGCAAGCTTCTAAAAAGCATAAAGCAACTTCAAACATCAGCTTGGAGTTAGTTCTTTCCTTTTTCCAGCATACATTGTAACTCATTTTGGAGTTTTCTTTTAGTAGGAAACAATATTGTAACTCTTTTACAGGCATGTATAGCAGTGTTTCACCTTTTTAGATAAATAAAGTTAAGCAAATTTTTCCTTTTTAGTTTCTATTTCATTCAATGTGTTTGGATGATTGATGAAATGATTTGTGAAGTATCTTATTCCTTGTTGTTGTGTCTCATTAGTAGCACCTTTAGGCAGAATAAATATGTATGTTGCAGGTTATAAGTTATGTTGGTGATACAAAAAGATTTAAAATTGTGAAGAGAGTATATACTCCTTCTAGGACTGTGAGTATCATAGCTTTCTTATGAAATATTTATACAACACACAAGTATTGCGTAATGCATGCCAACTTTGTTATTAGTTGAAATTTTGTGTGTGAGGCAGTTGTGCAAGCTTAGATAATCATTCTGTGCATCACTCCAGGAATTAGTTTTCATTTTCATGTTTCTTTCTACCCTTTTCCCAACAAGTAGTTTAGGTGAGTACCATAAGAGCCAGGTTTCTCTGGAAGTTTTTTTCTACTTTAGGTGATCCATAGCCTTAAAAAAGTCCCCATGTTTATCCAATATGCTAAGTTTTGCATCTTAGAAAGGGTGCAATATTAGGAGACTACACATATATTTAGAATCTATAGACAAAATGTCACAAATCACTAGTTTGCATCATCTTCAAATTCCTCGTGGTTTAGCAGCTATAGGTGCTCAAAAGTGAAGATTTAGTTAAAAAAATTAGTTTAATGTCGAGTTTGGCCAAAACTTGTAAAGTATTTTGGGATCACCCTTAATAGTGATGGGGAGCCCCAAATAAATTATAGAAAGATCACCACATTGACAGCCTAAGATGTCTTATATTTTTCTCCTTAAAACCACATTAGAGTTGAAGAAGCAGATCTTACTTTTATCATAATTAATACATTGGCGAGAGGCCTCAGCATAGTTAGACAAACACTTTTTCAAGGATTTAGCTTCAACCCCAAAGGTGGAACCCTTGTCATGCCCATATACTTTTTTTCTATGATATAACCTTCGTCAAATCAACATCTTTATACTCTTTAATTCCATCACTGTATCAATTTATTTCGCTATAATGAGTGTAATATTATTTCATATGCCTTGATGCTAATATCTTATCTAAGTGCTTACATAATTATCATATGGTGATACCATTTAATTTATTTTATTCTTTACAATGCATACTTATCAGTTTTCTATATTGTGGAAACTTTTTTACACATACCTTCATGATTGTCTCCAACTTGTATGCTTACATGGTGATATATTTTGTAATGTTATATAATTTAGCATGTTTATATATTATTTTCCTTTCTTCTAATTGCTTACATCCTTTATATGCAACTAATTGGAGGAATCCTATATCTTGTTAATGTTCCTTTCTAACTTGTGTTGTGTAGTAATAGTTTTATATTCATTCCCACCTTGAGGGGATAATTTATCAAACTATCCACAAATAAAAATATTCATTATACATTATTTGAGAACTTTTGCATTTTATTTGCATAGTTATAATTTTTATTTTTATTTTTTTGTTATGGGTAGAATCTCATTGTCTTCTCTTCTCTTCTGTAATTTTAATTTTTTAAGAATAATTTCTTTGAACAAGTTGTAATTAATGATTATCTAAAATTGTGTGGTAGAGACTACTCATTGTGTGTTTCTCTCTATTTTTCAAGTTTGAGTGGAACACTCATGACAAAAAAAAATTAAAGATTGATCTATTACTTACATGGAGTATTGTCATTTAGAGCACATCTAAAAATATTTAATTACATATTGATTGCTTATTTTATATTGACACTCATCCACCTTGAATTTTACATACATGTCAAAGTGAGGATAAATTTAATGTTGAAAACTACATAGATACACCTTTTTATTTTATGTTTTGGATCCACTTTGATTAGAATGCCATATATATAATAGTCAACTTACAAGTCATATAATTGTTCATGAAATTGGATCATAACATCCCAAATATTGGTTCCTTACATCTCTAATCCCTATATTTCCATTCCTAATACCTAGACCCATTCTTTTCCATGCTAGATCAAATTCCCAATTGTAAACTTGACCCAAGTTACTTATATAGCCATAGACATAATACCTAAACTCTTAAGTTTTCAAATTTCAAATTCTTATCTTTCCAACCACTTCACTAGCCATTGTAAGTTGACTTAGTGCACAATATATTATGTTTGTTTATTGCAATTAAGGATATTCACTCATTCCTTTGAAATCATCTAAGAATTATCAAGGAACATTGTAGGGTATTATTGATAGAGCATTTATGAGAGCATTTTAATAACATTTATTAAAGCATTGTCAAAAAACATAATCCTGAGTATATTGCATGCTTGTTTTTATGTATTCAAACATTTTTAAAATCTATAAAATCAACCCAATGGGGCTTACAAAGGAGAACATGATCATTGCAATATGACACATTCCCCAGAGGTATTTGTGACCAACGCCTATTATTACAATAAGTAGACATAAAAAATAAATGTAAACATGTACTTTAAAACACGTATCATAGATTTACATCCATGCACATTAGTTTAAGTTAACACACATAAAGTTCAAATTCACACTTGCAAACATGAATTTGGGTAAATAATAGTCAATTTGTAGAATTAGAGATCTTCATTTAAGTCAACAATAAAAATCTAGAAGTGTTAATGTTATTTTAGATTTTTTTTTCTTCCTTGCTATAGGGGAGAGGGGCCCATAATGGAGCAGGGTCTAATAGTGGGGATAGAAGTAGTCCTCAATGGGCCCCATAGTGGAGCACTTTAATATCCAATTGCAAAACACTTTTTATCCATAAAGTATGCAAAGTGACAAATCATGTGATGCCACATCAACGCACCAATAAAACATGACTTAGTGCAACACTATCGGTCTCACTTTTTTTGGGGACTTTTTGGATACCTCAACAAAAAGCATGCTGATGTGGCATCATATTTGATGATATAGCCCTAAAACGAAATATAGAAGCACATGAGTTGCCAAATAAACTGTTGTACAGAATTGGGAGTGATTTGAAATTTCCACGTAGGATTTTGAGAAACACGAAGTTAGGGTGGTCCACTATGGGCCCCTCTCCCCTAATGTTGTCATAGTTTTGTAGTATGGCTATAATTAGATGGTTCTATCATTACTTTTGTACAAACATTTGAACCCTTTTAAAAACCACTCTTTTACTCTTTATCTAAAAAAAAATCTCAAATAATAACGAATTGAAGGTGTGGGCCGTGATAGCTCAGGGGATGTTCAGTTTATTTTCTCTGTGTATAAGGGTCTTCATACGAATAATCTTATGGAGGCTCAGGCTATGTTAGTGGCTGTGGAGCAGGGCAGTCAGTTGGGATGGCGAAGGATCATATGTGAGTCTGATTCCCAAGTTGTGGTGAACTTACTGAAAAGGCAGTATATGGATAATGTGAGCTAACAGCTGGCTTTGATTGTTGAACAAATTCTCACTCTCTGTGCATCTCTGGAGCATGTTACTTTCAACCATATTCCCCATGAATGGAATGGTGTGGGTGATTGCTTGGCCAAATGGGCTTTCGATCATATGCATGGTTGGAATTTGGTGGATCGGGGCCATCTGCCCCCGGATTTGTCTCATCAATTAGATCACTTGGTTGAACTTGATAGGGTCATTTAATGGCCTTGCTTTGTAATGTTTCCTTGGTTTAATAATATTTTTACCCCTTTATGTTGAATCCTAATGTCCACACATCACTTTTCCAACATTAATTATTGAACTAAATATTGCATTTAACTTATTTCAATAAACATTTAAATAACACTATTTAAAAATTCTAAATTAATTGTTTAAGTACATCTATTTAATTAACTTTTTAAAATCGTTTTAGTTTCTTTGTACCATTATAAAAAATTATGCAACCTGGCCCACTTTAAATGAAATGTAAAACTTATAACTAATGATTGAGTGCTCCAATCACTATCATTTATAATGTTGACTTATGGGAAAAATCCAACTTTGAAACACTTTATGAATACTATGCATACTTTTATTAAATATTAACGCAAGATAATGATATGATAGAAAGTAAGGAATATGCATATAATAAAAATCATTTAGTAAAGGATGAGCCTTTGAGTTGTTAGGTATAAATGTGTTTTTTTTTATAAGGACCTTGGATTCTTGTCCTTGGCATAATAATAATTTAGTCACTAGTTTGACCTTAGAGATCACTTTAACATTTTTAAAGAAAACTCTTTAACATTAAAGCAAGCAATCCAATACCATCATTCCATGCCATCACTAAAACTAAGAGTTAGAAGTCTACTTTTAATTATTAATGATTTTCCTTTCTATCAGAATTTAAAATAATAATAAAATGTTTTAGAATATATTTTAAACTTTAAAAATATAAAGATATAGAATGGAAATTGAAATTAAACTTGTATAAATTTTGTTTTAAAAAATTATATAAAAAATCTTGAGAGATATAATTTTTTATTAGACAACAGTACTAATACTTATCAAACAAAATGGATTCATTTACTAATTCATGAGATCATTTTTTAATCATATACCACCATTATAAATAAATAAAACTTCAAGATAAGGAGTATCTAAGAATCAAAGTAAAGGTGGTTGGAGGAATGAAGTGACATCAAACACTTCATGATTTTTCAAATATAAAGATTCATTTAAACAAAAGTGGGTTTAAATCAATCTACTAATCAATTGAAAGAAAAAAATAAACTTTAGATTCCAATAAAATATTAACAAAAATAAAGTGTATGACATATACCAAAATCAGGATTTCTTTATGGCCATAATATTTGTGCATGAAGGCCACATTGATCCTAACACCATGATTCCCCCTACTATAATCAACAATTTTAAATGAAACTAGAGGAAGTAATTTTTTTGGTTAACATTAGAAGAGTTCATTTGAAGAAATGTAATGCTTTGAATCATCTTCACATCACTCTACATAAGTGTATAGGAAAAGAAGATGGCACACAATGAGGAAAGTATGTATGTTAGACCAACATTATGATGGTACAATTCCTTGAATATTTTGCATCATCCCCAAATAATAATATAAAAATTTAAAATAAAGGAGGAGGATGAGATGGATAAGAAACAAAAAAAAGGATAGTATATTTTAGGGTAAACATGATAAAGGTGAAGCACTTTGAGTATTTGCTTTGTCACCAAATTCATAGGAAGAAGGAAAAATGTGCAAGATTCACTAATGAACTCAAGCAAGAAGAAAGATAAATTATTGCTTGATTACAGTTGAAAATGAATTATTTTATATTTCCCATTGAGACGTACAATGAGAGACCTTGGTTATATAGGTAAGGTGATGAGGTAGGATGAACTAAGTTGATGACAAGTGTCTTAACCCTATGATGTGTGACAACTAGAGGATAAAGTGGCATGTAGAATAGAAACTTCTAGAAAGATTCCTATAGCCATAAGTAAATTTAAAATGTGAACATGTCTGAATAGCTCCTAACTAATGACTTGTTAGATAAAGTGTTTTTTCACACTACAAAATGGGAAACCAAATAGGAAATACCCCTATTCACATCAACACTACCAAAGAAATAACACAATAAAAAAACATGCAAATAAATGGAAGAGAATTTATAGTTTGTTCAACATTATAAGTCATTTTAAAGTATGCTTATAAATTTTCACCATTCTAGGAGCATAACGAAACATAAACAAATAGAAGAAGGATAAAAGGATGAGACAAACACAAACAAATATATGGTATTCTTAATATTTTGTATTGACATGTACCCATGTTCTTGAATTTGCATCAATTAATAAAGGTGTGAAATAAAATATAACACATGACACAAGAATATATAAGCAAAATAACTATATGAAATTGGCCAATATAGTTAGTGTGGTACTTTTCTTAAAAAAAATCTTCATTCTTGGAATCCTATAAATACCTAATGAAGCAAGACAAGATAAATCAAGGATAATACATATTTATAAGAAGAAGGTTCCTTGAGAAGAAGAGGGCTTGATATGAATGTATCTAATAGAGGAGGGATGCCCAACTTGGGATTAGGAACCCAAACTTTCTTACATTTAGAATACTTTTCAAAAGTGGGTGTTAGAGGGGAAGACAGAATATGAGGTTTAGAAGTTGTAGAAATAGGTGTGATGGATTTTGGTGGAACCTTAGTCTTGGATGAAGTACACATAATTTTAAGAGGGGGAAGGATAAGTTGGATGTGAATGTAGATTTAGGAGTATTTTTTGGTTTATGAGATAAGTTTTGATTTAGAAGGAGGTTAAGGTGGTTATAGAATAAATTTTGGGGGAATATTAAGTGTAGGAAGAAGTGGGAAAAGTTTAGATAAAGAAGTAATAGAAATAGATTTGTGACTATTAGGACTAGGTTTGTACAGTATGCAAGTCATAATAATAAGTTTTTTATAATTAATATTTATAATATATTAAAAACAATTTGGTCACTTGGAAAACTATTCTGCACTTAGAAGGAATCTTGATATTACTTAGTTGGCACTCTTTGTCATACATTATTTATCGTATAACAATTATAATCTAATTAATTAAATAGAACATTAGTAGGAGGACTATGAATATCATCTTAGATTGCTTAGATATATATGTTTGTAAGAGGTGTGTATTTTTAATTATATCCTCTTATTAGAGCACTTGGGAGTTAAATTGGATCCCTTAGTCATAAAAGTCAAATAGCCAATCAGTGAGTTACTATTCTTGGAGGGGTTACACTTGGAAAGGGAGTATGGACCTCCAATTTGGACTAGTTGTACCAAGACTTGGCTCACAATTTTTAGCCTATGGTTTTGGTAAACCTTTGATGGTTTTTTGGGTCTCATTGGCCAATATAGTGAAGGTTTGGACGGAAGTTAACTTTTGAAATTTATGGAGGGTTATGCTATAAAATTTCATCCAAATGTATAGCATAAACCTATAGTGATGATTAGGATAGAGGTTGGGATCATCATAAAAAAAATTCCTTTTATTTCTATTTTTCTTTTGTATATCTCTCTTGTTTCATTATTCTACACAAAATATTATAGATTTGGATTATATTATATATTGTTTTCTTCTTTAGATTAAGTATAATTTCATTACATTTACTTTTATTTGGTATTAGACCTTGGAAAACTTGTTACATCTATGGGAGGAGTGAGTTATTGTCATTAATCCTTGCTTGAGCAGAAGTATTACGATGTGGTCTTATTTTTTGGGAACAATGATGGCATGTACATTTAGAACAGAGGTTGAGACATTCAATAACACTAAATTTGAGCTATGGAAGCTCAAGATTAAGGGTCTTATTATTTATAGAGACTTGTGACTTATAATTTGGTTAGAAACCCTCTTGAGTGAATGATGAAGGCTAGGTAGTGATTGATAGAAATGATGGAAACATATTATGTATGTATCTTTCTAATTTAATACTCATGAACATTGTTAGAAGATTAATCTTTACTTGGTAAAGGTTATTCTTTAATTGTAATTTTTTATTAACTTGTAGGAATATTCCAAAGGAATCCCTACAAGTCTTTTGTCTTTTTGTCATCTCACACATGTGTGAGGATGGCTTATTTTTTAATTCCTTTATTAAGGAATATTTGTAACCACCTCCTTAAGAGGTGACACTTTGCACACACATAGATGAATGGTGGCATTCATTGAGTTGGGAGTTACATTCTAACTCCTTCTTCTCACCTCTACTTATTGAGGTGCCTCTCCTCTCATTCTTCAAGACTCATGCAAGCAAGCTAAGGCTGAAGCTCTCTCTCTTTGTATTATTCTTTAGGCATTTTTCCTCCATTCATAATATTGGGGTTTTTTCTTGTTTTTTTCCCCTTAACAAATTCTTGTGTCTCTCTTGCTTTGGTGGTGCTTGGTTTGGCTACTTCAATCTATTTGGTAATCTCTTTCCTTCAAACAATTGCTCTTTATTAGTACTTTCCATTGCTCTTTTCTATTTCCTTTCAAACATGATAGGATAGACCATCACTAGCAACCTATAGAAGAATTTGTGTAGTTTATATCAGACAATTTCCCTTGTTAATGTGTATTTTTATGAAATATTTTGTATTCCTTAAGAATGAGTAATGGGGATTCTATAAAAGAGAACTAGAATTACTTCAAAAATATTGTAAGCTAGTTAGTCTATGTGGATTTAAAATGGGGGAGAAAGATCCATATATAACACTCATATATTATTTTCTTGATTCATGGAACTACTTGGTTATGGTGATCAATCATACCATCTAAAATCTAAAAAATAATGAGGTGGTTGTTGTGTCACTCTCAATGGATATGAGTTCTAAAACATCATAATCTATCAAAGATGATTTTATGTTAGAGGTTGTTTGAATGATAATGGAAAGAATAAGAAATAAGACAAGAAATATAATTTTAAGGGGATATATAAGCTTCCAATTAGACCTAAGGTTAACTATTAGAATTGTAGAAAATCTAGCTATATTAAGGACTACAAGGATAATATGACTAAGAAAGAATCCAATGATTATTTAGACTTGAGAACCTCTAATTAATATATTGGTGATGTGATCATTACATTCCTTTCCACATATGCATGTGAAGATGCATGATTACTCAACTTTTAAAATTCCTTCTTCATGGCATCCCATAGGGAATGGTTTTATAACTATGATAACTTTAATGGTAAGAAATTGTATCTAGAAGAAAAATTATATCTCAATATTATTGACTATGGTAGATTCATGCTTACTTTTGGAGATGGGAGGATCAAATATCTTTTTTGTGTTTTGTACATCTTAGATTTGGTGAGAAACATGTTGTTAGTAAGCAAGATGAATCATGTGAGCGTGTAGGTATTCTATGGTGAGCATAAATGTGAGATGGTTCATGGATTCATGCTTCTAAATAAGAGGATCAATATGGATACTTATTTCATATTAAAGCAAGCACAATTGAATTTAATAATTATGAAGATTCTATTTTTTTAGAGATATAAGTTTCATGCGATGAATACTCTATTGTGTATTAGTGTATGAGCCACATTTTTTAGTGTTATCTTCTAAAATTGCACCCTTATCAAGTTGCAAAACTTGATACCTCAGAGAAACATGGGAACTTTTCCAGGTTGTGGGTCAAAAAAATGGAAAAGAACCTCTGGAGAAGGCCAACTTCCTTTGTGTTATCACCTAACTACCAATCTTTGTAAGGAAAAGGGAGAAGGAATGCATGAAAATGAAAACTAAACCCTATGGTGATACACCAGAATATTAATTAGACTTGGAAAACTCAGGTCTCATACACTTGTACACAATGACTGGAAAATAACTTGCACAACTTGTTTCTATGTGCTTTGCATAAGTGTTTTATAAAAAGGCCTTATTGCTTGAGCTTCTAGGAGGAAAAAAACTTTATAGCTAAAAGCAACTTACAATTTTGATGCAGATTATAACCTGCAAACATCACACTTCTCTGCAAAAAGGTACTAAAGCCATGAGACAAAATTAAGGGAAACAAAAACTATCTCACAATAACTTAATCAATCATGTGAAAATTCACAATATTGCAGTAACAAGAAGACAAAAATACTCCATTCTGTGATACCCAAGGTCTGTACTATATTCCATGTCTATGTGAGTTACAAAACTTTGCAAAATTCTACCAAAGGATCCAAAAGTCACTAAGTTTAGAAAAATGCCAATCCAGAACTACCTTACAAAGAGGAAAAAAAGCCATATATACAAAAAAGTGTCAGCCCCTGCCCTAGGGATTACAAAAATGAATCAGTTGTTGAACACGTTAGCCCTCAAATATTTTCAAATATAGTTAATGTTGCATTCAATGTGCAACCCTGTGTCCATGTCGGTCAAAAGATCACCCTCAGGAGTGGCCTTCAGATCTTTTGCAATAATCGCATTAACTTGTAGCCCTCATGTTCGCCCTCAAAACTTGTTAGAGCTACTTTGAATGTTTTTGAGTGTTATCATAAATGTCGATCCACTCTTGCCAGTCAACATCCCAGCTATCGTTGCAGTCTCCTCCTTTTTGTTCTCCTCCTGTTCTAGACCCTTCTGCAAGTTGACCCTCTTTGAGAAGTAGCATCAGGTTCCCTCTAAACTGAATTCACATGCCGTGATCGTCCATCGAAGCAAAGTAGATCCATTTCATTTATTCTCTATTGATCTTCTTGGAACTGGTCAAGCTGCCAATGATTCGTCTGTAACTTCCTCTGATTGGTTGAGCAGATACCGCATGGGATCGTTAGATGGTCAAAGGTCATTCCTGCATAATCGCATGTCAGTGAGACACTAGTTGTGTATCCCTGATGCCACAGTGCTCCACAACAATTATCAACATAACTTACCATTGTTGGAAAGACCTCATAACGAGCTACAAGAGTTATACCGTTGTGCTCCTCCGTCGGTGAGACATTCGCATTCGGTAGGATATTACAGTGAGCTCGAAGCACTACGCCAAAGGCACAATCCTTCGGCGAGACTTCATCAGGTTGGAAAGAGTTACACCGATGTCAAAGATGGTCACCCCAACTATCACTGTCGACCAGAGGTCACAGCGAGTGCAAGCCATTTAGCCAAGAGTGTTGGCGAGCCTCAAGAGTTATATCGTAGCATCTAAAACCATCGGTGAGACACATTCATCGGTAAGACATCATACTGAGCGTAACACCTTTCCCTAATGCTAGTCGTCGCCAGGAGTCTTACTGAAACATACATACCCATCGGCAAGACAATCGCTTGTCGGCAAGAGGTCATAGCGGGTTCCATCAGTTACACCGAAAAGTTAAAACCATCAACGAGACATCACGAGTCGGCAAGATATCATACCGATCACAATTCTTTTGGCGATACTCCCCTTAGTTGACAAGACCTTACACCAAGCACTAACCATTCTCCCCGAGCTCAAAATTTTTGGCAAGACTTCATCCGGTTGGAAAGACCTCATGCCGAACTCAAAAAATTTCGGTGAGACCTCTTAGAGTCGGTGAGACATTACCCCAAAGCCCCATCATTACACCGAAGGCATTCTATTTTAGTGAGACCTCGCTTGGTCGGAAAGAGGTTACACCTAGACCATTCCACTTTGGCGAGACCTCACCCCATCGGTGAGACATTATAGCGAGCTCCAAACTTCTCCCCGACACTAGCCGTTTCGGCGAGACCACCGGTCATCGGCAAGACATCATGTCGAAGCCACAGCCTTTCGGCGAGACTTCACACCATTGGTGAGACATCCCCCCAAGCTCAAAACATTATGTCGAGAGTTCATTTATCGGCCAAAGGTCAGAGAGAAGGTAAACCACTCTCCCTAACACTAACCTTGTGAAAAACTGTCGGTGGGACCTCCTCGGTCGGGGAGAGATAGAAAACTCATGGTGACCAAAAATGACTCAGCGACCTAAGGATTTCGAATGAATATAGCACAACAGCCAGTCAGGAAGACAACTGGAGGGTCTCACCGACTCTCTTCTTCAGGAGTCTTATGCCAAATCTGACTAAGGCAGGCTTTCCAATAGACTTCCTTGTGAAATAGTATCAAATGAAGACCTTCCCAATGAAAACTGAACACCTACACACTGGGCTCAACCCTTGTGGGAGCCACATATAATCCACGTGCCGAATTTAAAATATAATTTCCCCTGAGTGAGCCCGCAGGTGAAAATCGGGTAACATTTTTTGTGACCTCAGCTAGATGTTTGCCTACTAAACATGCAGACCAGTAGCCTAGGCTTAACCATTGGGCATGGAGTCATTGGGAAAACTCAGAAATAGACTTGGAGTAGCCTTGCACATGGATCTAACTCATTTGTAACTCGTTAGAACACTTGGAAACTTATTGAAAACAGGAAAGTTGCAGAAGGGAAACTATCTAATAGTGCTGGAACAACACTTAGGGAATTGAAAACTTGCAGCTAAACCTACCCTACACTAACCAGCAAGAAACTTCTCAAACAAAACCATTCACTGGATGACTTAAATAACTACCCCTTCTTCTCAATATGCAATGACTAGAATGCTTAAGGACAACTGAGTGAAAAACAAAAAAATGTTTAACAAGACGATGCACTACCTCTTGAAAGAGGTGAATAAATTCACTTACCTTACTAAATAGACCATATGTATTGTCAACCAAAGGAGGATAAGTGAGTTGAACATACTCTTGTTTAGCTACCAGTTCATCCTTGATAACATCTTCTATTTTGTCTTCATGTGTGGGTGCATGATTGATCAGTGGTGCTTTATTTAACTTCATCCGGGAAAAATATTTGAGCCTCTAGTAAGGGTAAAGCTTGAACTTTCCTTGTTGATCTCTTGCTCATGGGCTACCACTTTATCACCTTGCTAGATGGAAAAACCTAATCCCTGTGGCTGACTTGGTGAAAAAATGGAAACCTCCTTAGTATGCTCATGCTTTCCCAAATGAGAACTCATTTCTTCAATGGAGAACAATGAAATAACTTCCTCCAACACACCTTCAATCAATACATCAAATTTTGGATCCTTCATAGACCAGAATGGAAGCTACTTATAATTCTTATCATTATTGGAAGAATTACATTTTGATTCAGGCTTGTCTTTTTCAACGAAAGAAGGCAACAATTCTAGTGGTGATGAAATCTCAAGTTATTTTGCACAATAGAATGGAAGCTCCTCTAACCAGATATAACCTTGTAAATCAAGTTCATGAGGCTTCTCCTACTGTTTCAGCATTTGTTCAAGTTTATGAACTTATTGTTCTAGTTCATCATGACTATCAAGTACCTCTAGCCAGTCTGCCTCTTTGTCATCCAATGCTGAACAAAACTGTTCAATGATATCTATGGATATCGCTTCATAAAAATCTATGTTAGCCTTCTCTTCAAGTGTTGTTGGTGTGAACAGACCCACAAATTCTTCATCATGTTGAAAGAATGAAGGCAACTTCCTATTCAAAACTAAAAGTTGATCATCTCCAACAGATACTTTTTCTTTGTCTTCTTGTTGTTCTTGTAAGTCCAATGCTCTAGTATCTTGTTGATAACCATTGGCCAGCAACTCACCACACTATCTGATGTCCTCTTGTTGTTCAATCCTTTACTGCTGCAATTAAAAAAACTTTATAGCTAGATGTAAAGGATTTACCTTTTTAATCCTTTCCCACAGGAGTAAGCTGTCTAGATCAATGGGTTGCTCTTCCTCTACTTTCTTTTCAACAGAAAACTCACTCTGTTCAAAACTTGGAACATTGAACTGGGGAAAGTGAAGCCCTTCCTCAAAGAAAGGATTTGGAAAGCTAGCAACTGACTGGGGCATTTGAGAAATTTTTTCTTCATGAGAGTTAGACTAACTTTGTTCAAATTCTTGTACTAAATAGGATCCTCTTTGTGTCTCAACCTCCTGCTGATGAATATAAACTTGATAAGCAAGCTCCTCCTACTGCTTATTGACCTCCTGCTAATTTTCAATTTCCTCAAACTACTTTTGGAAATATAAAGACATATTCTCCAAACTCATATTATCAGAATTGTGAGACTCATAAAAAAAATTGCTTTGTTGGTAATATTCTGTGAAGTCACCAGCATACCTGCTTTGATATGGTAGATTAGAAGGTATATAGATAGCATTTTCATGAAATGGTGAATGGTAAGACATATTACCATGAAATCAACACTTAGCCTGTTGAAACCAGTTACTTTGGGCATGGAGTCGCCAGATATGAAAATTTCAACCTCTTAAGGTCTAAAAATTGTGGATTGCATATCAAAATCAGCAATAAGAGGTATCTTCTTTCAACCGTCTAATTCGAGAGTCCCCTTGGGCGTGCCAAAAACTGTTATCTTCTAAAATTTCACCCTTATCAAGTTGCAAAAATTGATACTTCAGAGAAACATGGGCACTTTTCCAGGTTGTGGGTCACCTAAAAATGGAAAAGAACCTCTGGAGAAGGCCGACTTCCTTTGTGTTATCACCTAACTACTGATCTTTGTAAGGAAAAGGGAGAAGGAATGCATGAAAATGAAAACTAATCCCTATGGTGATACACCAGAATATTACTTAGACTTGGAAAACTTAGGTCTCATACACTTGTACACAATGATTGGAAAACAACTTGCACGACCTATTTCTGTGTGCTTTGCATAAGTGTTTTATAAAAAGGCCTTATTGCTTGAGCTTCTAGGAAGAAAAAACTTCACAACTAAAAGAAACTTGCAATTTTAATGCAGATTATAACCTGCAAACATCACACTTCTCTAAAAAAAGGTACTAAAGCCATGAGAAAAAATTAAGGGAAACAAATACTATGTCACAATAACTTAATCAATCATGTGAAAATACACAATATTGTAGTAACAAGAAGAAAAAAATGCTCCATTCAGTGATGCCCAAGGTCTGTACTATATTCCATGTCTAAGTGAGTTACAAAACTTTGCAAAATTCTGCCAAAGGATACAAAAGTCACTAAGTGCAAAAAAATGCCAATCCAAAACTACCTTACAAAGAGGCAAAAAAGCCATATATACAAAAAAGTGTCAGCCCCTAGGGCTTACAAAAATGAATCGGTTGCTAAACACATCGGCCCTCAGATCTTTTGGAATATAGTTAATGTTGCATACAATGTGCATCCCCGTGTCCATGTCGGGGAAAAGATCACCCTCAGGAATAGCCTTCAGATCTTTTGCAACAATCGCATTAACCTGCAGCCCTCGTGTCCACCCTCGAAACTTGTTAGAGTTGCTTTGAATGTTTCTAAGTGTTATCATAACTTTCGATCCACTCTTGCCAGTCAACATCCTAGCTATCCTTGCGGTCTCCTTTCTGTTCTCCTCCTGTTCTAAACCCTTCTACAAGTTGACCCTCTTCGAGAAGTAGCATCAGTCACCCTCTGAATTGAATTCACATGCCCTGATCATCAATCGAAGCAAAGTAGATCCATTTCATTTATGATCTGTTGATCTTCTTGGCATTGGTCAAGCTGCCAATGGTTCGCCTATAGCTTCCTCTAATTTGTTGAACAGATGTCACATGGGATCATTAGATGGTCAAAGGTTATTCTTGTAGAATCGCATGTCGGTGAGACACTAGCCATGTCTCCCCAATGCCACAATGCTCCATAGTAGTTATCAGCATAAGTTACCACTGTCGGCGAGACCTCATAGCGAGCTACAAGATTTATATTGATGTGCTCCTCCATCAACGAGACATCTGTATTTGGTAGGACATTACAACAAGCTTGAAACACTACACTGAAGGCACAATCCTTTGGTGAGACTTCATCAAGTCAGCAAGAGTTACACCGATGTCAAAGATGGTCACCCAGACTATCGCTGTCGGCCAGAGGTCATAGCGAGTGCAAGCCATTCGGCCAAGAGTCTTAGCGAGCCTCAAGAGTTATATCGCAGCATCCAAAACCATCGGTGAGACAAAAATTCATCGGCAAGACATCATACCTAGCATAACACCTTTCCCCGATGCTAGTCATCACCAAGAGTCTTACCAAAACATACATACCCATCAGCAAGACAATCACTTGTCGGCAAGAGGTCATAGTAGGTTCCATTAGTCACACTAAAAAGTTAAAACCATCAGCGAGACATCACGAGTCGGCAAGACATCATACCGATCACAATTCTTTCAGCGAGACTCCCCTCAGTCGACAGGACCTTACACCGAGCACTAACCATTCTCCCCGAGCTCAAACATTTTGGCAAGACCTCATGTCGAACTCAAAAAATTTTGGCAAGACCTCTTAGAGTTGGTGAGACATTACCCCGAAGCCCCATCATTACACCAAGGGCATTCCATTTCGGCGAGACCTCGCTTGGTCAGTGAGAGGTTACACCGAGACCATTCCACTTTGGCGAGACCTCACCCCGTCGGTGAGACATTACAGTGAGCTCCAAACTTCTCCCCAACGCCGGCCGTTTCTGCGAGACCATGGTCATCGGCAAGACATCATGCTGAAGCCACAACCTTTCAGCGAGACATCTCCTCGAGCTCAAAACATTACACCGAGAGTTCATTTATCGGCCAGAGGCCAGAGCGAAGGTAAACCACTCTCCCCAATGCTAACCTTGTGAACAACTATCAGCGGGACCTCCTCAGTCGGGGAGAGATAGAAAACTCATGGTGACCAAAAATTTCTCAAGGACTTGAGGATTTCGAATGAATATAGCACAACAACTAGTCGGCAAGACAATTGGAGGGTCTCACCGACTCTCTTCTTTAGGAGTCTTATGCCAAATCTGACTGAGGCAGGCTTTCCAATAGACTTCCTTGTGAAATAGCATCAGATGAAGACTTTCCCAATGAAAACTGAACACCTGCACACTGGGCTCAACCCTTATGGGAGCCACATTTAATTCACATGCCGAATTTAAAACATAATTTCCCCTAATTGAGCCCGCAGGTGAAAATCAGGTAACATTTAGAAAGGCCTTGGACCTTAAAATATAAGAAATTAGTAGAGGCTAATTAATATTTTTCATAAATTTGAAATCTATGAATATTGTATATATGGAAAGTAAATTGTGTTTTTTAATCAAGATTTACAAAATCTTTAGGAATTTTGGCTTTATATCATAATAGTATATCTATTTATTGTTGATGTACCTTCACTTAAAAAATTATTTTATTATATTTCTTTCATTGATGACTTCTCCAAAAAAAATGGGTGTTCTTCCTAAGTCATAAACCTATGTCTTCTTTAAGTTCAAAGAGTTAAAACCTCTTCTAGAGAACTAGATAGAGAAAAAGATTAAGGTATTGAGAAAAGATGATGTTAGAGAGTTTTATTTAGCAAATTTTGATTACTTTATATGGAACATGAAATTACATAAGGCATAAGATAAATTCATGCAATCTTTCTAAGGAATTTAATCTCTGTTATAATTTATCAATACACTAGGATTTAGGATACTTTAAGATTATGTGATCAAATATAGTTATGTTTAAATTGTAACAATTTAATATACAAAATTAAAGGAAGAATGTGAAACCGTAATATTATACATAAGACATGAACATGAGACAAGATATACAAATGAAACACTTTCAATATGAAACCCACAAATAAAAGCACAAGAGAAATTATAGTCACACGAAGCAGTTCCAATATAATTACTTTTTTTCATTTAATATCAATCTACACACTATAGTGTGTAACCTCTTCATAACACTGCTACTTCAAGAAATAATGCATCATCCAACATCAACCTATTGCATCTATAAAATTAATTAGATTTACTCTTCAAACATCCTCATGGAATTCCAACTAACACAAATATCGAACTATCCCATGGAATAATAATAGTCATATAGCCAAAATATGATTATACCATAGCATCAACATACTACACATAATACCTATAGTGATTTCTCTACATGAATATTCTCTATATATGATTAGATGCTTTGGCACACACTTAGTCAAAGGTTGTTAACCAACTTCACATAAACCATGCACATGTCTTCCTACACTATAACCAAATGCCAAGTATGACTTGTTGTAATATAAGAAACTTGTTGATTGGTTCTAACCACTTGTGGTACCTAAAAGTATCCTCTATAACATTTAAATGTCCTTAATCATCATTGCATATACTCAAATAATATTGCATGTGCACATGCATTGTCACACACACTCCAATAACTACTAAAATAAACATGTATTTGTGAATTCTTCATTAAATATCTTCTAGTGGCAACCATAGCAACACTGAACTAGGAAAATTCTCTGTGCAAAATCATAATATTTGAAACTCACTATAAATTACTACAAAGCATTCTATGATTGTTTACTAGTTTACATATGTAGAGTTCAAATCTACACACAAATATAAACTTGGACAATGAACAATCAATTTACAAAATTAGAAATCTTTATCTAAATCAACTATATATATTCATAACAATAATAAGTTAATTCTTGCCATCTAACATATCAATTTTCCATTATAAATTATCAAAATAAATATCACATTTAATTGTTATTATTCTTAATTATGAATCTTAAATTTATGAAATTATAAAGTAATTATTACAATTAAACAACAATCATTTTATTTATTTACACCAATAAAAAAAAATTATGCAACTTGATCCACTTTAAATGAAATTTCAAAGTTAGAACAAATGATTGTATAATACCATCATTACCATTTATAAAGTTGACTTATGAAAAAAGTCTCAACTTTTAAACACTTTATGAATATAAAACATAAACATTAACCCAAGAGAATTATATCATAGAAAGTAAGGAATTTGTATATAAAAATCATTTGGCATGATTGTGTTTTTTTAAAAGCCCTTTGGATTCTTACAATCGACATAATAATAATAATTTACTTATTTGACTTTGGTGGATTACTCTTAACACTTTTAAAGAAACTCTACCATGAAACAAACGATCCAACACCCTCTTTTTCATGTCATAACTAAAAATAAGATCTCTAAATCTACTTTTAATTATTACTTCGGTTTATTTTAAAATTTAAAATATAACAAATAATAATAAAATTTATGCAGTTGAAATTGAGATTACACTAAATTAAAATGTTTTAAAAGGATTTTTTGGAGTATAATCCTATTTATGTGAGTGCACTAATTCTTTCCAAACATGCGAGCATCTTATATAAGTGTGTTGACATTCATTGTGGCTTTCTAACATAATGTCTAAAAATGGTGCCTAAAGCACATTTGGAGATCTTTTTTAATCATCTCTCTAGAATAATTGAATAGTTGAATGTTGAAGTAAGTTTGAATGTGTGTGGTCAAACCATATGTGCAAGGTATATGCTACTACAATAGTGGTGGACTATTATTTGGGAGATGGGCATTCTTTTAGATTCCCTAGATGTTTAAACATGTGCCCTAGAACCATGTGGAGTGTCTGTACAATGCTCAAGGATTCATTCTATTGTATCCTCTTTTTATAAGCAAGCCTTAACTGTTTTGGTTGTTTAGGTGAATTGAGTTTTCCAAGTGATGAAAAGGTAAGCACAAGGCTCAAAAAAGTGAAGATTGAATTTGGGGGACACAAGCATGCACAATCTTATCACAAGGATGGAGCATGATGCAATAGTTTCCTATATAGAAAAAAGGTTGAAAATGAGAGTGAGGAAAACTGTTAGTGTGACAAGGTTCATGAGGTACAATTTTAGGGATGAACAATGCTCCAAAGAGGTAAAAATAATCAAAAGTGTGATTATCAACAAAGGGCACTAAAACAAGTACAAAATGATATGGAAAAGTATTAAATATGAAAATTTTGACTCTACATTTTCCCCACACCTTATAATACCTATGAGCTACAAAAAATCATGTGTTAAAGTAAGTTAAAAAGTATATACATTATATATGAGAAAATAATATTATGAAAAGGGACACTAAAGACCTTGTGCTTTCTTTTATTTTATGTCTTTGATTAAGCATCATCTTCAAGTATGCACACAAAATAATAGAAATTATTTTACACCATGAGAATATCTTGAATAATAAATTTTAAACATATTATGGTTTTTTATTTTAATTTTTTAAATATAGCAAGGGAAATCATGGAGTTAGAATCGATGTAGCCATCATGAAACAAAGAAACATAGACTGAGTGCATAGAAGTTAGATAAGAAAAGGTTGTAGATGATCATGTTGTATGGAAAAATAATGAATTTGTTGCCAAGTTGGCATCCATGAATAGAAGGGGCAATGTAGGATATGTGAAGAATTGATTTAATTAGGAGTGGTTTAAGGACTTGTGTAAAGTCACTTAAAGTAGGAATGAATGGTATGGGGATCATGAAGAGTTCCATTAATAAAGATAACTGTGATGTAGGAATCGTGAAGATTCATTTTAACTAATTCACTATGTTTATATATATATGAAATCTTATGTATAATACAAAATGGTATTATGGAAAATTATGGAACATGTAAAGAATTCAACAAGATAAAGAAAAATGGCATCATGTTAGATATTTTTTATATATTCTTCTCTTCTTTTTTTTTTATTCAAGGGGTAAACGCTTTTGACCGGAGCTATGAACCGGATACAACCATTCAACAATAACACCCCAATGGGGTTTGAACCTTGGTGGCAAGAACAACAATGCCATCTATAAACCATCACACCATGCCAATACCGGCATTCTTTTCAATTAAGTATATATTAAGAGATTTTTAAGTTGCCACACAATCGAGAAGGTGGAGAACTAAAAAAAAAAAGGATAAATATTTATACATTTTCAGTATTTGATGAACATCACAAACAAGGTGAACTAATGGTAGCAATAGTGTGGAGAAAAAATAAGAAAAATTAGAATAAGAAATGAGGCATAAGGAAACAATATGATGTAAGGAGGAGACACATAGTAATCATGGTGCAAGTAAATGGCCAAAAACATAAACTAAATAATAGAGGAAGATATTTTTTGGTTTGACACAACAAGAAATGATTATAAGGATTATAATTCTTTGCATCATCCTAAAATTTCAAATCTATGAGTGTGTAGGAGGAAAGTAGATATCACACTATAAGGATCTATTTGTTTTGGCTAACATGATGGTGAAACATGTTGAAAGAACATCAATACACTAAGAGGGGGGCGTGAATCAATGTATACAAATTTTTACCAAGTTAAAATAGTAGACAAGATTTGAGATTCCACAAAAAAATCACACACAAAGAAGACACTAGATATATGTGGAAAACCTTGAAAAGGCATGATGAGAATTTTCTTGAGTCTATTCCTCAAATCCAACATCACAATCAAGGATATTGCATTTCTTTTGTAAGTACCCACTTACAGGTACATTGACACCCAAGACAATTTTTTGAGGCACCAACCTACTGGTACACTGTACACCAAAGACAATGTTTTCAGGTACTAGCTTCAAGGTACACTGCACACCTAATTGAGCACCCACTCAATTTTTCTAAGGCGTCAATCTCTAAAACATTACAAATTCATGTATGCAAATACTAGTTCTTCTTCAACTTGAGAATGCACCTTTTCATTTTTTTAATCTACACTTCTCTTTGTTCACTGTTACCATTATCATCACATTAATAGCTTTTTGTCTATCACTATATACTCTACCACCCCTAAAAAAACATTTAATTCAGTAACCTCTATGAGTTTTAATAATCTACATTAATGTCTCCACACCTCCACATGAAATGGCAGGATTCTATATTCAACATCCACTCACACCATCATTTTGATGGCGACAATAACTATTTCCACCATTACATAAACCCTAACTATTTTGTAGTCCCTTGAAACCATCATTTTTATGATTTTCCAAAACACATTCAAATCAATTCCAACTCTATGATTTCCTATCAAATTTTGACTTCTGAGAATAGTTGTTATCACACTTTGAATATCAATCGTTGATATCTAACTTCATACCATTATCCAACAATCCTCGTTTAACTGCTTCATCTTTAAAATATCATCATCAGATCAAATTTCCTTTGAACTTGTGTCAATAATCTCTATCACATGACATATACCTATCACACTTATGCTTTGTGCTTAAAGATGAATCTGTGTCATTTGTCGCTTTAGACATGTGTCATCATTTTTCTCCATTGTTGATCTCAAAATCGGACCCACCTTTCACTCTATAGAATAATGATCACTGTTAGATCTCTATCTTGAACATCCACCATCTGATCTCCATTGCATCCATTTAGCCTAGCACATTTTTACTATGTACTTGAAGAATGAAAATGTGATGCCTTTGAGCTATGTGAGACAATGAATAACTGCCATCTATCATTAGGTACACATGTTATCTTTCCACATTTCCATATAGGTCAACTCTAGGACCCATCAACATTCCAAAAAATGGTAGAAGAGTGTCATTTGTTTGCATATGTCATGTTGGAAACATGGAATTATATTGCATATCACAACTTTGAGCTTGTTAAGGTGATTCACAATAGCGATGTGAATCAACTATGCGATGAAATCAACATTTGACACTTGTCAACATTTCCTTTTATTTAAGGGTTAGGAGTTGCCAATCCCCCTTGTCTTTTTCTTGTTGAGTTTTGTACATTGGCCTTACCCTTTAACTTATGCCGCAAACCATTCCTCTAATCACCAACTCTCTAAATAATCCTTTAATCCATCATATGTTAGGGTTTACTCATATTGCTTACCACTGACCTACATTTGACAAGGCATAAGACAACCTTTTAATCCACAATCTTTGAACTTTCATGATGCCTAAGTCTTGACCCATTGGTCATCGGCCTTCACAAATACCATTTACTTCTTTGCTAACTTCTCAATAAAGCATTAAGTCCTCCTTCTAAGCCATGAAACCTTAAACATTTTGGATACCAATCTTTAGGATTTCATCATACCCTTTGTGTTACTTAACTTAAAGTTAAGGGGTAAGCCTTTTTGTTGATACCTGATGCCCAAAACCATCCAAACTTCACTCTTTCTATCTTCATTTCTTTGAACATTCAGTATAAATTATGATTGAAGTTTGAAGTCTAAAAACATTTAATGTGATGTAATCCTTGAGCCCGAAGCTTGAAACTCAATTGGAATTTACACAAACTAACTCTTTTCTTGATTCTTGCAAACAGTATAAGGTAAGCCCAATGACCAAAGTCTGAACTTTGAAAACTCTTCAAGACTTACGCTACAAATTCAAAAAACCTTTGTGAGCTAATCCATAGACAATAAGATCAACATGATTATCCTTTGACATCAATGACAACAATTCTACCAATCTCCCTCCTTTTCATTAATGGAAACACTTCTAAAAATGGCAACACTAGTCACACGCCCTCTTTCTATATCATAGTATATCATCATTCACCATGCATATTGTACTCTCCCCCTAAATACAACAATATTCCATCATCTTCCTTTCATACTACTTCATCTTTATTCTCACCCTTTAACATCAATTACAAAGTGATAGACCAGGGATAAATAATTACTCTATTCTGATCCCCATGGATGAATACTTGTTGTATTCAAATAGAAATAGGAGAAGGAAAAAAATTCTAATTTGTCCCTAAGTTGTTCAAATGACTCCTTTGAAAGGGGTTTTGTGAAAATATCTACCATTTGATCCTTTGTAGCAACATATTCCAATTTGACTTCTTGTGCAACAACTTTTTCCCTGAGAAAATGATATTTAATAGACATATGCTTGGTTCTAGAATGCATAACAATATTTTTAGAGATATTTATTGTACTAGTATTATCAAAACAAATACTAACTGGCCCATAAAAATTCACCTTAATATCTTGTAGTGTTTTTTTCATCCATAATACCTAAGTGCAACAAGATACAACAAGAATATATTCATCTTCAATAGTTAACAATGAAACTGACTCGTGTTTCTTATTTAACCATGCTACCAATCTATCTCCTAGAAATAAGGCACCACCGCTAGTGCTCCTTTCTTCATCCACACAACTTGCCCAATATGCATCATTATATGCAACTAAAGTGAAATCATTACCAACAAGATACCATAGATGATATTCCAATATACTCTTAAAGAATCTGAAAATTCTCTTCATGGCTTTAACATGTGTCTCCTTAGGAGCATCTTGAAATCTGGCAACCATGCAAATAAGTTGCATAATATCAGGCCTTGTTGCAATAACATATAAAAGGCTTACAATCATGGACCTATATAATGATTGATCTACTAATTTAAATTCATCTTTTTTTGAGCTTACATCTAGTGACCATAGGTGCACTAACATGCTTACAATCTTCTATCTTGAATTTTTTTAGAACTTCCTTCACATACTTAGCTAGATAAATGAAAATTGTTGTATCTAGCTAATTGACTTGTAAACCAAGGAAAAATGTTAATTCTCCTAACATAGACATCTCAAATTCTTTTTGCATTTTAGAGGAAAAACTTTGCACATCTTATCACAATTTCTACCAAAAATAATATCATCAACATAAATAATGACAACTAGTATATGATCTTTAGATCTATAACCTACACATTCAAAGAGAGAGGAATGGTTTTAATGCATCAGAATCACAAAAATAATATGGTGGAAAAGAGAAACCATAGGACTAAACTTAGGATTAGTCACCTTTCCATGCATATATCATTTAGAATTTGGGGTTGGAAAAGGCATGAGATTAATTTACAACCTAGAAGGTGAGTCAATTAGCCCTTGAGTCCCAAATTCCTTTTTGAGGGAAGGGTTTTGAAATGGATTTTGAATGAAGTAAAATGATGCAACTACTAACAATTAAAATGCATGAATCTGATGTGATAATGGAAAATTTAGAAAGTGACAGAAAATTTGATTATCAAAAATAGATTGACCAAATTTGTGTGCACCTATGATTCAAATTTTGACTTGAGTTGACTAGACAAGGCTGCCTAGGGTGCCTATGTCCATAGATCTAAAATTGAAATATGATTTCACTATCCTCGGGTGTCTAATCAAAGACTTCTTCCTTCCGAATCTCACTATCATATCTTCGTCGATTGTCGAGAAAATTGAATTTATGTATCTTGCCAAGTTGTAGTGTCTGAATGCAATAATGAACAGTCTTTAACCTACACATTCAAAGAGAGGTGAAGGGTTGCACCATACAGGGTCTTACTTTGGTCAAACCCCATTTGTTTTTTCCACCTCCATAATGAAAAATTGATGATAGAGAGCTCATTCTTTTGAGGGATAGAAGCTAAATGATAAATGAATGATGAATCAACAATTGGATAAAACTCACCACTCAAATCTGATTTCCTTGAAGGATTGAAGTCATGCACACCTTGTCAAGGTTTTATTGTAATTTGTATTGGATTACTTTGAAGACCTATAGGTGTTAGCCCTCAGAAATAAATTGTACACATAAAAATGAACAAACTCACATAAAACTTGATATGATGCTTTGACAATGAAATTCTGCAATATTTCTACTCTTGAATGCTCTTGACTTGATAATGAAGTATTATAATTGCTCTTCTTGCTTATTCTCCTTGTTAGATTTCAAATGATGAAATGACTAGGTATTTATATGCAATTAACCTAATTTCTTGCAAATTAAATCTTGATAGTGGACATGTGAAATTTAAAATTCAAATAATAAAGTGTCAACTCCAACATATTAAAAATTGAAGCCAAAATAAGGGAACAAGGCTGCCTAGGGCACCCTTGTCTAGGCCCTCTTTATTAGGATCCAAGGTATCGACAGTAAAACATTAAATGCCTACCTTTTTTTTGTATATGTGATTTCTTGATAAATATTCAAATGGGGCATGGAATGCATAATTTAAGAAATTAGGTGTACAATTAGTTCCATGCACATATGAGGGAGAAAAATCTAGTGTGAAATTTTCAAAGGTGATAATTTACAACACTACAACAAGCTCCCACTCAAATGAAGATTATTTATAAAATCCCTCTACCCAACACCTAAAATTAGAGGTGATCAAGCTTTGATACCAAATGAAAGGAAATAAGGTATGTGTTGGAAATTTGAATAAACAATAACCCACTTGAAATTGTAGCCTTCAATGAATCAACCAAGAAGAACACTATCCAAATGAACAAGAAAGTGATGCATCATGAGCAAGAAGATAATTTGATCAAATGATGATCTATGATGAATTGATCTAGAATTCTTTACAATGTACAAGATCCTTGCTTATGTAGGCAAGGTGAGAGGAGGTTGGATAACCACCTTGTATGCAAACATTACATACCTAATGCATAATTTTAAATGCATGTGTGAAATATTAAATGCCTAGATAACTATATGGTAATTAATGAAACATGGCCCCATTAATACTAGTTTCTAGAATTCCACCTAGGAAACTAACTCCTATGTAAACTTATTAATGATGTGAATAGGTCCTCACTAAGAACTAGTTAGGAAATAACCCCATTCACACTAACACCCCCCATAAGTGCAACTTGGGAGTGTAGTTATTAAGCAAATGATGCAAATGCAATATGGACCCTAGCTACTAGGCCATGTTAGGTACCCATGTACAAATGAAAATGCAATCTCTTACAAATAGAGAAAAGGAGAAAACCTCATGGGACAAAACTCCTCCCCAAAAAAGAGATAATACAAAATCTAATACAAATCATTTACAAGTAATGGAAGTGATGAGTGGAGGTCTCAACATCAATACCCCCCAAGAGCTATATCCATTGCAAGAATACAATATAATTATCCCTCCAATGAAGGGATAGATGGAGACTAGATTTCCCCCTTGAATGAAGCATCACCAAGACCACTAAAGAGAGTCTGAAGCCAAAAGAGTATCCAGTTATGATCACAAACCACATGTCTCCCTCTAGGAAGAAACAAATCCAATGGTAGATTAGGAAGAAACTCCAACTCCATGATGAAATGGGAGGGAAGAAGCCTCATATATGAAATATCTAAAAAGGAATCAAGTTCCTCTAAGGAAGTCTCACCAAGATCAGAATCTCTAATCAAGGTTGAAACAATGGAATATGGAGACTCAAGAATACCCTCCAAAGTATAATTTGCATAGAGGAGAGATATCCCCTCAAGAATGTCCTCCAAACCTGTAGAAATAGCCATGTTTGCAATACCTGAAACAAATCCATTTTGTAATCCCAATTCTGGAAAATTGAATATATCCTATTGTATTGAATAATATGATGGAGCCACACAAAGAAGAGCTAAATTCAACCAACTACCATTGTCATCATGTGAATTACTACCCACTCTAGAATCTAGAGAATTAGGAACATAAGTATCATCATCATGATAGAAGTGAGAGAAGTTATATGCACTTGATTGATGATCATCTAACCCTATAGCAAGCCTTCCCAGATCATTATGAATGAGAATTCACTCAGATGTGAACTCAACTATATTACCTCCTTGTGCAATATGATAAACTAAGAGAAGGTTATGGGCCATCTCAAGAATATAAGGCGCATCATGGGCATGACTTGTACCTAGATCTACATCACACATAATAGCTACATGAACCATATTAGCATTGGTAGTCAACATTATGTCAAACTTAGGTGCTCTAAGTGACCTAGGAATTATGTGATCAAAAGAGCTAGTAATGACCCTTGATGCACCTAAATCAATAATACATCCTTCCTGTCTATCAATAAATGTAGTAATCAATGCACGACCCTGTCCTCTGGAATCTCTAGAGGTAGTTCCTTTATCCTCTTTATGTGGAGTCTCCTCTTGTGTGGTATAAGAAGAAGGTGAACTAGATGAATATGGAACTTAAATATTGTGATCCTTGAGAAGCCATTTTAACTCATGAATCTCCTTCTTAAAGAATACCTGTACATTATGCCCTATCCCCTTGCAAAAGGTACATGTGTGTTTCTCCTTCTTATGTTTATCCTCTTTTGAAGAGGTGGAGGAAGTCTCACTAGATCCTAACTTATCTTTACCCTTGTTCTTCCCTTTCCCCTTAGGTGGTGTGGTGAACAATGCATGAGACTTCGAAGTGACATCATGTTGACTAAGCTTAGATTTCTCCCTAGTCAATCTCTCACAAAAGACCTCAAATGATGGCATGACAAAATTATCACCTAACCCACCCATAGTGGAATAGAAATAAGTAGAAAAATAGGAAAATTAACCCTTCAACTTAGACAAGATCAAAAATATGCATTCCTTATTAGTTTTATCTTTCCCACACCCTACTAGCTAAGTACGTAAAGACTCAAACTTCACCAAATAGTCCTCAAATGTAGGGAATGGATCAGTGGAAAGATATGCCAACTCAACTTATATTTGTCCCATACCTATTTAGGTGTAGTACACTCCTCAATGTGGAAAAACAAAGAGTTAGAAACATGCAATGCAATTAATCCCATCACCTCATCACATTTGTTCCAATGTAAAAACTTCTCATATTCTCTAATGAATTTCGGTTGCTCCTCATCCAAGGTAGACCATAATCCCTTAGACCAAAGTAGCCTCAACATCTACACCTTCCATGTGCGATAATTGTGATGAGTAAGAAGCTCAAATCCTGATTCTTCCATGTGTTCCAAAACAAAAATATACCAAGAGGAAAATATATTTAATATAAATGTTGTGAAACCCCTAATATATGATGTGCCACTGAAAAATGAAGCCTCCTAATGCAAACAAACCTTCTCAAAATTGCAGTATGTCCAAGATATCAAACAAATACATCAAATTAAAAAAACTTAATAGAATATAATTGGAGATGAATATGAAAAAAGTGGATGAACAAAATGATAGAACTTTGAATCACCTTTGCAATGCCCCTGGAATCTCTAAAATCTGACAAACTAGTGAAAAGATACGAGCTCAGGAGTCCACATAGAAGCATTGACTTTAGTTGGCTATAATTCATACCCACTACAAAATATGGAAAAATATCTGCACCACAACAAAGTACATGAAACTAGCTTTTTGACGATATCTTGTTTGTGAAAATATGATATTCTAGTGAAAAGTTATGCTCTGTTGAAAAAATATGCCCTATTAGGGTGTGCAGGCTAAACAGGTGCAAAAATAAAGCTCTTAGAGAAAAAAATAGGGCCATCAGTCATTGATATGACCAGGGTCTAATTGTTGGAAAAAAATGAAATGTGTTTCCAAGATAGCGGCAGTAAAGTGGCTCTTTGGCAACAGCTAAGGGGTGTCGCTCACCAAGCAGGGCTCTCGATTATCAATGGAACCAGTGCTTAACCAGCAGGGGCTCGATGCATCAGAATGATGCTTAGTGGAATATGGTGAGAATGTGGCTAGCATTAGAAAGAACTCAACAGACTTGACGAATGAGGGATTCAACGAATTAGGTGGTATGTATGCTAAGTGGGCCGACAAGGCCTTAATGAACCCTATAAAGATTTAAATCCTCTAACACAAAAAAAAAACTATGGATTGTGTAAAACTAGACACAAATGATATTTTGATATTCTAATATTGCCTTTGGGAAATTAAAATATCATATAAATATATATTGATTAAATATTTTTAACTTGCTTTATATTAAAAATACATGCCGACCGGAAATAAAGACTTTGACAACCAAAAAAAAATAATGTCTACAAAATATAATGTCCGCTTTGAATAAATCAAAACCTCAATCAAATATTTTTCCAAACTATTATAAGATTATAGCCCCAAAACGAAATATTTAACCTACAATATGATGGAATATGATTCCAACCAAAGATTTATTTTTTTCCACAATGGGAGGGAGGATTTTTTTCATTTGTGATTGTACGATCCGTACAATACGGACTTCCCTTTAATATGGCTGCAAAAGCCTCTGATGGCCTTTAGATGACAATGCCAAATTTTGACAAAAGGGTAGGTCTTCCTAGGGTTTTTGGACCTCCTAATCATAATGGTGGGGTCAAATTTGATCCAATCTGCTTCAAAAATCAGTCAATCCATAGATGAAGTCAACTAGACCTTTATGCAAACCCTTCAACCTACGATAATTTCCTCAGCTCAACTTTCTGCTATGAGATGGATCTTCTATGGCCTAAGCTTTGATACCATGTTGAAAATTTGAATAAACAATAACCCACTTGAAGTTGTAGTCTTCAATGGATCAACCAAAAATAACAACATCCACATGAACAAGAAAGTGATGCATCATGAGCAAGAATACAATTTGATCAAATGATGATCTATGATGAATTGATCTAGAATGATTTTTAATATACAAGAGCCTCACTTATATAGGCAAGGTGAGAGGAGGTTGGATAACCACCTTGTATGCAGACCTTAAATGCCTAATGCATAATTTTAAATGCATGAGTGAAATATTAAATGTCTAGATAAGTACATGCTAATTAATGAGGCATAGCCCCAATAATACTAGTTTCCAGAATTCCACCTTAGAAACTAACTCCTAAATAAACTTATTATGTGAATAAGACCTCACTAAGAACTAGTTAGGAAATAACCCCATTCACACTAACAATATGAGAAAACACTTCTTACACTAATCAATTGAGGAAAGTGTTATGAAAAAATTAATATTTTATAATTGTACAAAGTTGATGCACATATAAACATGAAATAAACAATATACCACAACAAGTTACATGGGGAAAACTCTTTGTCATGGCCCTCTTTTCTCTCTCATTAATTATATTTTGAGGCATAAGAATTTCATAGAATGCTTTAATAACTACAAACTAAATAGTTGTCTTATCAATTGCTTTAGAATAAACCTCTTTGCAATAATGAGATATTAAACATATATTTTTAACCATTAATGTATTCAACTCAAATGACATCTTTTTCATGACCTTGAATTCTAATCACATTTATATATATACACGCCAAATTCATTGTCAACAATTCACCGATGGAAAATTCACTGCCAACAATTCATCGCGGGAAAATTCACCACCATGACTATTCACCTTGCAAAAAATTAATTGCATGAATTTTTGGCGGTTAATTTTCCATGGCGGTGAATTCCTGGTGGCGGTGAATTTTCCTGCAGTGAATTGTTGGTGATGGTGAATTTTCCTATAGTGAATTATTGGTGATAAATTTATATATGACTCATATATAAAAATTTGCATATAAATGTGTGTATCTTTAATTTTTTTTGGGTTATAACTAATGTATATGGATCCATTATCACTCTATGTATAACTTCTAGCTAAAAATAGTTGATATGGTAAAGAGTGGTAGAGGTGTAATGAAATGACTCACCCAGTCAGATTATGTTTTAAAAGGATCTAGCAATAGATAAAAGGGATGTTTTCTTTTGTTATTATTGTAGAGGCATAGAATGAAGAGTTAGCGTGAAGTTGGTAACTCTACACAAACCTAAGGAATACCATAGAAATTTAAAACTCAAATGATTTTCTCTATATAGAGGACGTACTTGGTTATTGATTTTGCAATAACAATGCTCATTGTATGTTCTAATGTTCTTCTAATTGATATTATGGCGAAAGCTTTATTGAATTGACTGGTTTTTGTTATTATTTCCTTTTTAGAACCTTTATTGATCACTGCTAATGAAGAAGAATATGATTCTTTGTGTTCTCATAATGGCCTAGCATGATTATGTTGAATGATCTTAAAGCTTTTTGTCAAACCATTCACATACCTTGTTTATATTTCTTTTGTCTTTTCATCTCACCATTATAGTTTAGTCCTTTTATTTTGATGTGCTATTATTATCTCTGTTATTGTAGAGCTATTATGTCCCATTCTTCAGTAGTGATGATCTATTCAATAAGATTGAGAAATCCATCAATTTAATCTGTCAAACAGTTATTGTACCTTATCTTGCTTATGCATCCATATTTTCGATATATGTCTATTAGGGAAGTTGCAACTGTGTTTGGCAAAATTCCTCTATCCTTTGTGTTTTGATGGATGTCCATATTGGCTCTAGGAAAATTTACTGTCAGCAATTTACTGATGGATGTCCATATTGGTAGTGAATTTTTCATCGGTGAATTGTTGATGGTGAATTTTCCGTATGCCCTCCATATTATGTCCCAAGACCCTTATTTGCCATAAGCAAGGAGGATAGTAGCAAAGGCCGTTGGATTTTTCTTTACACTTGCATCAAGATTTCTAAAGCCTTTTCAACAAATCCATTTTTTAGTTCTTGAGACCATATTTCTTTGAGGCATTTAATCAAATAATTTGTGTCTTGTGTATGTTTCTACATATTAGAATGAATGTCTATCAACACATTTATATTCTTTATTATTTTCATGAATGTTCATACTCAATTTTAAAACTTCCCTTTTGATACAAGTAGTAACATTAGATAAGGTTGTGGAGTCAAGTATTATACAACTAACCAAATTTGTTTAACATTTTTATATCCCACTTAATGCATATCATATTCTATGGAATGACATTTCTTTGTCATTTTATGCATATCATATTCTATGGAATGACATTTCTTTGTGTCATTTTGTCAAAATAGCTCACATGGCCTATTGATGTTTTCATACTCTATTTGCATCACTATTAGAGTGAATCAATAGTTTTATCTAAAGAATTCCCTTTATCTTTCATGATGATGTATGATATTGTCAGAAACCAAATTTGTTTATAAGGCATGTTTTGATATAACAATAGGATTCAGTAGTAACAGGTAAATCTATATGGTATGGTTCTATAATCTCTAAAAGAATTCATTTTTTTCTTATAATTGAATTTCCTCTATTATATCTTAAGGGGTTTGAATAGGTATAAGAGGTGGTTAGAGCAATATCATAAAAAGAATATTTACATGGCTCTTTATCTTATTTATTGTTTCATAGATTGTATATACTTATATGATCATCTACCTTTTTTTACACAATTATGATACTTTTATTTCAATTCTAGACTTCTATTATATTTGAGGAGTTTAATGGATAGTATTGTAAAAGGATCTCCCTAGGATTCACTATATTCATAAATATCAAACCCTAAAATTGTAAGGAGGCAACACTTTCTCTACACATGATGATTTATATCAAAGATGAGATAAATTCTTCTAATTTCAATATAAGGTTTAGAAGGGGCTCTTCCTAGGTTGATGCAAAAGTATTGATGGGAATATTATTAATGGTTTTTTCAGGTGTTATTTTGTGAAATATTTAATTTTTTTATACAATATGAATGGTATCACCTTAGCTTTTTTGGTGCTAGGTAGCTAATAGTGCCATACATTATAACATTATATTCCCACAAATGCTACATAATAAATTAGATAAGGGATGACTCCTTTAAGCGGCTTCATTATACTAAGACAAGATTGGAACTAAAAGTCTTATATTATTAAGGTGAGTTGAATAACTCTTGCCTGATTAATATTATAATCCCCATATTAGAGAGTTACTATCTAGATTTTTATCTTCTTGAAGCTAGGTATGTTGCTATGTTTTATAATCTTGGTCATGAAAATGTATTGTATTATGTTAATTTTTATCATTTTTCTTAGCATTAAGTTATTAATTTTGTTGTAATTTTGATTAGTATCAAGTTATTATTTTTAGTGTAATCTTACCAAGCTATTATCCATTTTGGTTATCACCTTGTAAAGTGGTTATTGTTAGATAATTTTGGTTAAATTATTATTATCAAGTTATCATTTTGGATAGTCTTCATTTTTATTTGTATTATATTTTGATTATCAATTGCATAATTGTTTTTGTTGGAAATATGAAGCCTAGCAACATGAGCATGAAGTGAATATAGGTTGTTTTGGCTATTCCAATGTTGTCATTGATGTCAACATTATGGCAACATTGTGGGAAGCATATTTGGTATACCGAAAGTTGATCTATATGGGAAGTGTGTTCTTTTCTAATAACCCAGTGTGTTGGTTTTTGAGTCCAAAATTCACTACAAGAAGAAATATGACTCTACTCTCTTAATCTCATTATTATGACTCATTCATTTAGCTATATCCATAATCTTGGGAAGTTTTATGTTGAGTATAGAAAGTTATTAAAGACATAATTTAACTCTATACACCACAATTGTCTCTTTGTTCAATATACTAGTGTGGGAGACTCCACATTTTCTTAAGAAGAACATTTTGACGTTGTGGTTCTAATGGTAATCTCTAATGTTAATTTGATGAGAAATTGAAGTAATATTGGATCTTGAAAGTGTTTACCTTAAGAAGTGTGTGTTGGTTTGGTGTTTTTGTTATTAGGTCATATTATTGGCTGACCTAATATATGATATGCTTTAAGAAGATTAATTATACTTTGCAAATGTTAGCTAGATCCCTTATAGATCTACGCTGACTTGATATGATACAACACATGGATAAAAATGTTTAAATATTATTTAGTGCTAACATTAGCTATTTGATTGGATTTTTTACATCTAATTAGGCTGACCTTTATTGATGTATGAGACACACTTGTATATATAAGACCTTTTGGAGTTGATGTGAGTGTACGAGTGGTGGGAAAAAAGTGAGTATGATGTGAGGAATGTGCAAGCTTAAATTTGATCTATTAGATGTGAGCAATATATTGTGGGGGAAGTCAAGGATCAAAGTAGAATCATTGGTACTTCACATTCAGAGCCTCATTGGAGCTGAACTCAACACATAGAAGGTGTATTCCATCAGTTCAATCATTTGGTAGTGAGCCATATCTTTTTGTATCTTGGTGGTTAGCCATTCTATCTTGTATTCTGGTTGTAAGACTTTTTAAGGACAGTGAGTCTTGGACGTTAGCCTTGTAATATTCTATATCCAAATATATTATCTTATGAGCTAATCCTCACCGTGGTTTTTCCCACTTTGGGTTTTCCATCTAAAAATCTAGTGTTGATGTGTTTTATGGTGTCATGTTCATTTCAATGTCTTCATTCTTGTTCACAGTTGTATGTGGTTTAATAATTGGGTGGTTTGGAACTAAATGGTTTAATGGAATATTGATTCACCCCTCCCTCTCAACATTCTGGATAATCAACAATTGGTATTAGTGCCTAGTTCCTCTAAAAATGTCTAACAACTTGAGGAAGGTCCTAGAATTTGAATACATGGAAGATAAAATATTTCTTATTCCTCCAGAAATGATATATACTGAACATATAGGAGAAAATGAAGAATTGAAGATAAAAGAAGAAAATGAGTATATTAAGGATTTGAGGAAAAGATGTGGAGAGGTCAGTGATCAACTAAAAAATGCATATGATGATATCACTAGACTTTTAGTGCATTTGGAAGAAAAGAGAAAGATTGAAAATTGTTACAAAGATGAAATTCAAAGGAAGATGGATGAATGTGCAAAGCTTGAACAAGAAGTAGTAATTTTGAAATCAGATCTGGAAAAGGAAAAAATACATAAGGATAAATTCAAGGCAAGCACTGCAATGCTTGATGAGTTGATTAGTCTTCAGAGACCGGATATGGATAAAGTGGTTTAGGGTTTGATGAAGTAAAAAGTTCAAAGGAGAATCAACCTCCTAACATGAAGATCTAGCACAATGATGGAAAATTCAAGGATCGAAAAAGAAATACCTAAAGGACTCCTATCAAAAAACCTAATGCTCAAAGGTACTTATCTTTCAATGGTGCATGTTATTCTTGCAATAAGTTTGGTCATAGGGAAAAAGAGTGCAAAACTAGGATGAATGATGCTTTATCATTCTTCGGTCAATGTCTTGAATGCAAAAATATTGGAATAAGGTCATGGATTGCATAAGTTAGAAGTTGAACAAGGCATTTCATTCATTTAATGACCACTTTCTTCACTGCGACTTATTTGGACATAAGGCTAATTAGTGCAAATATAGATTAAATAAAGGTAAATTTGGATGGAAGAATGTTGTTTGCTATGACTACAGTAACCCAGAACACCTTGGCAGAAATTGTAGAAGCAGAAATATGAAAAATATGAATCCAATAAAGAGACATGAACCAATAATTAAGTTTGATTCGATACAAGTGAGAAAGGAAATGAAAAGAATTTGGAGAGGGGAAGGAGAATTTAAGCAAAGTGTATCATAATCATTAGTCTTATATGTGCCACCCTCTAATGCAAATACGCCCATCAAAAATAAATCCATCCAATACCTAATGGGGAGCAATAATAAAAACATTTATTAAACCCCTCATTAATACATGATGTCATATCATGATAGAAGTGCACTTAATAAGGTTACGAATTCAATATTTCATGTGAAAATAATTTTTAGACATGCATGTGTGAAGAATGAAGTTCACCGAATTTGAAAGAATAGAAGTGTAGACAAATTTTGAGGTGATCTACTTGAAAGTTGAAGCATTTATTGTAGAAGCATTTGGAATGAATGGAATAAATTTGGAAGTGTTAATGAATTTAATACATTCAAGATTTAAAGGCATTTGGGAAAAATAAGCATTCAAAGGAAGCTTAAAGAAACTAGAGCAATACCATATAGCATAATTTCAAGATTTGGTGGGAAAGGAAGAAGAAATCAAAATGGACTCGAAGCGTGCTCTAGAAGCTGAACATCAAACCCTACTCTGTGTTGAAAATTTTAGAGGTATTTTGTTTAAACAAAATTTCAATTTTATGTAATGGATAATTCAAAGGTAGTGAATATTTCAGAAAAATTATAAATCAAATTAAGTATTATTTGAAAATTTTGTCAAAAGAATCCATGGGTACATTTTCTAGCATTCCTCCTAGATTATTACCTACTCAAGACATTTATGCATATGTTTATGGAAAATTTGAGGAAATTTCTTCGGTTCTTTTAATTATATTGTGGAAAAATGGGTTGGAAGAAAATTATGATGCATATAAAATCTTAGTCAAAAATAAATTGGATGTTTGGCAGAAATTTTCCTTGTTTGAATTCGACAGGAAATGCATTTGAATGGTCTTAAGCAGGATTCATGGTGAATCCATTTGGATTGATGAAACACACCTGATAACTAGAGAAGCTATAAGAGATGTGACTCACTTGTGTTTCTCTAGACTAGTTCTAAGATGAAGGGTTGTAAATGATCAAGAGATAATTGAGATGACTGGTGTGACCCTTGAAGGTAAAGAACTCATTTTTAGTACTATTGAATATTCAATCACTCAGTATGTTGCAATGATTATTGGACACAAAATTTTCTTTCCAAGCAATGACCACACAATTTATATTGTTGTCATTTACACTGCACTTGATATGTTTATGAATGATATGGATTATGACCTTTGTGAGCTACTTCGATTGCATCTATTGAAGAACTTGAAATAGGTTAAGAAGAATAAGAAAAGTACATTCTGATATGGTACCCTAACAATTTTTTTACTCTTTTACTTTATGAAAGAGTTACTGGTAATTAGAATGGTAGAATGGACAAACATAGAACCAATAGCTCATCAGATTAATAATTTCATCACAAATCTTGGTGGTTTGAATGCTCAAGAAACTACTCTTGTAACATTCTTTGGAAAATTTCAAATGAGAATGAAAAAAATAATAAGGATTCCAAAAATTGTGGTTGAAAATACTCCGAAAACATTAATTTCCTAGACTCTACATACTTCTATTATATGGAAGCAATTGAATCCAGACGGGTGGATTTCTAAATTAAATTATGAAGTTACTGACGTAGAAATTGATAATTATGAAAAATTACTTCTAGAGAACCCCAAGAACCCAAATAGGACAGATGTTGAGGAAATTTTTGAAGCCTCTGGTAGTGCAATAGGAACCAGAAAGAAGAGCAAAGGTGTCATTATCAAACAAGAAATCTTTGAATGAGAAGAAAGAGAATTGGAGAGAGCTCAACATGAGCATGAAATTTGAGAAGCATTAAAAGAATTGTAGAAAGTGATCCCCAGTGACAGCTTTAGCTCATCTACATCAATTGTGGAAACTCTTAGGAGTATGATTAAATCTCTAAAAGCATACATCTCCAGACTAGAAGCACAAATAGGAAATGGGTCTGCAAAAGAAAATCTAGAAGACATCAAGAAGAAATGTGCATATGCACATCACAGAGTTGTGAAGGAATTCAAAGAAGTTTAGAACTATGAGAAATAAGCTCAAGATTTACTATCTTTCTACTTGAATTGGTCCAATAGGGCATTAAATGCAAGAGAAGAAATAAGGAAGAATGAAATTTGATTGAGTACTCAAGCAGATGTGTATAGCTTGATAGATGAAAAGGACAATTAGAGATGGTCCTACATTGTGCAGCTATAGGATAAATTCTTTTCCCTACAAAATCAAATAAGAAAAATGATTAAGTAGTTTATGGCACTTAGAGATATGGTAAAACTCGGGAATATTCCTATATCCAGTGCTCTTGATAGTGTTGGTAATCTATTAGAAATAAATCTCAGTCCCAACACTATGGAAGAAGGCATAGAGTATTTGACTAAGCTTGAACTACTATACAAGACTCTTGCAAGTGCAAAGGATTGCGAGAACAAGGAAAAGCCACATGGAAGGACACCTTGAAGAACCTCAAAGGATCTTCTTCTTAAGGTTAATACTTTTTTTTATGTTTGATCAATTTTTTATGCATATACACATTTGATGAATTATATCAAACCCCTTCATGACCTTTTCCATTGATTTCAAAGGGGGAGAGATAGATAGATAGAAGGAAAAATATTTTTTTCAAGAACAATTTTGCGGAGAGCATTAATCTTGAAAGAGGGAGTATTCAGTTGCTTTATATTGGGATAAAAATGTTTTTGATATGCATGTTGCCATCAATTCCAAAGGGGGAGATTGTTGGAAATATGAAGCCTAGCAACATGAACATGAAGTGAATATAGGTTGTTTTGGTTGTTCTAGTGTTGCCATTAATGTGAATATTATGGAAACATTGTGGGAAGCATATTTGGTATATCAGAAGGTGACCTCTACCGGAAGTGTTATTTTCTAATAACCCAATGCATTGGTTTTTGAGTTCAAAATTCACTGCAAGAAGAGATATGACTCTACTCTTTTAATCTCATTATTATGACTCATTTATTTATCTATATCCAGAATCTTGGGAAGTTTTATGTTGAGTACATAAAGTTATTAACAAAGTTTAACTCTGTACACCACAGTTGTCTCTCTATTTAGTATACTAGTGTGGGAGACTCCGCATTTTCTTAACAAGAAAATTTTGATGGTGCGGTTCTAATGGTAATCTCTTTGATGTTAATGTGATGAGAAACTGAAGTAATATCAGATCTAGAAAGTGTTTACCTTGAGAAGTGTGTGGTGGTTCGGAGTTTTTGTGATTAGGTCCTATTCTTGGCTGACCTAATATATGATATGTATTAAGAAGATTAATTATACTTTGCAAATGTTAGTTGGATCCCTTACAGATATATTTTCACTTGATATGATACACCACATGGATAAAAGTGTTTAATTCTTATTTGGCACTGACAAGAGCTATTTTGAGTGGATTGTTTACATCTAATTAGGCCGACCTAATTGATGTATGAGACATACTTGTATATATATAAGACTTTTTGGAGTTGATGTGAGTGTGTGAGTGATGGAAAAAGGTAAGTATGATGTGAAGAATGTGCGAGACTAAATGATCTATCAGATGCAAGAAGTATATTGTGGGAGAAGTCAAGGATTAGAGTAGAATCATTGTGTGACTATTGTGCAAAGTAGTACTTCACATTCAAAGCCTCATTGGAACTAAACTCATCACATTGGTGTATTCCATTAGTTCAACCATTTGGCAATGAGCCATATCTTTTTATATCTTGGTGGTTAGCCATTCTATCTTGTATTCTAGTTGTGAGCCTTTTTAAGGACAGTGAGTCCTAGCAGTGAGCCCTATAATATTCTATATCTATATATATTATATTGTGAGCTAATCCCCACCATGGTTTTTCCCACTTTGGGTTTTCCACGTAAAAATATGGTTTCGATGTGTTTTATGGTGTCATGTTCATTTCAATGTCTTCATTCTTGTTTGCAGTTGTATGTGGTTTAATAATTGGGTGGTTTACAGCTAAATGGTTTAATGGAATATTGATTCACCCCCCCCCCCCCCTCTCAGTATTTCATATAATCAATAGTTTTCCATTAGCATTGCATGCTAAAGATATCACGATGTGATATTCATTAGTATTACACAAATGATGATTTGATATTTATAATTAACAATTTAAAAAATTTCTTAGTATTGCATGGCAATAGGCAATGAAGTGATATTCATTCATATTATTTTGAATTTGTAAGATTGCATGATTAATTTAAGTATTGATTTGTATTACTTGATGATGTAGTTTGAATTATTCTTCTATGATAGAAATTATCATATCAAATTATTCCTAGTAAAGTTAAGTATTAGATGTAAATTGTTTATACATTTTTTTCTTGGGACTTGGAATGGAAACATTTGATTATTCAAATAGTATTGATAACTTATCACATTTATGATATTTTTAGTTGGGTTATTATAACCAAAATTATGTAACTTCCATATGCTCACACCTCATCTAATAGAGATCTTGGTGATTAGAGAATTGTTTCTAATGTGTTTGTTTTTTAAGTACTTGACAAGATTTATTTTGTTAAAGATATTGATTGAAAATTATTATAATCTTAAGTTATGATTATAGTTCATAATGACATAACATAAATTATCCTAATAAAGATAAAGAATTATAAGTTAATAGAATATTTTAATATGGTACCATTGATCTAAGAATGATGTTGATTACTAATGAGTGTGGATTCTTGCATATCAATTTTAGAAAATGGTAATTTTGCTAAATATTTTCATAAGATATCAATTTTGGTTTAATACTTATGGTTATTAGCTATTTTTATATTAATTACATATATGATTATTTAAAATGGTTAAGAAATTACTTTATCATGATATCTAAATGAGATGAGAATCATATTACTTAAGAGTTAATTGATTAATAGATTTATTGAATTTTTTTTTATAATGTAATTATCTATATGCAAAAAAAATAACTTATTTTGGCACAAGGAAAATTGAAAACTAAAAATGTTTGAGTAAATAGGAAACCTTACTCAATTTAAAAATGCATTCTAGGTAAACAAGGGAATTTTCCCAATCAAAATTAAATTCAAACACCCCCTTCTAGGTGTTTGCATGTAGATTTATCAAGGTTTCAATCTCTATTTGTGAAAGTGCATGGAAATGGTGTACAAAAAAGTGTCAAATGGCCAATTTTCTATATAATGCACTTGTGTTATGTTGAAAATCATATAACATGATCACATTATGGGTTGGTAAATACCAAGCTATAACATGAGTGCATTTTGTGGCTTATTAAATATGTGTTTTTTTTATGTGGGCATATTTTGTCGCTTACAAAGCATGCTAATGCTATATAATTGTATTCCATATATCTTGATCCTATCATTTTTTGTTCCTACATTACAATATCACTTTATTCCAAATTTTTATCATATATTTATCATTGATCCGATATTGGGACAATCATAGTTTTCCCACTTTACATGCTAGGAATACTTTCAATATTACTTAGATCTAAATTGCCTAGCTTATAATTTTTCCTATGCTTATTGCAACATGTTATAAAAATATATCTGTTACGACTGGGTTCACTAGAAACCTAATTATATTTTTATCTCCATGTTTCCCTCATAGCACTACCATAAAAATCAACACTTAGATTCATGAATTAATTATTAATGAATGATGATCTCTAAGGTTGAGCCATTTCGGTATGGAAAAGAGTATACTAGGAATTCAATTGAAGAAGAGATTATGTGTATCTCTTCTAATATTTTATTGGGTACCAAGCACCTCTTTATATAGATAAGGGACATTTTCATGAGCATCATCATGAAAATGAACATCTCTAAGGTACTCATGACACTCAAAATAACAAAGATAATAAATATTAGGAGTTAGGTTGAAGTAGTGTGAAGATAAATTTATAAGAGTTATCTTCCCCCAATTCTCCCACCAAGAACCCATTTTCAACAATACCCACAAAATATATAAGAAATCATTCACACTTGTGATGAAAATAAAGAAAAAGTTTAAAACTTTAGATTAGTTTCTTAATAAGAATGTGCATTGTGTCTCATGTTCAATATTTGAAAAAAATAATGTTCATAAATTATTAGTAGATTTACCATAATCAATACAATAACACAATGAAACAAGCGTGATCTTTAAGGATAATCATAAGGTAGTTTCACCACACCAACAAAATTGAATTGAAATAAATGGTTTTCAATGAAAATAGAGAAACCACTAAATTATACTTAGTAACAATTCCATTTGTTTCTTATCAAAACCATATTCCATAATGCTGAAAATTTCCCTCAAAACCTTCAGCCAATGATGTAAGTTGACCTAAGATAATTAGATAAAATCATGATTAGACTAGGGTAGTAGTATTTGATCAAATAATACAAGTTTGCAACTTGTAGATACACTTCTAGATCTATAAAGTGAATGAGATTGATCCTAGAGGTCATCACAAAATAATTTTAAAAAAAAATTAAAAAAAAAACAAGCCTTAACAAGACATACCCAATACACACTAACACCCTAAAGATTTGTCACTAAGAATTATTCTATGCTGACTCATTTTGAATAGAAAATACCTCTAAATAAGTATATAAAGAAGACTTGCATATATGCAAGAAAAGATAATAGACTATTTTATTCCCCTTAATATAAATCCTCATATTTTTTTCCTACAACTTATGCAATACAAAGTTCACACATGTATAAACCTCTAAACATTCATTAGGATTAGCCCTTAAATTATTTAGTAAAATTTATTATATAGTAAGTTGTAAATATGGTATGGACCTAATCTACTTCTAAATTCCTAGGTGGGACTAATAAATAATGAATTGCTAAATAATTTTTGTCATTTATCCAACGAGGATTGATTCCTTGGTTCATTGGGTGACAAAGACATGATTTACATATTTTTCAAGTGAGCAACCAAGATCTTCAATCTACAATGCCAAATAACCTCCACAAGAAATAGAGAGAAGCAACAATGGAAGATTCTATTCCACCAAACAAGAATTGCAATATGATACAATATGATCAATATGCTATGCAATAGAATACAATGCAAAATATGCTAGAGATTCCTTGCTTATAAAAGCAAGGATGAGAGATAGGGTTAGACAAGATCATGAAAAGTGTCTTAATCCTATCACATGAGACAACTAACTCATAACTACCTAGGAAAGTGAAAAGTCTAGATAAGACAACTATGACTTGTCTAGATAAAGCAACTAAAAGCCTAAGTAAACTTAACATGTGAATTAAGTCCCCTAAGTCCCTAGTAAAGGAATTAACTAGGTACAAGACTTATTCACACCAACACCCCCCTTAAGTGCAACTTAGGGAGGAAAAAAAAATGCAAACATGCAAAAGATGGGTCCCAACAACAAGGCCTGATGAGGTACCCATGTACAAAACAAAAAAAATCTCACAAACAGAGAAAAGGAGAAAAACCATGTGGGAGAAAACTCCTCCCCAAAAGAGAGAAAAAGTTGAAAAGAAAAAACTAAAAACTGAAGAAGGAAGGAGGACTCCTCAAGACCCCCTAAGGAAAACTTCCTACACCCCAAGCATCAATCACAACTAAAGATAATGAAGCAATTCCAAAGGTTTAGTGAAGATTTTTGCAACCTACTAATCTATAGGAAAATACTACAAGCTAAGAACACCATCCTGGATGAGCTACCTGATGAAGTGCATGTGGATCTCAATATGTTTAATATGTTGATATTCCCCTAGGTTGCGAGAGATATGTATGGCACTCTGGTTGTCACACCAGAGAGTAGTGGGTTGAGTGGAAGGAAACCTAAACTCATTCATCAACTGATGAAACCACAAAATCTCCTGACTAGCTAAAACTACACCTCAATACTCAACATTTTTCAATGATAATGCAATAGCAATCTGCTTCTTGCATGACCATGCAATTGGACCAAAACCAAGGCAAAATAAAAAGCCAGAAGTAGGCTTTCGATAATTTACATCACCAACCCAATCTGAGTCAATGAAGCCCACAATCTAAGATGCATTGGATGTGTAATGAATGTCAAAATGAGTAGTACCCTAAATGTATCTCAAGATACGCTTGGAGGCCTTCCAATGACTCTCATGAGGCTTCTGTAAGAAGTGAGAGACAATTCCAACCACAAAGGAAATATCCAGATGACTATGTGTCAAGTACAAAATACTACCAACTACCAATACAAGGTAGGATCAACTATAGGAGTGGTGCAACTAGTAGACAATACAACACCTGACTAAAATGGAGTGGGGACAGGCTTGCAATCATCCATGCCAAATCTCTAAAGTAAATCAATAGCATAATTCTAGTGGAAAATGAAGATCCCCTCAGAAGTTTGATGAACCTAAAGACCAAGTAATGCAAAAGGAAAAGTTCGGTCATATCAAATTGCTCCATCAATGGTCATTGTGTACTTTGAATCATGGAAGTAGAACTCCTAGTGAGAATCAAATCATCCATGTAGAGCACAAGTATAAGTAGATCCTCTCCATGTCTCTGAGTATAAACTATGGGATCTAAATGGCAATGAGTGTAGTCGGAAGCAAGCAAGAAACTATCCATCTTCTCATTCCAAGCTCGAGGAGCATGTTTCAGACCATAAAATGAACACTGAATCCTACAAACAAGTGAATAATCCTACACAAAACCTAGTGGTTGCTCCATATAGATCTCCTAATGAAGATCCCCATGCAAGAAAGCACTCTTCACATCCATCTGATACGCTAACCATCCCTATAATGTATCTATAGCAAGAACAAGGAAAATAGAATCCATCTTGGCAACAAGAGAAAAGGTCTCAGAATACTGAATTCCTTCAACCTGAGAGAACCCCTTTGCAACAAGATGAGCATTGTACTTTTCAATAGAACCATCAACTACATATTTGGTATGATACACCCACTTACACAGAACCAAATTTCTTCCCTTAGAAAGAGGCACAAGATCCCAAGTATGATTCTTCATCAAAGAAGAATACTCATCATCCATAGCACTATCCCACTCTGGAATCCCTAAAGCATATGAAAACTTGTAAGGATCATCTAAAACAGCATGACTCAAAAGATTGATTCTTGAAGTCTAAGAATATGTGTGATGGGTGTATATGGGATCACCAACAAGAGGACCAACCTCCTCAAGAGTAACATGAGCCCATCATGTCCTAGTGGGTGAATGAGGATGAGGTGAATCAATACCATCATAAAAATCTTCCTCAAGTAACAAAACATCTTCAACTGAAGAAGATTGGGTAGGTTGTGATGAAGAAGAAGTCGAAGGAGGATCTTTCTATGTGAAGGACTTAGAAAATTGAACATCACATCTAAAATGAACCTCTTAGGTGTCAGGATCAAACAATATATATGCCTTCACATCCTCACAATAGCCAACAAAAATGTATCACTGACTCTTCTTCTCCATTGATTTACACTGACCATCCGAAATGAATTCCCAAGCCTCACTACCGAATACTATGAAGAAGGATACATTATGCTTGCAATGAGACCAAGCCTCCTCAGGAGTCATATTTCACACTACCTTGTGGGGCATACAATTCTGAATATAATTGGCACAATTGACAGCTTCATCCCAAAATATAGGACCCATGGACCTAAACTAAATCATACAATTGGCCATCTCCTTGAGATTCCTATTATTTATCTCCACCACAATATTCTATTCAGGAGTGTAAGGAAATGTGTGTTGATGAAGAATACCATGCTCACTACAAAAAACTTGAAATGCCTGATTGAAATACTCCCCCCATTATCTGTGCATATATGTCAAAGAGAAAAACCTGACTACTTCTCCACAATTTTTTTGAAGGTCTTGAAGTTGGTGAGAACTTCACTCTTGAGCTTCAGAAAATAGAACCATGTTCGTAAAGAAAAATCATCAATGAATGTGAGCACATACTTAGCCCATAAAAAGGGAGTTGGTAATGACACGAGATCATTATGGATCAACTCAAGGGGAGTGGTTGCACAAGTAGCTTGAACCTTAGGAAAAGGATCTTGATGTTTCTTTCCAAGAACACAACCTTGGCAAACACCATTTGTACAAGAGATCTTTGGAAGAACAACCACTAAGTTATGTGCCTACATCTACTGAAGATATCTATAGTTCAAGTTCCCAAACCTTTCATGTCAAATCTTGCTCATTGAATCAGCATGAGCAACAAAACATAAACCTGATGAAGACTCAAAGCCATCAAATCGATACAAATGGTTCTCATGATCAACTATCCCTATAGCAAAAACCTTCATAGGATCATGTAACTATCTAATAGTTACATTTTGTGGAGTAAACTCAACTAACTTCCCATCTCCAAAATGACAAATCTGATATATGAAAAGTAGATTCGCTGAAATATCAAGAAGAATAAGAACATCCTCAATGCACCCATTTAGCATCTGAACAAGGTATGTCCCCAAAACTAGAATTTGTGAAGAGTTCCCAACTACAATTTGAGAAGTATAAGTATGAACAATGGAATCAAGAAGATCACGTGAATTGGTCATGTGATGTGAAGCACTCGAATCTAGAATTCAACTATCTAAAGATGAATGAATGTCCCATGCTGAAAGAGACTTCCCTTTGCTCATGGAAGAAGGTTTAGACACTAAAATTTTGTGATTCTTCATAGCTTCCTCCAAGGCTTCTAGTCTCTTGAAACAATGAGCCACATCATGTCCAGTTTTTCCACAAAATGAACAAGGATCTCCTTTCTTTTTCTTGGATTTGGAAGAAGAATCTCCAAAGGTAGAAGAAGGAGATGGAGTAGACTTTTTATTGTTATTTTGTTTTGGTTTGGAGGGAGTCTCAGTACATGAAGATGATTTTGTCTTGGGCTTCTTCTTATTCTTTTCTATACCATTGGATGATTGAGCCATTAGAGCATGATTCTTAGAACTAGGTAGGGCATCCAACTAAATCAACTTGGCCTCCTCCCTAGTAATACACTCACAAAACAACTCAAATGAAGGAATTTTATAATCTTTCCCCATGGCATCCATAGTTGAGTAGAAAGTAAAACAAAACACTTGATAAGGGCCTCTTAACTTAGAATCAAGAAGACACATTCATCACTAGATTTCCATGCCCACACCATTTTAATTGTGACAAAATCAACTTGAATTGTGCAAGGAAATCCTAAATTGAATTAAATGCATCTGGAGAGAGTGATTTTAGATCCACTTGAAGTTGCAAGACTCTAAACTAATTTGTTTTACCATACAATTCTTCAAGTTTATCCCAAACATTCTTAGGTGTTCAACACTTTGAAATATGAAACAACAAGTTATCAGATACATGTTAGCCAATGAGCCCTTTTGCTTCATCCATTTTACATCTATGCACATTTTTTTCATAATCTCTTGTGAAATCAGGTTGTTCTACATCTAACATTGGCCATAAACCCTTAGATTGTAACAATTGAGTCATTTTTAGCTTCCATCTATGATAATTGTGTGGAGTTAGTGGTTCAATTTTACTTAGATCTGACATGAACACCAAAAGAAAGAAGAAAAAGTGGCACTTAAATTGTGCCTTTCACCCCCCATAATGTATTAAAACTCAATTTACAACCCCCCAGCAAATTACAATGAAGGAATTTTGTAATTTGTACAAGTGACAAGCTCAAATCAACCATTTATAACACATGGTGATTTTTACAATTGTTAGAAAAAAATAGCTTGCCAAAACTAAAATCAAAGGTTACAAACAGATTCCTTGTGATTTTCTGAGCAATTTAAAAAAATTTGCCAAATTTTGACTTTGGATGCAAAAGTTATGCTAGTTACAAGCAATAAATGCACCTATAAATTTGGGCTAAAAAACTAGCAAAAAATGTCAAAATATAGAAAAATCACCTACACCACTGTGAAGTTCATCAAACTAGCTTTCCAACAATATCTCGTTTGCAAAAATCCGATGTTGTGGTGAAAAGTTATGCAAAAATTGAAAAAAATAGCCTGCTTTAGGCACTTGAAGACTAAACAAGGGAAAAAATTAATGCTATCTAGGTGCAAAAAATTAGCCCCCGGGGGCTAGCTCCTAGCACCCATGTGATCGCATCCTCTAGAGTGGCCAAAATTGGCGGTTTGAGCAAACTGCTAGTGGCTACCTCCAAGGTGGTCACATGCATAGTCGGCTAGTGCGGTCACATAAAATGTTGGTCTTGACAATCATAGCTTAAAGATTGGCGGTCTTGGGCTAGCAGTTTATGATAACTATTAGTAGTGACTGCTATGATGTTGCAGTTAATAGATTGCGATTAGCTTAATAGCTCAATTATTGCCAACAGTTAGTAAACTATTAAATTGTCTACAACTTATTTTTAAAAAGTTGAAAACTTTTAAAGTTACCAGCTCTTAAAGTGCTTCAAAACTATTTATTATTACTTATTATTTTTTTTGAATTCTTTTCAAAAAAGACCATTGAAAAAGTCAAAAAATGATTTTTTTTTTAATTTTTTAATTCTGACGATGTAGTTATGCGACCTGGAGGGTCATACAACCTTTCAAGTAAAAAAATTTAAAAAACAACTTTTATCAAATATGGCAAAATTATATATCAAAATTCTCACAAACAGCCACCCGGACACAATGGTAAGCTTTTTTTTTTGCCAAAAATGCTCCTGTAAAAATTTTCTCACCATATCTAAGCCTCAAACCCTTGTTTGCCAAAGTTGCAAATGGTGACCAAATTGAGTGAAACAAAAGCCAAATCTAACTTTCTTGAGCCTCCTAGATATAATAGGACAACCAAAAATATTGCCACTATAGCCAAAAGTTTTGCAATCACTAGATCTCATCAAAATTCATACATGCAATATAGGATTAAAAAATATTTACAAACCCTTTCTGATTCTCAAGATCGTATTGAAACGCAAGAGAAGAGCATATGACGAATTTGCAAGATCATAGAAGAAACTCAAATCACAATAGAAATAGATGGTAGAAACTCTCTAATGAAAAAAAATGGAAGGGGCTTGCCAGATTCAAAGCTCTAATACTGTGTTGCAGTGAGCAACCAACATCTTCAATTTGCAATACCAAATAACCTCCACCAAACAAGAATTGCAATATGATTTAATATGATCAATATGTTATGTAATAGAATACAATGCAAAATATGTTAGAGATTCCTTGCTTATAAAGGCAAGGATGAGAGATAGGGTTAGACAAGATCATAACAAGTGTCTTAATCCTATCACATGAGGCAACTAACTCATAACTACCTAGGAAAGTGAAAAGTATAGATAAGACAACGATGACTTGTCTAGACAAGACAACTAATATCCTATGTAAACTTAACATGTGAATTAAGTCCCCTAAGTCCCTAGTAAAGGAATTAACTAGGTACAAGACTTATTCACACCAACAAATATAAATATTGGTAATCGTAAAAATTTATAAGATAAAACTAGATGTACATAAATATACACATCAAAGAAACTAAAAAAGTACATATAATTATACCTAATTCAAATATCCATATGTACTCATATAATCTCACATTTCATTAAGTTCTTCCTAAAAGCTTTAGAATGTTTTACAAAATGATGACATTAACTAAACATAAATGAAACCAAATTAATAAATGTAATTTTAGAAACACACATGTATCCTAGGCTGCTCATTTTTAATTTTATGTGAAGAGATCTAACTATAGATGTGTCTTCACTTGACTACACCTTCTACATAATTGCAATCAATTAAATACATACTCTAAAAAAAGACATATAACACTTGACACTTGAGAACATACAAAACCAAAAGACACCTAAATAGGCTAATAAAATTTGTATAGAGGATCAATTATTTAGAGAAGAACACACATTTATAATATTAAAAAAAAAGATATATCCTACTAATGACACTTATAACATATTTAACATTGTAAGATGAGGTTAGGCATCTTCGAATTCATTCTCTCATAGTTGATTTTTGTGTACAATAAAGAGAAATACTTTATTATATTTATACTATATTAGAACAAGGGATAAAACTCCTAAGCCACATGTTCAAAGAAATTCTCTAATACTATATTACAACAAATCATGGAGCCATTTAATTCTCTACTGCATCACCCATTCAACAAGGAAGTGTTTTAACTTTTTTTCCATGCATGGTATGTGTTTAATATTTTTTATTAATTTTTAAGCTACCACCACTAAATTTATCCATTTAGGAATTTCTAGATTAAATTTACCACGTGTAATTTTTCACTCAAACCAATGGTCATTAAAACCCCTTCAAACCATACAAAAACTAGATCATTAAAACTTCTATCTACTCATGCATATTGTTCTTTGATTATTATTTTTTCATAGTTAGAGAGAGGTATAGATAGACAAATAGAGAGGGGAGAAAGAGAGGGAGAGAGAGAGAGAGAACTAAAGAGAGGCAGTGATAAAGAGGATATAGATATATTTAGAGGGGGAAAGAAAGAATGAGATAGAGATATATAGTGACAAAGAGAGGATGGAGAGCTAGAGGGATAGAGAGAAAGAGGGATAGGAAGAGATAGAGGGAAAGAAAAATAGAGAGAGTTAGAGAGAGGGACAAAGATAAATATGTTGAACAAGATAACTAAGGGAGGATGAATTGGTTGTCATAGATTTAAACCTTAATTCATTCATTGGAACTAATCCTTAACACTGCTTAAATGATTAAACATTAAATACTAGTGCAGAAAGTAAAAACCATCACATAAACACAATAACACTAGATTTACATGGAAAACCAAATGAGGGAAAAACCATGGTGAGGATTAAATCAATATAGATAATATCAAAACTAATTACAAGAGGCTCACTACCTGAGAAACAAGGCTCACTGCCAAAACAAGGACTCACTGTCCAGATTAGGACTCACTATCCAACAAGGCTAACAATGCAGAGGGCTCACTGCCAGAGAGATACAAAGAAGATAGAAGAGATACGCTATAGAGAGAAGAAAATCTCAATGCAAGGAAGAAATTTACCATAATTTTCTCAACCACTTGCAGACATTCATGAATGATAGAGTACACCTTCTGCTCACTACATCCAGAAACTCAACATTTAGGCTTTGCACTAATATGCCACACTCTTATCACACACACTCACTTATTCACATCAATCTCGCATCTATAATGCTCTATTTCTTTGCACTTATCTCTCTTTCCTCTTTCTATGCTCTATTTCACCACTAACTCATCATGTATTTATACCATCTTCAATTTTGAAATATATCCAAAGTCATCCATCCAAATTCAAATTCAAATTAGGTTAGCGCTAAAAAATCCTAGGGTGGAATTATAATGAGGGTGACCCAAACACATGCTTCATAAGGACCCAAATAGATCCAACACACTTCATAAACTTTGAAGGTAGTGTCCAACACAAGGTCAACCAAACCGGTGTAAAACACATAGAACAATTAAGCATGAACCTTCCAGATACCAAAATTATCTTCAATACAATCAAAGCAACTCAACTCTAGAACTGCAAGTCATAAGACTTTAACAAAGTGAAATCTAGACCAACAATATTTCTCCTGAACCTCAACTAGAAACACAAAAAACCATAGCTCACAACTAGTGAACATAACTCACACTGTACAATGAAACAACAACCAAAAATCTGGATATAGAAACTTTTAACAACCATGATCAACATATCTAAACCACACAAACATAGGAGAAAATCTTGGAGAAAAACCTAGAGAAACTATTGAACACCTACAATCTTTCTGCAATACAATTTTCTCAATATCCTCGACATATACATCCAATAACCTGTATCCATGACACTAATGACAATGGCAATTAATTGATAACCAATTAACCAGTTGAAATCAATGAAAACACCTTCATTCTTTCCATTCTTGCAAAAATATCCCCCTTTGTCATTGATGGCAACACGTGATGTGAAAAACCATCAAAGACGCCATACTAGCTCTGAATACACCTCAATATTTTTCTTTATGTTTCTCCCCCTTAGTAGATAGTCTTTTATATTCTTCCTCTTTTTTTCACTTTCTTTCTCTCTTTTTCACATGCTTTATCTCCCCCTTTTACATCAATGGCAAAGGCATTTAAGATATTTTACATTGATTTCCCCTTTGACATTAAAAATAGAATACTCTTAATGACAACACCTAACATTACTTACTCCCCTTGAGAGGTAGCCACTAAAACATTAGTATAGAAGAAAGATAGATCCATAGATCCATCAGACTAATACATCTCCATATGCATCTAGTTCAAGAAAGCAGAAATGACCCCTAACTTCTCCCAGAGATACTCAAAAGTATCTTTAGGAAGAACCTTTGTAAATATATCAGCAATCTGATCCTTCGTCGGAACATATTCAAGTTTTACTTCATTCTCCATGACTTTCTCTCTCAAGTAATGATACCTGATAGATATATGCTTCATCCTCAAGTGCATCATAGGATTCTTTGAAATGTTAATTGCACTTATATTTTCACAAAAGATAGAAATAGGATCATCATACACCACTGTGATATGTTTCAATATATTTTTCATCCATAGAACTTGTGTACAGCAAGATGCAGCAGAAATATACTCAGCTTCAATAGTAGACAAGGAGAATAAATCTTTATTTTTACTCAACCATGCCACCAATCTGCAACCATGAAAGAATGTACCACCACTTGTACTATTTATGTCATCTACACATCCAACCCAATCTGCATCTGTGTAGGCACTTAGAGTAAAGTTAGTATCGATAGGATACCATAATACATAATCTAGAGTGCCATTCAAATATCTGAATATTCTTTTAATAGCAACAACATGTGTTTCCTTAGGATTTTCATGAAATCTAGCCACAAGACAAACAACATGCATAATATATGGTCTAGTAGCAGTCAAATACAATAGTCCACCAATCATAGATCTATACTTCCTCTGATACACCTTAGCTGAATCATCATCTTTACCTAATTTGCAACTAGTCACCATAGGAGTACATACCGGTTTGGAACCATCCATCCCAAACTTCTTCAACATCTCTTTCACATACTTAGACTATGAAATAAAAATTCCTTTCTCTATTTGATTAATCTGTAGCCCAAAAAAGAAATTCATCTCTCCAAACATAGACATTTGAAATTATTTCTACATCTCATCCTCAAAAATCTTGCACATATTTTCATTTCCTCCAAAAATAATTTCATCAACATGTAAAATACAATCAATATTTTGTCATTTTCAATCTTAAAATATAAATTACTATATGTCGTACCTTTGTTGAAACCTTGTTGAATCAAATATCTTTCTAACCTCGCATACCAAGCTCTAGGATCTTTCTTCAATCTTCACACCTTATATGGTTGATTTGACAACTGAAATACTTCTAGTTGTTCCATGTAGACCTCTTCTTCTAGCTCACCATTCAAAAATGTTGACTTGTCATCCATCTGATAAACCTTGAAGTCTTTATTAGCAAAAAATGATAAGAACATCCTTATAGCTTCCATTCTTGCTACTAGAGAAAATTTTTCCTAAAAATCTATGCCTTCTACTTGTGAGTAACCTTTACACACAAGCCTTTCTTTGTTTCTAACCACTTCTCCATTCTCATTCAACTTATTTCTGAATACCCTCTTTGATCCAATAATATTTTTATCTGTCGGTCTTGGGACCAATTTCCAAGTTTGATTCTTCTCAATATGTATAAGTTCATCTTTCACGACATTCATCTAATGTTCATATTTACATCCTTCACTTATAGTCTTCGGTTCAATCTTAGAAAATAAACAAAGATTTACTTTAGTAGCAACTCTGCTTCTATTCAATATTCCTTTAGTCGTATCTCCAATAATCTGACTTTCTAAATGATTCTCTACACATATCTAGGCATCTTGGGTGACACCACCAAAGCTTCTTCTTCTCTTTCATTCTATTCATTTTTCTTCTCTTTCTCATCCTTTACCTATTCTTCCACAATCTCTTCTATTTTTACATAATCAAGTTCATTAGATACATATTCATCAATGTCAATTGAGTTCTTCATTGTCTCATCAACCTTGACAATTGCACTTTCTACAATCTTTCTCATTCTTTTATTGAAACATCCGTATGCTTTGCTTTTAGTAGAATATCCAAGAAAAATGCCTTGATCACTTCTTATATCAAACTTACGTAAAGTTTCTTCATCTCTTATGATATAACATTTGCTTCTGAATACCTTGAAATACTTAACAATAGGAATTCTTCCATACCATAGCTCATAGGTGATCTTTATACTATTTTCTCTTGCTTGAAATCGATTGAATACATAAACAACACTATGAATAGCTTCTCTCTAGTAAACTTCTGGTAAACCAGCATTAGTAATCATTGATCTAGTAGCCTCTAGAACTGTTTTGTTTTTCCTTTCAACAACTCCATTTTGCTGAGGAGTTCTCGAAGTAGATAACTGTATCTTTATTCCATGCACCTCTATCAGACCTTAAGCATTTTATCCTCAAATTCACTTCATTTTCAACCATAGCTTTGAATGTCTTGAATCTATCTAATGCATCTAATTTCTCTCTAAGAAATCTAACCCATGTATATTTAGAATAATCATCAATCAAAAGAATAAAGTACCTTTCACCTTGAAGACTTCTCACTCTTGTAGGACCACAAAGATATGTATGAATTAAGTCCAATAGTCTAATAGTAGACTATTCCTTTGATCTATAGTGACTTCTTGCTTGCTTTCCAAACTAACAATCCCTGCAAATAGCATTAACAGGATTTTTAATCCTGCATAAATCTCTCACGGTCTGAATTGCACTAATCCTTGCCAAGTTATCAAGATTCATGTGACACATTCTTCAATTCCATAACTAACTATAATTAATCTGAGTCATAAAGCATCATCCATCAGCACCCTTAAGTTGATAGATATTTCCTTCAAATTTCTTTCTTGCAACAATCAATGTTCTAGATCCTTTCTAGATTTCACATCTCTCATCCTTAAACACAAGATCATATCCCTTAGTGCACATTCGTCCAACACTCAAAATATTTTTCCTTATACCCTTAACATAGTATACATCATCAGTATTATGCTTTCCATCAAAACTTATTGAACCTATCCCACAAATTTTAGCACTAGTATCATCTCCAAACATAACCAAGCCCACATCATATTTTTCAAGTTTAAAAAACTTACTTTTTTCACTTGTCATGTGATGTGAATAGCCACTATCAACTACCTAGTAGTTCTTTCCCTTTTTAGCATGTAGGGTAGAGATAAAAATACCTTCATTTTTCTCCTCCAAAGGGCTTTCTTTCACCTATTTTTCAAAATTAGCAAAAGTGGGTCCATCCTTTATAACCAAGAACAAGCATTCATTTTCATCAAGATCTTCATAATCAGAATCCTCATTAGATATACTAGCATTTGCATTCACATAATATGCTATGTTGATCTTCTTTCCTTTCTTTTCTTTCCCATATCTTTGTTTATTTCTCTTAGCTCTTTCCAAAAACTTTGCAACATAATGACCTATTTCTGCACAACTAAAACATTTAAAGGGTAACTTACCTTCATACTTACCAGATCCTTTCCTCATCCTTCTCACAAATTTGGCTTCTATTTCATCAAAATTTTCTTCATCTGGATCTTCATCTTTTGTAACCTTAAAAGTAGTTTCTGATTTGCATCCATTACTCAAATTCAACTTCTTGATCTCATAAGATGTTAGAAATTTGAACAACAGATATTTACTGCAAGTCTTATAATATATACTTTGTTCAATAGCACACACCTTCTCACTATAAGCATTAGGGAGAGTTATAAGAATCTTCTTTACAATCCCAGTTTCATCTATAGTAGCATGAAGTCCTCACATTATAACTAGTATCTCATCCAATGTCTATACATAAGCTTTGGCATTCTCATCTTTAGACATGTGTAGAAGCTCAAACTGTGTCTCCAAATTCTGCAATTTTTCCTCTTTAACTCTTTCATCACCTTCATGTGCCCTTTCCAAAGCATCCCAGACTTCCTTAGTAGTCTTTAGATTTTGAACCTTAATCAACTCAGAATATACCAGACTATTCTTCAAAATGTACTTCACCTTATTGTTCACTTCATGTGCTATGATCTCATCAGCCATATTCAGACCGTTAGCAGGAGGAGTGTAAGGATTCTTGTAAGCTTTCTCCAAATCATATCTACAAAACTCTAGATATTCTTCCATCAATATTTTATAGATAGCATAATTAGTTCCATAAAAACTCATATAATCATAAGTCATTTGTCCAACCATCCCAGACCTTCCTCAAGCAACTAATCTCTTCACCAAGGAACCAAGCTCTGATACCAATTATTGAATGAGACAACTGAGAGGGGGGGTGAATTAGTTGTAATAGATTTAAACCTTAATTCATTCACTAGAACTTATCCTTGACACTGCTCAAATGATTAAACATTAAATACTAGTGTAGAAAGTAAAAAGCATCACACAAACACAATAACTCCAGATTTAGATGGAAAACCTAATGAGGGAAAAGCCACAATGAGGATTAACTCACACTATAGAGAATATCAAAACGGATTACAAGAGGTTCACTGCCTAAGAAACAAGGCTCACTGCCAAAACAAGGACTCACTATTCAAATCGGGACCCATCATCCAATAGGGATAAAAATCTGAAGGTCTCACTACCATAGACATACAAAGAAGATAGAAGAGATACATTATAGAGAGAATGCAATCTCAATGCAACAAATAAATCCAACACAATTTGCTCAACCACTTGTAGACATGCATGAATGATAGAGTACACCTTTTTCTCACTGCATCTAGAAACTCAACATTTATCCTTCACACTAATCTACTACACTCACATCAAACACACTCACTAATTCACATCAATCTCACATCTATCTACTCTATTTCTTTGAACTTATCTCCCTTTCCTCTTTCTATGCTCTATTTCACCACTAATTCATCATGTATTTATACCATCTTCAACTTTGAAACATATCCAAAGTCAGCCATCCAAATTCAAATTCAAATTAGGTCAGTGGAAAAACATCCTAGAGTGGAATTAGAATGAGGGTGACCCAAACACACGCTTCATAAGGACCCAAATAGATCCAAAACACTTCATCAACTCCAAAGGTAGTGTTCAACACAAGGTCAACCAAACCAATGTAAAACACATAGAAAAATTAAGCATGAACCTTCCAAATACCAAAATTATCTTCAATACAATCAAAACAACTCAACTCTAGAACTGCAAGCCATAAGACTTTAACAAAGAGAAATTTGGACCAATAGTATTTCTCCCAGACCTCAACTAGAAACATAGAAAACCACAATTCACAACTAGTGAACATAACTTGCACTGTACAATGAAACAACAGCCAAAAATGTGGATATATTAGCTTCCAACAACCATGATCAACATATATGAACCACACAAACATAGCCGCAAATCCCAAAGAAAACCTGGAGCAACCATTGAACACTTGCAATCTTTCTTCAATACAATTTTCTCAATATCCTTGACATAAACAACCATAACCTATATCTATGATACTAATGACAACAAAAATTAGTTGATAACCAATTGAACAATTGGCATCAATAATAACACCTTCATTCTTTCCATTGTTGCAACAAAAGAGAGAGAGGGAGAGGGATAGAGAGATATAGATTTTAAAAGAGGAAGAGATAGAGAATTAAAGGGGTAGATAGAGAAAGATAGAGAGAGAGAGAGAGGGAGATAGAGGGAGATATAGAGAAAAATAGAGATAGACATAGAGGAAGATATAGAGAAAAATAGAGATAGAGAGGGAGATAGAGGGAGAAATATAGAAATTTAATTAGAGAGGGATAGAGAGAGAGGGAGAGAGAAAGAGAGGGAGAGGGAGGGGGAGGGGGAGAGATAGAGAGAGATGGAGAGATAGATATAGAGTGAGATGGAGAGATAGATATAGAGAGAGTACATAGATATATAGAGAGAGGGATGAGAGAGATAGAGAAAGGGAAAGGAAGGTAAATTGAGAGAGATATATAGATAGTGGATGTGAGAGAGATAAACATAGGAAGGAAGAGATATGGAGAGAGAGGATAGAAAGATAGATATGGATATGGATATCTATATATATAGAGAGATAGAGGGGGAGAGAGATAGAGAGATGGAGAGGGAGAGGGTAAGAGACATATAAATATATAGTGAGTGAGAGAGAGAAATATAAAGGGAGATGGTGAGATAGAGATATAAAGGAAAGGGAAAGATTTATAGAGATAATGATAGAGAGATATAAAGAGACAAATTCAAGGAGAGAGGGTGAGAGATGTTGCAAGTATGAGCAAGTTTGGTGGTGTTGTCATTGATGTCAACAAAGTTCATAATGTTGTAGATTGTGCATATATAGTTGAGATGTTGATATGTTGAGAGTACATGGAGCTATCCTTATGATGTTACAAATGTGCTAAAATGATGAGTTTCCAAGTGCTTTTGAGAAAATTAATAAAGAGTGAAGTTAGAAGTATGTATGTGTTCAAAATGTGCTCTGGTATGTGCGTTGTGTTTCTTCTGTATTGATCCTATGCCTATGCAGATCTGAAGGGTTGTTGTTGGGGATCTATTTGTATCATCTCCTGATTTGTAGCTTCTGGTTTGATGGAGTGAGAAAGTTGTGTTCACTATTGTGTGAACTGGTTTGACAGAGTTGCTTGTCTATGGACTGGGAGAATTTTTTGCTCTGCAATCCTCTGTTGTTTTGTTTCGGGTCTTGTGGATCCAGAATATGTCTTGCAATGGTGATCTTTGGGTTCTGGTAAAGATGTTTGTGGTTTGGTGCTCTAGAAGAATATCAGAGTTATTGTATATGTTTGCACAATCTAGATGGACTGATGGAAGGTGTTTTGTGTTCAAAGGTTGTTGCACTTGTTGTGGATGTATCTAAAGGTATCTAAGATGTGTTCTCATGCATAATAAAGCATGTTACATCATCTATGTGTTATCTTCTTGCTAGAAAGTGTGTACTTCAATGCTCATTTATATTTTCATTAAGTTTGGCCGACCTTGTGTTTACACTTCATATGAAGAATTAAGAATTTAATTAAGGAAGCATGTGGTTAATCCGAGACATTTCTTTTGGTCTTGGTTAAATGTTTAATTGGTCCACTCCCATTCCTTTCCACTGCGGGAATGTTGAGTTGCCAACCTAATTTGAATTTATGAAATGAAATGTATGTGGCCGACCTTGGAGAATGTTTCTAAGGTCAAAGATGGTATGAATGCAAGTCGAGTTGTGAAGGATTAAGATATATAAAAATAATGAAGTAAGCCACAAGTGAAGAGAAAATTTTTTCAAAAGTGAGTTGAGGTAGCAGTACTTTATTGTGTTAGATTCCTAAAACTAGTGAGCTGAAGGTTTCTACAATCTTCTAATCAAGGCTGCGAATGTGTGTAAATTGTTGTGGTGGATCTTTTTGTTCTCTTTTGTATCTGTAGGTAGTGAGCCTCCCTATTGGACAGTGAATCCTTTCTATAGGCAGTGAGCCTTTGTATTTAGGCAGCGATTCCTTGGAAGTGAGCTTCTTGTATTAGTTTTGCTACTACTTTATATTGTGAGTTAATCCTCACCGTGGTTTTTCCCTTATTGGGTTTTCCACATAGAATCTAGTGTTCATTGTGTTTATTTTTCTATTTTGTTATCTACATTTCATTTTCATACTTAATAACAAAATATTATGGTTGTGAAGTTGATAAGTGTTTGAATTTTTATGTTTAAATTTGATGACAACTAATTCACCCCCCCTCTTAGTTGTCCTACGCCTTTTAACAATTGCTATTAGAGATTCGGTTCCTTGGTGTAGAGCTTAACTTCTTAAGGTAGATCTAATGGCACATAAGTTGGTGATCCCTATGTTCGATGGATCTGATTACAATGACTAGAAATTTTAGATGAGAGGATATATTATCTCTCTTGGATACAAGACTTGGAAGGCTGTTGAGATGAAGTATGTTGCACCGGTGAGTGGTCCTACTACTGTAGATGATGTCTTTGCTTATGAGGAGAATGAAAAAGGGAGGTATGTTATTTATAGTGCTTTATCCAAGACTAAGTGAACAAAATTTATTTCTTTGGGCACTGTGTATGAAGTTTGGAAGAAGTTGGAATATCTTTATGAAGGAAACGATAGAGTGAAATTGATGGCAAAGTGTAAATATGAGAATTTGAAAATGGAATAAGGAGAAGATATTACAAGATATTTTCAGAGGATTGATCTGGAAGCAAATGAAGTTAGGAATCAAGGAGGTACTTTGGTTGATGAAGATATAATTGAGAATATTCTAATGACCCTTCCAAAGTGTTATAGTGACAAGGTTTTAGTTATTGAGGAAACATATGATACTAATAAATATACTAAAGAAGAGCAATTTGGCACCTTGACTACATTTGTGATGAGAAAGTTTGGAAAGAAAGAGGAAAAGATAGAAACAATATTTAAAGAAACAAAGATTGAAGATGATCTAGATAGTGATGGTTCATATGAGTTGGAAGCAAACTTTACAAGAAAGTTCAAGAAAGGTACGAGTAAGTATAAAGGTACATGTTTCCCTTTAAATGTTTCAATTGTGGTAATATTGGTCATTATGCTTCAAGATGTCTAAATAGAGCTGTACATAAGAAGAATAGAGATCATAAAGATAGAAAGGATAAGAAATTAAAAAAGTTGTACTATGTTAGAGAAGAAGCTAGAATCTCTGATGATGAATTTGATTATGAGGGTGATGATAGTGAATGCTTGTTCTTAGCTTTGGAGAGTAAATTTGTGTCTGCTAACTCTGGAAAATGTGCAAGAAAAAGTGATTTAGAGAACAAGAAGGATGAGATGGAAGGTACTTTGGTCACCTCCTTTCATGCTAGATAGGATGAAGACTATTGGGTAATTGGTAGTGGATGTTCTAATCACATGACCAGAGATTAAAGTAATTTCACTAAAATTGAAAAGTATGATAGTGGTTTGGTCCTATTTAGTGATGATTCTAGAGAAAAGATTGTTGGGAAAGGTACAATTAGTTTTGACAGAATACACAACATATTATGTAAAGGGCCTAAGGCATAACCTTTTGAGTGTTGGACAGATGTGTAGCAAAGGTTTCAAACTTGTGTTTCATGATAATACCTGTGAGATCATAAAAGGATCTGGAGCTATGGTTGTTGCAGGAAGGAGAACTCATGGAAACATCTATCAACTTAAGGTTGTTGATGGTCAATGCCTTGTATCTCAAGTTAATGAAAGTTGGATATGGCACCAAATAATGGAAGCTATTATGATGTTTTTGGCATTGTCTACCCACAAGGACTTCAAAGTATATCAGATGGATGTCAAGTCTACATTTTTGAATGGTGAACTAGAAGAAGAAGTTTACATGGAACAACCTAAAGGATTTTAGTTATCAGATAAACTAGATATGGTTTGTAAATTGAAGAAGGTGTTGTATGGACTGAAACAAGATCCTAGAGCATGGTATGAAAGATTGGATAGATACTTGACACAACAAGGATTCAGCAAAGTCTCTACTAACAGTAATCTTTACTTCAAAGTGTAAGGTAACAAATTTTTGATAGTAGTAGTATATGTTGATGATATCATCTTTAGAGGAAATGAAGGTGTGTGTAAGAGATTTGCAAAGGAAATGAAAAAATAAATTGAAATGTCCATGATTGGTGAGTTTAATTTCTTCCTTGGCCTTCAAGTAAATCAAACTGATAAGGGGATATTCATTTCACAATTGAAATATGTGAAAGAGTTATTAAAGAAGTTTGGAATAGATGACTCCAAACTGGTTAGTACTCCTATGGTGACCAAATGTAAGCTAAGTAAAGATGATGAATCTACTAAAGCTAATCAGATCAAATATAGATCTATGATTGGTGGACTATTGTATTTTACTGCTACTAGACTAGATATCATGCATGCAATATGTTTAGTTGCAATATTTCAAGAAAATCCTAAAGAAGCACATTTTACAATTGTAAAGAGGATATTCAGATATCTTAAAGGCATACTGAATTATGGCTTATGGTATCCTAAGGATACTGATTTCACTTTAAGTGCTTACACCGATGTAGATTGGGTTCTTGTGTGGATGATTGGAAGAGTACTAATGGAGGTGATTTCTTTCTTGGTGGAAGATTGGTTTCATGGTTAAGTAAGAAACAAGACTCAATTTCTCTATCCATTACAAAAGCATAGTATATTGTTGTAGCATCTTACTACACATAGGTTTGGTGGATGAAGCAAACACTGAAGGATATTGGAGTGATATTTCATGAGCCTATTCCTATCTTTTGAGAAAATACAAGTTCTATAAACATTTCAAAGAATCTAGTAATGCATTCAAGAAAAAAACATCTATCATTTCCTAAGAGAAAAGGTGTTGGAGAATAAAGTCAGGCTAGAGTATGTGTCTACAAAGGAATAGATTGTAGATATATTCACTAATGATCTTCTAAAGGATACTTTTGAGTATCTCAAGGAGAGGTTGGGGGTCATCAACCCTCCGAACTAGGTGCATCAGTCTAGTGGATCCACATATTCTTCATTTATCTAGACTGATGAATGGGTCTACTCCATAGGGGGAGTAGAAAGTTTTCATTGTTGTAGTATGAGTTGCATGAGTGCACTCCTAAGGGGGAGCGATCATATCTTTTGATCTTTTCCATTGATGTCAAAGGGGGAGAGAGAGTCATGTGAAAAATAGTAAGAGAAGGTCTTCTTCCAGAATGTTGAGAATGAAGGAATGTAAAGGAGAGAGTTATCTTTGATGGTTTTTCATGCATAATGTGTTGCCATCAATGACAAAGGGGGAGATTGTTGCAAGTATGAGCAAGTTTGGTGATGTTGTCATTAATGTTTTCATTAATTTCAACGCAGTTCATAATTTTGTAGATTGTGCATGTAGAGTTGAGATGTTGTCGAGATGTTGTGAGTACATGGAGATATCCTTATGATGTTACAGATGTGCTGAAATGATGAGTTACCAAGTGCTTTTGAGAAAATTGATAAAGAGTGAATTCAAAAGTATGTATGTGTTTAGAATGTCCTCTCGTATGTTCTCTACATTTCTTCTATGTTGATCCTATGCCTATGCAGATCTAAAGGGTTGTTTTTGGGGATCTGTTGGTGTCATCTCCTAAGTTATAGCTTTTGGTTTGATGGAGTGTGAAAGTTGTGTTCACTGGTGTGTGAACTGGTTTGACAAAGTTGCTTGTCTGTGGACTAGGAGAAATGTTTCTGATGCGCAGTCCTCCACTATTTTGTTTCAAGTCTTACATATTTGGAATATGTCTTGTAATGGTGTTCTCTAGGTTTTATCAAAGATGTTTGTGGTTTGGTGCTCCGGAAGTTGAGTAACAAAGTTGTTGTATATGTTTGCATAATCTGGATGGACTAATGGAAGGTGTTCTACATTTGAAGGTTGTTTCACTTTTGTTGGATGTGTCTAAAGGTATCTAAGATGTGTTCGCATGCATAATTAAGCATGTTACATCATCCATGTGTTATCTTCTTGTTGGAAAGTGTGTACTCCAATGCTCATTTGTGTTTTCATTAGGTTTGGATGACCTAGTGTTTACACTTCATATGAAGAATTAAGAATTTAATTAAGGAAGTGTGTGGTTGATCTGAAACATTTCTTTTGGTCTTGGTTAAATGGTTAATTAGTCCATTCTCATTCCTTTCCACCGCAAGAATGTTGAGTTGCCAACCTAATTTGAATTTATGAAATGAAGTGTATGTGGCCGACCTTGGAGAATGTTTCTAAGATTGAAGATGGTATAAATGCAAGTTGACTTGTGAAGGATTAAGATATAAAAAAAAAACTAAGTAAAACACAAGTGAAAAGCAGAGTTGTACAAAAATGAGTTGAGGAAATAATACTTTATTGTGTTAGATTCCTGAAAGCAATGAGCTGAAGGTTTCTACAATCTTCTAATCAAGGCTGCGGATGTGTGTAAATTATTATGGTAGATCTTTCTGTTATCTTTTGTATCTATAGGTAGTGAGCCTCCCTTTTGGACAATGAGTCCTTTCTGTAGGCAATGAACCTGTGTATTCTAGCAGTGAGCCTCTTCTATTCAGTTTTGCTACTACTTTATATTGTGAGTTAATCCTCACTCTGTTTTTTCCCTTATTGGGTTTTCCATGTAAAATATGGTGTTCATTTTGTTTATTTTTCTTTCTATTATTTACATTTCATACTCATACTTAATAACAGAATAGTGTGGTTGTGAATTTGATAAGTGTTTGAAGTTTTGTGTTTGAATTTGGTGACAACTGATTCACCCCCCCTCTTAGTTGTCCTACGCCCTTTAACAAGAGAGATATGAAGGAAGAGGGATAAAGAGAGAGGGAGGATAGATAGACAAAGAGATAGAGAGGGATAGTAAGAGAGTGGGGGAAGAGAGATTTTTTGTATGTGAGAGGGATATGGAGAGAAGTGTCAAAAAATTTGAGAGAGATAAAAATAGATAGAGTGGGGGAGAGAAAAAGAGAGCGAGAGGATAGAAAAAGATAAAGAGGGAAATATATAAAGATAGAGAGGGAGTGAGAGAGAGAGTGAGAGAGAGAGAGGGAGAGGGATAAAGAGATAGATAGAGGGAGAAACTAAAAGGAATGGTGAGAGAGAAATAGAAATAGATAGGAGAGGGAAAGAAGTAGAGGGGAGAGATAAATATATTGAGGGATGAAGGGAGAGATAGGGACAAAGGATAGACAAGAAGGGAGGAAGATAAAGGAAGAAGGCGGATAGAGATCTATATATAAAGGGATGGAGATAATATAGGAGGAGGAGAGAGACATAAAGAAATATTGAGAGAGATATAGAGAGAGATAAAGGTAGAAGAAGAGATAGAGAGACAAAGAAGGAGAGGGAGAGACATGTAGAGATAGTGAGATATATATTTTTATTTATAAATAGATAGAGGGAGATAAATATAGAGAAAGATAAGGGAGAGAGATATAGAGAGGGAGAAAGAGGGAGATATATATAGTGAGAGAGAGAGGGTAGAGTGAGAGAGATAAGGAGAGGGAGAGGGAGAAAGATAAAGAGAGAGGGAGGATAGGTATATAAAGAGATGGAGGGATATAGAGAGAGAGAGGGAGAGAGGAAGAGTGATGGAGAGAGATAGAAAGAGATAAGAGAGAAGGAGAGAGAGGATAGATAGAGAGGATAGATAGAGAAAGAGAGGTATTGGGAGATAGAGATAGAGAGAAAGGAATAGATAGAGATAGAGATAAAGAAGGATCAATATAGATACAAGGGGAGAGATATATATACGTAGCAAGAGAGGGGGGAGAGATAGAGATATATAGATAGAAAGAGGGAGAGATGGAAAGATAGGGATAGAGATATAGAGAGATAATAAACAAAATGAGCCTCTTAACCTTCTATAAAATATGCTCACATTTTATGATTCAAGTGTGTTATGTAATGCACTCATATTTTGTAAAAGAAATTTCCACCCATTTTTCCTTGGAATAGGTTTGGGGAATGAGCCCAAAGGCTTGGAATGTTAATTTTCCTCCATTTCACATTTTTTTTACCTTCAATAGATTTTTACAACTTGTACGTCATCAATTTTATATATTGTATATTGATATTTAATAAAATTGCCACCAAAATGTCACACGTCGTAGATTTTTAATCATATATCTTTTAATTTAGAATATATTAACATATTTATTTATTTTTTCTTTTAATAATGATTCTATATTCCTTATTTACATATGTATTATTTTTTCTTTATATCTTTTGATCTACTTATCAAAATTATATATATATATATGATTGTTCTACACTTCATTCTTTACACATTAAAAAATACATTTTTTCAATTATTTTTGTATAAGCTATATGATGTGCAAGCTGAATGATGTAGTTTTCAAGATGCATCCACATTGAAAAATCACAAAAAAAATCAATAAAAATTTATTAAGAATATACAGCTAGTACTCACTCTTAACTATATTTCTACCAATCAAATTTTAAAAATACTAAATACAAAAAATGTCGGGGTGTGCACACTACAAAATATGGTATATTTTAGTAAGAAAAATAGGAACACTTTTGTGTGTTATAAAATTTCATCCTCTTAATCTTGTATAACTATTTTTAAAAACTTTAGTAGTTTAGAAATTAGATTCAAAATACTACAATTCTTGTTCTTATTGTATCTTCAAATTTTGAGTGCATGCATCTCAAATTACTCATCCAAGTTTAGGTTTAGTTGATTTCACAAAAAAGTGACCACTTTCAACCCCCTTTTTTTATACTATTTCCAGGGAAAATAGTCTCTAGAAAGGGTTGTGTAGCCTCATATAATTGTATGACCATATTTTCAACTAGAACTACATGTTTTGCACACTTGGTTCTCCTGTATCTTGATCCCGTGGATACAAGGTATGCATGTAGTATGGAAAATGAAGGATGTTTCCAGTACTCAAATACAAATAACGTTGTAAGGTGTTATGACTTGTTCTTAAAGTTAAACTCTAAATTTGATTAGTAATAAAATAAAATATGATAGTCCTTGCTACTTACAAGAATCCTTGGGGTGAATTTAAACCTTGTACTTGGTCAATAGTTTGAAATATTGAGGATGGGTACAAGGTACTTCAATTGGACTTATAGAAAACATTGGGCATCCTATGTTTTTTGTAACTTGAGAATTGAATGATCTCAATGAGTCAAAGGCTCTAGCCAAAGCTCGGTATTTATTATTAACTATTCTTATAATCCTATATAGAATATGTTGTCCCTCTCCTATATTAGATAGAGGATTCCTCTTAAATTACCATGGTTTATGGATCATCTTGTATGGACGAGTGATGCCAATGAACAAAAGAGCCTAGATTCACTATTCATTTTTTGTTGTGTACTAGAAAATATAGCCTAAATTGGCTATTGTTAATTATAGAGTATCTAGTACTATTATATATCAAATAAACTACTTAATATTGTTAATAGAACAAGCTTTTACTTTCTTTGTGTGAAATAAATCATTACTAAATTTATTGTTAGATCAAGTGGATATATTTCATCTCATTTAGATGAATATTTATCTCATATGGAGAAAAGATAATTTGGGTTATGTGAAAAAGAAGAAACAAAAATTTGTGAATTTTTTTAGGGTACAACTTGAGAGTTGTTACACTCTTTCAAGAGAAAAAACCCAAAATCCAAAGCATCCCAATGCATTATTAGATAACAATAGTTACAATACACTTGTAGAGTAAGCCTTCATAGGAGTTTCACTAACTTACAATTTTGGAGTGATTTTAGTAGTATAATGGTACCTATAAAAATATTCATGAAAATAATTTCATGTACCAATAAATATACAAATTTTAAACTAGAAGCAATAAATAATTTTGTAAAACCATTAACAATACCATAAGAAGTATGGAACATAAACTGACACACCAAATTCCAATGCCCTCCTTAGTAAAAGGTCATCCGAACTATTTTTAGCAATACTCCTTACAACATGTCATTATCATAAACTATCATATTTGACCAACCAAACTTGGGCACCCCAAATTTTCCTCATTAAATCATTCAAATATGCTCCATGAGAAGTGTCCAAGCTTGTCATAATGCTAGTCAATATTGCAATGTAACGTCCCTCTTACATAATCTTTTGCATCATAAGAATCTATCATATGTAATTCTTGTCATGATGACATTACACACACCACAAGGTGCCCACACATGGATAAACTATGCCACCTCAAATCAAGGTTCCTACCTCATCATGGGAGGACACAAAACCACTAAAGAAAAATTCCATGTCATCTCTAAATGGTATGACAACTCTCCCACATGAAGATAAGATACACAATAGATAAAGTACTAAATGCATATAAAAGTATCAATATTTAACATTAGGAATTCCAAGTGCCACATTTTCCCAACATTTTTACCTAAAAAAATTCCCTTTACCAAAAAAATAATGTTGTTGCATACAAATTTCCTCTTTAAGATCCCCTTGCTAAAATGTAGTGTCAAAATCCATTTTCTCTACTTTACAATTACAAGAAATTGTAATAGAAATTAGGAATCCAATAGAGGTTATCTCAACCAAAGGATAAAATAGTTCACCAAATTCAACTCACTCTTTCTAGGAATACCCTTTCTCCACCAATCTAGCCTTGTACCATTCTACCATATCATCTACTCCACATTTATTTCTAAATACTTACTTGCAATATATGGTCATCCTTCCCTTGAGTAAATCACAAGATCCTAGTATCTATAGACATGTAAAATTGACCTAACACTTATCACACACCCTAAATGACATTTTCTCATCATTGACATCATTATCATCAAATATCACTTATTTCACATCAAAAGCATTAGAAACCCTAATTTCCTCTATTAATTGAATAATATTACATTATTTAATTAATTCACTCTTTCACCATTTTTGACCAATTAAATAAGTTTCATTTATTTAATAAAGTCCTAATCTAACTTTATTCCTCTTGATTAATTTAATAACATCAATTATTTAATTATATTGCTAATACACTTTATTCCCCTAATTCAATTGAATTATTAATACTTAATAATTTAATTAAATCACTTTGCCCCAAACTTGAGTAATTAAATAAATTATTCAAAAAATCATCCAAAAGGTCAAATCAAACAAATACAACTTTGCAAAAGTAAAACTTGATTTGCACGTTCAACTCCAAAAATATTAATTAATTAATTCAATTAATTAATTATCCTCACCCACTTTCATGATTGAGCAAATTACCAACCACTGATTGCTCAATCTCATTGGCTGACTGATCCATCTATTTCCTGACAAATCAATCTATTTTTAAATTCCACAGATTATTCAATCTATTTCCTCAATCCCACTAAACACTCAAAATGATTTCTTCAATAACACAAATTGCATAATCAAAATGCATTAATTATTACCATCTCAATCTTCTCAATGGTTTTGAAATGTTGATCAAGATATTCTACTATGTGATGTTGAGCATTCATTTCAAAACAGAAATTCTATATAACAACCGTCTTCTTCCTTAAAAACAATTAGAGAATCAATATCATTTGCACAACAAAGTAATGTAGGAATCTTAATCAACATTTTGACAAATATTTACACACATATTTAATCAATACACACATGTTCCTCAAGATTTTTCACACACAATGGAGGCTCTATATTGATACAAACAACCCAACATCTTTACGAACACACTCTGACACGGGATGGGTAATGAATTTTCTTTATTGAATTATTTCTATGTTCTTTGATTGTTTTGCATTTTGGTTCATTGAATTTAGTAATTTCAATATCATTCATTTCGTGAGTAATGGGCATGAATCTTGACTTTTGTTTTGAATTAGATTATTTTCAATTCACTTCAATTATCTTATTTGATAACCATTGATTTCCCCCATACACATTCTGGCACGCCTGGTGGGAGCATGATCCTTAGCACTAATTGTTTTATGAGCAAATTTTGAAGTTGCAGGTTTTGGAAGTGCACTGGAAAAAAATTTAGGCAAAAGCTACAAAAACTTCATGCACTAGACTTCATGTTTCTACCGCATTTGATCCTTTTCTAGCCGCTTTTGACATTTGTTGCACTTTTGCAAAAATAACAGAGGCACACTTGAGTTTTTTGGGCACTTCTGCTTAAAACACAAAAGTTGCACTTGACTTTTTCACTCACACTTGCTTCTGATAGGGCTGCTTCTACATAAAGTTTTTGCTTTTTCTATGTCAAAGTTTTATCCAAAATCTACAAGTCATGTTTTCAATTTCTAACACTAATGATCATTTGATTTGAATGTTTGACAGGTGCTAACATTGTTTGTGCAAGATTTACAGAAGCATTGCATAGTTTTATTTAAGAAATGACTAACAAGTTTTTTTTGCAGAGAAGGTGAATGGTTGAAGCTTCTACTTTTTCAAAGATTTCATAGTTACAAAACTTCAATTTGGTGCAATAAAAAGAATCCCACAAATGAACATTTCAATTTGACACTCTAAAATGAGATTTTTCAAAGCTTTCATAGGTAGAAAACTCTAATTTGGTGCAATAAAAAGAACCCCACAAACAAACATTTCAATTTGGTGCTCTAAAAAAAACTCTTTCAAAGCTTTCATAGTTAGAAAATTTTGACTTGGTGCAATAAAAAGAACCCCACAAATGAACATTTCAATTTGATGCTCTAAAATGAACTTTTTCAAAGCTTTCATAGTTAGAAAACTTCGATTTGGTTCAATAAAAAGAACCCTGCAAATGAACATTTCAATTTGGTGCTCTAAAAATGAACTTTTCAAAAGCTTTCTAGCTTACAAAATTTCAAGTTGGTGCTCTAAGAATAAACTTTTCCAAAAGCTTTTGTAGTTTAGGAGCACACTTCAATTTTGAGGCTTATTAAAATGAATCACCAAATGCTTTAATTTATGTTGACGAACGCGTGATTTTATTTTGTTGACCATTAAGATAAGGTTTTAGAAAACACTCTAGTTGGTGCTTGAAATGAAAAAATCAAATTCTTGTCTTGCACATTGTTATATCTTTGTCTGAAATCCACAATATTTCATTTTGGTGCACGTAAAAAGAACAAAAAAATTGTTATCTTCTACACACTTTTTATTTTTGTTTTCTTTTACTTTTTTTTTTATTTTTACTTTTTTATTTTATTTTATTTATTTTTCATTTTTTTGAACTTAAAAAGAACATTGTGATGAAGTGTATACCATGTATTTTGTGTTTGGCAAACTAGGTGTCTATCCTCTCCCCTCATGCCTTTCAGCAATCTTGGGTGACAAAAAGCATCTTTAGTTTATCACTTTGTTTACATTTCAAAACATACCTTTAGAGGGCATGCCTACCAACTTGTGAGAGGGAATGACCCAAGCGGTACTTTTTTTTTGGTCTATTATATAAATAACTATGGGTGTGATGAAAGTCATCACCCACCTAGTACAGATGTTCTATACTGACGAAAGTCTCCCCTAGTATCTCTGAGATACATAAAAACCCACAAGGGCTAGGAGGCCTCTTAATTGAGTGAATCACTGCATGTTTAGACACCAATAAAAAATCCCAAAACATGACTAAGAACCAATGTTCTAGAAGCCACCCCTTTTCAACTAAAAACATTCTTTGAAGTGGTGGATTGGAACTTTGATTTCGATAAGTTACTTACCAAGTCTGACTTATGGTTTAAAAAACCTCTCCATTCATTGCATGTAAAATCATCCATTTGAGGAATGAGGTAAGACCACCTAAAAGGAAGTGTCTATCCTTAAGGTGTACATTGTCTTCACGAAATTTCCAAATCTTTCAATTACTTTGAAACATCAAACATTGTGCTTCAATTAAAATGAACATATCAAAACAAGCATTTAACATGGTTCTCAAACATCAAACCCTTTTAATTTAGTGAGAATACTTTGAAAAGAGCCCTATGTTTGCACTCCCTAAAGGGTATCTTAAGAAAATATCTTTGAATATTTCTGAATGTTTAGGCTCACATTTCAAGTCGCATTAAGAATGAAGTAAACCTTGGAAACTATAGCTTTTAGCATATCAACTTCCACAAAGTTTGAGCTTTTATGGAAAGAAGCATGCTTAAGTTATAGACATTTAGGGTATCATAGTTTTGATTGTAGTGTTGCATGATATCACTTTCCAAAATCTCAAAATAGATCCAATAAAACCTTCAAATCTGCAAATTATCCAACACTACTACCAAACTTAGAAACTGGAAAACAAATCTACATAGAATACCGATTTTGCTATTGTTTTTGCCGCACTTGACCAAAAACTGGCAGCACTTGCCAAAAATCTATCACTTTTTCTCTTTTTTATGACAGTTACTAGTAAAAATCTACCGCTTTTGGAAATTTAAGTGCACTTGACTAAAAACTAGTCAGATATTATCTTTTTGTGACATAATTGACAAAATTTACTACTCGCAATTGACTAGAAACCTGTCACTTTTGACCAAAAATCTCACTTTTGACTATGCAATTCACTAATTTGAAGAATACATAGATTTCACAATTGAAAAATCTTAACGCATTTGTTTTTTCAATTTGGCTGCACTTTACCATAATCTGGTTGAAGTTGACTTGTTTAGTTACCTTTTCTTCAAACCTATCACTTTTGCTCTATTTCCTAGTGAAAATCAGAAAACCAATCTAAAAATTGTTACAAATACTTTGAGAATAAAACAATTAGATTCCCAACATGCATCATAATAGGTCCATCATCCATTAGCAAAATTCAACACCTCATCCTACTTTTAGAAATAAAAATAAAAACAAACAAACTTGGATCATTCCTTCACTCACACTTCTAAGATATCAACATTTGCTTGAACCTCAAGGCTAGTTCAAGTAAATTTCCCACAACATATCCTCTAGAAAAGAATTTAAATATTGATCCAAGCCTTTTAGCATTTTGAATTCCAAAAATAGCATCATTCCAAAACATCACTCAAACCTTAGGGTCTTAAGAATCACAACAACCATATCAAAACACCAACATTTTCATCATTTCACCTTATGACCATTTGGCATATGATTTCTCAAGTTCAACAACCAAACCTCACACTAGCTATCATACAACTAAACTTTGAGTTGATTGAAGGAGAACAAATAGACATAATCACTAGTCTAAGAAGATTCATATTCGATACAGAGGAAACACCAAACCAATGGAGAAACATAGCAAACATCCTAGACAAAACAGAGAAAAAATAATATCTTGCGACCGAAAGGCCCATATTACCACCTCCTACATGGAAATAGGTATCCTCCCCTTAAAATATAGAAAAACCCCAAAAACAAATGCAATTTCATTTTCTTAAAACAGAAAATCCAAAAAACAAATGCACAATTAAACCCCACACTTGTGTTTGTCTTTATGATCTCATGCAAGACCAATGTCCTTAAATGAAGATCCACATTTCACATTTTTAAAAATAGGCATCATAGTTCAAGGTCTATCAAAAGGAACATCTTGAAGACTTACCGCAATTAGGACACTTGCTAAGAAATTTTTATACTCTCCCTTTAAGGAATGAACCGGACATGCATATCCAATATGAGCTTAACAATTAAATCATTAATTTCTTAAGGTTGTATCACTTTAGAGCCCGTATTACCACCTCCCAGATGGCAATAGACACCATCCTTCAAAAATAGAAAATCCCAAAAATAAAGCATTATTTCATTCCATAGTTAGAAGTCATAAAACATTCACAAAATCTTGGAACTTGTTTATGAAAATTACGAGATCACAACATAGAAAAAACATGGAAGCAAACAGAAGAAACACTAGAATACCCCAAAAAACACCACAAATGATGAAAGTGTCCCATGGGGCTATAGGCCAAGTGACCTTGAAACACCTCAAAAAGAGACCCACATTCAAAGTAACGACAAACCAATCACCTAGTGAGGAAGAGGCAATCCGTAGACAACAAGAAGCCATAGATAGAGAAAAAAAAAATCCCAAGGATATGGTCATAAAAGGAGGTGGATAGTGAATAAGAAATAAATGATGAAAAATTATTTCAACATTCTAACAATCCCAAGGTGCTCAAACTAATGGAAAAACTCCTAAGAAAGGATATAAACACTTACTTTTTCAAGTTAGCACAAAGTAGTGCTAAGTTTCCTATAGATTTCAATGTAGAAGGTCTCAAAGATCCTCATCCCATTCCCTTAAGAGATAACTCAGTTGTGAGAGAAATACCTAAATCATTGGAGACTCCAAAAATGCCACCGGTCTTCTCGAAAGGCAATGATCAACCAATGGAAAACCCTTTGTATAGAAAACCATCCCAAATCAAACAAGCGACAGTGGCCCAACAATATCAGGGAGGTTCATCTCAATACATGCCCCAAAACACTTCATATATTAACCCTTCTAAAACTATACCAAATCAACAAGGGCAATTCCCACAATAGTACCATCGACAAGCTGAGTCATATGGACCCCTTCCTAATTGACAATACCAGTAAGAAGGTATGATGCAAGGTACCCTTTCCAATCAACAAATTGGGTCATGTGGCCACCTTCCCAATCAATGGTATCAACAACAAGGTGTGTCGCAAGGTACCCTTTCCAATCAATAAGGTGAGCCACATGGTCCCCTTCCCAATAAATAGTGCCAACAACAAGGTTTACCATACGGTACCCTTTTCTAATTAACAAGGTGGGCCACATGGTCCCCTTCCCAATCAATAGTACCAACAACAAGGTGTGCCACTTTGTACCCTTCCCAATTTTCCCCATCAACAAGGTGTCCCACCAATGCACTACTAGGGTAACCTTTGAAATAGTTCGCTCCAACAACAAGGTGTACCATAAAGTACCCTTCCCAATTCATCCAATCAATAAGGTATCCCACCAATACATTATCAAGGTAACCTTCAATACAATTCATCCCAACCACAAGGTGTACTTCCAACTCACTATCAAGGTACCCCTCCACAACAACAAGGAGTTAACCCTCCTTCCATTCAACAAGGAGCTAACCTCCTTATTTCCAACAAGGAGCTAACTCTCCTTACATTCAAGAAGGACCTAACCCTCCTTTCACACAACAAGGACCTAACCCTCATTTCACACAACAAGGATTTAACTCTCCTTCCACCCAACATGGTTACCACAGTCTTGCACCTCTGTAATACCCAACCTATGAACAAAACATGGTAGGACAACAAGGTTACTACATACAAGATCCACAAACAAATGTAACCCAAATAGAGGTAGACATACAACTACAAGCCATGAATAAAAGAATATTAGATATGTAGATAGGAAAACCAAAGAAGACTTATACCCTTCAAGATATATGTCCATTTCCTTTTGATTTTTCCATCACTATGCTTCCTTTTCCGAAAAAATTTGAAATACCAAAATTTGACAAGTACAAAGGAAAGGAGATCCAATAGAACACATGCAATATTTATTGGTATCATATATGGAAGTCCAAAATAAATATTCCTATCTAATGAGGCTCTTTCCATGTAGCCTTATTGGTCATGCTATGGAGTGGTTCTCCCATCTACACCTAGGAATTAGAAGTTTTGATGAACTGACTACCAAATTCATAAACCACTTCTCATTCAATATAGAACATGATGTCACCATCATGGATCTATACAAAATTAAATAGATTCAAGGAGAATCCTTTACCTCCTACCTTCAACAATGGAGAAATAAGGCTATTCGATGTAAATGGCCTATTCTTGACAGGGAACTAATAAACATATTTGTTTCCAATGTCCAAGCAGAAGTCAACTACCAACTCACCATGTTGTGTCTCGTAAACTTTGAAGAGACCATTGAGAAGGGACTACACATAGAAAGGGCTCTCATAGCAAGGGGAGTGATTAAGCTAAACAATCCAAGAGACAATTCTTCTAATTCAATTGAGAAACCTAAGATTTGGGACAAGAATAAAATTCTCACCAATGATGGGGTAGTCGATGCTAGAACTATGTGGAATATACAAAATCCTAACACACCACAAAACAAACCTCAAGTTGCACAAACAAGCTATGCTTCTAATAATGCACAAAACAATCAATTTACCTATCCCCAAAACAATCAAGTGGACAACCAATAGACATATCAAGGAGGGCAACAGAGGTAATACGATCAACCAAGAAGGAAGTTCACTATATTAGGAGAGCCACTTGAGACGATCATGCATAAACTAGTGCAAAAAAACCTCATCAAGGTCAATGATCACCCAAACTATGAGGAGCCAAGCTTCAAAACACCATAGTACAATTAGAAGGTTTTATGTGAGTTCCACAAAATTAAAAGGAATATGACCAAAAAATTGCATGAGACTCAAGCACATAATACAAGACTTGATCGACAAGGGAGATGTGGATGTCGAACATTGGAATGAAAATAAAGACCTCCAAATATACATGAATCCAATTTGAACCATGCTAAGAAAAATGAAAAAGGAAAGGACCAAGACTATCACAATGCTAACTACACTTATCGTGACACAGTTCTAGGTACCCTCTCTCAAGAAGATGACAGTGGGGTAAATGTAGTGAATAGGGACACTGAATTTAACATAACTACCCATCAAGGGAGAGTTACAATACAAGGATCCCCACCTAAACCCTCAACTAATTCATCAAATGACTACAATATTGTCGAATAGCTAAAGAAGACTCTCACCTTGGTCTCAATCCTAGAACTGCTAAAACTATCACTCACACATAAGGAGATACTAGAAAAGGCATTAGAAGCATCGGTCCCTAATGACCTCAATCCAAATCAGTTTCAAGCCATGGTTGGAAAAATCATGCCCAATCACGATTTGGTGTTTTTTGAGAAAAACCTTCCATAGAAGTCATTTCACAACCAAGCTCTCTACATAGAAGTTGGTGTCCACAAAATCATGGTCAAGAGAGTATTGATAGATAGTGGTGCAAGTATAAACATATGTACTTTAAAATTTCTGAAACAACTAGGGTATTTTGATGATGTGATATACAAAGGAAAGAGCATTACTATAATGGCCTATGATGACCTTGAAAGGAATTAAGAAGGGACAATCAAGCTACAAGTGCAGATAGGACTAGCCATCATAGAAACCACATGTCAGGTACTTGACCTTGAGTTACCATACAACCTCCTTCTAGGGCAACCTTGGATTCATGCACTACAAACAATTCCAACTTTTCACCAATGTCTAAAGTTTCCTCATGAAGGAAAGGAAGTGACATTATATGATGATTCTGAACCCTTCCACTTTTGTGAAAAATTGGAGAAGTATAACAAAATCTAGTGTATACCCAACAATGACATATCCTTTCATTCATTCTCATATGTTAACCCTTCCACACTACCATCAACCTCAATTAAACCAACATCAAGTGAGCAACCAAAAACTGAAACCAAGGTTCAAGTACTTGACAAGGGTAATGGAAATTATCACTTCAATCAAGCATTTTCACTGGAATGCTTCCACTAACACCCAAGGTTTATGGAGGACCGAAGGAGATCAAGTATGTTCAAATTGTGAAAATGATAGCCAAACCCATAATTTTCACCAAGTGGGGAGATATGAAGGATGAAGAGATATTCAAAGAATACTTGTAATCTATGATCTACAAAGGGGACCAAAAGGAACCAAAATATCCACAACCCCTTCTAGTTGATCCTAGTAGTAAAGGCTATCAATTAGCTAAACAAATGGGATATACCAAAATAGGTTGCCTCAGACTATGAAAACAAGGTAGATGGGAGCCCATCATAGTGGAATAGAGAAATAAAAACATGGGACTAGGTTATGATTCAAAATATGTGGTTACTCAAAATACTAGACGAACCTCTTTTAAGAAACAAGCACCTTCTACTAGCATTAAGAAATTGGATATCTACCACCTTATAGACAATGAATTACCCATTGAGGACTTATTTGAAAACTTTAGCATTGGTATAGTCCCTATACAACTTATCAAAACCATTCCCAATGACTTATTATTCTAAAAAAAACTCTAACGAGTATGAATGGGATTCACCTTCTTTTCTTACCTCTAGTGATGATGACCTAGACACCCAATGGGAAAATGATACCAAATCCATACTAACCATCTCAACAACCCCTGTAATTTTTGTAGACAACGATGATAGCCTACCCATCTACTACCCATAGTTGATTGATTGGAACCAACAACAGCATACACCTATTTTTGATCAATTCCAAAATGATGAAGCAATCACAAAGTTTATGGGGCTTCGAACTAACATACCAACAAGAGATCATAAAGCAAGGTTCATCATGGAACTTGAACAAGAAGCATATTTTAGTGGGGAGATTGTTTCCTCTAATCATAAAATTGGAAAGGACGACATCAAAATGAGATCCCCTAGAGAAAACCACAATGTGTCTCTATCGGATCCTAAAAACAAGAAAATAAAGGATGAATTTGAAGGTGAAAACCTCTCTGAGGCACTCGAGGATGGAGGGTTCAATCTTCCCATATTTGAATATCAAGAGAATTCAATGCTCCTATTGGAAGAATCAAAATACATCAATTTTGGCATGATGGAGAACCCAAAGATCACATACCATGCAGTGTCACTTGATCCTGAAGTGAAAGTGAACTTCACAACATTCATCAATGATAGAAAGATAAACTTTGCATGGACTTATGCAAACATACTAGGAATAGATCCAACACTAGTGGTACATCATTTGGTTGTATTTCTTGGAGTTAAACCTATCAAGTAGAAACTAAGGAAAATGCATCCTCAAATAGCACTATTGGTAAATGTAGAACTAAAGAAGATACTAGATGTAGGTTTCATTAGATCAATCGGTTATCCAAAATGGGTATCAAATCTAGTACCAGTGTCAAAGCACACTAGGGTCATAAGGATCTACATAGACTTCTAGGACCTTAACAAATCTTTCCCAAAGGATGACTTGCCTCTTCCAATTATAGACATGATTGTAGACTTAATAGCAGGACATGAGATGCTATCTTTAATGGATGATTTCTCTGGGTATAATTAGTTAAAAATATCCCTTGATGATTAGCATAAAATGACATTTACTTGTGCCTAGGGGACCTTTTTCTAGAATGTCATGCCATTTGGTCTGAAAAATGTAGGAGCAACCCATCAAAGAGTAATGACAACAATCTTCCATGATATGCTACATACAACAATGGAAGACTACGTGGATGACATACTAGATAAGTCCATCAAAAGAGAAGACCACTTGATCAACCTGTAAAAAGTGTTGGATAGGCTATAACAGTATAACTTGAAACTCAACCCAAAAAAATGTGTATTCAGAGTAACATTTGGAAAGCTACTAGGGTGTATAGTATCAAGTAGGGGTGTTGAAGTTGGTCCTGGGAAATTAAAATCCATACAAGAAATGCCTCCACCAAATATATTGAAGAAACTAAGAAGTTTACAAGGGAAGCTACAATATATCAGGTAATTCATCACACAATTAGCAGACAAGTGTCACCTGTTCACCCACCTATTGCACAAAGATGTCACATTCAAGTGGGATTGGAGATGTGATCAGGAATTCCAGCAAGTCAAAGAGTGCCTACTCACTCCTATAGTCTTGATTCCCATTATTCCTGAAAAATAAATGATACTATATGTGTCTACAACACAAGAAACATTAGGAGCTCTCCTAGCATAGGTAGATGATAATAACAAAGAAAGAGTGGTCTAGTATATCAACTGAACACTGGTGGGCTACGATTTGAACTACTCGCCCATAGAAAGAGTGTTTCTCTCAGTCATATTTCTGACATAATATCTGACACTATATCTTAAATAGACAATTAAATTTGATTTCAAAGGTAGATCCACTAAAGTACCTATTAGCAAAAGCAACTCTAACGGGAAAAATTGCTAAATGGGTAAGATCCTAAGTGAGTTCAACATAGAGTATGTAGACAAGAGATTCATCAAAGGACAAATCATAGTAGATCAACTAGTTGCAGCACCAATGTAAGATCACAAGCCTCTTACAATAGACTTCCTAGATGAAAGTATATTGTTGACAATATAGACAAGCCATTGGACCCTATACTTTAACGGGTCCCACACTCAACATGGCTTTGGAGTAGGTATCCTATTTCTCACACCACAGGGAGAAAGTATACCTAAGGCATACATAATTGGTTTCCCCTGCACAAACAATATCTCAAAGTATGAAGTGTTAATCACAAGATTCAAAATTTATATTGAATGAAGGATAAAATAATTATAGGTCTTTGGATATTCTCAACTAATAATTAGACAAGTGAATGATGAATACCAAATAGAAAACAACAAACAAATGTTGTATAAAATAATGGTGGATATCTCCAAGGAATATTTTGTCACCATAACATTTGAACAGATTCCCTAGATCAACAACAAAGCATCTGATGCAATGGTAACAATAGGTTCGCTTCTTGATATTCTACAAAACATTCCTAAGTATGAATTCCTAGTGGAGAAATTACTCATACCAGTGTCTGATATCCCAAAATCAGAACTAGTGTGTGTTGTTGTTGGTCCTAATTCACCATGGTACCAAGACACATTTTATTACATCCAACATGGTATCATGTACCACTTGACCTAACATCAACCCAAAAGAAGACCTTTACCCATAGGACTTCTCGATTCATGATCCTAGGAGATACTTTATATTGTCAAAGTTTGGATGGTATGTTACTATGATGTCTTAACGCAAAAGAAGAACAAAATGCTTTACAAGAAGCACATGAATGTGTTTGTGGGTCCCACTGTAGTGGACCTAACCTAGTACAAAATTGTTGAGAACAAGATACTATTGGCCCTCCATGGAATAAGAGTGTATTCAGTATTCCAAAAGATTTTGTTAATGCCAGCAACATAGTGACCTTGTTCATGCACCAACATAGGAGTTGAGACCCATCACAACACCCTGGAGTTTCTCGCAATGGGGATTAGACTTGGTAGATAAAATTTCTCCTACTTCCTCTAACATGCATAAGTTTATTATTACCACAACCAAATATTTCACCAAATGGATAGAAGCAATTCCATTGACCTACATCACTGAAAAATAGATATCAAAGTTCATTATGAATTATTTGATTTGTAGGTATGGAATTCCCCAAATGATCATAATGGGCAATGGAACCCCATTCAAGAATCAAGACATCCAAGAGATTTTTTCCAAATTCTCTATCCAACATAGATTCTCCACACCCTACTACCCCCAAGGAATGGTTAGGCTAAAGCATCTAATAAAACCATCTTGAAGATACTAAAGAATATTTTTAATGGCGCCAGTCATGATTGGAATTTGCAACTGAACCCAGCTCTATGGGCTTATCAACCCATTATCCAAACACCTACATGTGCCACACCTTTCTCCTTGGTCAATGGATCAGAAGTCATCTAAGTACCTATCGAAGTCAAAATCCCCTCATTGTGAATATCGTTAAAAGGTCTGGTCAACAATGAAGAGTACCAGGTATCTAGATTAAATGAATTGGAACTCCTAGATGAAAGGCATTTGAGTGTGTTAAACCATCTTCAGGTTTATTAGAATTGACTCAAATGAACCTATTATAAAAAGATCAAAGATAGAAACTTTCAAGTTGGTGACTTGGTACTCAAAGAGAATCAAAAGGTACAACTAAATCAAGACTACAAAGGCAAATTTGAACCCAATTCGTTAGGCCCATTTATCATCACAACAAGCTATGGATCAGGAGCTTATCAGTTGGCTACTCTTGAAAGAGAACCCTTAGCCAAACCGTTGAACAACAACCACCTCAAGAAATTCTATACTTGAAAGCATGTCAGAATACCCTAGGAAAAAGGGTAAAAATTTAAAAAAAAAAGATTAAAAAAGATAAAAATCCAAAAAAAAATCAAAAAAAGCAAGAAAAATAGTAAAGAGAAATAAAACGTTCTTTTAGTGAAGACCACTTTATGGTGCTTCTAGAACAGGTGCCATAGTGAAAACTTGGCAAACAGACGCTATGTTTGAATAAGACTTGCATCATTATCCATCAGCATTATCCAACGCATCCATCCATTCATACCATAATAAAGCATGTGTCCAACCATGGCTTCATAACTGTTTGAGTATTGAAACTTGTTGCACCATTAAGCATCAATCTCATAGAGAAGGTAGTCATGTCTCAGACTAGGGGAAACTTCTCAAAAACAAGTAGTGGATTAGATCCTTTTGCATCCCATCATGATCAAAAACATCTAGAAAACAACAAAATAAAAGAAATTTGGATTATTCCTTCACTCAAAAGTATAAGATATCATCATTTTCTTGAACCTCATAGCTAGTTCAAGTAGATTTTCCCACAACATAACCTCTAAAAATAGAGGTGGACTATCAATCCAAGTTATCAACATTGTTTGAATTCCCAAAAACATGTTATGCTTTGAGTCAACACCGGTCGAACTACATGGTCTCTACGTGTACAATGTAGGCATGTCTTTTCATCCCTCGATGCCTTAGGTCAGTCCCCTTAGGTGTCTATCATGCTTTCTTTCAACTTAGTCAAAATATTCAAAATTCCAAAAACATTCAAAAGGTTCAAAATCCAAAAAAACATTCACAAAATTCAAAATCCAAAAACATTCACAAAACATAAAAGATCAAAAACATGTTCTTATCAAACCAAGCAAACTATGAGCCTCTGTGTATAAAATGTAGGCAAGGCTTATCTTTGATGAGCTCCTAAGGCCCTAGGTTGGTCCCCTGAAAACAACAAAAACAACATCAAACAAACTCAAAAAATCAAAAGGATCCTAACTCCATTATCACAATACATAATAAATTTTCCAACATAATAAAAAAATCATCACATTCACCCTTTGACAAAATAGACAAACAAAAAGAGAAAACATCAAAAGTTAGAACTTTCAAGCAAACAATCACAAATATTTGATTGCAAATAGAAAAAAACAATGCCAAAGTATTAACTACCTATCTTTTGAAAATTCACTAACAACATCTTGAGATGTGCCTTAATAGATCAGTTCCTACAATAGACATGATCAACAATGGATGATAGCCTGAAACCTCAAAATAGATATGGCAAGTGATACAACAACATTGTTTTATCTTTTTATAGTCTTATCTTTATGATTTATTTTATTGACTCATTCCCAAGATCTCTCAAGGATGTCCGCAAGGATTTAGAGAAGAAGGAATGGGGGTAGTTGAGCATCATTTCGTTTTGTTGTTTGTAAGATATTTTTGTGATACTACCATGATAAATACTTTCTTTATTGAGTGTATGAGCAAGAATATTATTTGTATGTCGAGTCAAAGTCCATGCAATGGATACAAAGTCACTTTGGTTATTAATACCCTGGTACATCGTATTTATTTTCTACATCAAAAAGGATTGTTAAAAATGTGAAGTCTCTATGTGAAGTAAAACAATAATCATCAAAATAATAACATCAATTTTTATCCATAATCCAACATTTCTTCTAACTAACAAACATTAATCATGCATAACAATATCATTAGTTCCATATCCATCTTGCATCCATAATGTCGTCAATATATATCACAATGACAATAAAACAATAAAACATCATGCATCATGTATAGGGCATACATTCATCATATACATAATAAAGCATCATATGAAATAAAATATGATCAATCCATCCATCCACATCATATGCATACATCATAAAAGTACAAAAGCATGTATAAATCATACATCATCATCCATAATCATCACATAAACACATAATGAAGCTAAATCAAAGTATGTATATCTCATATATATCATCATCAAAAATGAGAATGTCATTGTACATCATCAATGAAACATGTGTGATACGATAATACAAAAATATACATATATACGAGGCCTCAATTGGGCTGATGAATATATATACAAATCATGTCTACAGTATAAGTCTTTGAATAGAAAAATCATAAAAATCAAGCACAAATATGCTAGTGCCCAGACAAAGGAGAAGAACTGTAGGGATCCTAGCTAAGGTGAGAAGAAGCCTCTGGATCAAGCTGTCTAATAGAATGCCCAGCTGACATGGCACCTATAGCAGTATTTGGCTCTCTAAACTATGGTTGATGTTGAGCTCTAGGAACAAAGGCATCATAGAGAATCTAATAGTATGTAGCCTTTTGTAACAATTGATCCCACTCTGCATGAAGGGCAACATGCTCTGCTCTAAGATCATCTCTCTCCACCATAATCACTTGTACCTAGGCCTCTGTAGCATGTCATCACCTACTTTCATTGTCTCATTGTGCCCTCAAGCAATCCTGCTCTATTGTCACAATGGCAGCCTAACCCCCTATGACCTGTTGCCACACTACCTCTGTGTCCCTCATGGTTGTAATCTATGCTAATTGTACTACACCATCTTCAGGTGGTGGTGGAGGACCTAGAACATGTCCTTGATCCTGCTGCATCGGATCACCTTGTCCACCATCCTACCTCACCCTAGCAAGCTACTCAACAATGATCTCAACATGTTGCCTCTCTCCTTGGCAACTAGTAATGCCTACTCAACCTACTGCAAGAACACCGACAGGATCTATAAATCTCAATGGAATGCATCATGCCCACCACTGATCAAAATTTGGGGTAGTCCTAAGATCTATTGAACCAATTGGCCAACCCCACCCGAATGGGGCAAGAGATCTAAAATCTGCCATAACTACATCATGATCAACCTGTAGAAACCATACTCAGACCTCCCTAGTAGTCCAGCCAAAATGATCCTCATAGGCATCTAGAAAATGACCATGTCTCTCTCCAAATTTCCTACAAACCCTATTAGGTAGATATATCTCAACTAAAGATCGAACGTGACCAATGAGCCATCTAGTCTGTCTACAAAATACTAACTGCTCTTGATCGTCAACTCATGCCTCACAATCCAAATATAGTCTCCATACAAAACTTGGCATATCATCAAAAACAAGGCGCCAATAGGGAAGCTATCCAGGCCATGTATAGTGCAGAAAATATCCATAATGATAAGAATATGGATCCCTAGTAGTACAATCCAAGATACCATCGAGATGATCAACTAGGATGTGCTCCCAAGCCCATACATGTAGCAAAGAGACACAGGAAGAAATAGATCTCCCACCATGATATACAACCTCATGCTTATCTCTATACAAGTGGGCAAAGAGACACAGGTCCCATACATACCTAGTGTCATGCTTGAACATCTACTTGATATACACACCCCAACCAATAGAAAATTGTCAGCCCCACCTATTAGGAATGGCAAGCGCCATAATCAAACTACATAGAACAAGTGAAACAGGATCAAAACTGCCCACAAAATTAGACAAGTCTATCTCTACCTCCTAAACCTGAGGATGTCTCACATCGAGAACTCGACGCATTGTGTGGGTACCCTGTTGAATGGAATATGTCACAAGATCTCTATGAATAGCTATACGAAGGATCATCCACACATCCTCTAGGGTGATGGTGGCATCCCCAGTAGATAAATGAAAGGATGAGGTCTTTGAGTGCCACCTCTCCACAAGAGCGTTGATCATCCCTCTATGACATCAGATAATCAACATGTAGCAGATATGCTACAACTTGATATCATCTAAAAAATCTCGCTCTAACTCTTGAAACCAATCAATCAAATCAAAAATATCATGTGGTCATTATGCCCTCGACAAGAGCGGATTAAGAACCATCTGCAACCATTCAACCCACGATGTTAAGTATTTGCTACAAAAACGCAAAATGCATCTTAAATGGAAAAAAAATGGACTTAAAACTTCAAAATAGTCAAAAGCAAAAAAAAATTAGCAAAAGCATTAAAGACAGGTGAAAGTGATAAAATTTTTATCAAAATCAAGAAATAAAGGCAATAGCAAAATTTTTTAAAGCGCAAATGTATATCAAAAGAAAAAATTTATCATGAAAGTTGACAAAACGAAGACAGAAAATCAAAAGCGCAAAATTCATACAAGGGAAAAAAGCAAAAGTGAAAATGTATCACAAATGCACACATTTTGAGCAAGTGCGAGTGAAAAAGTTAAAAGCAAACCAATCATAAACATCAAAAGTGATAAAAATGATACAAAAGTGAAAAATTCCTAAACCTAACGCATTCAACTACTTTGACTTTAGGCATTAATTACGTAAACATGGAAAGACAAAAACAAAAAATGAAAGGGTACATATCAAGGCATCAATACATACAAGTCATCTATACACATGAACTGTGTCCACGTGATGTGGGGCTCCCTAAATCTTCCCCATAGCTCCTTAATAATTGACAAATCATAAAATCTAGAGGCAAGAATTTTATATAGGCTCAAAGTACAAATGAGGTAATTTGAACCCTAATTACCTATTTTAATCCCAAAAACCCTAAATTTTTTACTTACAAAACCCTCCTCGATTGAAATTGGGAACTCCTGGGAACATCTGAACCTTCAACAAGAGACTTATAGGTTTAATTTTTCACCCTCTATGCATTTGAACTGAAATGAAATAGTGTCATGAGCTTGACCTCAAAATTGATATTTTCAGCCAACCTCTTGAGGGGACAGCCCAGAGTCCTACCATCATTCCATACCGAGGCATAGTAGGGCATATAAAAATTTTCAAATGTTGATCTTAACATCAAAATATTTGAAACAAAGCAACCAATACTTTGTCTCAAAGAGGGGCAAAATTTAGACATGTAAAATTAACCTAACACTTATCACACACCCTAAATGACATTATCTCATCATCAAAATCATTATCATCAAATATCACTATATTTCACATCAAAATCATCATAAACCCTAATTTCCTCTATTAATTGAATAATATTGCATTATTTAATTAATTCACATTTTTACCATTTTTGACCAATTAAATAAATTTCATTTATTTAATAAAGTCCTAATCTAACTTTATTCCTCCTAATTAATTAAATAACTTCAATTATTTAATTATGTCACTAATACACTTTATTCATCTAAGTCAATTGAATTATTAATACTTAATAATTTAATTAACTCACTTTCCCCCAAACTTGAATAATTAAATAAATTATTCAAAACATCATCCAAAAGGTCAAATCAAATAAATACAACTTTGTTTATAAAAGTCAAACTTGATTTGCACGTTCAACTCCAAAAAGATTAATTAATTAATTATCCTCACCCACTTTCATGATTGAGAAAATTATGAACCACTGATTGCTTGATCTGATTGGCTAACTGGTCCATCTATTTCCTGATAGATCAATATATTTTTTGATTCCATAGATTATTCAATCTATTTCCTCAATCCCACTAAACACTCAAAATGATTTTTTCAATCACACCAATTACATAATCAAAATGCACTGATTATTCCCATCTAAATCCTCTCAATGGTTTTGAACCGTTGATCAGGATATTCTACTACATGATCTTGAGCATTCATTTTGAAACACAAATTCTATATAACAACCATCTTCTTCCTTAAAAATGATCAAAGAATCAATATCATTTGCACAACAAAGTAATGCAGGAATCTTAATCAACATTTTGACAAAGCTTTACACACATCTTCAATCAACACATGCACATTCTTCAAGCTTTTGCACACACAATGGAGGCTTTGCATTGATACAAACAACCCAACATGTTCACGAACACACTCGGACATGAGATGGGTAACAATTTTTATTTAGTGAATTCTTTGTATGTTCTTTGATTGCTTTGCATTTTAGCTCGTTGAATTTAGTAATTTCAATATTATTTATTTCGTGAGTAATGGGCATGAATCTTGATTTTTGTTTTGAATTATATTAGTTTCAATTCATTTCAATTATCTTATTTCATAACCATTGATTTCCCCCTTACACACTATCTAATTCCATCATCTCCTTTTTCATGGCCTCCATCTAAGACTCATGATTTTCCAAATAAATAGATTCTTGATATATCCAGGTTCATCACTAATACAAGATAAAGTAAATACAAAACATAAATCTAGTGGAATATACTTTTTTTGGGGTTACATTATTTTATGGATCTCCTCAAGGGTGGAGTAATATATTATGCATTCTCATCCACATTAGACATATCTCATGAATCAAGTTCATCCTCTCCATCCTCAAATATAACCTATTGTTCTTTGAACTATGCATCTTCCCAATTCTCAATATTTGTCACAAAGGGCACCATCTTTATTTCTTTTTTCCTTTGGTTATCCTAGAACAAAAAATTCTCTAATCACCTAAAAATAACATCCAAGTTAGAAAAAAAATCAATGCTAGAGGATTCAAAATATTATAACTTATAATCTGATCACTATGTCAAACAAATACATACTTATGAGCCTTAGGATCCAACATATGCCATCTTTTTCAACACATAAAAAAAATATATTTAGAAAATAGGGTTTCAAACTTTTCCATAACTCATCTAGTTTCTTTTCAACTATAGTTAATTAGGGAGACGTATTTACCAAGTAACAAGTAGTATTAATAATTTTGACTCTAAAATATCAATCATGTTAGACATTTGTGAGTTTGGAATCTATACCCCTTTATTTGTAATGATTTTTTATATTGTTGGGTCCTACTATACTATTTTTTGTGTGCCTTGATCATATTACACCTTGTTGGGTCCTTTTGTACTATTTTCTTATGTTCCCTAATCATATTGCACCTTGTTGGGTCCTACTGTAATTGTATAAAGAAACTATGCAATTAAGAATAAATGATAAAAGGAATATAAGATCATGTTTACTCAAGAATCTAAAGCTCAAAATAAACTTACAAGATTGAAGAGAAGGTCCTTGGAAATTTTGAGTGAGATCTAACTACTTTTAAAACTAGGGAATTGTTCCCTACATAGGATAACATATAGGGGACTACTAATTCTTTTGATTGAGTATTGGTGTTTGTGTTTCCAATAAAAATCATTTTTTTAGATGCACATCCAAAACTTCTTGATACTCTTTATGCTTATAGAATATGAATGACACACTTTAGAATAGAGATCTAATAGATGAAGATGAGGATAGTTTCATTGGGTGTGTTTTATGAGGCTTAACCTCAATCAATACCCTATTTAATTTTTCCAACCTCAACAATATCATGTAGGAAGTTTTGGATTGTGTAAACCCTCTAGTGGAAGTGTAAATGGTGGTGTACATAAAAAATTAGTGCCTTAAATATAAACCTTAGTATGTATCGTATGTTAGGGTGGTATGTGAGTGTGATGGGGAAAGGAGGGTGGTGGAGATCATGCATAACATGTAAAAGGGAGAGTGTGGGAACAAGGAAAAGCTTCAAATCCACAATATGAGGTAATAGAAAATGGTTTTGACTATAGAATTAAAGTAATTGGGAGAAAATGGAACAAACTATAGCTAAAGGGAAAATAGGATGATCAGTGGAGAAGGAAAAGTAGAGAGAGAATAAGGAATCAAGAATATTTGTGGATTTTTGGCACAATTGGGGATTATAATCTTTAATATTTAGAATTTTAGCTTGTTTCCCTACATAAATATGGATTTTTCTTAAACACCTAATTGAACTTAAGTGAGAATGAAAATAAGTGAACCCGAATGAATGAGGAAAAAATTAGGTTTATAGGGCAATCCCAATAATGATAGAAGATTAAGTGGAACCAAGTGAACCCTAAGAAATGAGGAAACAATAGGTTTATATGATGATCATATCAAAATGACCATTAAAAATATAGTAATTATGGTTGTATATGTTCATAATTTTTGGAGGCAATGAAATTATGTGTAATAAGTTTGTAGAGAAAATGTGAAAAGAGTTTGAAATGTCTATGTTTGGGGAGATGAATTTCTTCCTTGGACTACAAATCAACCAGAAAGATAAAGGTATTTTCATTTCACAATCAAAGTATGTCAAATAAATGTTGAATACATTTGGAAAGGATGATTCTAAACCGATGTGTACCCCTATGGTTACTAGTTGCAAGCTGAGCAAGAATGACGAATATCCTAAGGCTAATCAGAGCAAGTATAGATCAATGATTGGTGGAATTCTATATCTAACTACTACTAGACTAGATATCATTCTTGCAATTTGTCTTGTGGCTAGATTTTAGGAAGATCCTAAGGAGTCACATGTTGTAGCAGTGAAGAGAATATTCAGATATTTGAAGGGCACTTTGGATTATGGGTTGTGGTATCCAAAGGATACTAATTTTACTCTAATTGCTTACATAGATGTAGATTGAGCTAGTTGTGTGGATGATAGGAAAAGTACAAGTGGTGGTGCATTCTTTCCTGGATGTAGATTGGTGTCATGGCTAAGCAAATTCAGTTTCTTTATCTACTATAGAGGCGGAGTACATTTTAGCAACATCTTTTTGCACACAAGTATTGTGGATGAGGAAAAAATTGAAAGATATTAGGGTGATATATGATGAACCAATTTCTATCTTCTATGATAATACAAGTGCTATCAATATTTCAAAGAATCTAGTAATGCATTCAAGGACAAAACATATCTCAATCTGATATCACTTTATGAGAGAGAAGGTTGTAGAGAATGAATTAAAACTTGATTATGTGCCTACAAAGGATCAAGTTGTTGATATATTCACTAAGGCTCTTGCTAAAGGTACTCTTGAGTATCTCCAGGAGAAGTTGGGGGTCATTGCCCCTCCTTAAGTGGATTTCAAGATTCATTCCTTGGTCTAGACTGATGTTGGTGGCTACCTCTCAGGGGGAGTAGGTAGTGACATTGTTGGTTGTTGCAGTCAAGGGGAGTAAGTTTTTTTCATTTTGCAATGGTTGTTGATTGGTGCAATATGGTGTGTGCTCCTAAGGGAGAGTATACTGAGCATTGAAGGAAGAAAAGTTGCAGAGTAGTTGTGAAAAGGATAAATGATGTCAAAGTGGGAAACATCAGTGATATAAACATTTTGTCCTTTGCAATTGATGCCAAAGGGGGTGAATGAGACATGTGAAAAAGATAAGTTATCAAAGGGGGAGAGAGTGTAATGAGAATGTTATGAAAGGGGGAGAAAAGAGAAAAGGAAATAAATATGGAGAAGAGTTGTCAAGTCTTTGATGGCTTTTCACATCATATGTTTCCATCAATGAAAAATGGGGAGATTGTTGCAAGTATGAATGATTGGTGTTGTCATTGATGTTAACAAGCTTGTGTTGTCATTGGTGTCAACTATATGAGAAGGAAGAAGTTCATTGTTGGGGGAAATTGTTGCAAGAGTATGAGCAGCTAGTGTTGTTTATGCTTTGATTAGTAGCATTATGTTGTCATTAGTAAGATATTGGTGTCAAACGCTAGTGTTTCTTTGATAAGCTACTATATATGGTTAAGGAAGTGATAGGGATGATGAGGATGTGTTCCTGATGCTTGGTTTCCAAGTGCTTTTGAGAAAATTTGATAAAAAGAAGAAACAGTTTGTTGCGATGTTGTAGAGTAGTGTTCTAGTTTTACTCTGCATATATTATGGGTTGAAGATCTACTTACACATTTTGAATATGTTGATTAGAGGTGTTCATAGGTGTGGTATTCAAAATTTTGTGTGTTGGATCGTTGTGCAAAATAAGTTGTGTTCACCAGTGTGTGAACTTTGTATTGTAGAGGTGTCTAGGAGAAATGTCTTTGCTCCATGTTTCTCCATAGTTATGTTTTAGGTCTTGTAGATCTGAAGGTGTTCTGAGAGTGTTGGTATCTATCTTCAAGCAATTTTTTTCATGGTTTAGAGCCAAGGAAGTATCTTTCTTTAGTTACAGAGTATGGTAGAGCTATCTAAGTGTACCTGATGTGTACATTCTTCAAATGAAAGTTGTTGCAAAGAAGTTTGTTGGATTTTAGGGTGTTTATGGAATATTTCAAAGTGTTTGCAAGTGACATTTGTTGTCCATGAGTTTTTTTTGGATCAAAGGAAGTTTGTACTTAAAAGCTTAATGGTGTTTACATGGGTAATGATTGAGCTTGGTGTTTACACTAATTATGATGGATGTTTATTGTTTGAAGAAGCATGTTGAAGTGTGGTATTATAGATTTGGGTCCCAAATAAGGTTTTATGTGGCCCACTTTCACTTCTATCTACCACAGAAGTGTTTTGGCACCTACCTAATATGAATTTCCATGGTATAAATAAGAGTTGAGTTTTTGAAGGATGTTGAGATAGACAAGAGAGATGTGAATGGTGTGAATTGAAAAGTGTTAGAGTGAAGATTTGAGAAGTGCAATGTAAGATTTCATGTGTTAGTTTACTAAATGTAGAGAGTAGAAGGTAGCTACAATTCTTCAATCAAGCTGCGAAGGTGTTGGAGACATTGCGGTGGATTTCTCTATTCCATTCAGACGAATTTCTCTATGTTACATTCTTCTTTATCTTATTTTATATTCTATTAGTGATCCTTTCTTTCTTTGGGCAGTGACCCCTCTAGCAATGAGTCCTATGGTATTCAATGTTGACATTATTTTATATTGTGAGCCAATCCTCATCATGGTTTTTCCCATTTTGGGTGTTCTCTTGTGCATTATGTTGATTTGTTTCAGTTTTTGTTATCTATCTTTCATGCTAAATCATCATAACATATTAAGGGTTAATTAAAGTAATGTGGATCTGAATGTTTGTAAGGATTTTAAAGTTTTAAGGTATAATTGATTCACCCCCCTCTCATTTGTCTTGTGCATTCAACATAGGTCACTTTTGAGGACAAGGTTAATTTCTTTTCTAAGGACTAGCAGCCTACAAATTTGGTTGGTAATCGTTAGATTAGATTCTTATTTCTAGTTCTTGTTCTTTTGTTGTGCATTTGTTGGCCCTATTTTTACTATTTTGTTCTCTTTCTTCCAATTTTTTGTTTCATATCTCATGAGACTAGCTTCTCATGTCTTTTGGATCCTATTATGTAAAAGAGTTTGAGCCCTAGTGTAATCCTATATTTTATCAATATCAAAAATATTTGATGAAGTGGACATGGGACCACCAAAATCCATCTAAAAGAGATCAAGGACCTTAATCCCATCTTCACCAACAATAATAACAACATTGACATGGGGATCTTCTTTCGTCAAGATTATAAAGGCCTCAAGGATAGAAACACATACTTGAATTAGGTTAATCACAAAAAAACAATTTCAATCCATTTCCAAACCTCAAAAGGATCATATCCAGGCTTGATTGACTCACCTTCATGGTTGAAATTCAATATAAACACCTTGTTTATTTGCATCGTAATGTGCCTTTGAAAAAGGAGGAAAAAACAATCCTAGATTTAGACATTAAAGTTATGTTATAGATTTTACACATCCATGTATGATAAAAGGAAAAAAATGGGTTAAATGATATCTACTTATGGTTAGGGGAATGGATAACAAAATGAGTGTTAAAACATAAGGAAATTTTAAAAAGTAGTTTTTTTTTTATCTTACAAGTCCTTAGATGAATTAGGCAACATGCCATGACATTGTCCTCACCATATTTGATCATGTTAGAGTGGTTACACTTATTTTTATCATGATTTCAATTGTTGGTCCTAATCACTTGTTATGCACTTTCAAGTCAACATTAAAGATCAAATTGACACATCATCATAAACAACTAAGCACTTGTATCCTTCTTCATGTAAGAGATGATAGTGAACTCTAATACCCTACAATCACTTGAAAAACCAAAGATAACATTTTGCAAGAGAGTAGAGCAAGAGGATAGATTGATTGATATGTATCCAATAATGTAGAATGATCAATAATAGATCAATGATAGTACTTATCCCCTATATTTTATAATGTACAGAAGGCATTGCTTATATAGGCAAGGTTGAGAGATAAGACTAGACAAGATTGTTACAAGTGCCTTAATCCTATAACATGAAACTACTAAAGATAGTATAAGATGAGATCACGTGATCACTAAAGATTTCTAAAAATATTTCTAGACCCTTAAGTCAATTTAACATGTTAACATGTGTGAATAAGACCTACTAGGTGAACTAGTTAGGTAATATACCTCATTCACACCAACACTTCAACTACTTAGTTTTGAACACTTCGCTTCATATCTAATTGTTATCCAATATTTAATTATTTTAATTAGATTTAAATCATGTTACTGTAGGAGATAGTGCATATCCTAGGGTTGTTTTCGTTAATATTATTTGCAAACATAGAGGTGATAAGAAAATGTTTAAGATTGTTGTTTAACATTATATGTGGTTAGAAGGATGTTTGTGAATACATTTGTATATAACATTCATTTTTTACTTACCTCAAACTATTTTTGAATTTTGAATCAACTCACTCAATTTGAGTTTTTTTGTTTAAATAAGCTTTAATATTTAATCTTTATTATCTAATTTGATAATTGGCTATAACAAAAATAAGAAGCATTCATCTAAAATTGACTTAAAAATTTTATTGATGAATTATGTATTAACTTTTAAGCACCACTAGACAATTTTAGTATAAGAAACAAAGAAAAATCTAACAACAAAAACTAATACCTTTATTTTTTCTTATTAATAAATCTTGGTATATATAATTCAATAAACTAGCTTATCTATCTTAATATATTAATCTATATATTATACGCCGAGAGATATCATTTTCAAAGCATATTTTTTTCACTTTTTTGCTTTTTGAATTTACAAAATACGCCTCGAAAATGATATGTATCGGCATATAATATATAGATTAATATATTAAGATAGATAAGCTAGTAGCATCCGCAACGCACAATGTAAAATAAGAATTTATCACTTATTTTATTTTAAATAAAGAATTATAATACTTTACAAATCATGATTCATATCATATTTATTCAAATGCACAAAGAGATGTGTACAATAGGAATTCATAATGAATGAGAGAATTCATCTTTTATACCAAAAATTTAATATCAATATTAATAGAAGAATTCACTTGAAAAATATATACATCACTTAAAAATGTTATGTTTCCAAAGATTTTAGTCTTTCTTCTTTTGATTTTCTTTTGGCGAGTTGCTTTCCTATCTTCATTTTTTCATAACGATCATATGTAAATGGTGGTGAGATTCTAATTCCATCCAAAGACTTAACACTTGATATAGCAACAAATGTTATTCCTGCCCTTTCTCTTGGTCCTATATCAATTGTTGCCTTGGAAAGAGTTAACCCTTGTGATTTGTGGATCGTTAGTGCCCAAGCCAATCATAGGGGCAATTGATGTGTGCGGCCCCTTTGTATTGGTGAAATTGGAATTAAATTTGGAGATGCATCTTCAAAAGGAATTACAGAGTAATTATCAAATTCAACCATAACATATGTAGGTGGATCTGGTGGGCCACATCCAGGTTTGTATATGATATTTCTGATGTATCTTAAAGCTCCATTCACAAGACTTGCTTAGTGAACTTACATGTAATTCAGATCAAAACATTTTTGACCAACATGCAATTCAGATCAAAACATTTTTACCAACTAAATTATGTTTATATGGAGTTTGATTCAAATGCAGATGAGTATGTATTTGCGGGTCCACTATTGGAGATAGATGAAGGAAACATTATATTATTTGATTATATTATTAGATAAATAATAATATTTTAGTTTATTTATTATAAAAATTTAATATAAGTTATGGTTAGGGGTCAAACATGGTTAGGTTCAAACTTTTATTAGGGTTAGGGTTAGGGTTAGGATTAGGGTTACGGTTAGTATTAGTATTAGTATTAGGGTTAGGGTTAGGGTTAGGGTTAGGATTATTTTTAGGATTAGGGTTTGGGTTAGGGTTAGGTTATTAATTTTTTTTAGGGTTAGGGTTAGGAGATATAGTTAGAATTAGGGTTAGGTGAAGATTGATTTCCAAACATTTATTAAATAATTTATTAAAAATACAAATTAAATATTAATTTTTTATTTATATAATTATATAAAGTATGTAGATATTTATCAAGGCATCTAATTTTTTCAATCATGAAAATCATAATCAATTTTCATATATATATTTAATTGCTATTATCATTTGTATAACATGATTTTTTTTCTAAATCATTTAAATTTTGAAAATAAAAATTGGATAAAATGTGTAAAAAAACTTTTAAAATTTACTTAAAAATATTGTAACTTATATTTGAAGCACATGTAATATTTCGTATAGATTTGGCACACATCCACTTAAAAAATATATTTAATACCACACATTTAAAAAAACCATGTACATTACAAATAATGAGTAGCATAATGGAAGTCTTGTATGTTGCCACACATCCTCTTCAATTTTTTTTTTTAAAGTCTTCAAAGTTTGTAAATGTAAGAAGTATTGAAGGTCAAATAAAAAGGGATTATAGTAATAACATCTCATTGTAATGGTGTAAATACATTACAAATTCTTCAGCAATGAGATCAGTATTATGACCTTTATTTTTATAGTGATATTTTTATACATCTTTGAGCATATTTGGAAATGCACCTTCTATAGTATATGCCTCATGAACTTTTTTTGCAACAGCTTCCATTGTCATTATTTCCAGTTCCTCAACATCATCATCGATCATTAAGCTTGTATTTTCAATTTCTTTGACAATGTTATTGCAACACTCTAAAACTATTCTTGCACATTTGTCAATAGGGGTTTCAACAAAATCATTTGACCTTATAGAGGCAGTTGGGCTTTCAACTATGATTTCTGATTCGTTCCGTGACATTTTTAATTAGATTATTCGCTGAAAATAAAAGAACAATAAAATTAAGGTTAGCAAACATAAAGAAAGTGCATGCTATCACAGTAAGTCACTTTAGATTTAATGGAATTGATATATATAGACACAATTTAATGGAATACAACACCCTCATAAAATAGGGTTGCCTTCTATTTTCTACACATACCATTTCATAGTAATTTTTTTTTTTTTAATAGATTGTAGGAATCGGGTAGCATGACCCCCTATAAACTGCAGTGCACCTGGTAAACTTTTTAACGTGACCGGCAGTGCTAGCGCAACACGCCCTCCGGTACCATGGGGGTGGGTGAGACTAGACGTCGTGACCAACCTTCTGCAACAGGAAAGATTTAGCCAACCGAACTAGGGCTCCAACCCCATTTCATAGTAATATTCACTTTTAATTGAAAAATATATTAAATTTTGAATCCAAATGAGAATTGAACCCACAACCTTACGATTATAACCAAAACACACTAATCCATTGCACTACATGTTTATTTTGATTTTTTTATGATTACAATTATGTTAATTAATAACTTTTTCAATAAAATTAGTAATAAATAAATTAATTAAAAAATATATTAATTTTTAAACCCACAATGAGAGTTGAACCCATAACCCTTCAATTACAAATCAAATATATTAATCCATTGCACTATTTGCTTGTTTTTGTATGTGATATATTAATCACATAATAGATATTTTATTAAAAAATTATTTACTTGCTTATAAATAAATATTATAATGTAAGCATTAAAAACATTTTAATGCAATTAACTTTTTTACCCTAAAAGAATAAAACTAAAAACAATTAATAATACATTTATATTTTACATTAAATTACTTTCTTATTTGTAATTGAAAAGCATTATAATAGGATAGCTTGTTATTGGCATGGTGTGATGGTTTATAGGTGGCATTGTTGTTCTTGCCACCAAGGTTCAAACCCCGTTGGGGTGGTATTGTTGAATGGTTGTATCTGGTTCATAGCTCCGGTCAAAAGCGTTTACCCCTTGAATAAAAAAAAAAAAAGCATTATAATAGAATTACTTTTTTACCTTAAAAAGAATAAAACTAAAAAAATATTTACTTTCTTATAATAGATATTTTATTAAAAATTATTTACTTGCTTCTAAAAAAAATATTATAATATAAAACTAAAAACAATTAATAATATATTTATATTTTACATTAAATTACTTTCTTATTTGTAATTGAAAAGGATTATAATAGAATTATTTTTTTACCCAAAAAGAATAAAACTAAAAAAATATTTACTTTCTTATAATAGATATTTTATTAAAAATTTATTTACTTATAATAAAACAAATATTATAATGTAACTTACTTTTTTTCTCTCATGGTATTTATCTGCACCTCTATATTTATTTGCACTATTTGCACCTCTGTATTTATTCGCACTATTCCCGATAATAATCTATTTTTTATTCCTGCTATTTACTTCCTATTTATATGAGTTCCAAAAGCTATGACTGAAACAATATACTATTTCATATCTCTTTAGTTGTCGGCTTTTAATTAATTATTTGGAAAATTTATGACAGAAAATATATAATATTTAATAAATGTTTTGGTTGTCGGCTTTTACTTTTTATAAGTTAACATTTTTTTTTGCACGGTCACGCTCCACCCATGCTGTCACTGTAGGTTACGCCTCTCGACGTAATAAGACTCTTTTTTCACAATTATTATTAAAAAATATTTTTTATGTTTATTGGACCTCCAACAAATCTTTTTTAGATATTTTATATTTTCATTGTATTTTTTATGCAAGTTCGTTCTCTCTTCCAATAAAGATAAATGTCTTGAGGGATAAATTATATCTTTCTAAAATAATTAAACATAAAGTAAATATAAAAAATTAAGTTGAAAATAATAAGAAACGTGATATCATAAGCCCATGTTTATTAGAATAATTAATTGTTGATTTTATTAAATGTCTCACATAAGTTTATTGATATAAATCAACATAACTAATTACAAAGGAAATTATAAATAACATAGAGTTAATAATATAAAAAAGATTTAAAATAAAATTAAAGAAAATAAGATGTGAATATTTAAAAGAATTATAATTTTTTTATAAATTAATAATAAGAATTATGAGTAATGATTGAGAATTATAATGAAAAGTAATTTAACTAATGTATTTAAATTTTATGGAGATAAGTACTTTTTTGAAATAGGTAATTGTTGAAGAGTAATAATAAGGAAAATAATTTATTGAGAAAAAAAAATTTATACGGAGGATAATAATTCATTATTCAAAGAGTATGTCAAGTCATATTGTAATATCAAGAAAACAAAGGAGATCAAAGCAACACAATGCAAATAAACTCGAATATAAATCTAAGCTAATAACAAAGAACAATGGAAAGCCAAAAACGTAAATAACAGAACCATCTCACCCAATATCTACATAATTTCATGCATAACCTCATTTGTTCTCCATTTTTCCATTCTAGTATAATTACCCTCATATTTCTAAATGTGCAAGTATAGCCTATGATAGTATGATTCAGCAAAACATCGAAGATTCAAAGAATTGATTGCTTCCAAAAGTCATAAGATTAATGATGAAGGTCAAGCCAATTTATAGAAAACGGGGTTTTTGAATGACAGTCTGAAATTGAAAGATAGACTGACGATTAAGATTGAAAGATTTGACATGCATTGAGATTAGTGTTAGTAATAACACAAGTGATAAAGCATAAAAGGTGGGAATTAAGATTAAATAATAATTTAATATTTAGTTGAAAGTGTTTGAAACTTAGAAGAACAATGATTGCATGTAAAGGATAAAGATTGAATAGAGGAAACGATCTGTTTGAACACACGAATGAATTAATTAATTAAATAAAATTATTTAATTAATATAAGTTTGCACACAGAAGAATTAAAACTAGATAACTGACTGATTAAAACAGAGAGTCCATTTGTTAGAAAATATTAAATCAAGAGATAACTGACTGATTTAATTAAATCTTGACTTAAGTGGTAAGTGAATAATTAGATAAGTAAGCAATTATCCAATTATAGAAGAATATGCCAAGAATAACTCTTTTTATGAATTAAATAATAATTTAATTCAACATTCAAAATTTGCAGATTAAATTAAATAAATTAAGATTTATTTAATTGATTGCAGAAAAGGTTTAAAGAATAATTAAATAATTAAATTTTTTATTTAATTATAGTCAAAAGTGTAATAAAATAAATTAAATAAGAATTTATTTAGTTCCAGAAATAGGATAAAGTGAATTAGCGATGTAATTAAATAAATAAAATTTATTTAATTAATCAGGATTGAAGAAAGATAAAAAATTAATTAATTAAATAATTAAAGTTATTTAATTAATAGAGGAATAAAGGTTAAAATGACTTAATTAAATAATTAAAGTTATTTAATTAATAGATGAGAAAGGACTTTAGAAAATAATTAAATAATAACATTATTTAATTATGACAATGAAGGTACGAATTATGAAGAAATTGAAGTTGCAGGCCTAGACCAATTTTTAGTGTCTACATTTTGCCCATCTTTGATACAATGTCTTTTCGGCATTATGTCAAAGAAAATCAGTCAAAACATGCCTGAGTCGTGCCCCAGAGTGAAATAAGTAAGGATATGCCCCCTCGTGAAAAATGACAAATTTTCAAAAAAATTCAAAAAAATTGGAAATTGTCCCAATTAGTTAATTTGATAGCTAGAAGTTCAATGGTAGTGAAAGAAATCAGTTTTGAGGAAGTTTGGAAGGTGAAATGGTCATTTGAAGTTGAGAAATAGTGCGCCCAATACACAAGGTTTGAAAAAGATCCCTCCAAAAACCCTAGGTATAAATAGAAATAGGGTGGATTTTCAATTCATTTGCACCCCTCAAGTTTGGAAATTGTGATTTTTTCTTTGGAGCTCTATGCAAACATGTCGCCAGTTCCCTACTTAGATCATTGTAGATATCGCATTCAATTGTTCAGACGGCCAGTCGATGTAGGACCCCCAGTATGTCTCAAAAACCATCTTTTGAAATTTTGATTTTCATGCACTTTTAGGCACTTAAACTTTTATTTTCAAATGTGTCATTTGTGAAACAATGCATATGCATTTGTGTCTAATGCATGTGACTGCAAAATGATGCATATGTGAAAACACATCTAGGGTAGATTAGGCATTTAAGTTCATTGATCGCATTTGCTATTATCTGCATCGCATTTTAGATTTGCAATGCATATGTTAGGCACAGTAGTGCATGTAGGATTATGGAACACATTTTTTATTTTTCTATGCATTTGTTTGAATGCTTGGCTGTTTGAAAATGCACCGCATTTGTGAAAATGTGATGCATATGCATGAATGATTGGGAGTGTTTTGTCTTTTGACTTATTTGCATTAGTGAAACGCATCTACATTCTGAAATGACACATTTGAGGTTTTGCGATGCATTTGCAATTGATAACGACGCATGTGTATTTTTGCAACATATTTGTTTTAAAGCAATGCATTTGTCTATCAAAAAATTTGAAATTTTGGGTTGTAAAAAGTTGCTTGTTTTTCTAACACAAGATATGAATTATGCAATTGCAAGTTGTTTTGGATCCAATTTACACCCAGAAGTTGAGGTTTTTAACATTTGAGTTTCGAGATCAGTTGTGGAGCGGTGAGAAATGGTTCATATCAAACCTAGGATTGCATCATGTTACTTTCATGCCCACCATTCGAGCGAACAGAGGTTTATTGATTGCACTTTGTAAGCGTTGGCATTCTAAGACGTCCTCTTTCCATTTTCCTATAGGAGAGGCCACTGTCACTTTAGAGGATGTTTATAGGATTTTGAGATTGTTGATTAGGGGTGTGAGGGTCTTATATGATACGCAAAGGGTTTTTAGTGAGTTGTTTCGATATTATTCACTTGATGATATTAGGTAGCTAGGCATAGAGCACTATGAAATTAGATGGCATGTCTTGGCCGATAGGTATGAGCAGATAGGTATGAGTGGATCAAGAAGTAGCTCGAAGATAGGAGACTAAGTATAGATTTGTAGATTTTATAGCTCTTTGCACTGGGCTAGCTACTGATTTCGCTCATGATTTAGTCAAAGTTGGTGACAAGGAGAGATATTACATGGACTTATATGAGTGAGAGGTTCCTCCTAAGAGACAGGCTCCAAGTTATTCACAGGCACACAACAGTAGGTCATGGAGCAGGACACATACCAGATCCCAAAGCACAGAGGGTGTCGTTGGACCTCCCAAGACAGGACCATATGATAGGCCTCCTTCTGCACAGAGATCATCAACATCTCCCTATCAGTCACCTCCACATTCTCCACATGAGAGTAGTGGGAATTCCAATTAGGGACATGTTCTGATATTTATTTATAGACATTGTATTTTGATCATAGAGCCTGCAAGCTTCATTTTCAGATATACATTTGACATTGTACTGTGACACTTTTTTAAGCAATATATATATATATATGATTTTGGCAACGATTTATATGTTATGCAGTTCTATTTATGATTATGCAATCTTCTATTTATGCATGTGTTCTATATGATATGTTATCTTGTATATGATATGCATATGTTATGGATGATAATGTTTACATTATGATGTTGATGCAGCCTATGATGTGATGTTTATTCTATATGATGATGTATGCATTTACTTTTATGGTATCTATGGATGTCATGTATGCATTTATGATTATGAGATGCAATGTGATATATGTATTTACAATGCCATGTGAATGCTATACAATTTATGATGGTGGATGCAATGTGACATATGTATTTACAATGCTATGTACATGTATGTATTGTGATAATATGTTATGCAATTTATGATGATGAATGCTTGTTATGCCATAGACTCCTAGATACGATGGATGCCTATATTTTTGTGTTTTTCAAATGCAACATATATGATTTAATATGTATATATGTATGTATTGTGATAATATGTTATACAATCTATGATGATGAATGCTTGTTACGCCATGGACTCCTAGATACGATGGATGTCTATATTTTTGTGTTTTTCAAATGCGGCATATATGATTTACTATGTATATATGTATGATGATGTCTAAATGATGTTTCTAACATGAATGCATATGCAGGATGATTTTTTTTTGTGTAACAGGACTCTGTCATAATGCAAAAAAGAAGAAATGTTAGTGTGAAAAGAAATGAAAATTAAAATAGAAGACACGGATGTTAGTAACAAAAATCTTCAATGTTTTTCTTGAAACACAATAGGCCTTGCATTAAATCATCATTGGGCAATAACTGATATAAATGGAGACAAACACCATGATATGAGATAGACCAAGGTGTACAAGGTCATCCACTTGCTAAAAATAGACAGTCACAGACAAGGATTGTCCTAACTCATACTAAGAGCAAAGTTGCCCCAATCTTTTTGTCAATACAAACCACATACAATAAACAAATAAAAGATGAGTCATGAAACATCAATGCTCCTCTAAATCCTTCATGGGACATCCTTGAGGAAGCTTAGTAATGTGACTCAAAGATAAATCCAAAAGACAGTCGACAAACAATAGTCAAAGAAAAGAGAGTCCTGATACATCGTTGCTTCTCTAAATCCTTCATGGGGCATCCTCGAGAAAGCTAGTAACAGGACTCAAAGATCAAATCAAATGAATAGATAAGATAAACAAGCCTCAAAGTCAATAGCCAATAAAAAATATTTTCCAAAATTTGATCTGTTTGATTTTTTAATTGTCTAGGAGATTGATAAGATGATTGTTTGATAAGGCTTGATTTCAAGAATGGCACATACTATATAAGACATTGAGTCTAGTTTCGATCATGTGGCTATCTGTATAAGGCATGACTAAGCCTAGTTTCAGAAAGACACGTATCGTATAAGATATTGAGTATGATGTCGCTGATGTGACAACCTGTATAAGGCAATGACGATTGTTTGACTAATTGATCATGTCTATTTTCAGGAAGGACATATCCTACATAAGACATAGGTTGATTGTTTTTGTATTTTGGTTTGGCAATTTGTTTGATTTGACTTAATGACCTTGTTGAATTGTTTTTCTTGTTGATGTGCGACTTGTCTTAATGTTTTGACAATTGTTTATGCTTGATGATGAACCCTAACAGACAAACCTAGTGCAACCTCGGGGGCTCATCAATTGATGGCCTTGCCTACATTATACATGCATAGACCTTGTAGTTTGACACGACCAATGACCCTGTCTTATAGACAAATGGATTGAGTCATGATTATATACAGAAAAACCTAAAAGGACTGACCTAATGCATCAGGAGCACATTGGCAGATGACCTTGCCTACATCCAGTTGCAGAGGCAATGTAGTTTGACAATGACAAAGATTGATTGATGTGACTGACTATGACTTTGTTTTTGGATTTTTGACATGTTTTGATTTTTTGCCTTTTTGAAGTTTTTTGATGTTTTTGGATTTTTTTAGGACATTTTATGATGTTTTTTGGATTTTTCAGGACATTTTGTGATGTTTTTGGATTTTCTCAATGGCTTTACGTCCTCAGAATAGCCAGTGTAAGAACTAAATGATAGAAGTCAAGTGAATGCCCCCAATCGAGTATAAGACCAATTTATTATGAATATGAAGGAACGGGGATGCAAAGTGTGCTCGATGTCAATCATTCCAAGTTATGGAAATTACAACCATTTATTATGAGTGGTATGTATAGGCAATGAATGGGGAACATAGGTGATATGTACAAGGAAATCAAATTGGAATGATGGTAGAAAAAGGAGCGAAGTTGACTACAGATAGCGCCTATTTGCCAGGTTTTCACCATGGTACTTATCCAAAGCACCACTGAAGTGGTTTTCACTATTGGACGACTTATTTCTCTTTACTATTTTCTTGATTTTTTTATGTTACCAAGACACATATTTTCTAGGTTTTCACCTAGGTAACAATATTTTTGTTTTTTTGATTTTTTTGTATTTTTGATGATTAAGACAAGGCTCTCAGAAGCTATGCATATAATTTCTTCATATGAAGGTTGTTGATAGGTGTTGATAATGGTTATCCTTCAAGAGTAGAGAATTGATACGCTCCTAATCCAAAGGCTTCTATAACAATGTAGGGTCCTAACCAATTTGGTTCAAACTTTCCTGGTTTTTCTCTTTTTGTTTTATTCTTTGGATTTTCCATTAAGACCAGGTCACTAATGTCAAAATTTTGATTCAAGAATTTTTTGTTGTAGCTGTGACAAAGATGATTTTGATATGCTTGGAGATTATCTAATTCCTTTTGTCTTTGTTTGTCTAGGAACTCTATATCATGTAGTCTTGACACACGGTACTCTTCATCGTCAATATGCCCTTTCAAAGATACCCTTAGGGAATGAATCTCAACCTCAATAGGCAAGATAGCCTCAAAACCAAATACCAAGGAATATGGAGTGGTGCCAGTGGGAGTATGAATACTTGTGTGATAAGCCCATAAGGCAAGGTTAAGTTGTAAATGTCAATCATGACCAACATCATTGATAATCTTTTTGAGGATTCTAATGATTGTTTTATTAGATGCCTCAGCTTGGCCATTACCTTGTGGGTAATATGGGATGGAAAAATGGTGTTGGATATAGAATTCTTCGCAAAGATGGTAGACTTCTTGGTTCTTGAATGGATGGCCATTATCTGTGATTATGGACTAAGGAACACCATACCAACAAATGATATAGTTAAGGATAAACTTAGAAATATGTGTGTCAGTGATGTAGGTCATAGGAATAGCTTCAATCCACTTGGTAAAGTACTTAGCTGCAGTAATAATGAACTTATGGTCGTTGAAGGACATAGGTGTATCTTTCCTATGAGATCAAGTCCCCATTGAGCAAAGGGCCATGGTGATGTTATTGGAAGGAGCTCCTGTGTTGGTGCATGTATCAAGTCTCTGTGTACCTGACATTGTTGACATTTCTTGACAAAGACATGAGTCTTTTTCCATTGTAGGCCAATAATAACCTCGTCTCATAATCTTCTTGGCTAAGGTAGGACCACTAGAATGAGATCCACATATACCCTCATGTACCCCACATAAGGTTGCTTGTGCTTCTTCAAGATTGAGACATCTCAATAGGGTATTGTCTAAGGCACATCTATAAAGGGTATCTCTAATGATGGTATACTTGACTGACTTACAGATAAACATCCTACATTGGTTATTTGAGAGGTCAGGGGGTAGGATTTTGGCATGGATGTAGTCATGTATATCTTTGTACCACATGGAATTGGGACCAACAATTTCACACACCATCTCTGAATTTGGGAGATCAAAGGCAAGGACCAAAAATTGTTCTACCAAAAACTTGAATTTAGGTACGTTGCTAGGTATATCCAAGAGGGATGCAATATTTTCCATGGCATCTACTACCATGTTCTGAATGCGACGTATTTGATGAAAGTTAATCTTGTCAAAGTATTGTTTGAAACTATATTATATTCATTTGTATGGAGCAATCTTTTCATCTTTGGTTTCATAATCATCATTAACTTGTCGGACTACCAGCTAAGAATCACCATAAACTTGCAGGTTCTTAATCTTCCATTTTATTGCCATGCGTAATCCTGTCACAAGAGCCTCATATTCTACTATGTTATCGGTACATGGGAAAGCAATTTTGAATGACTTAGGAATAGAATCACCCTATGGTGTGAAAAACAATATGCCAACCCCTGAACCATGATTTGTGTGGGACCCATCAATGTATAACTTCCATGTTGTTCCTATGTCAAGAGTGAAAATGAACTCATTAGGAAAATCTAACACTAGAGGATGATCTACTTTTATCGGTGTGTCGGCCAACTAATTAGCAGTGACTTATCCTTTTATATATTTTCTTTCTACATATTGGATGTCATATTCACTGAGTACCATTACCCATTTGGCCAGTCATCCTATTAATGTTGCTTTGCTAGGGAGATATTTTAAAGGATCTATCTTCATGACTAACATTATTTGGTGGTTTAACATGTAGTTCCTAAGTTTTTGAGTAGCAAACACTATTGCAAGATAGGCACATTCAATGGTACTGTAATTTAGCTCATAACCTACCAAAGTGTGGCTGATATAGTATACTACCCTTTCATGACCCTCATTGTCATTTTGTGCAAGCAAGGCTCCTAGTGCTGATGTGGTTGTTGAAATGTAGAGAATCAAAGGTCATCCTTCTATAGGTGGCATTACCACTGGTGGTGTGAGTAGGCAATCCTTGATCAGTTGAAAAGCTTCTTGACATTTACCTGCCCATACAAATGTTACTCCTTTTCTGAGTAGATGCTAGAAGGGATGTGTTTTATCTACCAACTACACTATGAATCCTCTAATAGACTGCAGTCTCCCTTGTAGTGTCCTTAGTTGATTGATATTAGTTGGTGGAGGCATGTCCATTATAGCTTTCACTTTTTTTGGGTCCACTTCAATGCCCCCTATTGGTTTTGTCACTAGTAAAAGATTGGAAATACAATCTGCATAGTCAGTTGATCTAATAAAGCTGACATCCCATAGTTTCTTTAGTTCATCCTTAACTAGTAAAGTAATTTCTAGGTGCATTTTTCTTAACTTCTGCTTCATAGGTTCAGCACCTGGTTGTGATGGTAGATGATGTAATACAAGTTCAAGATCATGTCTAAGCATGTTAGCATATGACCATGCAAATTTGTCTATATTTGTGCAAAGAAGTTGTGAAATTTAGGTTGCTTTATTTCTATCAAGGATGCTACAAAATAGATTAGCTCAGGATTCTCTTCATTTCCTATGTTGATTTCCATAGATTCTTCAACTTACATTGGTGACTTTACTTGAGCAATGGGGAGAATTTTCAAACCTCCATCCTTAGGTGCCTCAGAGAGGTTTTCACCCTCAGACGCATCCTTATTTTTTACTTTTTCATTGTCCAAAGGTGCCTTTCAGTTTTCACCTAGGGACTCGTCATTTTTACTTTTTCCATTATTTTTCTTATTTTTGCGACTAGAGGGTTGAATAGATTCCCCAAAATAAGCCATGTTATCCAAGTCTATGGTAAATCCAACCTTATGATCACCACTAGGTATGCCTTCTCATAATCCCAATAACTCAACTATTGCCTTGTCATTCTCAAAAATATCTAAGACAGGTGTGTCTTGTTGATCCCAATTGATAAGTTGGGGATATACTAAGGGCATGTCATCATCGAAAGTATCAAAGTTCAAAGGGTTCAAGGTAAAGGCTGAGTTGTTAACATAGTCACAAAAGTTTCTTACCAAATCCTCTTTACTCTTTTTCTTGGGCATAGGTAAATTCTAAGGTGGGCCTATTGTCAAGGTTTTGTTATCAGAAGTGGATTTCTAGGTTCCCAAGAGGTGGGATTGAGGGATTCCCAATAGTAATGTTTAAACCATTCCTCTTTCATCAAGGTTGTTTGTGGACAGGAATTCGATGGATTTTGCAAGGATTTAAGCATTTGGTCAAGTTCTCCAAAGAGTTTATCTAGGTTCATAACAGAGGTGGAGGATAGGGAATCCCACTCATATTGGTTAGAGTTGAGGGAATCACAATAGGGTTGGCCAAATGGCTCATTGGATGTCTTGATAACTTCAGAAGTAGTTAATTCCTCTTATAAAGGCAATGTGATAATAGAAACTCCAATCTGGAGTGGTTGAAACCCCAACCCTAGGCCTTTCAGCCACTTAGAAACAATGATAGGTTCAGTCCTCCCATTCTGATGTAAACCTAACCCACTATGTCCATCATATCCTTTTCTTTGCATTATTGTGAAACCTTTCCATATTGGACAGTGGATATCTGAGAAAGTGGAGGAGGTTCTTCATTGTCTTCTTCGTATAACCAAGAGGTCACATCTTCCTCATTTACAACTTCTTTACTTAGTTCCCTCCATTTTTTTAAATTCATTGTGGGAGGGATGTGTATAGTGACCATGGATTGTCTCCTATCTGATATTGGTAACTAGCATGATTTAGGAGGAACCAAATGACTAACATAATAAGATGCTTTCATTTGATATTCTCCACAACCCTTATCTTGGATCTCGACCTTAGGAGTGGAAGTTGGCAGTTGGGAAGTGGGCATTTTGGAAAGAGTAGATGGATTGACATACTAGGATGAATTAGATGATGAAGCCTCCTAGTTTACAGGCACCTATCATTGGGGGATCCCTTGTAGGTTATTGCAATATTGGAAAGGATCAAGGTCACCATCTATTCTGATACCAATGCCATTGTATGGGAATTTAAGACATTGATGGTATGTGGAAGGGATGGCCTTCATAGCATGTATCCAGGGTCTTCTGAGTAAAAGGTTATATGGAAGGATGAGATCCAAGACTTGGAAATTGGTATCTAGAACAATAGGACCAATTCTGATGTGGAGTGTTACAATTCCTTTAGATTTTCATTCCTCGTCATCATAAGCCTTAATGACAATGCTCTTAGTAGCATCCACATACACCTCTGAGAAGCCTAACAAATTAACCAAATTCAAAGTGCAAATATTCAACCCTGCTCCTCCATCTACCAAGACTTGTCTAACTTTTGTTTTATGAACAAGAACTTCCATGTGCAAAGGATCATTATGATTTGTCTTTTCGATTGCATAATCTTATTCAGAGAAGGTAGCATGATGATTGTTGGTTAGGTATCCTACCATCTCTTGGAAACTATTGACATCAAGGTTATTGGAGATGGTTGTGCTTTGTAAATATTTTTCTAGAATAGACTGGTGTTCAGGTGAGATATGCAACAGTTCCAAGATAGAGATTTGTGTTGGGGTCTTCCCCAATTGGTCAAGTAAGTAATACTGAGGCTTGGAAGCCTATGGTTCTTGCTGTGATGGAGGGCCTTGGATGGTTATCTTGGTTTAATGAGTATTGATAGCACACTTGGGGGTCTTCTTTATGGTAATAGTGTTGACATGCTCATCGGTGGCTCGAATATGATTTATGATTAGGCCACTATAATCATGCTTGACATTACCATAGTTGGGTGTAGTGTTGGTCTTAGTTCTTGAACTGGAGGCTTTTCCTTTCCCATGGTCATGTAATGGATCAGAAAAGACCTTGTGATCAGTGTTTGAAGATGCATGTTTCTATCTGCCAACTTCAATAGTTTTGTTCTTGACAAAATCTTGCATGATGTTCTTCAATTGTTAGAAATTTTGTAGGCTATGTCCCTTAGTCTGATGGAAATTACAAAAATCATTTTCATCCCACCAAAAGGGTTTAAATTTTCCTGGATCATATTGTCTTGGCTTGTGAAACTGTATGAGGTTGTGATGCAACAGTTGTTTGAAGATTGATTCAATTGGTTCCCGTAGGGGAGTGAACTCATGTTTTGGAAACCTCCTTTGTTGTTGTGGTTGTTGGGTGTTTTGGACAATGTTGAGAGTTTGATTGATGGAATTGAGTGTGTTGGTAGAGGGGTTTTGTCCTCTAAGTGTAATGGCCAGTCCTACTTGTAGGGTTTTAGCATCAACAATCCCATCATTGGTAATGTTTTTGTTCCGAGTCCAAAACTTATTTCTGTCATTAGGGGTGTTTTGCACATTTGGATTTCTATTAGGTGTCTTGAGTTCACCTTTTTCAATGAGACCCTTTTCTAGGATGATTCCCTTTTCCACTAGTTCCACAAAAGAAGTGCAACAATGTACTCTTAATTAACCTCTCAATTTTGAATTGAGGCTTTCTAGGAACATAGTGACTTTTTGTTTTTCAAGTATTCCAACAAGGCACCGACGAGCTAGACTCCTCCATCTCTGCAAGAAGGAGATAAATTTCTCTCCTTCATCTTGTGTAGTGTGACAAAAGGTTGCTATGGTGATCTAATTTTCAATGTTATAGGCAAAATTTTTGATAAACTTTTCAGCAAGTTCACCCCATGATTTTATGCCATATGGAAGTTGAGAGAACCATTCAAGTGCTATTCTAATAAGGCTTCTCAAAAATAGTCTCATGAGATAGGTGGGGTCCTAAACAAAATCTATGCACATCGTGGAAAATTCATTTGTGTTCAATTGAATTACGCTTTCCGTTATACTTGGGCAAGTTTGGTATAACATACCCATGTGGGAAAGGTGTCATGTATAATTATTTGTCAAAGGGAAATGGGCATAAGTCCTTTGCTGAAAATGTTCTCTTGTTAGACACTGCCATATTATCCATCTATGTGTTGAAGGACTTGCATTTGTATCTACAGGACGTCAACTTGAGTTGATGTTGTGTTAGTTGGATTGTTTGGGTCTACATACATGTTTTAGAATCCAATGTTTTTTGATGGGTTTTGGTTAAGTGTTGGTACGTAAGGTGGATTTTGATTGGGAATGTTAGTGAATGGGTTTTGATTTAGAATTTGAGTGAATGGGTTTTGATTCGGAATTTGAGTGAATGGGTTTTTATTAGGAATTTGTGTGAATGGGTTGTGACTTGACGTTGGTTGATTAGGAATGAGGATGTTTTGTGAAGGACTGGGTCGGCTTCCATATTGAAAGGAGGGTATGTTTCCTATCTATGAGACCCCAATCTATGGTATAGTACTAGTGACATTGACACTTGGTATAGTTGTTGTCGGTGTTATGGTACCAATGATGTTAAAGCTCAACATAGGAGTTGTTGTTTTAGGTCTTTTGTTCCCAACAAGAGGACTGAAGGGAATGGAAGATGACGCTCCTATGGTGAAATTTAGACCATGTGTCATGCTAGATGTACCAAATGGTGATGTATGTATTATTGAGGCACTCTGTGTAGGTACACCAAATGGTATGGCTGCAATTACCTAAGGTATAGTGGTACTAGTAGTTGTCATGTTTGTCCCTTAGGTAGATGCAGTTTGTAAGGTATGGATGTCAAATCCAGGAGATAACTTGGCACCTTCTGCTAGCAATTTGGCTAAGTATCATTCAGGATCATTTGCTAAATAGTCATCTACAAAGGAGGAAAACTCGAGGTCTTGTGCAACAACATCTATGTCATCCACTACAATGCGTCCTTGTGGGTCTCTAGTGACGAATTTGTCTAACAAAGTTTTGTGAGGTCTCGATGTGGATGTCCCTTGAAAGGGGTTTGAGAATGGATTGATGAAGTCATTTGGATCAACCATCTTTTTTATTTCCTTCCTTTTAGACCTTGTTTCAACCATGTAAGATAAGCTCAAAGTCCAAGTGATGCAAAAACTAAGTCTATGGATGATATGAATCTAGTCTATGTTTTTGGGATTTTTTGGATATAAGGAATGAATGCAACTATTTTTTTTTGGTATTTTCTTGCAAGTAGGGAATGTCTAAAATGATAATTCCCTAGGATGACAATTTCTAAATATGCAAAAGTCTAGGTAATTGATTTTGGAAGATTCTAAAAAGAGGTTACCTACCACCTAAAGTTTAACCAAGGCTTCAGTTTAGTTTTGTCAAGGAACCTTTGTAGAACTAGGATCAAAAGACAAGGTGAGCTCCCAAACTAGACTGATGAGCTGGAAGGACTCACGTATAGGACAAGGATATGTGAATGTGACTATATTTAATGACAATTTCGTTGAAGCAAGGGTTTATCCAAACCATGGAAAGTTGACCTATTCTAAAGTCTGCAAAAGTGATTTTTCCAAAAGTTTAATTGATCTAAAGGTAATTTAGACTCCTAAGATGAAACTAAAATTTACAACTAGGATGCCTATTGCTATGGCTAAATGATACCTATAGGATGCAATCATGCAAAGTATGAGAAAACTTTTTGGTTTCTGTCCAAGGATCACTGTAAAAGGATAAATCAAAGACTGGTATGACTATTTGGTTTCGGTCTATGATAGTGAATTTTGGTTTTCTGGTAATTAGGAAAATGTGTTGTAGGATAACAGATGCATCGTAGAAATTAGCAGATGTGGTTCTCTGGGTCATCTGTGGTTTTATACTAAACTATGTCTCAGGTTTGTATCAAGCAGATGCGACATGTGACTCACTATATTAGATGCAACTCAGGATTTTTCAAATGTGGTTTTCGCTCTCAAAGGTGTTTACTAATAAAATAAGGCTCGGGTCCATGATAGACAAATGTGACTCGGGATATCAGATGCATCATAGAATTTGTCAAATGTGGGTTTTCAGTATCAAAGGTGTTTGACATATGTGACTTAGTAAGTAGATGTGGTGTTCTAGTGAGTAGATGCAACTCAATAATGCATATGTGGTTTGTTGGTAAATAGATGGGACTCACCGAGATAGATGTGGTTTACTGGTAAATAGATGTGACTCAATAAGACAGATGTGGTTTTTTGGTGAATAGTTATACTTTTTTGGTAAATTGTAGTTTTGACAGTTTATTAAATGATCAAATTTTGGCAAATAAAGACAATCAGAAAATAATGTGTATCAAGTTTGATGAACACGAACATGTATAATTCTAGAAGACAAGTATAATCCTAAGGCTGGCAATGACAATATTTGGTGAATTATCACTTGGGTTTCCCTAACTACGCTTATTCAGAGCAGATGATTAGAAGCTTGACCCCATTGGCTCCCCTCCATGACACTCACTTCTATGGGGTAGCCAAGCTTTAGTACCCATGAAACTCCCATGGCATACTTTTCATCTCTACTAATATTTTCATGAACGTGAGATGAATTCAGAGGTCCAACCTCTTGCACCAGCAAATAGAAGGTTTTTGGTTAACTAAAAACAATTGGCTCGTAGTAAGGGCACTCATTCAAGTGGCTATGCATGAGGAAAGATACAACGATACTTGTCTACATAACAAATCTACACCTATAATCCTAAGTTTTCCATTAGGATTCACATTTGTATACCAGTCGGGAGTAGCTTGGCTAAAAAGCTTCATTGTCAGTTTGAGTCGCCTTGGGGTGAGTACTTTTTCCCACCAAGGAAGGCCCAATTTCTAGAATCAATAACAAGTTCTCTTGCACCTAGGATTGCACAAATGTGCAAGGGGAGAGGATACTTCTATTATTGATTCGAGTAATTCAACTAACGGATTGTGCAAACGCACCAAACACAGAAGACAATGATTAATTTTAAGTGCAAATGACAATTGTCTAACCTAGTCAGACAATCTATTTGGAAATTAGTCTTTGACAAGCATTCTACAAAACAATTCATTAGTAATTTCAAATTTGTTTTTGTCAATCGTCCTACAAAAAGGGTTTGAATACTTGTCTTCTACGAAACGTCCTACAAACACTATGTTAACTCCTCAAGAACACACACTACAAATTTGAAATTATTTGTAATGAAAACTACAATGAAAAATTGAAATTCAAAATTTAGACTCAGAAATTATACCAGCTAGATGTGTTGTGCAAGGTCACAGATGCGTCATGGGTTTTACCAGTCAAATGCATTGTGTAAGGCCACATATGCATTGTAGGTAGTCAGATGCATCACTTTACTCGTCATATGCAGCTCGTAGGGTCAATTGTGTCATTTTGAGCGTCAAATGCATTGAACCATGTGATACCTACAAAAAGTAATAAAATTTCTACAGATTTTTGCAAAGAGTGTGTCTTCACATCAAGTTCACCAATGTAGCATCAGGGAAACAAAGGAGATCAAAGCAACAAAATGCAAATAAACTCGAATATAAACCTAAGCTAACAACAAAGAACAATGGAAAGCCAAAAACGTAAATAACAAAACCATCTCACCGAATATCTACATAATTCCATGCATAACATCAATTGTCCTCCATTTTGCAGTTGTAGTATAATTGCCCTCAAATTTCTAAGTGTGCAAGTATAGCCTATGATAGTATGATTCAGCAAAACATCGAAGATTCAGATAATTGATTGCTTCCAAAAGTCATAAGATTTCAGGAGGAGTTACAATGATGAAGGTCAAGCCAATTTATAGAAAATAGGGTTTTCGAATGATAAGTTCAGATTGAAAGATAGACTGACGATTAAGATTGAAAGATTTGACATGCATTGAGATTAGTGTTAGTAATAATGTGAGTGATAAAGCATAAAAGGTGGGAATTAAGATTAAATAATAATTTAATATTTAGTTGAAAGTGTTTGAAACTTAGAAGAATAATGATTGCATTTAAAGGATAAAGATCGAATAGAGGAAGCGATCTATTTGAATGCACGAATGAATTAATTAATTAAATAAAGTTATTTAATTAATATGAGTTTTCACGTAGAAGAATTAAAACTATATAACTAACTGATTAAAGCAGAGAGTCTATTTGTTAGAGACAAACAGATATTAAATCAAGAGATAACTAACTGATTTAATTAAATCTCAACTTAAGTGGTAAGTGAATAATTAGATAAGTAAGCAATTATCCAATTATAGAAGAATATGCCAAGAATAATTCTTTTTATGAATTAAATGATAATTTAATTCAACATTCGAAATTTGTGGATTAAATTAAATAAATTAAGATTTATTTAATTGACTGGAGAAAAGGTTTAAAGAATAATTAAATAATTAAAGTGTTTATTTAATTATAGTTGAAAATGTGATAAGAATAAATTAAATAAGAATTTATTTAATTTCAGCAAGAGGATAAAGTGAATTAGCGAAGTAATTAAATAAATAACATTTATTTAATTAATCAGGATTGAATAAAGATAAAAAAAAATGAATTAATTAAATAATTAAAGTTATTTAATTAATAGAGGAATAAAGGTTAAAATGACTTAATTAAATAATTAAAGTTATTTAATTAATAGATGGGAAAGGACTTTAGAAAATAATTAAATAAGTTTTTTATTTAATTATGACAATGAACCCACCCTAGCGAAGACCCCTTTTTTGCACATAGTGTGGTCTATTGGCCTCAGTTTGATTGTTTGGCAACTTTGGTTGGAGCGCAACCATAGGATCTTTCTAGATAAGAAGTTGATGGTGGTTCAGGTTTGGACTCGTAATTTGGGCACCTTGCAGGAGACTTTGTGTGTTAAATGTGATCTGTCAGTCCAGGTGGATCCAGGAGACAATAGAGTGACCCATAATTTGGGGATTTCTGTTGGTGGGGCTAGAAAGGTCAGGACTAGGTGAGGCAGGAGCTCTAGAGGGAACGTCTTTAGGGGGGGCATTGGAAGCTTCCTCTTGTTGGAGTTCTAAAAATCAATACGGACAAGTCGGCAAAGGGTAATCTAGGACATGTTGGTGTGGGTGGAGTTGGAATAGATAGCTCTAGGGTGGTTGTGTTCTTTTTAGAGTATAAGGGGCAACACTTTAATAACCTTATGGAGGCCTTAGCAATCCTTTTGGCTTTGAGGAGGGCATATGCTCGTGGTTGGAGGAGGATAATTTGTAAGTCAAACTCCCAGGTGGTGATAGACTTACTAAATAATCGTCAATTTGATGAGGTTAGTTGGCAACTGGCAGTGATGGTTAAACAAATAACCAGTCTTGGTGATTCATTGGATTCTATCATCTTTTCCCATATCCCTCGAGAATGGAACAAGGTGGCTGATGGTCTGGCCAAATGGGCCTCTGAGAAGAATGGAACTTGGATGGTGGATGATTGGAACAGTCTACCATAGGATCTTGCCCAAGACTTGGATGGATTGGTTACTGAGGATGTGAGATGTTGCATGACTGTGGAGTGATTTTTGTTTTGGGGTCTCTTGGCCTTTTTGGCTTTTTTCTCTTCTCTTTTCTTTTTACTTCTCTTGGAAATTAATAAAGTTCTTACCCTCTTTTTATAAAAAAAAAATATGACAATGAAGGTATGAATTATGAAGAAATTGAAGTCGCGGGCCTAGACCAATTTTTAGTGTCCACACATATTATTAAAACATAAAAAATATAAATGAGAAAAAAATCACTAATCCAAGTATAATAAATGTAGATCAAGAATAAATATTCTTTAATTTTTAGTTACATCTAATTGAATAAGCATTTAATCTACGATATGTTGGAACACGTTTGTCGTTGCATCAAAAGATCGACCTATTAACATTTGATACAAATGCTAGAGATAGGAAGATCCATGGGAGGTAGTTAGTCCATGTCTTGAATCTAAAGGGAGACATTGGAAATTAGTCCAACAATCCCCCCAAGGTCACCCAAGGGGATTCGAACAAACGACCTGACTCTCATACCATTTTTTGGAACACATTTGGCATTGCACTAAAAGATCGACTTGTTAACACCTGATACAAACACCACAAATAAGTGGATCCATGGGAGGCGATTAGTCCATGTCTTGAATCTGAAGGGAGATGTTGGAAATTAGTCCAACACCATCAACATGGGTAGTTGAACCATGGTTATTAATATTTGGAACATATAATTTCTATCTAGACCACTAGTATATATACCAACATCTGCAACCCTATCGAGTGCACTAATTGGAACAAACTCGTTGAATGGATTGGAACCCTTTCAAAAGGGGCCTAAACAATAGAAGCAGACAATTCAACTTTTTAAGGGAAATTCCCCTCTCTAGAATTGGTATAGAAATTTACTCGTAAATTTTGTATTAGTTTTTAAGCAACATTAAGTAACATTAGTATATGAAACAAAGAAAAATAATACCAAAAATTAATATCTTTAAATTTCGTAATATTAATAAAATTTGATATATATTGTCATAACCCAATTTTATTGCATATTTTATTATAATATGGTAAATTGAATTATTAAAGAAATTCAATATATATTAAATGGAAATTTTGGAATTTTTGAAAAATAGATTGAAAGAAGTTGACTAATGTTGACTATGCGAACTTTTGAAAATTATCTTAAATGTTATCAAGAATTGAACATTACTGATAAATTTTGCAAGTGCAACTATGTGCAGTTGTAGGGTGACAGGTTGAAAGACGAGAGCATAGTTGAAGTAGGATTGTTTAGCTGGATCAAATGGTAAGCCAATTGGAATCTGGGTGCACACACCACAAATGGCATGATGACTTGCATTTGAACTATTTTTGCATATATAGAAGAACGTAATTTCATTCCTTGAATTGTTTCAGTGATTGAAAAATAATGGCTTGTAGATTAAATTGTCTACCTAAACTCTATGTTTTGAAGAAAACGAAAGTATGTGTTTTAAAGAATGATTAGAGGGATAAGAGTTTCATTATGTGAAATTAACTAAAAACAAATCCCTTTTAGTTCACATATATGGATGCTCGAGATGAAATTAAAGTTCCTTATTTAATTAAATAATAGCATACGGAACTCATATGGTCCTTCAAATAAACAATCTATACATGAATATCTATATACATGTATCTAGATACATAAATGTGCATATACATATATACGTATACATATTTATATTCTTATTGACATTGAATCCGATAATCGATAATATACCAAATCGGACTGTTTGAATTTGAATGAAATCATGAAGGCATCCCACGAAGAACATGGTCTGCCACAAGCTTAATGGCAATATTCAAACAAGATAGTGGCTGACGAAAAAAAGAACGTCATAATGGCAACACCCAGTAACATGCAAATAATGTTTCCATTTTTGAATTCATAACTAGGGGCAAAAGCACAACGAAGGGGATTCAATTGGCTCGTAGGAAAAAAGTAGAGAAAAGAGCTCGAGAAAGGGAAAAATATAAGGGGAAAATTCACAAAAGCTCGAATTTGGAGGTAAATCGATCTCTTTTAGAAATAGGTTTGATTTTATTTTCTTTCTCAAAACATGCTAGAAGTATTCCTTCATTTTGTCAAATGTTTTAATAGCACAGTAATATGCGAATTCTTTGTCTGTATTTGAATTGGCCTTGAGCCAAATGTATGAGTATTATCAACCACCTTGTGGGGTCACATGGCCAATAGCTTGCCTTATACGAATACTATTAAAGTTTAGATCCTTATCAGCTAATTGCTTTGCTAGGCTAAGGATTAGAGCCTTAATTAACTCAACTATCATTTGATCTTGCATAATGGTGCTAGCCATACATCGGCTATCGGAATTTCATTCCAAATGACTATGTTATTTAGCATAGATTAACCTTGAAGAGGATCAACTATTGATCCTATGGGAGGGACATGATACTCAGTATTTCACTTTTTTATAAATATTGATACTCATTATCGGATGGGCCAATAACGATAAAGGGCTTAAACAAATGCTATAAGAACAATGACATATGTATGAATACTGTTGTTTTTATGAAGTCGACCTCATTTGAAAGGAACAATGGAATAATTTTAAGATTGAGATTCACCAAGCCCTTGTTTGGGTCGATCTAAATGATTGACGGGTTGATTCTTTAAATATGTTACAGACATAAGTTTGCATGTTGAATATATCTATATGTATGGTGTAAAACCAACAAGCCCATATGGGTTTCGAATATGATCCTTGTTTAGCTAAGGGAGAAATATATCAATATAACGAGAAGTCACTCCTTAAGTGACCAAAGAATGTTTTTCTTATAACCATGGAAGCATGAGTTTTGTCAAGAACCCCAAAGTTGTCTAGTTTTGTTTCATAACCAAATGATTGCTCACATTTCACATATGATGAGCATGTCAGTCTATTTTCTTTCATTTCTTATTTAGTTGCCCAATGAATTTTCAATATTGTTTATGTTTTTTAAATGATGAATAATGGACATTCTGTTAGCCTAATTTGTTAGTAAAATTTTAATGGATTTTCCTTGATATTGACATATGAGTTGTAGAAAATATTTGTTACTAGAAAAATAACATTGTACATTATCTATTCATTGTAAGATAACCTAGTTCTGTTAAAAATAGTGAACATTAAGTTGTAATGTTATCATTTAGCATCTGAACAACTTGAAATAGCAATGAGTAATTGCAAACAAATAATGTTCTATAGGAAATGATATTGTTTGTCATAAATGTATCTGTTTAGTCTAAAACAACATTATATTGATGTAAACAGTGAATATTTTGTTGCAAATGACATTGATTTGTTGTAAAGTTATCTTTGTAGCTGAAAACAGTCTTATTCATTAACCTATTTAGCTGGAATAGCATTAAATAGTTGTAAACTATGAATGTTCTATATGGAATAGCTTGTCTTATAAATGTTTAGTAGGAAACAATACTGGTTCTATTAAAAATGATGAATGTTCATATGTAAATATCAATGTTAGAGTATCACAGTTTTGTGAGACTGCAAAGAAACAACAGTATCTGTGAAACTTTTAATATAGACTTGTTCTAGATTCTTTATTTTGACAAAAGAAACGTCAAATGGAATATTATTTAATGATTACAATCTGATTTAATAGTTTATTTCAGAATGTATGTACAAATAAAAAACTTAAGTAGGCACATATATGTGTATGCATATAGACTTCGTCTATGTGCATACACATACTTGTGGCATACCTTCTTTTGTTCTTAATTCATTTTAAAATGGATAATGCTTATGTTGAAAAGTAAAGATAAGTCATGAGAATGATATGACTAATTATTAAATTACTCTATTTGAATCATGTATTTGATTTCTATTTAGAGAGTAAATTAGTAATCTGATTCTTCTTTTTCATACATATTTGAGAATAATGCTCTAATACTTGAATGGAATAGTGATACCTAAGTAGACTAGAGCACCTTAGGGTAGATAACTATTATGAGATGTATTATAGAAAGTTGCCTTCTAGGATGGGTGCCAAAATGGAGTTTAGAGAGAATAGGTTTTCTTTACCATAACCTATTTTTTTCCATTGTTGCAACACATTTAATATGCTTGGCCAGGCAATATAGTTCATTTGTATGTATGAACTTTGTGATATCACTCTCTAATATTCCTAGCATAGATCTTGCATTTTCTTTTCTAACTGGTAGATAGAAATTGCATGTTGATGTATGGGCATGCACTAGATTCCACCTTGGAAATTGTTCTCTTGCTAAACTTTTCATGCAAGGTTGATTATTCTTGAAGTCGAAAGAATTTCAGGGAAGCGTAAGCTTCGTGGTTGGGCAATAAATCACTTCAACCATGTTCTCATCCACCAATGGAGGCAAGTATCAAGAGGAACCTTAGTTGTTCATAAGACTATTTTAGTCTAAGATGTAACCCGATGTAATACATTCATGTATTTGATGTAAAGTGTACAATGTAATGACTTGTGGCCTTAGGAGCCAAGTCAAACCTAATATTGTAATTTGACTTTTGAAGTGAATATATGAATCATTGACTCAATTTAAATGGACATGTGTAGCTATGATTTACTTTAGCCACTAGTTATGTCTATTTAATTTGAAATATATTCATGTGTCATTTAAAATAATGTTAATTAAGTAATAATTTGGGATGGGTTATTGCATTTGGTATCAGAGCTTAGGTTTCAACTCTAGGCCTTTTGAGTCTACCATAGTTTGACTAGGGATAGTTGAACCTTGACCAAAAATTTAGTTGTCCTAAGAATTGATTGAGCTTGGATTGAATGCAAGTATGTGAAGGTCAAAGGCAAGACAAAGGAAAGATAAAATTGTTAGAACCTCACATTAGAATGACATAAAGGAAGAAAATTCCAAGACGAAGGTTCAATTAGAAATTTTTGATGACAAAACTCTAGCTCCGGCCCTTACATGAATCAAGCTAGAGAGAGGCTTGAAGATTGAGGAGAAGCAAACACCTAAGATCAAAAAGCTTTTCACAATCCAGGATTGGACTCTAGGGTGTGGACCCAATGCACCCTTGTTGACTAAAGAGGAAAAGGAGAGCTTGCGTGCTCAACCATCCTCTTCTGTAAAGTTTGATGTAAATTCTAATGAGGACCCAGAGGAATGTCCTCTTTCTGATGTTAAGAAATTGGAATGTTGTAACAAAAATCCTTTTGTAAATAAGGATCTATTAAGTCACGTTTAATATAAATAAAATCATATAATATTTTTTCGGTGTGTTCAAACGAAGGACTCCAAAATGTGTTTATTATGCATGAATGTGTATGTCTTCTATAATGAAAGATATATGCATATGAAAAATTATGTAATGTAGAATAAGAACATTTAATCATAGAACCCTATGTTGAGATACAATCAACGTGAATGTGTTTTAGGATAAGTGTGGGACAACATGGTAACTACTAGGCAAGACATGGGTGGTAGTGGTCTCGATAATGGACCTAACAAGAGGCTGGAACATATTCTAGATCTTCTGAACCGACAAGAATCACACATGGATCTCATAGAGCAAGGAGTATGAGTGGCATGTGAGGACAAGGACCATAGGAATGTAGAAGGAAATTGAGGAGACGATGGTCAAGGGGCACGTCTACAAGGACAAATTGAGGAAGAGCTTGGGAAAGATCGCAAAAGAGTAGCACTGCCCAAATTCAATGGTAAGGCTATCAGAGTAGGAGTTGAGGCTTGGATTATAGAGATGAAAAAATACTTTGGGCTCCATAACCTTTTTGAACAGACTAAGGTGACATGGGCTACATATCATCTCTCAGGTGAAGCAACGACTTGGTGGGATAGTGAGAAGTTAGAACGAAATCTTCGGCCTGCTAAGATCACTTTGGAACTCTTCCTCCAATCCTTCAGGAACAGATGGTTACTGCATCTTTTCTTTTACAAGAAAGAAATGAAATTTTAGAACTTATCCCAAGGAAATATGACTTTGATTCAGTATTGGGAAAAGTTCACCAACCTATTGAAGTGTGTGCCTCAGTATCAGGGAGATGAACAATTCTGTATCCAAAAATTTATAATGGGACTCAGACCCCACATAGGAGCTAAAGTGGATATGCATGAACCTCAAACCATGAATGAAGTCTTCCTAAAAGCCAACAAATAGGAACAAAAATTGCAACAATTATCCAATCTCTACAGTGACTCAAATTCTAAGTCACAGTAAGGGAAAAATAAATTTCATAAAGGAGATAAGAGCCATCAAATCCATAATCTCAAGAGGTGAAGTGAGTCGCGGGAGAAGGGAAAAGATGGTAATGGTGGAAAGAACAAGAAGGTAAACAAAAGTAAGGGTAAAGATGACCATAAGTAGAATGGTTTTAGAGAGGACAAACAGGAGGTCACAAAGGGCCTCAAGATGGATGGTATACTTGTAGAGGCAATCATTATGCCTCAAAATTTCCTCAGCGATCAAAGACGCAGAAGGAAGGAAGGTACTGGTAGACTCAACATCACCAAATCCATGCTGCAGTGGATAACATACAGGAAGAGTATTAGGCTTCAACAATTTAGCTAACGAGTAAGCTCTATGGCCAATATGTCTCTATCTTAATTGATATTAGAGCTACTAAATGTTTTATAGATCCTATAATAATATCTAAGATACCCATTACACTTAGATACATGGAAAATTCATGGACAATTTAGTATGGTAATCGAGCAGAGGGAAGGGTAGATACCTATCTCTTTCTCACTGAGTTAGACCTTCCAACCTTTCAAACTTAGGTCAACTTGTATGTGCCACCTTTAGGCTCATATAATGTAATTTTGGGAATAAATTGTTTAATTAAGCATAAGGATATAGTAAACTGTGAGGATAAGGTGCTCAACTATCTGGATGATTATGGAAACCTGGTTGAGGTTTGTGGAATGTAGATACCCTTAGAGCTTAGATAGATTTCTGCGATGCAACTCAAGAAGGATTGTCAAAAGGGATGTGCAATTTATGCAGTGCATGTTAATAATCCTGATAGCAAGGAACCGTATTTAGATGACTATCGTATTCTCAAGGAGTTCCAAGATGTATTCCCTTATGAACTTACGGATTTGCCTCCAAAGCGGGAATTTGACTTTTCTATCAACCTTGTTCTAGGAGTTGAGCCTCAATCCAAGGCACCCTATCGGATGACCACCACAAAACTCTATGAGTTGAAGGCCCAGTTAATGGTATTGTTGGAAAAAGGGCTTATAAGACCCAGTGTGTTTCCTTGGGGACCACTGGTTATCTTTCTGAAAAAAGAAGGATGCAACTTTGTGTTTGTGTATAGATTATCGGATGTTGAACAAGGTGACCATCAAGAACCGATATCCACTCCCAAGGATGATGAGCTATTTGACCAAATCAAAGGAGCAACGGTTTTCTCCAAAATTGATCTCAGGTCAGGGTACCATCAGTTGAGAATTAAGGAAGAATATATTCTTAGCTTAATAATCATTATTAATGTTCAATAATGAGGTGTTTTCTTAGCTTAATACTCTGTTAAACTTTAATATTGCTGATCTAAATAAGCCTTTCCTTTGTTACATATATTCTTTGTGGGTGATTATCTTGATTAATCCATTTTACTATTGTAGAATGTAGACAGAAGTTGATAGAAGAACTAGACAGGATATTAGAAAGATTACACAAGATGTACCATGGAGAAACCCTTTCGGGAAAAAAATCTACCAAGAATTATTCTATTATTCAATCTCTAAATTACAATAGCATCAATTCTTTCTTGAGAATGCTTCTTCTGCCTTCACCAATCTTCTTCACAAACTACAATAACAATTATGGTAACTCTATTCAACTTGCTTGAGATAAATAGGCTTTGATTTACTTTGTAAACTCTAACATGAGTTACAATTATAGTGCTCAATCCCTATTCCTAAAAGGTACGCCTATCTCATGCAAATAGGGTTATTCCATGAAGAAAAATGCTAAAATATGTGCTTCATCCATTTGGGAATCTCAAACTGAAGTCACAACTCAACCTTCATTCTATTGATAATTCCAAAGCTCTTCCTCAAAGTTGGAACCCATAAGTAATCCTACTTAACTGAGCCTTTAGAAATATATCAACATGCAAAAGAGGTAAATCCAAGAAAGCATCTTGGGCACCCAAGTTGGCTCCAAGTGATTTCTTGTTAACTGAAACATTACTCAGCACCATTCATGCAAGAATGATCATCCCCTGTTAACTGGAGGTAGTCCCTGTAATCTGTCATACAACTCAAGTTATTAGCCATGCATTCCAAGTTAATTGAAGCTAACTACATGCAACTCAAAATAACCAGCATGCATGCAACTAAAGATAATTGAACCATAACTGAACTGAACTAAACTAAACTAAACTAAACTAAACTAAACTAAACTGAATTGAACTAAACTTATTATGAACTGAACTGAACTCATCTGAACTGAACTGAACTGAACTTCATGCATGCAAACATCAAACCCTAACTCCTAGGTTCTTTACATGCATTTAGAAGTGTTATCTGTTACTCTGAATAGTTAACTGAACTCAAGGTGAGTGTCACCTTACCATGTGTGCACCCACATGTTCCTATTATTTAGGAATAACTACAAATGTCAATTTCATGATTTATTTCATCAAATATTAATCTCATCCTAATCTTAGTGTTGTTGAACACATTCCAAGAACTTAGGAGATACATGAAATAATTAATGTTTAGGATTTGCAATTAAATGGCATCCTATTTCCAACATTCTCCCACTTGACATTATACATTGCAATTATTCTAAACAAGGAATAATAAAACAAGTACAAGACTCAAGGCCAATGACCTTGCACCAACTAATCAAACCATGCTAACTTCAAATGCAACCTGCAGAATCATGAAGCTTCCAAGCAAATGATTAAAATCAAGAGAACTTATTTGTATGGTTTCATAAGATAATCTATAACATTAATTAAAGTGTTAACTTTCTCAACTAATACCTTCTCGTTATCAACCAAACCAATACCTTTCCCAAGTATCTATATCCAAACTACCTCTTTGGAGGCATGCTAAACCACCGAGTGTGTTGAATTCACATTCAACCAAGGTGTAGGCTCCTCAATATTTTCTATTGAAAAAACTTTCTCACAAGTAACCATTCCAACAAATATCTCTTATCATAAGAGAAATCCAACCTCACCTATTTCTCCAAGTATCCATGAGGACCTGTAACCAACCAATCCATGCCAAACTCCAAATGCAACACAACACTTTCATGAATTAATCAATCAAATGATTAATTTACCCAATACTTAAGAGAACTACACAAGATCAATGTCAACGCTCCAACCTTGAACATAAACATGGCATCCATGATATAACCATCTCCTCTTAGGAAATCACATGCATCATAGCATACTTATACATCCTAGTCTCAAGAGAACCATGTAATATGCCAAAACTCTAATCTAGAATCAGGAGTAAACCATGACATAATAGCAACCACTCTAAACCAAGAACACACCATATCCCCAATCACATGAAGATAACCTTACCATTGATGCATCCAAGTCACTGCCAACCACTCCCACTAAACTGTGGTACTGAGTTACTCATGGCATCATGACTGACATCCTCTCCATGAAGATCACTATACCTTACCAAAGCTCCCACTGAATTGTGATACCGAGCTATACATGGCAACAAGATAAACATCAAACCATTACTGTCAAAAGCATATGGAATTTCAAACATTTCCTCATGATCTTAATTATCATAACATGTATTATGCCACAACTCTAAACTGCTAATCAAGAGTATACCATGACATAATAACATAACCATCCTACAACCAAGAATCCACTTCATTGCCAAATGCTCCCGATGAACCATGATACTAAGCAATCCCATGGCATCATGATGCACATAATCAAAACCCCATTTTTGTCATAAGCTAACACCAAACCTTTGAATCCAAGCTCTCAATCACCTCTGTAACAAACTTATTTTTTTCAAAGTCAGCAATAGCAAAAATAATAAAATCTCCCACTAACCCAAAAAACCTCCAATCTTTTAAGAGAAAGGCGTCCCAATACTCTACCCAACCTCATCTTTGATACCAAATGTTAAAAAATGAGGTGTTTTCTTAGCTTAATACTCTGTTAAAATTTAATATTGCTGATCTAAATAAGATTTTCCTTTGTTACATATATTCTTTGTGGGTGATTATCTTGTTTAATCCATTTTACTGTTGTAGAATGTAGACAAAAGTTGATAGAATAAGTAGACAGGATATTAGAAAGATTACACAATATTTACTGTGGAGAAACCCTTTCGAAAAAAAATCCACCAAGAATTATTATATTATTCAATCTCTGAATTACAATAACTTCAATTCTTTCTTGAGAATGCTTCTTCTGCCTTCACCAATCTTCTTCACAATCTGCAATAAAAACTCTCATAACTCTATTCAACTTGCTTGAGATAAATAGGCTTTAATCATCTTTGTAAACTCAACATGAGTTACAATTACAATGCTCAAGCCCTATCCCTAAAAGGTATGCCATATCTCATGCAAATAGAGTTCTCCTATGAATAACAATGCTAAAACATGTGCTTCATCCATTTGTGCATCCCAAACTGAAGTTACAACTCATCCTTCACTTTGGTGATAATTCCAAACCTCTTCCTCAAAATTGGTGCCCATAAGTAATCCTACTTAGCTAAGCCTTCAGAAATATCTCAAAATGCAAAAGAGGTAAATCCAAGAAAGCATCTTGGGCACCCAAGTTGGCTCCAAGTGATTTCTTGTTAACTAAAACATTTACTCAACACCATTCATGCAAGAATGGTCATACCCTGTTAATTGGAGGTAGTTCTTGTTATCTATCATATAACTCAAGTTATTATCCATGCATTCCAAGTAAACTGAAGCTAACTACATGCAACTCAAAATAACCAACATGCATGCAACTAAAGATAACTAAACCATATCTGAACTAAACTAAACTGATTCTGAACTGATCTGAACTAAACTAAACTGAACTTCAAGCATGCAAATATCAAACCCTAACTCCTAGGATATTTACATGCATTCAAAAGTGTTATCTCTTATTCCAAATAGTTAACTAAACTTAAGGTGAGTGTCACCTTACCATATGTGCACCCACATGCTCCTATTATTTAGGAATACCTACAAATGTCAATTTCATGATTTATTTCATCCAAATAATTAATCTCATCCTAATCTTAGTGTTGTTGAACACATTCCAAGAACTTATGAGATACATGAAATAATTAATGTTTAGAATTTGCAATTAAATGGCATCCTATTTCCAACATTCTCCCACTTGACATTATACATTGCAATTATTCTAAACAGGGAATAATAAAACAAGTACAAGACTCAAATCCAATGGCCTTCTTGAACCAACTAGTCAAACCATGCTAACTTCAAATGCAACCTACATAATCATGTGAAGGTTCCAAGAAAATGATTAAAACCAAGAGAACTCATCTGTATGGTTTCATAAGATAATCTATAACATTAATTAAAGTGTTAACTTTCTCAATTAATACCTTCCCATTATCAACCAAACCCTTACCTTTCCCAAGCCTCTGTATCCAAACTGCCTCTTTGGAGGCATGCTAAACCACTAAGAGTGTTGAATTCACATTCAACCAAGGTGTAGGATCCTCGGTGTTTTCTGTTAAAAAAAATTTCTTACAAGTAACCATTCCAACAAATGTCTCTTATCATAAGAGAACTCCAACCTCACCTACTTCTCCAAGTATCCATGAGGACCTGTAACCAACCAATCCATGCCAAACTCCAAATGCCACACAACACTTTCATGAAGTAATCAAGCAAATGATTAATGTACCCAATACTTAAGAGAACTACACAAGATCAATGTCAAAGCTCCAACCTTGAACATAAACATGACATCCATGATCTAACCATCTCCTCTTAAGAGATCACATGCATCATAACATACTTATACATCCTAGTCTCAAGAGAACCATGTAACATGCCAAAACTCTAATCTAGAATCAGGAGTAAACCATGACATAATAGCAACCACTCTAAACCAAGAACAAACCATATCCCCAATCACATGAATATAACCCTACCAACGATGCATCCAAGTCACTACCAACCACTCCTACTGAACCGTGGTACCGATTTACTCATGGCATCGTGACTACCATCCTCTCCATGAAGATTACTCTGAAACATGAAGCAAAGAGTTATCACAAACAATATTTGTAGAAATAACCAATGCATCATTAATATCATCTGAGGACTCCTTTGTAGAAGAATCTGAACTTTCTTTCTTGTTCTTACAATCCTTCTTCACATGTCTCAGTTTTCCACAGTTCCAACACTTTACCTTACTCCGTCCTTTTGACTTACCCTTCCCTTCCTTGTTTCCATTAGGCTCCTTTTTCTTACGCCTACCTTTTACAAACAAGGCATCTTGAATTTCCTCCTTAGACTTCCTCCTCATCTCCTCTAATAGGGGAGTAGGAATAATGTTTTCCATCTTTGGATCTACAGCATTACCACTAATTGCAACAATTAGATTTTCCCAAGAATCTGGTAAAGAACAAAGTAATAAAATGCACTTATCCTCATCCTCTAGCTTTACATCTACAGATGCTAACTGACTGAGAATTAAATTGAAAGCATTTAAATTTTGTGCAACAGATTTAGCATCTTTCATTTTCAATGAATACAACTACCTTTTCAAATACAACTTATTGGTGAGACTCTTAGTTTGATAAATATCCCCTATTCTCTTCCATAATTTATATGTAGTGGTTTCATTAGAAACATTTAAGAGAACAACATCAACAAGACATAACCTAATTGTTCCTCTTGCCTTCTTATCTAACTTAGCCCAATCCTCATCTGAAATAGTTGTAGGTGTCTTTGTCTCATTATTAACCGCTAACCACAGATCTCTTTCTTCAAGAAGATCTTCCATTTTTAATTTCCACATTTCATAGTTAGAACCAATGAACCTTTCAATATCTAACCTTGAATTCATTGTAACAAAACTTAATTCCAAAATCAACAAATGACAAAAATAATAAAAGCTCCCACTAAGCCAAAAAACCTCCAATATTTTAAGAGAAAGGTGTCCCAATACCCTACCCAACCTCAACTCTGATACCAAATGTTGAAAAATGAGGTGTTTTCTTAGCTTAATACTCTGTTAAACCTTAATATTGCTAATCTAAATAATATTTTCCTTTGTTACTTATTCTTTGTGGGTGATTATCTTGATTAATCCATTTTACTATTGTAGAGTGTAGACAGAAGTTGATAGAAAAACTAGACAAGATATTAGAAAGATTACACAAGATGTACCGTGGAGAAACCCTTTCGAGAAAAAACTCCACCAAGAATTATTCTATTATTCAATCTCTAAATTACAATAGCTCCAATTCTTGCTTGAGAATGCTTCTTCTGTCTTCACTAGAACTTCTTCACAACCTGCAATAAAACTGATAACCAACTCTCTTCAATTTTCTTGAGATAAATAGACTTTAATCAGCTTTGTAAACTCAACATGAGTTACAATTACAATTCTCAAGCCCTATCCCTAAAAGGCACGCCTTATCTCATGCAAATAGATTTCTCCTATGAATAACAATGCCAAAACATGTGCTTCATCCATTTGTGCGTCCCAAACTGGAGCTACAACTCATCCTTCACTTCGGTGATAATTCCAAAGCTCTTCCTCAAAGTTGGCACCCATAAGTAATCCTACTTAACTAAGCCTTCAAAAATATCTCAACATGAAAAAGAGGTAAATCTAAGAAAGCATCTTGGGCGCCTAAGTTGGTTCCAAGTGATTTCTTGTTAACTGAAACATTTACTCAACACCATTCATGCAAGAATGGTCGTCCCCTATTAACTAGAGGTAGTTCCTATTATCTATAATACAACTCAAGATATTAGCCATGCATTCCAAGTTAACTGAAGCTAACTACATGTAACTCAAAATAACCAACATGCATGCAACATGCACTTGCATGCAACTAAAGATAACTGAACCATAACTAAACTAAACTGAACTGAATTGAACTGAACTGAACTGATTTTGAACTAAACTAAACTAAACTAAACTAAACTAAACTAAACTAAATTGATCTAAACTGAACTGAACTGAACTTCAAGCATGCAAACATCAAACCCTAACTCCTAGGATCTTTACATGCATTCAAAAGTGTTATCTCTTACTCTAAATAGTTAACTGAACTTAAGGTGAGTGTCACCTTACCATGTGTGCACCCACATGCTCCTATTATTTAGGAATACCTACAAATGTCAATTTCATGATTTATTTCATCCAAATAATTAATCTCAACCTTATCTTAGTGTTGTTGAACACATTCCAAGAACTTAGGAGATACATGAAATAATTAATGTTTAGGATTTGCAATTAAATGGCATCCTATTTCCAACAATTCTCCAAAATTGATCTCAGGTTAGGGTACCATCAATTGAGAATTAAGGAAGAAGATATTCTGAAGACTGCATTTAGAACTCGATACAAACATTACGAGTTCACAGTGGTACCTTTTGGTTTGACTAGTGCACCAACAACCTTTATGAACCTCATGAATAGTGTATTCAGAGACTACTTGGCTGACTTTGTTTTGATCTTCGTTGACGACATTCTAGTCTACTCAAAGGCTATCAAAGAGCATGATAGACATTTGAGGATAGTTTTTCAGTGAATGAGAGAAAGGAAACTCTTTGGGAATCTATCCAAGTGTTCATTCTATCAGGACAAGGTGCACTATCTAGGCCATATCATTTCAGCTAAAGGAGTCTACGTAGACCCTGAGAAGATCAAGGCGATCATGGAATGGCTATTGCCTCAAAATGTGTCAGAAGTTTGTAGCTTCATGGGCCTCGCAGGATGCTATGGGAATTTTGTGAAGGGTTCTCCCAAATTGCATCTCCTATTACCTCACTCCAAAAAAAGGAAATGTGGTTTGAATGGACTGAGAAATGTGATCAGACCTTCCAACTCCTGAAGGAGAGGCTCACAATAGCACTAGTGCTGACCATCCCTAATCCTAATGGGAGATTTACAATAATCATAGATGCTTCAGGAGAGGGATTGGGAGCAGTATTAATGCAAGACAAACAAGTGGTAGCATATGAATCAAGGAAGCTCAAGAAACACGAAGTGAACTACGCACCTCATGATTTAGAATTGGCCACAATAGTTCATGCCTTACAGATGTTGAGGCATTACCTTTTGGGAAATCCATTTGAACTCAAGATCGACCACTTAGGATTGAGATACACATTTACTCAACCAAACCTTAATGCACGAAACAGAAAGTGGTTGGAATTCCTTAGCGAGAATGACTTTGGAATTGTGTATATAAAGGGAAAAGAGAACAAAGTGGCTAATGCTCTTAGTAGACGAAGACATATGGTAGCCATGATCTCAACAAGGTCAAACTTGAGACAGTAGGAAATTCAAAATCTGCCAGGGGATGAGCACTATGAGAGAGTGAAGAGTGCCCTAGCAGTAAATCCTTCAGATCATTAGTTTGATGGGTATGAGAACAAACTAGATGGTATTTTGAGATATCAGAGAAGACTATATATACCTGACTCTGGAGAGCTAAGAAAGGTGGTCTTAGAAGAGATTCACAATGCTCCTTATTCAAGACACCCTGGAGTATCCAAGATGATCGTAGAGTTGAAAACTCTATATTTTTGGCCTAAACTCAAGAGGGATGTAGTGGAGTACGTAGCCAGATGCCTAGAGTGCCAACAAATCAAGGATGGCCATGCACATCCAACCGAGTTACTGTATCCTCATGACATACCTAAGTATAAATGGTAGGTGATCAGTATACATTTTTATAGGGATTATCATTGAGCAAGAACAAGCATGATGTTATCTTTGTCGTGATTGATAAGTTCACTAAGGTTGCGCACTTCATTCTAGGAAACCTTAAGGATGGATTGTTGACCTTGGCTAAGAAATTTGTCTAGGAGATCTTCCACTTGCATGGAGTGCCAAAGACTATCATTTCTAATAGGGACACACAGATGAACTCAAGGCTTTGGATGACCCTGAATGCTGCATTAGGGACCAAACTAAATTTTAGCTCAACTTATCATCCTCAAATTGATGGGCAGACAAAAAAGGTGAATCAAGTAGTTGAAGACCTCCTACGAATGTATTGTATGGACCAACAGTATAGGTGGGAAGAATATTTTCCTTTGGTAGAGTTTTTATACAACTCTTATCAGACATCCCTAGACATGGCACCGTTTGAAGCTTTGTATGCGCAGAAGTGTCGTACCCCCATCATTTGGGATGAATTGGAGGATAGGATCATACTAGGACTTGAAATGATTAAGGAAACAAAAGAATAAATGAGGGTCATTAAGAGCGGACTGAAGGAGGTGACAAACCGACATAAGAGTTATATCGACAAGAATTGAACTCTTAGATAGTTCGCAACTAGGGGTAAAGTTTTCTTGAGAGTTAAACCTCATAAAAGTTCTATTGCTTTTGGAAAGTCTTCCAAGTTGTCCCCAAGATATGTGGGACTGTTTGAAGTCTTGAAAGTTATTAACCCAGTTGCTTATAGACTAGCTCTACCATCTACTCTGGCTCGACTTCATAATGTGTTTCATGTTTCCTTGCTTAAGCCATATCATCCTGATGTGACTCATGTGCTTGATTGACAATCCTTGTACGTACAAGATCCAAGAGTGGTGCTAGTGGAGCCCATTAGAATCCTAGATAGATGCAACATTAAGTTGCAAAGCAGAGATATTTCTCAGTTTAATGTCCAATGGGACTAGTACTCAGAAGAAAATGCTACTTAGGAGGATGCAAAAGAAACAAAATGATCCTTCCCACATTTGCTTTCTTGAGAAAGAGACTTCAACAATTTTTCTTGAAATTTTTTGGATTGAGATACTATGATATTTCATGCTTTAATTTTGATGTGATGTTGAAATAGACATATATAATTTGATGAGATGTTGAAATAGACATATAAAATTTGGCGTGATGATGAAATAGACATGTATACTCAAATTTGACATGATGTTTTTTTTTTCGATTTAGTAGACATCAAGACGATGTCTCTTCCAAGAGGGGAAGGATGTCATAACCCAATTTTATTGCATATTTATTATAATATGGTAAATTGAATTATTAAATAAATTCGATATATATTAAATGGAAATTTTAAATTTTTTGAAAAATAGATTGAAAGAAGTTGATTGATGTTGACTATGCGAACTTTTGAAAATTATCTTAAATGTTATCAAGAATTGAACGTTACTGATAAATTTTGCAAGTACAAGTGTGTGCAGTTGCAGGGTCATAGGTTGAAGGATGAGAGCATGGTTGAAGTAGGATTGTTTAGTGGAATTGAACAGTAAGCTAGTTGGAATTTGGGTGCACACACCACAAATGGCATGATGACTCACATTTGAACTATTTTTATATATATAGAACATAATTTCATGACTTGAATTATTTTAGTGATTGAAAAAGAATTGCTTGTAGATTAAATTGTCTACCTAAACTCTATGTTTTGAAGAAAATGAAAGTACGTATTTTAAAGAATGATTAAAAGGATAAGAATTTCATTATGTAAAATTAAGTAAAATGAAATCCCTTTTAGTTCACACATATATGGATGCTCAAGATGAAATTAAAGCTCCTTATTTAATTAAATAATAGCATATGGAACTCATAAGCTCCTTCAAACAAACAAACAAACAATATATATATCGATACATGTATGTAAATAAATGTGAATACATACATATATGTATAAATATATATACAAAATGAAGAACAGACATAGTAAATATGAATGAAGTCATATAAATACATATAAATATATATATATGTATACATATTTATATTCTTATTGAAACTGAATTCGATAATCGATAATATCTCAAATCAAACTATTTGAAATCAAATGAAATCATGAAGGCATCCCACGAAGGACATGGTCTACCACAAGCTTAATGGTAATATTCAAACAAGACAATGGTCAATTGCAAAGGCAAGAATGCCATAATGGCAACGCCTAGTAACATGAAAATAATGTTTCCATTTTTGAATTCATAACCAGAGGAAAAAGCACAACAAAGGGGATTTGATTGGATCGTAGGAAAAAAGCAGAGAAAAGAACTTGAGAAAGTGGAAAATATGAGGGGAAACTTCACAAAAGCTCAAATTTTGAGGTAAATCAATCTCTTTTAGAAATAGGTTTGATTTTATTTTCATTCCCAAAACATGTTAGAAGTATTCCTTCATTTTGTTGAATGTTTTAATAGCACGATAAAATGTGAATTCTCTGTATGTGTTTGAATTGGCCTTGAGCCGAATATATGAGTATTGTCGACCACCTTGTGAGGTCGCATGGCCAATGGCCTGCCTTGTATGAATACTATTAAATTTTAGAGCCTTATCGACTAACTGTAGAGCTAGGCTAAGGCTTAGAGCCTTAATTAACTCAACTATCATTTGATCTTGCACAATGGTGCTAGCCATACATTGGCTATCAAAATTTCATTTCAATTGACTGTGTTATTTAGTATAGATTAACCTTGAAGAGGATCGACTGTCGATCCTATGGGACGGGCATGATACCTAGTATTTCATTTTTCTATTAAATATTGATACTCGTTATCGGATGGGCCAATAACAATAAAGGGCTTAAACAAATGCTATAAGAACAATGGCATATGCATGAATACTGCTGTTTTTATGAAGCTGACCTCATTAAATAGGAACAATGGAATAATTTAAAGATTGAGATTCACCAATCCCTTGTTTGGGTCGATCTAAATGATCAACGAACTGATTCTTTGAATATGTTACAGACATAAGAGTACATGTCAAATATATCTATATGTATGGTGTAAAACCAGCAAGCCCATATGGGCATTTTTGAATATGATCCTTATTTAGCTAAGGAAGAAATGTATTTGTCATATAAGGAGTAGTTACTCCTTAAGTGACTAGAGAATGTTTTGCTTATAACCATGGAAGCATGAGTTCTATCAAGAACCCCAAAGTCGTCTGAGTTTTGTTTCATAACCAAATGATTGTTCAAATTTCACATACGACAAGCATGTTGGTCTAGTTTCTTTCATTTCTTATTTAGTTTCCCAATGAATTTTTAGTATTGTTTATGTTTTTGAAATGATGAATAATGGACATTTTGTTAGCCTAATTTGTTAGTAAAATTTTAATGGCTTTGCCTTGATATTGACAAATGAGTTAGTTGTAGACAATATTTATTACTGGAAAAATAACATTGTACATTATATGTTCATTGTAAGATAACCTAGTTTTGTTAAAAGAAATGAACATTAAGTTGTAATGTTATCATTTAGCATCTGAACAACTTGAAACAACAATGAGTAATTGCAAACAAAGAATGTTCTATAGGAAATGACATTGTTTGTCATAAAATGTAACTGTTTAGTTTGAAACAATATTATATTGATGTAAATAGTGAATATTCTATTGCAAATGACATTGATTTGTTGTAAAGTTATCTTTGTAGCTGAAAACAATCTTGTTCATTAAACTATTTAGCTAGAACAACATTAAATAGCTGTAAACTGTGAATGTTCTATATGAAACAACTTGCCTTATAATTGTTTAGTAGGAAACAATACAGGTTCTGTTAAGAACGATGAATGTTCATATGTAAACAATAATGTTAGAGTATCACAGTTTTGTGAGAATGCAAAGAAACAACAGTATGTGTGAAACTGTTAATATAGACTTGTTCTAGATTCTTTATTTTGACAAAAGAAACGTCAAATGGAATATTATTTAATGATTGCAATCTGATTTAATGATTTATTTCAGAATGTATGCACAAATCAAAAAATTAAGTAGGAACATATATGTGTATGCACATAGACTTTGTCTATGTACATACACATACTTGTGACATACCTTCTTTTGTTCTTAATTCATTTTAAAATGGATAATGCTTATGTTGAAAAGTAAAGACGAGTCATGAGAATGATATGATTGATTGTTGAATTACTCTATTTGAATTATGTATTTGATTTATGTTTAGAGAGTAACCCAGTAATTTGATTCTTCTTTTTCGTAAAGAAATGTGAGGAGAATACTCTAATACTTGAACGAAATAGTGATACCTAAGTAGACTAGAGCACCTCAGGACTTAGATGCTGCTAGAGGGCAAATAGCTATTATGAGATGTTGTATTGTAGAAATTTATCTTCCAGGACGGGTGCCCAAATGAAGTTCAAAGAGTATAGGTTTGCTTTACCAGAACCTATTGTTTTCCAGTTTTGCAACACATTTGCTATGCTTGGCCAAGCAATATAGTTCATTTTTATGTATGAACTATGTGATATCACTCTCTGCCATTCCTAGCATAGATCTTGCATTTTCATTTCTAACTGGTAGATAAAAATTGCATGTTGATGTATGGGCACACACCAAATTCCACCTTGCAGATTGTTCTCTTGCTAAACTTTTTGTGCAAGGTCGGGCATTCTTCAAGTCAGAAGAATTTTGAGGAAGCGTAAGCTTTGTGGTTGGGCGGTAAAGCACTTCAACCATGTTCTCGTCCACCAGTGGAGGCGAGTGTCAAGAGGAACCTTAGCTGTTCACAAGACTATTTTAGTCTAAGATGTAACTTGATGTAATACATTCATGTATTTGATGTAAAGTGTATAATGTAATGGCTTGTGGCCTTAGGAGCCAAGTCAAACCTGATATTGTAATTTGACTTTTAAAGTGAATATATGAATCATTGGCTCAATTTAAATGGACATGTGTAGCTATGATTGACTTTAGCCACTAGTTATGTCTTTTTAATTTGAAATATATTCATGTGTCATTTACAATAATGTTAATTAAGTAATAATTTGAGATGGGTTATTACATACATAATTCCTTAAATAATACTCTTATTTCATAATTATTATTAATGGTTGACTTATCATTCATACCAACCAAAGTGAACTAAATAAGTATGAATATCCTCTCATTCCAACAATATTTTTTTTGTGTTACAATTATTAGACACAAATTCATTTAGAAATAACAAAGCTATGGTCTAATACAAGTAAAATGAAGAAAAAATCTAAAAAAGCTATCTTCACATTGTATATTTTCTTCAAATCTAAAAATATGTGAGGGTGGTACATTTTATTTTTATTGTACACTCAAACAAGATTTAGACCCAAATTAGATCAAAGAGTTACAACCTTAAAGTCAAATTCATCTTTAAAAATTATTTTGACAACGTTTAAATTCCAAATAAAAAAGATGAGAGAGTCATAAAAAAATATGAAAAAGGAACAACTCCAACAATTTTTCAAGTGACATTCTCCATATTTAAGCCATAAAAAAAAAAAACAAAATATGAAAATAAGTATTTCAATAAAATAAGACAATCACATGTTTATGTGGTTTACATAAAATCATTCCTTTGGGGCCTTGATCTAAATATTTGAACCTTTTTTTAAAGAGACCATATGTGAAGTTCAATATTTAGATCAAGGGATGATTTCACAAAGTCATTATTCAAATGAACTTTTAGGACTAAAGGCTAATAGGAAATGAGTGTTTAGTCAAACATAGGTGTTATACATATTTGAGTATAGGAGGTTGAAAGTGTTAGTTTGAAATGAGGATAATAAGATGTTAAAGGGCCATAGATGAATCCTCTAATTCCTAGATCTTTTTCTTTGCAATGAACAATACCAATGAAAAAAGGAGGTGCAAGAAATAAGAAGCAATCATTTCTTAATGGTTTATTAGAACTACACATTAGTGTTGTAAGTGGACATAATATGTTGACTTATTTCACTACCATCATCTCGGGGTCATACATATTTGGAGAAATAGGTGCATTGGATCTAGGTTTATTCTTTTTTATACTTATCCAATCTTGGTTAGAATCTATGATTAGATTACAAAAATGTTCATTGGAAAAGAAAATTTAAAAAACTCATAAAAATGATTAAAGACTTCTAAACATTATCTTTCTTCCGAGTTATACATATCTATTAATTATAATTCTTGAAATTATCCATACGATTAAAAATCTTCATGTTAAATGAAAAAAACTTAATAAATCGATATACCGACATATTGTGTTCAACGTGCCAACACTTTAAAAAAAAATTAATAAATAGATAAACCGACATATTGTGTTCAACATGCCAACACACCCCCAACCCTCACATGCCAATGGCATTGAAATAGTAAGATCTTTTTGACCTTTTCAGCTTTAAGCTTCCTTATTATGAGATTAGTTAGTAAATAAAAACCATAATTATTGCTCCAAAGGACAGAGGTGATATAATTTACCTAGAAAATGGGAAATAAAAAGACATTGTAAACGCGAAGTGCCCGCCCATAGAGAGAGGTACAAGAAAATGATGGACAATTAGAAAAAGTCATATCCAAGTCCTTTCTAAGGACAAAGACTTTAGTGCATGTGGTGCTTTTCGTGTCTCACACACCATTAATCTGGCTAGACTGGATTGGGGCGCATCCAAAAAGGCTTTCAGCTCAAGGAATACCAGTGTGAAAGTGAGAAATTGAAAGCCCCTCACATGATATTGCACCATGTACGTAAACCTAAGCAAGTGGGCAAAGGATGCTAATAAATAAGCCACGTTGACAGTAAGATAAAATCTGAAGGCCAGAGGACTTTGATGGCTGTTGATTCTGTTGCACTTGGCAAAAAGGGGGACCCACAAACAGCATCGCATGGGCGGCTGACGATCCTCCGATCGCCCACAGTAAAGAATGCCATCCATAAAGGAAGCATTGATTGCCCTTCGCTGATGCAAAGCATTTGCAAGCGTACGCCCAAATCTCACTGTGCAAATTCCCTGGTCCACCATTTCAACTTTCTATTTATTTTAAAAGATTTGCTTAGTTGAGAGCGTTCACTTGTCATATTCCTCATTGTATTCAAATAAGTTTACCCCCATTAAGATAGGCCTCATGATTTTTGCCTGATTTGGAGAAAACTAAATCTGTGGGTGTGCTGTGGTGGTGGTGGTGGTGGTGCAGTGCAAATGCTCGTCTCAAACCTGCTTGTCATACCAGAGGAGGAGCCACTGCTGGTGACTCCGGCCTGTTCTATGCCTCATGAGGTTCTCAGCCTCTCAAATTTGGATTCCCAGGCTTTTTTGAGGTTTACCATCGAGTATATCTTTGTGTACAAGCCCCCACAGGGGGAAGATGAAGAGGAGGCGGTTGAGAGAATAAGGAATGGGCTGTCTGGAGCTTTGGTGTATTATTATCCTCTGGCGGGAAGGTTGAGGAGCAGACATGATCATAAATTAGAGGTGGTGTGTAATGGAGAGGGGGCTGTGTTTGTTCGAGCTAGAGCAAATTTGAGTCTCAAGGAATTTGGGCCTTTGCATAAGCCTGCCAAGTCCTGGAAGAAGCTGCTGCATAAGGTTTCTGCTGATGGGTTTCTGGGCATTCCTCCCTTGGTCGTCCAGGTATAACTAAATAATTCCACGTTGTGATTGTTTCATGACTTTTACAATAGGATATCAGATGAGAGATGCCGGCTATCAAATTTCCCACTAAGTATTTGTTATCAAATTTATAGAACATTGAGTGGGTATGTGCATGTAGATGCAGTTTATAATCCTTTTATCCTTGCATGATAATGGGTTTTTGTTCTGCATCTTACAAAAGCTTTTTGGAAAAACATCCCAGCATCTCTTTTCCCAGAACTATTATAATCCTCTCATCCATACATGATAATGGGTTTTTGTTCTGCATCTTGCAAACAGCCTTTGGTAGGTGCAAAATAACCAGACATTTTTGTTCCCAAAATTGTTCCGAGAGTTTCTGAACAGAAACTATTTTAATGTTTCTGTTAGGTGGATGAATGTCAAAATGTGGCGAACTTTTTTGTTTCTTCATTCTCTATCTTATTCAAGAATCATCATAAATTTCATATACCCTTCAGGCAGATGACAGCTATGTTATACCCTACATTTATTATCTTACAAGCAAGGAAAAGATTTCCTGTCTGAGTAATTTATTGTTTTGTTTTGTCTTAGTAAGATTCGGTTGAGGTTGGTGCATGGATCTATTATCACCATTGGATGTGATAATTTGCGGGCCCTCTGTTACTTGTTGTTTGTGCTGAATGACTGCCATATCATGTGGAACTGTTTTTTCCTTTTTGGGCTCTTCTTCATGAGAGTGAATATGACTGCCTTATTATATGGGGACTCTTTTCTTGTTTTTGGGAGTGAATATGACTGCCTTATTATATTGGACTTTTTCTTGTTTATGAGAGAATGCAAAGCTCTGCCATCAAATTTTGATCAATTCTCCCAGTTAATGTGTAAATGAACGAAATGCTCTGGTGATGAAAACAAAACATATGTATTTAAAAAAAATCAATTGATTAAATTAATTGTCAACATTTCTTTTTAATATTGAAAAGAGAGAATATAAAGAGAATGTTTTTACTGTATAGTTATTGTATATTAAGATAATAGAAATTAAAATCCATCATATTCTTATCAGAGATGAGTTCAGGGTAGTAGAAATTAAGAGATGAGTTCAGACAAACCACTACTCGAAGAATGTGGACCAATAAGTTTTGACTAAAAAACTAGACAGTGGAATCCTGATTTTAATATGATACACTGTAGAAAATACCTCATACATATCAATTTATTATATTCATAAAAATATCTGATCAAAATCCAAAGCCTTCAGAAAGTAACTTTTTTTTTTTCTGAAACTCCCATAAAATATTTTTAATTTGTTTTCATCCCATGACAATTGACCTTTTAACCTTAACGCAACATTTTTGTGTCCACGCTGATAAGCTTATTATGGCTTTTAGGCATATTGCAGAAAAGCGTTCTGAACCTGTTTCTGGCTACTGTTCATTTTTTGTTGTCAGAATGACGCACCAATTGCTGTGGAGCTTCTATTTTCCGGGCAGCATTCTGGTTTAGAATTTGCTAAAAAACTATCTTTTTCTTTTTAACACGATTAACAAGAGTCTGTTTATACTGATTGCCTCAACAAACTTTGTTATGTGGTTTCCGTCCAGAAGGTAAACAACAAATGGAAGGTAGCTAATAACAGAATTGCCTTTGTTCATCAGTCAAAGTAACCAGGATTTATAAATTATTTTTTCGAACATGACAGAAAACTTGCACTTTTGATTCTACATTTCACGACTGCCTTACTATGCACACAGGTCACACGTTTGAGATGCGGAGCACTGATAATCTGCGCAGGCATTAGCCACTGCCTGTGCGATGGCCTGGGAAGCTCACAGTTCCTGCAAGCGTGGTCCCAAATCTCAAAAGGAGCCAAATTTCCGTCAGTAACCCCATCCTGGAGTAGAGATCTCTTACAGAGCAGAAACCCCCCGAGAATAGAATACTCACATCCAGAGTTCACGGAGGTCCCAGACCTGTGCAATCTCAACACCAGGCTCCAATCAGAACAACTCCAGGCGAGCTCCGTGATATTCGACTCCTCCAAGCTCTTGGAAATGAAAACCCTAGTTACAATCCATTCTCATTCAAAATGCACCTCATTTGAAGTGCTCTCAGCGCACGTATGGAGATCGTGGATCAGAGCCATGGATTTGCACCCAAAGCAGGCGATCAAGCTCCTCTTTTCCGTCAATGTGCGGACCAGACTCCAACCCGGGCTTCCCGAGGGTTTCTACGGAAACGGATTTGTGTTGGCCTGTGCTCAAACAACGGTAAAAGATTTGACGGAGAGGCCGCTATGGTACGCGGTGAAGGTTGTGCAGAGAGCCAAGGAAATACTCACAGACGAATACATTCGGTCGATTGTGGATACTCTGGGGGATTCGAGACGCCGACCTGATCTGAACGGAAGCTTGGTGATTTCACAGTGGTCTCGGTTAGGGCTCATGGATGTGGACTTCGGATGGGGAAAGGCATCGCATGTCGGGAATCTGTCAAGTGACATTTACTGCATATTTCTTCCTGTTGATTCCAAAGGGGAAGCCGTCAATGTCGTTCTGTCTGTTCCTCGTTCCGTCTATGGTAAATATGAATATTATATGAGAAATATAACACATAATCCGTTATGATGTCACCAATTCTTTTTCTTTTGACTTTTGCTATACTTTAGTGTTAAGTCATGATGACTCTTGGTGCTCATGACTTTTCTCATCTAAACAATTGCAACACTACAATAATAAATGAGTCTAAATTAGGTTTTTTTAATTATGAAATGGTTTTTGAATTCGTGTGTGATTTTTTGTATTAACGTTTCGGATTACACTCTCTAATCTATCATCACGATGAGAGGAGAGAGCATAAAGATTAAAAAATGGTTAGTTGCAGACCAAAATCAAAATTTAAGACCAAGGGAAAGGGGAAGAAAGTTGCACGTAGATCAAGAAAGACAAGACCCAAAACATTTTAAAAGAAATCACATAAATTTTAAAAATAAATGACAAAGAATCACATTACAAAAAGTCTTATCATTATATATATATATATATATATATATATATATATATATCCAAAAGTGATTGACATTAATTGTTGTCCCTCACTTATAGTGATTGATCCTTATCTTTAAGATTTTCTTTTCTTTCATTTTTATCTATAACATGATAAGATTGTCCCTCCATTATGTTTGGATGTGGACTAAACTAGCCAATATTTGCAGTCAATCAACATCAAGTCCTATGATATTCACACAATCTTCCAATTTTTCAACTATTGTTATATTAATTAATCTTAAAACGATTTAGTTGTGAGGGAACAAACTAAGTTTGGTTAATTAATTAAATAATAATGATTAGTAATTTTGATTTTGAATGATGAGGTAGAATTATTGTTATATTAATTAATATTAAAATGATTTAGTTGTGAGGGAACAAACTAAGTTTGGTTAATTAATTAAATAATAATGATTAATAATTTTGATTTTGAATGATGAGTTAGAATTAACAAATGTTTGATTAAATTTGTGGAAATTAAATAAATTATACTTGATATTTAGTTTGAAATTCAATGAGAAGTATCGTGAAAGACGTTACAAATTGATCAAATGAATATCTTAGAATCTTCAATTGATTGTGTATTATTATAGTTCAGTAGTTTTGTACTTGAAGGCACCTACTCTTATTGGAATTAATTGAAGTAAATTTGATGCTTGGAATTTGCTTGCCTCTATGTCTATTTAGAATCTCAATAAGGAATTAGTTGCGTTTACAAACATCGTTGGGGATTTTGTTGAATTGTGAGATTCATGTTTTTAGTTAATGACTAGGCTAGTTGATTTAATGAACTATATGTGCACAAGGTTGATTCATGATGGTTGGGGCAAGGTAGATAATATTTATTTTAAATTTGTTTTTTTTTTTTAAGTTTAGGGTATTAGATCTTGTGACATGTAAGAATGTGTTGAGACAAGTCTACACTTGTGAATTTGATCCAACATGACAAATGAGAGATGTAGGGATCGGGATTAATTTCTAGTGATAAGTAATGATGGGGATGGTTGATAAGTGTAAGAAGTTGGACCCATTTTTTGTGGAAAAATTTATGATTTTTTTTTTTTCTAAGAAATAAATACATGTCTTGAAAAAATAAACATTCATTTTAAAATAATGTACATTTGTTTAGATAAGTTATGTAACTGATATCCATTCATTTAGAAAGGATATTTGTTTTGGAAAAAGTAGTAACTATTTTTGTTTTGTTGTTGATGTCATTTCATTTTGTTTCAATGGTGAACAACTTGGAAGAGGAAAGCAAAATGGATATTTGCAGTGGACACTCTCAATAGCATATTGATTCCACATCATCCTCCCTCCACAAGATCCATTTGACAAGGTTTTAAGCTAAGCACCTTTGTAGTAGAAGCATTTTCTCAAAGTGTTTTTCCTTTTTCTTTAATGTAATTGCATTTCTAAAACCTTAGATTGAACTCTAAACCTTAGAATGTAACCCCTAGGCCTTAAACCACAATTAGGGTTTGCATTTCTTATTTTTGTGCTTTAGTTTTACACTTGTACTTGTTAAAATTAATTTACATATAATTGATGTTTAGAATTTTCTTGTTTATGTGTCTATACTCAAATTTTCAATAAATAATTAGTGGTGCTTACAAATGCCTTTTGGGGTTTTGCTGAATTGTGAGGGTCATGTTCTTAGTTATCCTCTAGGTGAGTTGATTTAATAATTGGCTCATAAATGGTTGGAGTAAGAGTTGATAATATTTATTTTAAATTTTAATTTTAAAAGTTTAGGGTATTATATCTTGTTACTATAAGAATGTGTTGGGTCAAGTACACTCATGAGTTTGATCCAAGATGGCAAATGAGAGATGTAGGGATGGAGATTAATTTCTAGGGATGAGTAATGATGGTGATGATAAGGAAAGTGCAAGAAATTTCCTGTAAACTATTAGTGGAAAATTTGAGGGGCAATTTTTTTCAAAAAAACAAAAAATGTCTTGAAAAAATATACATTTACTTAAAATAACATTTTTTATTTTTTTTATGTCTAGAGTTATATTATTAGTGTAGATCTGTTTTTAACGAATATTCATTCTAAAGAAGTATTAACTTTCTTTTTCTTTATATGTTTACCTCATTTCTTTTTGTTTCAACGGTGAACAACAACTTCAAAGAGAAAAGCATAATATAGATATCTACACTTGGCACCTTCAATTGAGTCTTCATTCCACTTCCTCCCTCCATGAGAGCCAACTAGCAAGATTTTGAGGTAAGCAACTCTCTAATATAAGCAATTTTTATAGTTTTTTTCTTCTTGTTTAATGTAAATGCATTTCTAAAACTCTAGACCAAAAGCTATAGTTTAGAATATAAACACTAGTCCAAACCCTAGGCCTTACTCTAAACCATAGGCCATAAACTGCAATTAGGGCTTGTCATAGTTGGATGCTAAAAATTAGGGTTTAACTTAAAATAATTTAACCTATAAACATTAAACTTGTTAAACACATTTCAAATACAAAAATATTATCTAAACCCAAAGCATGACATTACTATATCATTATTTAGTCACCATTAAAAAATTAGCCCAAAAAATATTATTTAAAGTTCACTACTCTCTCCACATGATTTCTTATCTTCACCTTTCTATAATGACTCCTAGTGGTTAATCTTATGTTGAATACTATAAGCATGCAATGCTAAAATAAAACTAATAAGATTCGAAACTAAATCAAAATCAATTTATTCTAAAAGGAAAGCAAACCTTTGTTAGAGCGTTGATGAATTAACTTGTAATGATATGTTTGTTACTCATTTTTTTAGCATTTGCATACACTTACCAAATTAGTGATTGTGAAAGATAAATAGATTATCTCAATTTATAATTTTACAAATGAAGATGAGGATGACATAGATTGGATGTGTGATATAAGGGGGATTTGCTGCACACGGGTCTCTTCGTTCTCAAGAGATCACTAGGGAACGAATTGCCCTTATACACCTTAGTGTAAGCAAGTCAATGAAAATGCAAAAAAGTATACTTCGAGTTGTGTTTCAAAGAAAGTTACTTCAGATCTTGAGAGAGTGAAACCCCAAGATTTCTGCCTTAGATGAGAAAGCTCTCGACCAAAAGACAACATCACAGTCTCAGAATGCCAGCGCGACGTGTTGTTGTATAAAAGACGCACTAGTGTCTTAAGCAACAGAGGGCTCAGGAGCTCAAATGGACGGAACCAGATTTCACTTCTATGCTCAGATCAAGGATATACTGAACGAAATAAACGAACAGGAAGCCAAAAACTATAACAAATGCAAGGGGACTTGGAGAAAGTTTACCTTTTACTAGACATTCAACTCTTCACTCCAAGCTTTGCTTTGCATCTACACATAAAAGAACAAGGGGAAAAGGTTGGAGCTGTATAGGGGTTTGCCTCAGTTAGACCCCCATTTTGGTGTTCCCACCTCTATGGACAACCAAGTTAGAAAGGAGTGTAAATGAAGTAGACAAAGTGTGTGGTGAAAGCAAAAGCCGCTTCAGGAGTAGAACCCGCACCATGAGATAGTAAATAAACAAGTAGGAAAGGAAAGTGAAAGAGAGAGAGAGGATTACCCATGGGCCTAGACCCTCTCCAGAGCACACAAACACATCGTTGAGTGCTTGCTTGAGAGTTGTTGCTGCTGAAAAGACCTCAGTCTGGCATGGCTTCACTTGTGAGAGTGTTGCTATCAAGGATGAAGAGAACTCAAAATTGGAGCAAGTGGTAAGAGAGCTTGAATGAATGACTTCCAACCCCAAATGAAAGCAAGAAAGGGTTTTTTAATGCATGCAAGGGCGGCAAAGAGTCGTTACGTCTGAAATCCGACTGCTAGGACACGTGTCGAGAGAGTCAAGATTACAAGTCAGATGAAAGGAAATGTGTCGTTAGGCTTCTGTTGCCATACTTGGAAAACTGCCAGGACGCTAGCACATCACACAAGTGTCCAAAGCCTAGTTTTTCAGGAAATGTGTCGTTAGGCTTCTGTTGCTCTGCCACAAGTCTACATGGAGTCAGAATCATGAAATTATGACTCATGGGATTTTTTTCATTAATGCTCTAAGGTGTCATATATGCTAAGCAAATATGAAAAGATGTGGAATTGCCTCTAGGTGCAATTTTGGGACATAACATTTTTCCCCCACTTTAGTGGGCTCAATTTTGGCAAAAATTAGCCTCACTAAAGTAGAGAAGAAAAATTTCACCTAAATTTTGAATTTTATGAATTTACGTGCTAAGAAAAAGGGGCCTCAAAGGCCATCGAAGTTGAACTAACTGGTATTGAAGGTGCCCCCAACAACCAAGCTCAACAAACAGTGACAAAATGGTCATGAAAAATTGCTCAAGAATTTAACCTACAAAACTCAAATTTTTGGTCAGCCTCAAAAAATCAAAAGAAGCTAAAACGAAGAGAAGAATGATCAAGAAAAAGTTATTGATTCGAAAGAAAAATATGATCAAAAGGTGACTATATGCCCCCTCCTGAGTTTGCCCCCAGCTTGGTGGGGTAAATTCAGGAGAAACCGGGGAGCCACAAGCTCTAGGAAAAATGGGCCCCGAGAGGCCTATATATACCTAGGTGGGCCTCTAGAAGGGTTATTTTCACTATTCACTGTGAGGAAATTGTTGACTTTGTGAGAGAAAAGTCAGCAAAATGCCAAGCAAGAGGGAGTACGAGGCACCAAGGTTGGAGTAGCTGCGCGATGACATCGTCAAGGGTCACGAGGTGGACCAGGTAGGCCTCTAAGCCTTGTTTTTCATGAATTTTAGCTTATTTTTTGCATTTTTCTATTTGGCTAGGTGCACAAGCATCCTTTTTGGGTGCTCACATCCAAAAAACACGTTGTCATCCAAAGTCTACGCCGAGGTCCCAAATCTGCACTGTCGTCTCGGGGACGTGCTGGAGTCCTCGAGGTGGCCATGGTGGTCAGGACGCATGCACGACACAAAGACGTCTATGTGACGGACATAATTCTTAAGAAATTTTTTGTTTTCATAATGAAATTTGATGTTCTGACTTAAATTTTTTCACTTTTGCAGGAGTATCTGAAGATTCGTGAGCATCTGGGAGGGCGAGCATTCTGACTCATTCGTGAGTAGAGGGGTCGTCTGACAGATGACGAGGTCATGCATCTAGAGTAGGTCAGTCTCTGGCATGTATTCACCATGCCAAAGATGCGATATCATGAGAGGATGCTCACAGTGTTGATGGAGCAGTGGGACGCCACTACATCATCTTTCTAGCTACCTTGTTGGGAGATGACTATCACGCTTAAGGATGTTTATTGGATCATCAAACTACCCATCCACGGACAAAGGGTGGCCCTAGATGACACCCAATCGGCACAGGAGCAAAGGGAGGGGGCCCTCTTTTACTCGGGATGGACAAACGGCGGCGATGACACGTGCCATATATACACGAACTGATACAACTAGGTGAGGAGCATTGCACCGCTACTACGTCAGGTTATGGTCATGACCGTGGCATTCCGGATCATGATAGACAGGCGAGGCTCTCACCGGCACGGGGGCCTCATCCACATAATCAAGGAGATGGTCGAGCACATGACAGTTTTTGCCTAGGGGCATAACATGTTAGCGCACCTCTACTAGGTGTAGTACGTCAACTACGATACCGTAGCCTCACTACATGAACACTTTTGTAGGTGTGGGCCTTTTCTCACATCATGTCCACTAGGCCAATCAGTTTTCCGCAGCAACGGCCATATTGCGTCCCCATGGCCCACTGGTATGGCATGACAGGCCAGTGGAGATTCAACAATCTACAATTTTGGCGGCTGTAGTTTGACACTCTTACTGCGAATGGGGTCCGATGGAGACCCCACCAATTTTTCAGATTGGTGGATGATACCAGGCATTTGAGGAACCTATAGTGGGACTGTTTTTGGGTAGGTCGTTGTGACTACATTATAGTACCATACTACTAGAGTCAGGTAATGCAATAGCATGGCCGCCCCCCAGATGATTCCACCAGATGTGCCCACCTATACTAGGGCCTATAGGAGTGAAATGAGGGTAGGGGATCGCCCTCACCCCACTATCACCAATTTTGTTCCCTCTGATGATGATGTGCCCAACCAAGATCTGCAACCCATAGTAGCGACAAATAATGTCGAGGTTGTTGCAGATTTTGCGTGGTGGTGGGAGAGGCACCGTCCTGCTCCTGTGTTTGGCGAGGGAGCCCTGAGAGGGGACCCTAGTCTATAGGGGGACCTGCCACCCCATCCTTCATAGGGAAGACGGAGAGGGTGTCAACAGGCAGGTGAGGAGGAGGAGAGGGCACAGGAGGAGGAGGCACCTCAGAGACCAAGGCGACAGAGGAGATCGGACCCCCAACAACTACCCATGTCTCGTCGATACCACCAACTCCTACTACTACAACGACAGTGGCCTTGGCGTCACTGGGAGTGGCTACCGATGCTAGTGGCACAGGCCCCAACACCGCTCCTCACCATAACCCCACATGGCAGCCAGGGGATCTAGGTATACAGAGTACATTGTTTATGTTTCCGCTCTTTCAGTTTTTATGTTTATAATTACATATATATATGCCATGTGATACAAATTTCTCTTTGTCTATGTGGTTGCAGAGGATGCACAAGGATGTACTAGGTTGATGGCTCAGTATATTTGAAAGGTAGCCCCTGACGTGCCAATCCATGGGGAAAGTTCTCGAGGCTTTTCGGTTGGTATCTACGGGATGACATGCCCCCACTGTTGAGTCGGTAGGACGCATAAGGACAACCTACGAGGAGCGTGGCACGAAGATCGTCCAGCTAATTATGGAGCTAGCTACTATTCAAGGATAGTGTGACCAGCTATCGAGGAAGGTACGGACGTCGCTCAACGAGCGAGATGTGGTATTGAGGAGGGTCGATGCCATCGAACAAGTGTGTGACACCCTCCAGAGCCGTCTCGATGACCTCGATGGGCAACTGGCAGCTGTAATCCCGACAAATGTTCAATGAATGTAGGAGCTAAGACAAGTGGAGATGACTATATGCTCCTTACAGGGAGAGATCAGGGGGATGCGGGCAGCTTTGTCCGTATCACGCTCACACTGATCCTGCTCCATGACCACCGTCTAGCCTCTCCTGAGGGTATCAGAGCAGTAGCCAGAGCCGAAGGGCTCCGAGAGCCATGCACCACAGTCATTTGGCTCATGTTTTTCTACATCATTTTTGTAGCAAGGGATACATACACATACATATATACTTGTAGATCTTCTGTATAGACATATTCAACAACCACTCTTTTTATAGTAGTGGCCTGATACATGTACATGACATTCAATATATATACGTGTGTATATATATGGACATATTTGTTTTGATATCATGGCATTGCTTATTTTGATGTGTATGCTCTTTATTTTATGTATGTTGATGCTATGGAAGTTATATGTTCGTATGGATGTATATTCACATTAGATGCTAATATGATTTAACAAACACACATGGTTATGCATTAATCAAATACAATGATGATCTAATTGCTTTAAAAGATGTAATGTGATGCATGGATATATAGCATAGCGAAACAAATTTATGTATATCACACGCACACACACACAATCATATCATAACACCAAAAAAATTCATAATGTGTTATTGAACAATGTCAATATATGTAGTGCTACTGCCCTTTCATAGAGAGAACACCACATAGATGACACATGGAATACTACGCATAGTATCAATGAAGATGCATCACATTAATGGGCTCTTTTAGAGGCGTTCCATCCATAGACGATAATACATAGGCACCCGACTTACATTTCGTTGGTTTTCAAAGAGAACTAGGTCTCCTAGTTTAAAGGTCCTAGGAAGCACACTCTGATTATATTGTCTTGATAACAACCGTTGATAAGACTTCAGATGATCAAGAGAATGTAACTGGTGTTCATCGAGCATCTCCAGCTGATGCAAGTGGTTAAAACGATAGGTTTCATCATCAATTAACCCTTTAATGGAAACCCGTAGAGACAAAATTTTGAACTCTAAAGGCATGATAGCTTCAACACCATACATGAGGTTGTAAGGAATTGTTCCCATCCCCGTACGAACACTCGTGTGATAGGCCCACAAAGCATATGTTAATTGAATATGCCAATCCTTACCATGCTTATTAACTATTTTATGAATAATAAGTTCAAGAGTTTTGTTAGACACTTCTACTTGACCGTTGGACTGCGGATAATACAGTGTAGAAAACCTATGTTAGATATGGAACTTGTCTAAGAACTACTTTACTTCCCTGTTCTTGAATGGTGTACCATTGTCAGAAACAAGTATAGCAAGCAATCCAAAACAAGAAATATTGTTGTTCATAAGAAAGTTATAGATAGTTTCAGCGTTTGTGGATCAAAGTGGAATAGCTTCAACCCATTTCGTGAAGTAATCCGTAGTGTTAATGATAAAGGTATGTCCCTTGGAAGGAGGTGATATTTTTCTGATACTATCCAACCCCCATTTCACGAACGACTAGGGAGAGGTTTCATTTTGTAACTCTTGAGCAAGTGCATGAATAAGACAGCTATGTTGTTGACATTGAAGGCACTTTATAACAAAATTGAAGGAATCTTGTTCCATCATTTTCCAATAGTACCCCATGTGTATCAATCTTCTCGCCAGGGATCTACCACCAAAGTGTCCACCCCAAAGCCCGGATGAGTTTCCTTAAGGGCAAGGGGTTTTTCCGCTTTCGTGAGAGACCTGAGAAGCAAGTTGTTATAGGATTTTCAATAGAGAACATCAAATAAAATGACATAACTTGCTGAAAGCTTTCGTCTACAAGTGCGATATTTTTTCGTCACATCATCGGGAAAGTTTCCAGTCTTTAAATAATTATAGATACTAGAAAACCATTCTCTCGAGTCTACGTGAGAACACACAAGAGACTCGGATCCAGGTTGATCAAAAACTATAGGGGTTCGTAGGACCTGAAAAATGAAGTGGCATTCTTTCGTATCCTCTTCTAAAGGCACCAAGGAAGCAGCACTTGCCATGGCATCAGTGTGTCTATTTTCTCTCCTAGCGATGCTATCTATTGTGAAAGAGGAGAACCGATTAAGCAAGGTCTTGGTACAAGGATAGCTTACTTTGTTTAGCTTGATAGGTCCCCGTAATCTTATTCACAATAAGCTCAGAATCACCTAGTATACAAAAATGTTTGATTCTTAGTGCAATTGCGACATGCAAGCCAACAATAAGAGTTTCGTTTTCAGCGATGTTATTGGTGCAAGGAAAATCCAATCGCAATGATAGAGGGACCGGTTTACCTTCGGGGGATATTAAAACCACACCCACTCCGGAACTAGTCTAACATCTCGATCCGTTGAAATACATTTTCCATTCAAGGTCAAAATTAATTGTGAAAATATTCTCGTCATGAAACAAATCCAACCCTGGGAAGGAACGGGATGAGGGAGCGTCTGCTAATTGATCGACAACCACTTGACACTTTATTGGTTTTTGAGTAACGAACTTTATATCGAACTTAGAAAGAACATAACCCATTTCACTAATCTCCCAGCAAGGTCAGTGCTACAAAACAAATGCTTCAAGAGATCCATTTTTACTATGACATGTGTCTCGGCATGGAGAAGATAATGTCTCAACTTATGTGTAGCAAAGACAAGAGCGAGGCATTTCTTCTCCATGGAGGAATAACGAGTTTCGTAATCGACTAGAATGCGACTGATGTAGTAGAATACTCTCTCTTTCCCTGCATCATCATATTGAGCCAACAAAGGTGCCAAGGCATATGGTGATGCAGGAAGGAAAAGAAAAAAGGGTCTATCTTGCATAGCCGACATCAATACAGGAGAATTGGCGAAATAAGCTTTGATTGACTCAAAGGCTTTCTGGCACTCTTCATCCCATATGAAGCTAACATCCTTTTTTAATAAATGAGTGAAAGGAAGGGTACGATCAACCATTTCAGATATAAATATACGAATCGCCTGAATCTTCCCTTGTAAACTTTGCAACCCAGTGATATTCCTTAATGGATGCATGTTAACAATGGCATCAATTTTATTTGTGTCAGCCTCGATTCCATGGTGAGAAACTATAAACCCCAAAAGCTTGTCGGTGTCCACGCTGAAGATGCACTTATGGGGATTAAATCTCATCTTATAGAGTCAAAGCCTTTCAAAGATAAGATGAAGGTTCCTCACATGATCTTGACGAGATATCAATTTTTCCAAGATGTCATCAACATAATCTTCTAAGATCTTATGAATAAAATCATGAAATATTAGGGTCATTTCCTATTGGTAAGTTTCTCCCACATTCTTTAACCCAAAGGGAATGACCACATAACAGAAAGTACCCCAAGGGGTAGTGAAGGCTATCTTGTATTGATCATCCAAATTGATACGGATCTAATTGTAACCCGAGAAGACATCCATAAAATGATAGCAATGCATGGCCTGCAGTCGAGTCCATAATCATATCTATATTAGGTAACAAAAAATCATCCTTAAGAGAAGCCTTATTAAGATCTTGAAATTCAATACATATACAAATACAACCATCAGGCTTACTAATAGCGACTATATTCGAAATCGAAGGGGAGCATTCAATCAGACGGATAAAGCCTACTTTCAACAATTTCTCTATCTCAGTCTTGACCATCAGTGCCACCCTGGGATCGATCTTTCAAATTTTCTACTTAATTGGCTTGGCATCGAGACATAGGACGATATTGTGAACCACTATAGACTCATCAATACCAAGCATATCCTCATACATCCAAGCAAAGATATCAGGATGAGAATGCAAGAGATCAGAATGTTCATCTGCTTCCTCCGAAGAGAGACACTTCCCAATATTTATTACTTTTTCAAAGGATTTACGATCCATAGAAACCTCAATAGTATATCCTTTAAGGAGAGAACTATGATCTTCAGGATGAGATATTGAAACATCCTTACTAACGTTAGATAGAGGTTCCTCTTCATCATTCAAGAAAAATTCTCCAAAGTATGCTTGTTTATGCAGGTGATATGGGAATCATTTCTTGTGATGAAAAGAAGGCAACGGGGAATAGGAACCTAGGAATTCCCCCAATGCTTCATCCGAAGAGAAGACATCTAAAGGGATTTTCTTGGCTTGCTCCCTTTCCTCTATCAACTCAGGATGAACCAAGCTCAACGGCTCGGCTGAAATCATGTCAACACTCCACCAAGGTTTTTTCTTAGATTGTTCAATAGAGCATCCCAAACCCAGATAGCATTGTCGTGGCTTAAACTGGATAGGGACTTGAATTCCTTGTTTGACACGTCCTAGGCCTTTCTTCCCATAGTCGTATCGAGAGGCGAGTGCATATCCAAACCCATAACGAGTTTGTAAAACATTAGGAGGTGGTGACTCTATGTAGAGTGTTTCATTCCACCAATGGATGTCAATAGTCTCTACAAGAGCGCTCCCACCTTCTTTACCCAGTTCGCAAACGTTAACCTCCTTTGCAGGAGTGAGATTACTCTCCTCAATAGAGGAAGGAGTGATCTCTTGAACAGGATCACACTTCTCTTCCCAAGCAGGAGTGTTATCCATCTTTGTGTCAGAAGTACGTAGGAAATCTATGCAAAAGGGGTTCACCTTGTATTCCACAATAAAGAATTCAGAGAAATCCAAGGAGCCCCAATCATCACCAAGGAAAGCATTTGATCAAGAGGAAGAAGGGGAAGACGAGGGAGACTTAGGGTCCTCTGCTTTAGGTGGTTCATCTTTACCAACACTCACTCCAAGAACAACTTCCACAGAGGGTATCGATGAAGAACATGCCCTAGAATCGGCGGTTAAAGATGGAATACAATTCTTGAGAGTGGATACAAGTGAAGCACAAATGGTAGCCGCTAGCTCACAAAGGTGAACAACTTTTGGATCTGCTTTAATTGTAACCACCTGATTATTTGCGACGAACTTCAAAGAACAGTGTAAAATAGAAGTCACAACACCCATAACATGAATCCAAGGTCTCCCCAAGAGAATATTGTACAGTAATAGGCTAGGCATCACATAAACCAACTTAGGCAAGGTAGCATGGCCTAGCTGCAAAGGTAGTATTATCGTACCTAGAGCTTGGTGGCCAACATTATCAAATCCACGAATATACAAGGAAGAAGTTGCTAAAGAAGATGAATCAACTTTAATCTTAGGTAATAGGTCCATACCACAAACGTTGAGAGCCAAACCAGTGTCAATGAGAGTACGCCTAATACCAATATTATTAACATTAATTATAATCATCAAGGGATCCACTTGCTTTTGCACATCCGAAGGCGAGAGTTCTTGTAGTTGGAACATAATATTTGGTGAATCTGCTTGAATATGAGCCAACAACACATTAACATCTGTAGGCCTAGCGGAAGCAGGCAAGAGAATCTTTTGTAAAACATCTTGAAGCATCTCTTGGTAAACCGAAGCAACCTGAAGCAAGTCCCAAAGTGAGATCTTAGCCAGAGTAAAACGAAGTTGCTCAACAAGATCATAATCACTTGGTGCTTTGATCACAAGTTTAGGTGCTAAAGGAAGGCTTGGTTGAAAAGGTGGTAAAGAAGTAGGAACTTGAGTGGGTTGTGATGTAGGAACAAAAGGTTGTTGATCCAAGTTCTATTTATTTCTCCTTGTATTATATGTGTTCCCAACAACATTATAGGAAGTGGAGTCCATAGCTTTCACAAACCTTGAATATAAGTCCGATGAATCACTATGACACAAAATCCCATAGATAGAATAGTTCTCCCTAGAGGATGAGTTAGCCGGGGTCACATAAATGGCAGGTTTCTTAGGGCTCAGAGAAGCCATAGAGACCACGACCACATTTACCAACTTCTTATCTTGCGAAGGGGGAGTTCGTTCGAAATATTTGCAGATAGGGGAGAGCGCTCCTAAGAAGTTATCTAGAGCGTCCTCCAACACATCAAAATATTCTTTAGAAAAGGGATTATTATAAGCAAGAAAAGTTGTGAAAATAAATCCAACGTGTTCACGTCGAGTTCACCAAAATGTGATATAAGAGGGATTCCCTACACACGGGTCTCTTCGTTCTCAAGAGATCACCAGGGAACGAATTGCCCTTATACACCTCAGCTTAAGCAAGTAAATGAAAATGCAGAAAAGTATACTTCCAATTGTATTTCAGAGAAAGTTACTTCAGATCCTAAGAGAGTGAAACCCCAAGATTTCTGCCTCAGATGAGAAAGCTCTCGTCCAAAAGATAGCAACATAGTTTCATAATGCTAGTGTGGCGCACTGTTGTCTAAAAGACACGTTGGCGTCCTAAGCAAAAGAGGGCTCAGGAGCTCAAGCGGACGGAACCAGGTTTCACTTCTAAGCTCAAATCTAGGATATATTGCATGAAATAAATGAACATCAAGCTAGAAACTATAACAAACACAAGGGGACTTGGAGAAATTTTACCTTTCACCGGACGTTCAACTCTTCACTCCAAGCTCCACTTTGTGCCTACACATAGAAGAACAAGGGGAAAAGGTTGGGGATATATAGGGTCCTGCCTCAATCAGACCCTCATTTTGGTGTTCCCACCTCCATGGACAACCAAGTTGGAAAGGAGTGCAAATGAAGTAGACAAAGCGTGTGGTGAAAGCAAAACCCGCTTTAGGAGTAGAACCCGCACCACAAGATAGTAAATAAACAAGTAGGAAAGGAAAGTGAAAGAGAGAGAGAATTACCCATGGGCCTAGACCCTCTCCAAAGCACACAAATGCACTGTTGAGTGCTTTCTTGAGATTTGCTGCTGCTGGAAGGACCTTAGTCCAGCATGGCTTCACTTGTGAGAGTGCTGCTATCAAGGATGAAGAGAACTCAAAACTGGAGCAAGTGGTAAGAGAGCTTGAATGAATGGCTTCCAACCCAAAATGAAAGCAAGAAAGGGGTTTTTAATGCATGTAAGGGCAATAAAGAGTTGCTACGTCTTAAATCTGACTGCTAGGACATGTGTCGAGAGAGTCAAGATTCCAGATTCCATGTTTTAGACTCTGAAAACTGCCAGGATGCTAGCGTGTCATGCAGATGTCCGTGCACTGCATAGGCATCCAAAGCCTAGCTTTTTAGGAAACGTGTTGTCAGGCTTTTGTTGCTCTGCCACAAGTCTACATGGAGTCAGATTCGTGAAATTCTAACTCATGGGATTTTAGTCATTATACTCTAAGGTGTCATAAATGCTAGGAAAAAAATGCAAAAATGTGGAATTGCCCCTAGGTGCAATTGTGTGACATTACAGGATGAAATCACTAATATCAGTCAACTACTTTTTTTCTAATTTAATTGATTTATTTATTTTATTTTCTTAACCAATTAATTGCATCTAATTTTTTTAAAATTTTGTTGACGATTTATTGTTCATTTAAGTAATTATTTAGTTGATTGTGAATATTCAATTTGATTTTATAATTTAATTAAATTAATTTATGGATAATGATGTATTATTTGATTTTAATTATTAATTATGGATAGTGAAACTATTTAAATTAATTAAATAATAATAATTAATTAATTAATTTAATTTGGTTAAGCGAGATGATTAATTATGGATCAATTAAGGATTTAATTTGCTAATGTAAATAGAGTCATTAATCACTTAGTTAGCTAATCACTTTTCTAGGATTGACCTATTCACACTTATAGCTTAATTTTAGTTAGGTTATTCCTATTTTTGTTTCAATTCATAGCTTTAAGACATTTTCCCTCATCATTTGTGTTACACCCATTGTGTATTTACCAATTACTATTACTTTTTATGAGTAAATATGTTTAATACATGATTATGTTCTAGTGAATCCCAATGAATGAATGAGATGAATGATTATGAATTATGGAGTGATTACTTTTTAAATGCTTATATGATGCAAATTATCATTAACCAATGGGTTCCCTCCTTGAAAATTAGTTGAGGGTCATTGGTAATGATGTGGACAAGTTTAAATATCCTCATTTTGTTGAGGCAATTGGTTGGATGAAGTTTTGAAGCATTAATATAATAAAAAACTCTGTTTTTCTATTTTTTCAGCATTTTTCACTGTTCCCGTGTTTGGTATGGTCTGGTACATCATTGTATGGGATCCTAATTTGAATGGTTTGAAAGAGGGCAGAGTCTACTTTCTTTTGGTGGTGGTTTGGCTCATTTTCATCAAGTATTGAGTAAGTTACATCAATTTTAGTGAAAGTGGGTCTGAAAAACCTACAAAACAAGGGTTTGTTCACAAATATGTTCATAATTCACCATTCCACCATAGGAAAATTTCTGATTTTTGGTGGAATGGTGGATTTAAGGGTCCTTTACATGATGCAATTGGTTTTAGGAGGAAATATGGAGGTTTGCAAAAGTTATGTGATGCCCTAGGTCTGGTTTTACCTTGAAATGGTCTATAAAATGATCATTTGTAAGCATTTCTTTTGGTTTCTGAGTATTTTAGGTAAATAGAATGGATGTAAGGTGTGTATTGGGTCTTGGGGAGAATTTTTGAACCTAATAAATGCTTTAGGGGTGTTGGGGTGTGCCTTGACAAGTTGAAAGCTTCCTTGTACATGCCTAGTTAAGCCTTGTTTATGGCTTGTAAATCAATCTTTTGATACATTTGTTTTGGGTGTTTGATCTTATGCTTTTGGTAACTTGTGGAGGATGGTGTTAGGAGTCTAAAACCATGTTTAATGGTCTAGTTAATTCCTTTAATCATATTTTATTTTTACTGTCCTATTGGTGAATGTTGTAAGGTTGCATGGGCTTGTGTAAGAGTGATGAGAAAATGGGAGTTTTCGAGTGTAAAGTCAGGTTATTTGGTCTTGTTTTGACATGTTGAGAGTGTACATAGCATTCTCAAGTCCTTCAAACATGTCTAGGTGTGTGAGTTGAGTTGGGTGATCAAGTTGCTTGTTGGAAGGAATAGTGAAGTTGATATGTGCATTGAGAGAAGCTATTGGAAAAAGGTATTGCTTCCCCTGCCACTCTGCATCAAAATTCCAATGAATGAATGAGATGAATGATTATGAATTATGGGGTGATTAATTTTTAAATGCTTTAATGATGCAAATGATATATGATGAATATGATTTTTATGGTATCGGCTAACTTCATTATGATACACTAAATTGGATGCAGGAAAGAATCGAGCCCTCTAGTGAGGAGGGAGAGTATCACCTAGGAGAGAAAGTTGGTATGAAAACCAATAATGTACCTACTTGAGTTAATGCACACACTCGCGGCCTAGGTTAGACAAGTTTTGCCACATCAATTTGGGTTGAGTCAATAAGTAAACCCTAGTGATAGCTTTTTGGGTTAATAGGTTCATGCTTAGGTGATTGCCTTCATTTCTTTATGATTGTTTAGTTGATTTGAATCATAGTGTTAAATTCTTATATTGAAGCATCATATATAGTTTGTGTATTTAAATATATACAAAGGGATACATATATAATATTAAATGAATATATGAGTGTATATGCATGTGAGCATGCGTAGGTAGAAATACCTACATATACTCATGTGTGGATACACCATACATATGTGTATTCGTATGGATACAAATATATATACTTTTGCATGTCCATATATATATATATATATATATATATATATATATATATATATATATATATATATATATATATATATATATATATATATATATATATGTGTGTGTGGACATGCAAAAATGCCTTAATGCATATCACACATCCTAAATCACATTTTTCCATCATTAGCATAATTTTCATTCAACATCCTTACACTTCATTTGCATCATTAATCCCCTATTAACATCATTTTCACTAATTCACCCTATTTCTCTCTATTAATTAAATAAACTTGAATTGTTTAATTATGTTGAAGGCATTACCTATGTGAGAAGAGCGAGCTAGATTGTAAGATTAATGGTTCAACGGGTTCCAAAAGTGATGCAAGACAATTAATTTGATGTTAGCTGTTCATTTTTTATGTTTTCCACTGCTAATGACTTTCAACATTTTGTAGTATTTCTCTTGCAAAATCTATTTTGGTAAACTGTTGAGGATCTGAAGGGACATTCAACATAGGAAGCTCATCTGGGTTGTTCGTATTTCTCCTCCAATGGTAGGAAATGAATGCCAGATAGCGAAATGAGTAGAAAATACTCCATGCATGTGCCAAAATGGGAGCTTTGGAACAAGGTATGGACGTCGATCAAAGCATCATGGAAGGAGGATTTTTTAGATTCTTCCTGCCTATGCAAAAATGAGGGCTTTGTAACAAGGTATGGACATCCATCAAAGCATAAAGGATAGAGGAATTTTGTCAAATGTAGTGGCAACTGCCCTAGTGTTTGACAAGATGCCTCAAAAAGATGTGGTCTCATGGACTGCAATGATTGCAGGATATGCACAAAATGGATTTGTTGAGAAGGATTTAGAAATTTCCAAGAAAATGCAAGTGCTAGGTTTAAAGCCATATTCCACAACCTTTGATAGCATCCTCCCTGCCCAGGCCAAAATGGGAGCTTTGGAGCAGTATGAATATCCATTGAAGCATAAAAGATAAGAGGAACTTTGTCAAATATTATAGTCGCAACTTCCCTAGTAGATATGCATGATTACTCACCTCCTTCTAAATGGTAAAATATGGTAAAATCAACAATAATGTAGCACAATCAATGCTCTAGATGGAACACAATTTTTTTTTTTATATTTTCTCACTTGAAAATGTCTGAGTTATTTTTTTCCAGCATGAGACTGCAATAAACATGGGTATTACTACCCAAAATTTGTTTACCGGTACATAAGAAACCCAATAATAATGTCATCTAGCAGAGAAATTGGGAGGATTTTTTTCACCTATCATAGCTAGAAATGCTCTAGTAGACATGCATGCAAAATGTGGAAGCATAGAAAAGGCACGTGAAATGTTTGAAAGAATACCTCAAAGAGAAGTTCTCATGGAATGCAATGGTTGCAGGAAATGCACAAAATGGTTTTTTAAAAGCTTTAGAAACTTTCAAGCGAATGCAATTGGCAGGTGTAAAGCCAAAATCCACAACGTTTGCCAGCATTCTCCCTACCTGTGTCAAAATAGGAGCATTGGAACAAGGTATGGACATCCATCAAACCGAAAAGAATAAAGGAATTTTATCGGATGTTGCAGTTACAACTGCCTTGGTGGACATCTATGCAAAATGTGCTAGTAGCATAGAAAAGGCACGTGAACTATTTGACAAAATTCCCCAAAGAGATGTCATCTCATGGAATGAAATGATTGCAGGATATGCACATGGATTTTGCAAGGATGATCTCAAAATCTTTGAGTTAATGAAGTACTTTGGAACATACCCTGGAATTGCCCCTGCCATTACAAATATCTATAATCTAAATTCTTTGAACTTGGATACAAATTCCTTAGCTTGTTCTCTTCAACAATAATCTCACAAGAAGCATTCCTTCAACTAGGTGAAATTATCTGGTCAAGAATATTTGGACTTGGTCAATAATATATAGTGTCTCCCTTTTGATTATTTTATAGCAAAAATAAAGCACATACAAGACTAGGCATAATATCCAACACAATCATGCCAAACCTACACTCCCAATTTCTATTAACAAACCACAAAAGTCACACAGATTATACAAGCCATCACATGCACAAGATGTGTTTGTTTTCATGGAGCGTGATGGAAATATATTAAAACTCACTTGAAATCAACAGGTAATCAGACAAAATAATAGGTAGAATCAACTTTGTTTGAACCATTGTTCTCACAAAATGCCTCACCAACAAGCAGGACCACAAAAATGGAATTTTAAAAAGAAAAAGGGATTTAAAATGTTTGATAGAATGACTCAAACAAATGTTGCCTCATGACCTACCATAATTGCATAATATGAATTTTTTAAAAATATTCTACAAACTTCCAAGAAAATGCAATTCATAGGTGTAAAGCCAAATCTCATAAATTTTATCTGCACGTGCAAAAATGGGAGCTTTGGATCGACATTTATGGAAAAATAAAGTAAGTACATTTTTTTACAAATGGACATTATGTTATCCCTGTTTCTTACTTTTGTTCAAGGTATGTGTCAGCTCAAATAGTCTAGTTTTAAGAAGTCACTACATGAGATATTTTTGTCATCTATTGCTATGTTGTGTGGTTCGAATAATTTTCACCTCTTTATTTGAACTCCTGTTAGCTAGCATTGTTGATGCCATAACATTTGATAGTTAAATTAATTAAAGTTTCCAATCATTTAGACTACATACCAATAACGACAGACGTAACAAGAGAATGTTATAATGAAAAAATAGTAATTCCAAACAAATTTGACCCATCCATGTAGATATTAATGGTAAAGGAGCTTGATTATTTTCCTTATTCAAAGGTTTTGCTTCAATCTTGTAAATGGATGTATATCATTTCTTCATTAACACCTTCATTGCACAAATGTACCCAAAAAATAGAACTTTTTTTTTTCAAATTGACCTTCCACACCTCTTCGGTGTACCCATTGCACACCAAGGTGTGATTGCTAGTTAATTTATCCATTTCATCACTTATTTTCCCCTTTTGTCACCCTAATTGAATAATTCTAATTATTTAATTAGTATCATCTATATTTCTTTTAAACCCATCATGATTAAATAATTATCTTACCTTTTAATCTTCTTGTCACATGAATTATTTAATTATCGTATTTTACCTCCACAAAGCATACGCTTGAGGAATATTCCATTTCAAAATATCTCAACCAACTTGTCTCAACCATTTCTAGCCCTTGATCTTGAAATCAATTCTCATCCCTTGGTCTTAAATATCTTAACCATTTTCCTAAAATGGTGGAGCAAGCTTGAGTTCTAATTGATCTCCTTCATCCATCTCCCTTGATTCACTATCCTTTGTGGGTGTTGAGGATCAATCTCAACCCTTCTTTGTGGGGTTTCAAACTCAATCATATCCCTTGTTCCAATTTCTCCAAATCTATAAAAGAACCAACACCCCTCTCATAATTCATCTAGAGAATTTGTGAAGAGATCATGTCCAATTGATTCTTGAGCAAATTGAGCATACACCATTGCATTCTAGGTCATCATATCAAGCTTTTGCAACCATGGAGGTTGTTTTTTGAAAGGCAATACAACATATCAAATCAAAACAAATACACTCCACCATGGGATGGTAAAATTGTGTAGTTTTGAATTCATTTTTGTTTCAATTTGATTGAGCTAACTTTGTTGTTTGAATTCATATCTATGACAATTGTATTTCATAAGTAGGTGGGTCCTAATCCTCGCTTTGATTTCATTTTGGTTGAATTCATTGATATAATTTTGATCCATATTTCCCTCTTACAATATATATGAATATTGAATGTAATAATGAAATACCACTCGCATGTAATAATGTGACAGAATAAGAAAGTGTTAAAACTAAAGTATCACATATGATATTATGCGATATAGATATAATGATCAATTTTTTTTGAGTAAAAGTTGTGTAAAAGCATGCATAGTATATGTCACACATATGGCTAAAACCCAAGAGATAAAATAAGTCAAAATCCAAGTAACTAGCAAAAGAGGTGTGTGAATATATTGTTGTTTGGAAGCACTAAATAGGTAATTGTTGTGCACCAAAATAAGCACCATGAACAAGCAAAAAGAGAGGTAAAAAGACATGATAGGAATTAGAGAGTAAATAGTAAACCAATGCATAACTGTGCAGCCATATTGAAGATTTTTGACTTAGTAAATGAGTATTTGGGTGATCCCACAATAGTGGTTTACAATTTCTGGCCAAACTGGACACTAAAATGATTTTTTTAACTAAATCTTCACATTCGGGCACCTATAGCAGCTAAACCATGAGGAATTTGAAGATGATGCAAACTAAAGTCTCATCAAATTTTTTCTGTAGATTCTAAAAATATTTTTTTCAATTTTTTTGGAATCAGATTGTACTTCTTTTTCCATCTCCCACGAAAACTAGTTTTTTTCAAAAAACAACATTTTTAAAAATTGACGCACACTGTATAAAGCATAACTTTTTTTCCATGAAGGATAAAATTATAATTCTTTTGAATTTAGATTTGTAACTCCAATATCTAGTGCTTTCACTTGGTTAGATAGTTTTTTATTGAATATTTTTTCTTTAATCAAGTTTTGAAGTCAAACCAATTACAATTCAGACATAACATGACCGTATAATGCGTAACATTTTTTGTATATATCGAAATTCAATTTTTTTTTGTTGGATCAAGGACTTCAATATCTGGTGCACTCATATTTTTATTTTTTTTTTTGATAATCTGCTATTTTTCCACATGTGCATAACAAAGACCTTCATTTTTGATGAAAAACCTATGTTTAATAAAACTAAAAAAATAAATACATAATAAATCCAAAACATATTAAAATTATATTCGTTGGATAGCTTGTTCAGGACTACCTGATTCCAGTTGGGTTCATGAAGTCTCCTCCATTTTCATCCTCAACCCGGGCTTCAAAGGGAAAAAAACTTAGTTTTTTTTTTGCCAGAGAGCAGGGAGGTGGAAAAAGGGGGTTCGCTAGAACCAGAGGACCCTAGGGGTTCAAGTGAACCAGGGTTCATTTGAACCCCCTTTCAAAAAGGGGTTTTCATTTTTTTTGGTGGGATGGGGTCCACCTTGCATTTAATTAGTTCGTACGAACCGAGGTTCATTCGAACCCTTTTTTGGTTCGCTCGAACCAAAGGGTTCATTCGAACCCATGTGTAATTAATTTTAATGACTCAACCAAGAATTACAGGTTGTTTCCATTTTAGACTTCATATGTGTCAAATAAATGACTTTTTTAGCTGCCATCAATAAGGAAATATAATGCCCAACTAAGCTTAGTTGACCAATAAAGTTATAGATTTGGGTTTGAATTCTTATTTTAGTTATAGAGGTAGCAATAGAAGGAGAAAGGTGGCAAAATAGGTAGCTATTCTGTAGCATTTGTTTTCTCATTATGTCATAATTGTTAGGATATGATGTTGAATAAACCTATGTTGGTAGTTTCTCCTAGAGTGGAGAACTAAAGTTCTCAAATGCCCATATTTCCTTGAAAGTAGGAAGTCAATTTATCCCTTGGGTTAGGATAAACCAAAGGTTGGGATTAACCTATTTGGTCAGTTAGATCAACTAAGTGTGTCATCACTTTTTGGAAAGGGAATCTTGTTATATTTTTTCAGGTCAAACCTAGTCAAGGGTTATTTATGGTCAATAGAGTTTCCAAGTAGAGCAAGGGGGTGAGTGAACATATGACACCACTTCATAGAAAGTGGATTTTATTTATTATATATCAAAACTTTGGCCAAAGTAAGTGTAGATGCCACTAAATACACTTTGTCGATTCACTATGAGCCAAGATTGCATAGCTAGTAGGTAGTGTCATGCATGTTAGGCAAGAATATAGTGTATGGCAACACTAGTTATCTAGGACACAACACCATGCTTAGGTAGACATTATAGAGGGTTTCTATACCAAACTCTTCATTGAAGGGTGGGGCCATCTTACCAGTTAGGAAGATGTGCGGGGGACCGCAGTAAGTTCGTGGTTGGCAAAAAATCACTTGGGTGATGCTCTCCCTCATGCAATTGGTAGTTGAAGCTTGAAAAATAGAAGAAGATGAAGATGCAAGTTTCGGATGTGGACACCTTGACTATTGTACTCTTGTGCATTTAAGCTCTTGTAAGCTATGTTATGTAATTATGATTTTGAATATATTTGCAAATGTATATGAAAAGATGAATTCATTACTTGGGATTATGTAATGTTATTTAATTCATGCAATGTAATATGAAATGGGTTTATTTCAAATGTGCATTATGTTATTGAAAAGGAAAATTTTATTTCTATGTATTTGTGAACTTGATTTTTTCACATTTTGAGTTAAAACTTAGGTGAAATCAATAGGGTAAACTTTGGGCATGTTACATGTGGTATCAGAACTACCAAGTTCAACATTGAAACCTATGAGCTCACTATGCTATTCTTTCATCCAACATTATGAGGATCTAATGTTTGGACTTCTTGTGCCAAGATGGTATGACTCAAGATGACTGCTAGGAAGATAGTAATAAAAAATGAGCTCTGCTTGAAAGCTAAGAAGCAAAGAGAAGCCATAGTTAAAACTATAGAAGGAACCAACTACACTAGGGAGATATGGCTTGGTGATACCAAGACTTTGAGTAGTGCTTCAATACACATCAAAATAGAGAAAAAATAAATTGCAAAAAGCTTCCAAGTTCATACCTCTAGTTTCACCAATCAAGTTCGATTATTTACCTCTCAAGGGATAGCCCTCAGAGCACAGTGTTAGTCCACCTTTGATTCAAAGGGACCCTTGTGTACCCTCATCTCCTAAACTTATAGTTATTGAATCTGATAATGATTAAGAGGGATATGTTCCTTGTAACTATGTATCTGAGAGATATACTCCCCTTGACTATTATGAATAGTCATCTTATGTAACATATGTACAAAGGATGACTGAAATCCTTGTGATTATAATAAAAGAAAATGAATTTGGAAAAAAATTGTGCAAAGGTTCTCTTATCTGCTTAATTGAATATGAATGAATGAATGATGAAATGTTTAAAAGATTGTTTAATAAAATTTGTTTAATGAGCCAATTAAAGTGAAACTTCTAGGTGGGATACTTTTGTAAGAATGGTTTGAATGAGAACTAATATTGAGGGTAGCTAAGAAGTAGGTCAAACCATTCGAAACTTTGAGGCCAAATTAAACCAGATACTAACAATGTTGAATGAAACAAGGGACAAGATTGGTCACCTCAAGCAAGAGGTTAGGGGAGTGGATAGACTGAAGCAAGAAGTTCTAAATGAAGAAGAGGGAGAAAAATCTAATGATCACACTACTTTAAGCAATCATGGTAGTGATGAATCTCAATCAAGATCAGATAGGAGTAAGAGAAATCAACTTAGTCAAGAATTGTTGCGAGACATAAGGAAAGTCACTACTCCTAAGTTTGAGGGAACCACCATTGGGGATGTTGCAAAAGCATGACTCACTGAGATGGAAAATTATTTCAAAATAATAAATTATTTCAAAGTGACCAAAGCCATTTGGGGAGCCTTTTAACTATCTAGTGAAGCATCCATGTGGTGGATGAACAAGAAGATGGAACTTGATATGAGTTTGTGGAACTCTTTCATAAGTAGTGGCTTCCTCAACTATACTTCGATCATAAGTTAATGGACTTTCAAAATCTAAGGCAAGGAGAGTCCACAGTGAATGAGTATTGGGAGAAACTCACTCACCTTCTCAAGTATGTACCTCAATACCAGAAGGACGAGCGGTTTCAAATTTGAAAATGCATAATGGGTCTCAATGCCCAAATTGGAGGAGAGGTAGATGTGCATGACCCTACTACTATGGACCAAGTTTATGAAAAAGCTATCAAGCAAGAGCATAAGCTTAAGTCTATTTATTCCTACCATGAGAAGAGAAAAACAGGTTTAACTGGTCACAAACCAATCAAACCTTTAAGAAGAAAGGTGATCAACAAGATTATAAGAGGAAAGGAGATAGGGGATTTTGTAACAACCATCATGAGTCTAGGGATGATTGTAGGGGTAACAACAACAATAATTCCAATAGGAATGAAAGAAATTATGGAAATCCAACAAGGAAAGGACCAGTAAGAGGATGTTTCTTGTGTGGTGGCGATCACTACACAAATCAATGTCCTAATAAGACACAGGGGATGCAGCCTCATGGAAATCCCTTACCTTCTCAGTAAGCAGTGTTCCAATAAAGAATTCATGCGATGCTAGATAACCAACAAGTGAAGTACAAAATTACTCCAGTAGAGGTTCCAAGTACTTTATTTGGCATATACCCATTTCAATTCTAATAGACATTGGTGCTACAAAATGTTTTGTTTCTCCTAATGTAGCTAGTAAGTTATCTAGAAAAAGTTGGATTTATGGAAATGTCTTGGTCTATAGAGTATGCAAACCAGACAACAGCTAAGGTAGAGCAATACTTTTTGAGGCAAAGGTTGATCTTCCAAGTTTCTCTATGGAAGTAAATTTGTATGTAGCCCCCTAGGATCTTACAATGTCATATTAGGTATGAATTGGTTATGGAGGCATAGAGCCAAAGTCGGTTGTCATGCCAAGTCAGTAGAGTGTCTAGATGACCTTGGGAATAAGGTATTCTTTCAAGGAACTCCTATGGAAGTTAAGTTGTGGAAAATATTCGCTCTATAGATACATAGAGCTAAGAAAAAGGGGTTTCAACTTTTTGCGATGAAAATGGAAAAACTAGATGAGTGTAAGGAGTTCATCTTTCAAGACGACATAATGTATGAACCCCAAGACCTTTAGGAAGTCGGAGATGGAGAATTAGTGGAACCAAGGAGATCAAATATGGAGAAGTATCCTAAGGGACTTTGTGGATGTATTCCCAGATGAACTACCTAGGGGTAAAATTACAAAGTTGTGTCACACTTTATAAAGGAAACAACCAACAATGATCCAACTTTTAAACTTGAATCACTAAAAAGTTGCATATATCTTTTGAATTTTGAAATGATGTAAACTAATAAAATGTGTATTTTTTAGTGTATTTTATGTTTGTATTTTTTTGAAAAAATTTAAAATATATTCTTTTATAAATTTATACTACAATTTTTTTGTGTGTATTTAAAACTTGAAACTTTAGTGGAGGGATTTTTTTTTTCAATTTTGATAAATACATATTTTAAAATAAATATTAAAATGTGTGTACTGAAACACAATTGTTTCCATTGGACATCAACTTTTATATTGATTATTTATTTAAAGTAGAAAACAAATTATACCATCTTGATATAGATTTTTTATCTAGTGCATCATATTTTTTTCTATTTTTTTAATAAGTTTTAGTACTTTTCTTGACATGGTAATTAACTTAATATTTTTGTGCTGATAACCTAATTTTAATAAAAATAAAATATAAAATATAAATAATAGTTAAAATATTTAAATATATATATATATATATATTTGAAAACTACACTTATTGATCTACAAAAGGGTATTTTTATATTTTAAAAAAATTGTTATTTACATGACTAGGAGTTGTCGAAACATCAAGTTTTTCAAATAATTTATTTTTTTCAATAATTTGGCTTTAAAGTGGTGCTACATATGCATTTATCTAACAATTTTAGTTGTAAAAGTTGTGGACATATATAACTTAGCTAGAATGAATCTTACTAGATCATATGTTTGACCAAAATTAACTTTTAGTTAGAAATACTTAAATTCAGTCGTGCTAATAAGTTGGCTGAAAGTGTGACACAACTTTGTGCTTTTACCCCTAGGTTACCTCCCAAAAAGAGTATTTGACTTCTCCATTGATATAGTTTCAGGGTCATAACCTATATCTAAAGCCCCGTATAAGATGACCACTACAGAGCTAATAGAGTTAAAAGCTCAACTAGAGGAGTTGTTGTCAAAGGATTGATCAAACCCATGTTTCACCCTAGGGATCGCTAGTGATCTTCATGAAGAAGGATGGTACATTGTGCTTGTGTATATATTATTGTCTACTAAATAAAACAACAATAAAGAACAAGTACCCTCTATCATGTATTGGCGATCTTTTTGATCAGATGCGAGGAGTGGTAGTTTTTTCAAAAAAATATCTTGATCAGGATATCATCAACTAAGGATCAAGGATGAAAACATTTATAAAACAACCTGTATAGAAGCGAATTTGCACCCCTCGTGTAAATTCCCCTTTTGCATACCCTTTCCTTAGAAATTCAAATCTGAAGGTCAAATTCCACATCATCCACTTGCCTTCCATCCACTTGGCACGTGTTTTGTGCATTGGTGAGGGAATTTTTGTCATGGATGCGAGCACGACACGTGGATGTCTGCACAACGCACTCCCATCTCTGACAGATTCCTACCTCTGAAGTCCGCAGGGACGTTACACGCCTCATTGGGGTCAAATTGTAATGCCTCTATGCGACCAACTAACCCGAAATGACTCTTTTTGGTTTTCAAATGCATTCATTTCACACTCACTTTATCTCTTACACACTCATTCGATCCTCTTCACAATTCAAGCAACTTCACTCCTTTTTCTACACACTTTTGGGATCACTTGAGAAAACTCTTGAAGCATTCTATTAGCATTGAGCATTGCAATAGCTTGATACTCCATCAACTTCATCCTTGCAAGTGTTGCTCGACCATAGAAGTAGTGAGCCTAGAGTCTTGCGAGACCTCCCTTCATCACCACTACAGTTGTGGTGACTTTTCCAAGTTTGTTGCTTGCATTCTCCCTTCATTGGCCTTGAGAGCCTTTGGGTGGAGGTGGTAACACTTCACTTTTCCCTTTGTGCTTTGATAGAGTAGCTTTATCTTTTGTAGTGTTCAGTGTTTTTATTTCCTTCATTTATCATATCTTCTACTCCATTGCTTTTTTAGCTATCCGTGGAGGTGGAAAGACTAAAGTAGGGGTTTGACTGAGGCAAACCCCTATACAACCCCAACAATTTCCCCTCCTTGCTTGTGTGTAGGTGGACGTGTGCATGGAGCTTACTGGCGAATTGGTGCTTTTGTGAGTTCATATTCATCACCCTAGTGTTCATCCATTTGCTTTATCATCTACGTACTTGTCTTTCATACTTTATCATTTTATTTTGTTTGTTAAAATCAATTAGCTAGGTTGTTAAGTAGGTTTTTTTTTGCATTCCTTACTGTACTTTATGCTTTTTGGTCGTATGAACTCCAGTGCGCCAAAGAGAATCCTTTTATGGGTTCACTTGAACCCCCTGTTTGAGCGAACCCCCTTTCCTTCAATGGGTTTGCTCAAACCCCCATTCGGCCATTTTTTGAATAAATAATGGTTTCATTTTTTTCCCTTGCCCCCATCCAACTATAATTTTGTGTAGAATTTTGGGTTTTGAAGCTTAGGTTGAGGATCAAAATGGAATCAACTTGACAAACCCAACTAGAGGATTATAGTCCTCGAAATGAGCTCTCCATCAAGTATAGTTTTAATATATTTTGGTTTTATTATGTATTTTTCAATTTAATTAATCATAGGTTTTTCACTGAAAATCAAGCTCTCTATGTTGCACATGTGGAAAAATAGTAGATTACTAAAAAAAATTCTGAAAATATCTATGCTCTTGGTATTGGTGTCCTTGATCCAACAAAAAAAAAGAATTTTAATACATACAAAAATGGTTGTGTTACACAATAAACCTATGTCTAAATTGTAATTAGTTTGACTTCAAAACTTAATTAAGAAGAATATTCAATAAAACACTATGAAACCAAATGAAGGATCTAGATATCATAGTTACAAATCTAAATTCAAAAAAATATTTTTTTATCCTTCATAGAAAAATAGTTGTGTTACACAGTGAACATCACTCTTTAGAAATGGTGTTTACTGTTAGGAACTAGTTATCAAAGGAGATGGAAAAATAAATACAATTTGATTCCAAAATTAATATATATATATTTAGAACCTACAGGAAAAATATCACAAATCACTAGTTTTCATCATCTTTAAATTCCTCATGGTTTAGTAGCTATAGGTATTTGAAAGTGAAGATTTATTTCAAAATGTTCATTTCAATGTCAAGTTTGGCCAAAAAGTGTAACCCACTATTAGGGGATCACCCACTAATAAACATCAAAATGGTTAGAAAATTCAATATGTAATCTACAACAACAAGTAGTGCATGTGTGATTTATTCTAACATAGAAAGGCTTTAGCATTTCAACATATCTTTGACAATTTTAACTTGATGATACATCTCTAGAAATTTACCAAAAAATTATGTTTGAGTCATTTCAATAAATTCTTTAGATGTGGCTCACGGTTTTGACCACCAATTATCCTTCTTACCACATCCCTTTGATTTGGAGATACCTTTGTGTAATTATTTCAAAAGTCTTCAATTAGTGATCTCAATGCTTTAACAATTGGTTTATCTTTTCGTGGTAGTTGTTGTGTGGTGTCACAACACACCCCATTTTCCTCTTCAACAACACGTGGACCCCCTCTTTTCTGTTGATTTTTCCCTTCCTTTGCTTTTGCTTGCTCTAATGTGCTACTTTTGAAGGAAATGGTCAAATGGTGGGTTTTAATCCAACTTCCCTGGCCCCCTGTTTAAGTTCTTGCTTTGTCAAACTTGGGATGTTGTAAAATCTTTTCCCTAGCCTTATTGATTTATCAAACCCTTGGGTCTAGGGTATTGATGTTGTTTCTCTAAGGATGTTGTATCTTCGACAAGTTTCACTTTTCACCCAGTCGATAGTCATTGTAGACATAGAAAATTTACTGATTGATCCTATACACCTGATCCTAATTTACTAACACCAGCTCATCTTGAATCATCTCCATTTGCTAACCATTTAATTAAATAATCTTTATGTAATTAAATTCATCATATTCCATCTCTTAATTAAATAAATCAAGTTTATCTAATTAAGTCATCATCTCCCCCTAATTAAATAAATCATTTTATTTAATTAGCTTCTATAATCTCTCTTTAATTAAATAATTCATTTTATTTAATTAAATATCTAAAGTCATTCTACTAAATTAAATAAATTAATCTTTATTTTATTTAATCTAACATCATCCCTCTTTAATTAAATAAATCAAAATCTTTATTTAATTAAGTCTAAAATCATTTTCCTCTCATTTTGATTTAAATTAATCCAAAAGGAAGTCAAAATTGTCAAATCAACTAATCTCCTTTTAAATTAATCAAATCATGATTAATCCTAATCTTAATCCATCAAATTCTCTAGATTTTGCAACTTGCACAATAAATCAATTTATTTGATTTATTAAATCCCATTTTTCATTCAAAAAGGCATCAAATGATGGAATATTCTTCAAATTTAAAAAGTCCCTCCAAAAGGACTTGTCCTCTCCAACAAGGCATTAAAAGCCTCTTAGATGTCCTTTGCCTTGAGCCAAGTGGCATTTAACTCTTCTTACATCCCCCCTAAACATGGCACTTCTTCAATTTCAAATTTCAAATGTGTGCACATTGTCCAAAATGTGCTCAACCTCCTTCCATTAGCATGTTGACAAGTGGCACAATGTCATTGGTCCATCTTTAATCCCACATTCATCCTATTCTTCAATCCTCCATCCTTCTTTGTTATAAATAGTGGCCTTCTCTATTGCATTGTCATCCACAATCCATGTAAGATCACCATCCTCATTTGGATCCACAAGTTCATCCACAACTTTATGCAAGATATTATCTTCATGTTTTGAGAAAGTTCATCCAATGTCATCCATTTTCATAGCTTTTCATCATTTCATAGCTCGAATATGGAGAACTTTCATCAAGGAGCATCAATCTTCATCAAATTTCATCATCAAGCTTGCTAGGAATTGGAAAAGGGCTATTTTCCACATCAAAATAGCACCAATTCCCACATGGGATTGAGAGTTTGATCATTTGAATAGGATTTAGATTGTTTTTACTTGTTTTCTTTATTTCACTTCTTGTTCATCATGCTTCAAATGAATTTCATGGGGATGATGGTTTTGATTTGCATATTTGACAAATATTGTGTTTGTTGTTTATGTTTGTGTAGGTCTAGGATGTCCAATCAAATTTTGGCACTAGAAGGAGGGCGAATCTTTCAAAATTAACACATTTTTGGGTCAAATTCTGTTATTGTTTATGTTTTTTGTCTTTCCAAGTCAAACAGCACCGCTGGGTCGAATTGTGACGCATTTGTGGTCTCTATTTTTCCAAACAGCGCCGCTAGTTTCACCAGAGAGCTGCTCAAATCCTCAAACAACGCCGCTTTTATTCTAGCATCGTTGTTTGGACCCAAATAGCACCACTGCAAAGGGCGCCGCCTTTGCTTTCTTGCTTTTCACTCAATCTTAAAATGGTCATATCTTGGTCATTTTTTGGTCTTTTTTAGAGCTTTTTTTTAAAATTCGATAGAATTTCATAAGCTATCCAATGGTGTAGGTGTTTTTCAACTTTGATAGAGTTGAAATTTTCAAATTTTCACCTAATGTCAAATCACAATGAAACTTGGTCTAAATTTTAGGATTTTTATGCTTAATCATTTATCTAACCCTCATATCTTCTTGTTTTTTTATTTCATCTAACATTTGGAGCTTATATTACAGGTTTTAAAGGATCATGGAGCATGAAAGTGAAAGAAAAAGCATTATCACATCATTGTATCAAGTGTTTTTGAACACTTTGGGGAGCAATTATAATCCCTTTTCTAATGACTTTGTCATCTTCATGCTTTTTAGGACTTAATAATTTTCGTTTGGGTTTAAAAAGAACAAAACAAAGGGATTAAAAAGAATCTTAGGCAACTTACAAGAGTTTGTTTTGATGTTTAAATATTGAACAAACAAATCTCACACTTCAAAGTTGGTGCTTAAAAATAATCCAATTCCTACTTTAAAGGATTAAAATGAACATCTGCCTTTTATGTTTTGTAATCCCTTATCCAAAGTAATATCATTTAAAAGATGTATGCACTTCTCTCACGCCTCACGATGATCTTGAAAATCAAAATGATTTTTATGATATTAAGTTGTATAAGTGATTGCCTCCACACTTCAATTTGGATTCTTAAAATTGAACAAAGTTTGCGAGTGTGGGTGTAGTATATCACGTGTGTTCTCTCTTTGTTTCTCAACAAATATTGATCAAACTATAAATGTGCTTGCTCATTTTTATTTATTTTTAGAGGGTCTGCCTTGTGGGAAAAAGTAATCACCCAAGGGAGCGACCCAACCGGGAACACACTAAATCCAAGCGACTTCCACTTAGTATATAAGTGTGGGTACTTGTGGAAAGTTCAAGTATCATGAGGGTTGTTCCCAAGAAGGGAAACAATGGTCTCTTTCCATATGGATGATCCCCAATGAATGAAATGCCTATACTAAAACCTTTTGTTTAGAAGTCCAAATCCTTATCTATTTGTTGGTGCAAGAACGGTTATTTTGAAGTCATCCCACATTTTTATGGCTCTTAGTAGAGATAAGAAGTATGGCATGGGAGTTTCATGGGTACTGATGCTTGGTTGACCCAAGAAGCATGTGTCATGGAGGGGAGCCAATGTGGTCAAGCATCTAACCATCCGCTAAGAGTAGGCGTAGCTAGATTTATCCAAGCGGGAAATCAACAAATATTGTCTCATTTTATCCTAGGATTGTGCATCATTTTGGAATCAACACTTTACTTGGATCTAAAACATTGGAAAACAAACATTCAATATGAACATCAAATTTAAAACCCTTTAGGAGGAGCAAATATCTTTAACAAAACTTAAGTGCTATTGCTTTCCCTAGGGATTCTATCCTTAGAGGCTTCTAAGTGTTTGAATTTACATCTCAATTTTCTCTCTAAAGTCAACATTAGGGAACTATTTCCTTGATTCTCTTGATTTCCACATAATGGACCTTGTGGGATGAAAAGGAAATTGAGACATAGACATTCAATTTGAAAAACTAAGCAAGAAGTGTGGATGTGGTAAAAAGCAAGTCACTAACCAAGATTAAATCAATTGAACCCCACACATGTGCTTGATATCTTTTGTCTTATGGTCTTCCAAGAAAAACATTGGTCTTTTGGTTTGAACTACTCATAGGGTAAAACATGTTCTTCACTATCTTGGTCTTGTAAAAAAAGTTCCTATTAGGTTTATCTAGGGTCACAATCAAACACTTCATCCATCTCAAACATCAATCAAATTCCATCTCACAAAAAACTCTTAGAATCTTGGAAAAATCCTTCATAATAGACTTTTGGAAAATCCTCCAAATCAAATCAAATTCATCTTGTTTGACTAAGTGTGTGTGGATGAATCCTTCCTTGTACACTTAGTTAAATTATCACCTTGTGGACAAATTCATTCCAAGACAACATCTAACCTCTTGGAGTTTATGAGTTCATTATCAAATCCAAATCAAATCCAAAATCAAATCAAATCAAATCCAAATCAAAAATCCAAAAGTCCTAAAGTCTATCATTTCCTCCAAAGTTCATAAAAGTTCAACACCCATATCATTCACCCCTTTCATCCTTCATCTCATCATTGGTCCTAAATCCCTTAGAGGTCAACAAGGTCAAAACACAAGAATAACATGGAATATAAACTTGATTCATACATTATGAGTAATTTAAATCAACCAAACTATCAAAGCCTTACAATGCCAATTGATTATCGAAACTCACATGTATACAATCCATACATGGGATAATTATTTCTTACAAACCTCAATGGTAAAAACAAATGTTATTATGCCCAATCTAAATTTTGGAACACCTTTCCCTATGGTAGATTTAAATCAAAGTCCAAACCTACAAATCTATCAACCAAACAATCAATGCATGAGTCTTCAACAAAACAACATTATCCCACCAAATCCATACATGCCAAACGTGAATATACCAAGTACAAGTTTACCAAATGTGAACATTTCGAATCCATACTTGGTAAAATTTGGGATAGATATGTTTGTGAATCATACAAAATGTCCAAACAAAATGATTAAGACTCCATATATTGATCCAAGTCAAGGTAACACCATGAAAAATAAAAGTTACCTAAATCAAGGCAATGTGATTCCCAACCACAACAATGTTCAATTTCAACCTATCATGCCAAATCTAAAAATCATCCCAAATTAGAACATTTTCCAAAATCAATTTGTCCATGATCCCATGCAAACACCATAAGTATGCATTCCAAATCTGCTTGAACAAAAACCAAATCAACTATATCAAGGGTGTCAAGATCAAATTTTGTGAGATCAAATTGCTACACTTACCAAAATAGTTGATTCATTGCACCAAGAGACATCTCCACCCCAAAATCAATACACTCTTCCATTGGTTAAACCATGTCATCAAAGCATTGAGTTGTGTCCACAACCACATCGAGAACAATATCTCCAATGTCAAGAGGTTGGATATCAAGATCAACAACATCAACAAAAAACCCAATCACCAATCACCAAAATCAATCACCACAAGGTCAATTTAAAATACAAATCTCACAAGGTAACAAATAAAAATACACACCACTTGGAAAATCAATCAAATCGGTCATGCAACAGTTGGTACAAGAAAATCTCATCAAAATCCCCATTTATGAGAATTATCAAGAGCCCCAAGTTAAACCACTAGGGTATAACGAGAGGCACCTTTGTGATTTTCACAAAATAAAGGGAAACACAACATCAAATTGCATTCGACTCAAAAATCTCATCCAAGACCTGATTGATCAAAAAATAATAACTATTGGGGACAATGATCAGGATTCAACCACTAGCGATGGCATTGGAAATCTCTCCACCATAATTGTTGAAAATTATGATCAAGATCTATCCATCAATGAGCACCTTGAAGATGTTTCTACCCCATCCAATGATCAGATCAACATGCATCAAGAGTCATTTTCTAGTCGTGATCAAAATCCCTTAACAATATTTGGCAATGATCTATTTCAAGGGGTGTTAGACTTATTTGATCCTATTGACATAATCCACGACCCATCGACCAATGATCATGTTGAAAATGTCTCTACATCACCTAATGAGTTAGAGAACATATCTCAAGAATTTATTCCAAAGCATGATCAACATATTTCACCAAAGTCCAGCAATGTCCCTTTCCAAGACATATTGACATCCTTTGACCTCATGGTTACAGATACTAAATAGATCCTCAACTCAACGTTTGATCCAATTCCACTAAAAAATCAAGAGGATATTGAGCCACTTCCCATGCCTAATGATGATGTCCAAGAACCCTTTGTAAGCAATCCATCCTTTGAAATTGACCCCTGTCAAGAACTTGATCCAAAGCATGTCGAAAGCAATTCTAAAATCATTCAAGATCAAGAATTTGTATCTCCAAGCTACTAAAATTATCTAATGGACACTCTCCTATCTATACGAGATGTTGCAAATGATGATCATATCCACATAGCACATAGTCCTCCATCTACCCATGAGATCCTTTCTTTGGATGGACACATAGATGATCTTCATTCAAAATAGGATTCCTTTACTCTTGACATTATTACACAAAAAGAGCATGTTATTGATTCCTATAGTCAAAATGAGTTGTCAACATCAAGATCAAATATATCCAAAATTCAAACTAAGGACATCATGTATGAAGGTATACAACATTATCCACTCAAGGAAACATGTTAGACATAACAGGATATTTCAGAGTCAGCAAGAAAGCAAATTGAAATAGTGTCAACTTGAGTGATCATTTATCAAAGAATGCATTCTAAACAAGAATTCTCGAAATAAGCAGAATCAATGAACAAAGGTGCTACTACCACCACACTGGGGGAAACTTCATCTCAAGCAAACATCAACATAGGGAGCACGAAGAATCCTTTTTATGAGACCAATGCCAATACTGCAATCAGCCACGTGATGAATCTTCATCCACCCATCATCCCATCCATGAATTGGGACCAACATCAAAACAAGGATGTGAATGAAAGCAAGAAGAACATCATCAAAGAAAAATTTGGGAAGCATAATAGACAAATAAAATACACATGGATACCAAAAAATACAAAGAAATATTATCCCTATCAAACTCCATTAGTCAAAGAAACTATGGGTCAAAATAAAAAAGGGAAAAGTAACCATCAAAGATCTCCACAAAGGCAAAAGAAGTCTTCTCAAGCAACGTACAAAGTATATCAAGCAGTTGGTCCTAATTCCTCACACACTTCTGTATCCACCCATCATTGCTTATCTTCCCAAGTTTGGAGAGTCAAAGGTTCCAAGTTGTGAACCAATCCATCTTTTTTTCCTAAACACACTCTGTAAACACTTAAGAATGACCTAGGCCTGCAAGCTCTATTTTACCACTTTTGTCCTAGCATAGTTATGACATTTAATTATGTCTTTGGTCCACATTCGACTATTGATTAAATAATTCATAATTATTTAATTAATTCATGTCTTTTTATTCTCCATGATTATTAAATAAATAAATTTTATTTATTTATTAAATACATCATTAATTTTCTAAGTCTTCCCTTAATTAAATAAATTTCTTAATTTATTTAATTACCCTCTCTCATATTTTCTTCCTGATTATTAATAAATAGAATTTTATTTATTTAATATGTCACTAATTGTCATAATTAAATGAATTGATTAATTTATTTAATTAATTAATCTTATCTTCTAAATTAAATATTATCTTTAATTATTTGGTGTCAACAATTATTCTCTCATTTAAAATAAATGAAATTATTTAAAATGTCATCACATTCTTAACTAACAATTCATTTTAGTAAATAATCTGAAAATTGATTATTTATTATTTCACAAAATCCATATGTTGAATTAATTTAATTCAAAATGGTAATATTCCCCCAAAAATCAAAGTAATCGGGCAGATTCTTGATTTTCCAAATCTGATCTTCATTTCAACTCTTATCTTCTTGATTTTCAAAAATCTTTATTTTCGAATTAATTATTTCATTTATTCTCCACCGCCGATTCGATTCTCTCATATGACATCTCGACCGCTCACTTAAGGATTTTTCCCTAACCCTGATTAGGGATTATCAGATTTAATCTGGGCCTCTGATTTTAGGTCTCTATCAAAGGTCAATCTCGTCTGTCCATTCAAAATGGAATTTTCTATAAAATGCTATTTTGTTCTCATTTTTAGATTACGCACTGACATACTTAGAGATTTTACATACATTGTAGCATTTTATTAGCTTATTCCACTTAGTCTTGGCATATTTAGGCATAGACATTTCAATCATATTGTCATAGGCATAGGCATTTTTAGAAGAAAATCCTTCAAAGCTTGTGTAGGACTTCATCAAGGATTGCTCGCATGTTCAATCTGAGGGCAACACAAATTAGCAAGTTAGAAGGTGTAATGGAGATCAGCCATGGAGAATGAAAACGTTGGGTGAGATTGTTCCATTTTATGTGTTTTTCGTTTATTGTTCCTTTGCACTTCATTATTTCTTTGGGTTTATGCTTTCAATTCATTTGATAAATTAAACTTAAAATTAACCCTTAGATACATTGGTGAACCCGACTTTGTTTCTTTTTATTTTTTTCAGTACGGTTTTGTGTGTTTTCTATCATTTTTGTAGGTACAGGTACAGAGCGATGCAATTGTTTTTTTTAAATTGTGACACATCTAATGCATCGCGACACATTTGTAGAATAAAACACCTCAATCGCTCTGTCGTGCCGCAATCATAGTCTAGAAAGCCACATTTATATTCCCAAGCCGCATTTGACACACAGAGCGACGCATTCGGTCTGTCGTGATGCATTTGACTAGTAAAGTTTTCTGATTATTTACATTCAGGTTTTTGTTGTTTTCTGCGTTCTTTATTTTGGTTCTTCTGCATTCTGCTTAGTTAGGTTTTCGTGGTACTAATTTTTATTTGCAGTATTTGGCAGTTACTTTTCATGGGTCAAAGGCAAAAATTCAAACTTCTAACTCGTGGTCTTGCAGGTTCAAATGTTGAAGAATAAACACTAAAACATTGTGTCGGTATTTTTTCTTAGATTAGTACACACTTACTTTCAATGCAATTAAAAAGAACATGTCTTCTAATTTGCATGATTGTGTTTGCAAAATGGTGGGTGAGTATGCTCTCACCTTGTGAAAAGTCGGTGATCAAAAAACTAGACCCATTTTTATATGTTATTACCCTTACGACTTAGTAATCAAAGTATCCTCTCCCCTTGCACTTTCAAGCGATCCTGGGTGTAAGAGAAACGGTTACTAACTCTAGAACTTGGGCTTGTTCTGGTGAGAAAAAGTACTCACCCCAGGATGACTCAGACCGGTAGCACCCTGACACTGAGGGACTTCTAGCCGATATATAAAAGTGGATTCTTGGGGAAAGCCCAAGAATCACGCGTGTGGTTCCGACGAGATGGATCCAAAAGGGGACTCTCATTGCATGGATCATGCCCTATGAATGGAATTCCCGTATTAAACACCTCTTGTTTTAGTGTCCAACCGTTCTTTGGCCATTGCTTGATATAGTGCAGGGTACAGTACCATGCCCAAAGACACTCACTACTGATCCCCTTGAGTAGAGATAGCATTTCTTGGGAAGTCACTACCCAATAATTCAAGTTTGGTGTGCTCGAATGACGTTAATGAGCCATGGAGGGGAGCCAATGCCACCAAAATTCTAAGCTATCCACTCTCGAGAAGGAAAGGTGTTTATCACCAATCTAGGGTATAAAGGTGGGTTGTATCAAGTATACAAACCCTTGGCCTATTGGCCTTTTAGGATTGTACTTGTCTTATGTGTGCTTTCTTACATTCAAAACATTGTGCTTTTCAAGTGCTTTCTGGATTCACCACATTTACATTTCTGAACAAAACATTCAACATCAGACAGATCAAATTTTATCTCAACACGTCAAGAAAACAAACTATGTCGCAATTGTTGAAACACATTCGCCTTTCTGCAACGCATTTGAAAACTACTAAGATGCAATCGAACTGATAAACTGCATTTGACATTTCAAACACCACATATGTCTGCGTCACGATGCATCTGAAACTTACAGAGCCGCATCTACCAAACTAAGTCGCATTTGTCAGTCCCCGAGCCGCATTTACTCAAACTGAAACACATTTGCAAAACTGTGACACATTCGAGGCCTCAAACGACACATTTTCCTATCATGAGTAAAAACTTCATACAAAGTCAAATCTGAGTCTACACCTTGTCAATCTTTTGTCAAACATTGTTTCCAAAAGGATTCTGTCAAAAACAAACTTTGAAATTGCTCAAAACTTTCAACCATTAGTTTGCATTCTTGACCATAGGTTTCACCCTTCATTTTTTTAGGTGCATACATTAGGCATTAGCTTGTCCCTAGTTTTTATATCTCGCATAATTTGGATTAGGAAAATATTAGCACAATTTGCAACGTCATTTCTTTTGAAACTAGGTTCTCTTGGACTAAATTATCAATCCCTTTTTCAGTCATTGTCCCTTTTGTGAGATTTTCCAACTCAACAGTCTAGTTAGGAAAACTCACTAGTCATTTTGACCTTGTCATCTTGTCCTTTTCAACAAAGTTCTTTAGTAATTGAAATCAAAAACAAAGATTGAACTTAGAAGTGCTTAGGTACCCTTGTCTTAAATTGCATTATAAGTTTAGACATTGCATATTTTATTCCCAAAAATCCAAAAATATTATTCATCCTAGTCATCATTTTGAACTTAGACCTTGCATAGTGTCATCCTTGCATTTAGTTGTCATTTTCATTTGAGCAATCTCATTTTATGGTGGAAAATAGACTCCAAAAACAACGACGACAAATGGAAAACTTTCGACAAGACCCCACTTCCACTGTCAACAATCCCACGTATGACCCAAATTGGACTTTTGACGATCCATTTGGCAATAAAAACAATCAACCCCTCACGACACTACCATCCTCATCAAACAATCCATTTGAACCATTCTTACATAAGGATGAATAGGGTCAAATACTTGAGGAAAACCTAGAGGTAGCGGCACAAGATCCAGAGGCCTCTCAATTCATCAAAAAAATGGTCCTATACGACAAAGACAGATACTTAGCCATACTCTTAAGTCAAGGAGCTAAGTTACCACACAGATTCGACATCAACACATTGAGATCAACATCTCTTTACTGTAATGAGAACAACACACATAACATGTCGCATAGTGGTCAGCCTCCAAACACTACGAGCAATACCTTCTTTGATGCTACAACGACTGTGCATGCTACCTCCAACATCCCACACACCTCCAATACAATAAATGCAACATCCATTGGAGGATCACAATCTATCACAGTTCCCACAATATCCACAATACTGTCACAATCGGCTGGAACCACCCTTGGCTCCACCACAATGTGGGCAAGTCACTCCAATCCTCTTTTTACCAATACGGTAAATGCGACGGGGGCATCATCAAGTCACAACAATCACCCCTTGACAGCTACATCTATTACCATGAGCACACCTTCGACATATCTGCTCATTGGTATATCACAAAATCCTTTGGAGGAGGAAAAAGATATATCTTTATCCAAGGACAACAACAAAATGTTAATATGCCAACAAGTCAAATGTCATTTCCTCCCAAGGACCAAATACAAACATTCCCCTTGCACAAACCCAACAATTTGCACAAGGTGGCCAAATAACCCAACCCATGGCATCATTAGTACATCACAATGTTCATAGTCACCATATTCCCCAAATAACGACAAAAATGGCTGGGGGACACATCCCAACTTACTCATCCCATATTCATACTCACCAACATACCCCCAACCCTAACTTTCAGTACCAACAACACACCAATCCAAACACATCATACATGTCACAACAATCCATACCGCCACAATACACCAATATTCACACACAACAAATGGGGACCTATGGTACAACGTATGCGACCACAAACGACCCTATAATAGAGGCCTTGCAAGAAAAAATGATGGGTCTAGAGAAAACCATACAAAACATACACATATCAAGCAAGAAATCGGAAATATCATATGATCTAAACATATACCCATTCAACATGAGCTTATACATGCCACCATTTCCTCTAGGATATGTGTCACCCAATTTTACAAAATATAGAGGCAAGACAAACCCCATTGAACATGTTCGCAAATTTGCAACCAATTGTATGGATGTCGCCTATGAACAAACATACTTGATGAGACTTTTTTCTAAAAGTCTGGCAGGTCTTGCCCTTGAATGGTTTTCCACTCAAAAGGATATCCAAACATGGGATGAGCTTAAACAAAAATTAATAAAAAATTATGTGTACAACATTGACATGGACACCTCTATCACTAGCTTGTGCAATCTCACACAGGAGGATGCTGGTGAGACATTCATCCCATTCTTTCAAAAATGGAGAAGTCTAGCTAGTCGGTGTCACATTGACATTCCTGAAAGGGAAAAGGTCGACATGTTTGTTCAAACACTTATGGGTCCCCTAAAATATGCATTGCAAGTGCATTATTGCATAACCTTCACGGACCTAGTCGAAAAAGGGGTCCAGATTGAGAAAGCCCTTATCACAAAGGGAGAGCTAAGGTAGGGTCCCAAAAATGCAAATGCAAATCCTCCCACCGACAAGAATAAATAATGGGTCAAAAATAAACATGTTACAAATGATAGTGTTGTTGACGCCAAGACTGCAAACATTGTGGGTCTTGTACTGGCCCTAAAAGGGGTTCAATAGCAAAAAAACCAACAATGGCATTGACACCTCCTACCAATGTCCCTTCAATCAACCAAAGCAGCCAAAATAATCAGGGACAATACCGTCAGATGAGACAATTTCCTAGGGGTCGCACATACACTTCTTTGGGTGAACCCATTGAAGAAGTCCTCAAGAAATGCCTCCAGAATGGGGTCATCACACTTCAAGAACCAAAACCATATGACCCAGGACAATTCAAACCAGCATGGTGGAATGATAATGTATTTTGCGAGTACCATCGAGAAAAAGGACATAAAACCTCTAACTGTCGACAATTGAAAAACCTAGTACAGGATCTTATCAAAAGTCGCATCATTGAAGTAGGTAGATCATAATTCGCCTCCAATTCAGATCATAATATCCATAAGAATCCACTACAGGACCATGGTTCTCATAATGCTTCCACTTCAAGTCTACAAATGAATAATAATCAAGCTAACTTCACCTTAGCCAAGTATGACTATTCTGGTGGACCTATTATAAATAATGTCTGAACTGATGACGAATACATCAATACCATTACGGTCAAGAGAGCACCCCAATGCAATGCTACTACTCGAAGTGGCAAGGTCACCATAGCTGGTCCACCTCCCGCTAGACAACCCAAAATCACCATACCTGGCCCATCTACTAAACAGTCGAAACCTACCCCGACCACAAAGCAGTGGCAACCCAAAAGTCAGTTCAACCTTATCGACCAGCTGGGCAAGACTCCCGCGCAAATCTCTATACTTGAGCTGCTTTGTATCTCTCCCGCACACAAGGATATACTAGATAAAACCCTGCAAGAGTCGTCAGCCCCCAAGAACATTGATGTCAATCAGTTTGAAACCATGGTGGGATACCTCACTATGCCTCACCATGTCACCTTCTCGGATCAAGACTACTCATCACCTAAGACCAACCACAATGATGCATTGCACATAGGAACTTTTTTCCACAAGAACAAAGTTAGATGAGTTTTAGTAGATGGTGGAGCAGGATTGAACATATGCTCCCTCAAACTAGTTAAGGCTCTAGGATTCTCTGATGCATGCGTGGACCCGACAAAGAGTATAGTGATCAAAGCATATGATGACAAAGAATGATCTTCACATGGCGTTATCTCTCTCCCTATCAGAGTGGGACTAGTCATTGTGGACACCACCTGCCAAGTCCTAGATTTGGAATTACTGTATAACATCTTGCTCGGTTGTCCATGGATTCATGCCTTAAAAGCCATTCCATCCACATATCACCAATGCCTAAAGTTTCCATTTGACGACACAGAAATAACCATATATGGAGACCCCGACCCTTTCCAATATTGTACCAACCTAAGGGGTATTTCTAAAAATTGAGTGCCTCTTAACCAAGAAGCACCGGGCTCCTCGTCATCCAAATACATTGACCCATCCACACTCACATCATCTTCCACATCTGCTCCATCCACGTTTTCTGCCACACCACCACCTTCTGCAAACCCTAAGGTTGAATCCACTGTCAAGATCCAAGACCTCGGCTATAAAGAATTCAAACTGCACACAGCGTATAGCATCACAACGATACCCAAGTCTTCGAAGGTCTATGGTCAGCCATGTTTTAGAATGGAACCCAAAGAAATTTTCAAAGTTCCACCAAAAACAGTTTTCATCAAATGGGGAGACATGAGTAATGAGTACCTTGTTGATATCACAGGATGGATCTATAAGGATACTGTTGCACTACCCCCATTACCAGTTCAAAAATATGGCAAGGGTTATGACATAATGAAGGCTAAGGGCTACGATGGTACTAGTGGCCTAGGCAGAAATCAAGTTGGACGAAGAGAGCCCATAGAACCTTTCCAAATACCAAAGTATCTTGGATTAGGGTTTGTGTCGCCCGATAATGATGATCGACATACCATTGGACTTTCGAGTGAGTGAGTACATGCTTCAAAAAGTGTCGAGACCACTAAGGAAACCCTCACCAAAACTTACTCCCAAGAGTGGGAATTTGGCTCAGAACGATCCTTAAGTGACTATTGCCTCGATGATTTGTTTGTCGAAACAGGGGAACTGACCTTTGAACAAAGATTTTTGGCAAACATTTAAAATTGATCAGGCACCAAATAGTCAAAGTCCCATTACCACTCCCCATGACATACAAGGCCCACCATCTGAATCCCTTCAGTCCAATCCATCTGAAATACCAAATGACACTAACAACTAGGACTCTAAGTCCTTCACCCCTTATTTTGACAACGAATATGAGACTAGTGAAGGGGAATATTGGATAGAGTCCAATGTGGAGTTGGATGATGATAATCTCATCTACAATATCACTGAATCTGTTTGCATGCTTTCTGCATCCTCCCCTCAATTCACCAACACTGACGATGGCATTCCCTTAGTTTATCCTTAGCTAGTCGATTGGGACCAACAAGGCCCGCTAGTTCTGGACACATTTTAGAATGATGAGGCAATTACAGAGTTTATGGGATTACGTGAGGGCATACCCAGTGGTGATCACAAGTCAGGATTCGCCATTGACTTAGATTGCATGACATACTTCGGCGAGACTGCTCAGTCCTCTAGTCGCAAAATTAGAAATAAAAATAAAATAAAAAATGAAACGTCTTTAGGTGAAAACTGAAAGGCACCTTCTGACGACAAAAAAGTAAAAACAAAGGACGTATCTACGGGTGAAAACCTCTTTGAACTTTCTTCCCGTACAACAAGAGAAATCGGCTATGCTTATAGAAGGCACCATAGAGGATAACATATCAACTGCAGAAGATCCCAAAATGGTTCTCTTTGTTGCATCCCTGACTGAAGAAGAGAGACCAAAATTTCATAAATTCTTTGCAGAACGTAAAATCAACTTCGCATGGTCCTATGTTGACATGCTAAGATTAGACCCAGAACTGGTTTTGCACCATCTACCACTATTGCCTAATGCCAAACTAGTCAAGCAAAAGTTATGCAAAATGCACCCTCAAGTCACTCTATTGGTCAAGGCTGAGTTGAAGAAACTTCTAGACGCTGGATTCATATGGTCTATTGACTATGCTGAATGCATATCTAACCTGGTGCTAGTAACAAAGCCAAA
>VDFB02252616.1:132701890-132759757 GCA_007258455.2 Sequoia sempervirens
TGCTTTCTTACTTTTTCACTCAATCTTAAAATGGTTGTATCTTGGTCATATTTTGGTCTTTTTCAGAGCTTTTGTTTTCGAAATGGGGTAGAATTTTATAAGCTATCCAATGGTGTGGGTGTTTCTCAACTTTGATAGAGTTAAAATTTTCAAATTTTCACCTAATGTAAAATCACAATGAAACTTGGTCTAAATTTTAGGATTTTTATGCTTAATCATTTATCTAACCCTCATATCTTCTTGTTTCTTTATTTCATCTAACATTTGGAGCTTATATTATAGGTTTTAAGGGATCATGGAGCATGGAAGTGAAAGAAAAATCATTATCACATCATTGTATCAAGTGTTTTTTAACACTTTGAGGAGCAATTATAATCCCTTTTCTAAGGACTTTGTCATCTTCATGCTTTTTAGGACTCAATCATTTTCATTTGGGCTTAAAAATAAGAAAACAAAGGGATTAAAAAGAATCTTAGGAAACTTACTAGAGTTTGTTTTAAGGTTTTAAAATTGAACAAACAAATTGCACACTTCAAAGTTGGTTCTTAAAAAGAGTCCAATTCTTGCTTCGAAGGGTTAAAATGAACATGTGCCTATTATGTTTTCTAATCCCTTATCCAAAGTAATATCATTTAAAATACGTATGCACTTCTCTTGCTCCTCACGATGATCTTGAGAATCAAAAGGATTTTTGTGATATTAAGTTGTATAAGTGATTTCCTCCACACTTCAATTTGGATTCTTAAAATTGAACAAAGTTTGCGAGTGTGGGTGGAGTATATCGTGTGTGTTCTCTCTTTGTTTCTCAACAAAAATTGATCAAACTACGGATGTGCTTGCTCACTTTTTTTTATCTTTAGAGGGCCTTCCTTGTGGAAAAAAGTAATCACCCAAGGGAATGACCCAACAGGGAACATGCTAAAGCCAAGTGACTTCCACCCGGTATATAAGTGTGGGTACTTGCGGAAAGTTCAATTATCACGAAGATTGTTCCAATAAGAAGGGAAACAATGGCCTCTTGTCATATGGATGATCGCCCATGAACAAAATGTCTATACTAGAACCTTTTGTTTATAAGTCCAAATCCTTATCTATTTGTTGATGCAAGATCGGTCGTTCTGAAACTGTCCCACATTTTTACTGCTCTTAGTAGAGATGAGAAGTATTCCATGAGAGTTTCATGGGTACTAATGCTTGGATGACCTGAGAAGCATGTGTTGTGGAGGGGAGATAGTTTGGCCAAGCATGTAATCATCTACTAAGACTAGGCATAGCTAGATTTATCCAAGTAGGAAATCAACAAATATTATCTCATTTTATCCTAGGATTGTGCATCATTTTGGAATCAAAATGCTTTTATTGGATCTAAAACATTGGAAAACAAACATTCAACATGAACACCAAATTTCAAACCCTTTAGGAGAAGCAAATATCTTTGACAAAAATTAAGTGCTATTGCTTGCCCTAGGGATTCTATCCTTAGAGGCTTCTAAGTGTTTGAATTTACATCTAAATTTTCTCTCTAAAGTCAACATTAGGGAACTATTTCCTTGATTATTTTCATTTCCACATAATGGACCTTGTGGGATGAAAAGGAAATTGAGACATAGAAATTCAGTTTGAAAAACTAAGCAAGAAGTGTGGATGTGGTAAAAATAAAGTCATTAACCAAGATTAAATAAATTGAACCCCACACATGTGCTTGATATCTTTTTTCTTATGGTCTTCCAAGAAAAACATTGGTCTTTTGGTTTGAACTACTCATAGGGTAAAACATGTTCTTCACTATCTTGGTCTTGTAAACAAAGTCCCTCTTAGGTTCATCTAGGGTCACAATCAAACACTTCATCCATCTCAAACATCAATCAAATCTCATCTCACACACAACTCTTAGAATCTTGGAAAAATCCTTCATACTACACTTTTGGCAAATCCTTTAAATCAAATCAAAATCATCTCGTTTGACTAAATATGTGTGGATGAATCCTTCCTCATACACTTAGTTAAATTATCACCTTGTAGAAAAATTCATTCCAAGACAACATCTAACCTCTTGGAGTTTATGAGTTCATTATCAAATCTAAATCAAATTCAAAATCAAATCAAATCAAAATAAAAAATCCAAAAGTCCTAAAGTCTAGTATTTCCTCCAAAGTTCCTAAAAGTTCAACACCCATATCATTCACCCCTTTCATCCTTCATCTCATCATTGTTCCTAAATCCCTTAGAGGTCAACAAGGTCAAAACACAAGAATAACATGGAATATAAACTTGATTCATACATTATGAGTAATATAAATCAACCAAACTATCAAAGCCTTGCAATGCCAATTGATTATTGAAACTCACACGTATACAATCCATACATGGGATAATTATCTCTTACAAACCTCAATGGTACAACAACTGTGAGTATGCCCAATCTAAATTTTGGAACACCTTTCCCTATGGTAGATTTAAATCAAAGTCCAAACCTAAATATATATCAACCAAACAATCAATGCATGAGTCTTCAACAAAACAACATTATCCCACCAAATCCATACATGCCAAATGTGAATATACCAAGTACAAGTTTACCAAACGTGAACATTTTGAATCCACACTTGGTAAACTTTGGGATAGATATGTTTTTCAATCATACAAATGTTTTTCAAAGTCCAAACTAAATGATAACGACTCCATGTATTAATCCAAGTCAAGGTAACACCATGCAAAATCAAAGTTACCTAAATCAAGGCAATGTGATTCCCAACCACAACAATGTTCAATTTCAACCTATCATGCCAAATATAAACATCATCCCAAATCATAACATTGTCCAAAATCAATTTGTCCATGATCCCATGCAAACACAAGTATGCATTCCAAATCTGCTTGAACAAAAACCAAATCAACTATATCAAGGGTGTCAAGATCAAAATCAAAATCAAATTTTGTGAGATCAAATTGCTACACTTACCAAAATAGTTGATTCATTGCGCCAAGAGACATCTCCACCCCAAAATCAATACACTCTTCCATTAGTTAAACCATGTCATCAAAGCATTGAGTTGTGTCCACAACCACATCGAGAACAATATCTCCAATCTCTAGAGGTTGGATATCAAGATCAACAACAAACCCAACCAACACATCACCAAAATCAATCACCACAAGGTCAATTTAAAGCACAAATCTCACAAGGTAACAATAAAAAATACACACCACTTGGGAAACCAATCAAATCGGTCATGCAACAGTTGGTACAAGAAAATCTCATCAAAATCCCCATTTATGAGAATTATCAAGAGCCCCAAGTTAAACCACCAAGGTCTAACAAGAGGTATCTTTGTGATTTTCACAAAATAAATGGAAACACAACATCAAATTGTATTCGACTCAAAAATCTCATCCAAGACCTGATTGATCAAAAAATAATAACTATTGGGGACAATGATCAAGATTCAACCACTAGCGATGGCATTGGAAATCTCTCCACCATAATTGTTGAAAATAATGATCAAGATCTATCCATCAATGATCACCTTGAAGATGTTTCTACCCCATCCAATGATCAAATCAACATGCATCAAGAGTCATTTTTTAGTCGTGATCAAAATCCCTCAACAATATTCGGCAATGATCTATTTCAAGGGGTGTTAGACTTATTTGATACTATTGACATAATCCATGACCCATCAACCAATGATCATGTTGAAAATGTCTCTACATCACCTAATGAGTTAGAGAAAATATCTCAAGAATTTATTCCAAAGCATGATCAACATCTTTCACCAAAGTCTAGCAATGTCCCTTTCCAAGACATATTGACATCCTTTGACCTCATGGTTACAGATACTAAATGGATCCTCAACTCAACATTTGTTCCAATTCCACTCAAAAATAAATAGGATATTGAGCCACTTCCTATGCCTAATGATGATGTCCAAGAACCCTTCGAAATCAACCCATCCTTTGAAATTGACCCATGTTGAGAACTTGATCCAAAGCATGTTGAAAGCAATTCTAAAATCATTCAAGATCAACAATTTGTATCTCCAAGCTACTAAAATCATCTAATGGATACTCTCCTATCTATACGAGATGTTGCAAATGATGATCACATCCACATAACACATAGTCCTCCATCTACACATGAAATGCTTTCTTTGGATGGACATGTAGATGATCTTCATTCAGAATAGGATTCCTTTACTCCTGACATTATTACACAAAAAGAGCATGTTATTGATTCCTATAGTCAAACTTAGTGGTCAACATCAGGATCAGATATATCCAAAATTCAGACTAAGGACATCATGTATGAAGGTATCCAACATTATCCACTCAAGGAAACATGTCAGACCAAATAGGCTATTCCAGAGTTAGCAGAGCAACAAGTTGAAATAATGTTATCTGCAGTGATCATTTATCAGAGAATGCATTCTAAACAGGAACTCTCAAAACAAGCAGAATCAAAGAACAAAGGTGCTACTACCACCACAGTGGGGGAAACTTCGTCTCAAGAAAACATCAACATAGGGAGCATGAAGAATCCTTATTATGAAACCAATGCCAATACTACAACTAGCCACAACATGAATCTTCATCCACCCATCACCTCATCCACGAATTGGGACCAACATTGAAAGAAGGATGTGAATCAAAGCAAGAAGAACATCATCAAAGAAAAAGAAGTTGGGAATCATAATGGACAAATCAAATACACATGGATACCAGAAAATACAAAGAAAGATTATCCTTATCAAACTCCATTATTCAAAGAAACTATAGGGAAAAATAAAAAATGGAAAAGTATCCATCAAAGATGTCCACAAAGGAAAAAGTAGGCTTCTCAAGAAACGTACAAAGTATATCAAGTAGTTAGTCATAATTCCACGCACACTTCTGTATCCACTCATCATTGCTCATTGTTGTGCCCTCAGCATACACGCCCCGTTCGAAACAAGGACCCTCTTTTCTTTCTCCTTGCCAGGTCATTTTGTCATCACCTCACTTTGCGTGCCCCCATTTTGGTGTCCCAAATGGTCAGCGTACCTCCAAACTTTCATCTTAAACTGACCATGTTCCATCCCCTCCATCCTAGTTAAGTCTTGGAGCCTTCTGGGTCTTGTCTAGCAGTTTGCTTCTGCCAGTGGCCCTGGGGCCTAGCAGGCCCACCTCGTCGAGTTTTCCTAGCTGGGTTTCCCCCGGGTGTTTGTCTTTCTGAACAACGGAAGGCTCCTACCTTCATGAACCCTGAGCCCCGGTTCCTTGTTTTCCACCAGTCTAAACTTGTCAGTGATTTGGACTGCTCTCGTTCGTGCCAGGTCTGGCCCACCGAACTTCCATCCCTGGAACTCTATTTTGTTTTCGTCATTTCCAATGGCACACCTATGGTGTCTTTCTACCCTCTGGACTCTAGGTACCCTTTTGTCAGCGATTTGAAAAGGAAGTACATTTTGAAATGGCTGTCGGGTTGCGTCATTCCGGGCCCTGGGCCCTAGACCTCCTACCACCGTCTATGAATTTGAACTCCAGCAACCCAACGGTTGACCGTACAGGCATTAAATGAGGCCATTAAATGCATGTCTAGGTATAAATATAGGGGCTGACTTGTCATTTTCATTTTTCAGGTTTTCTAGAAGAGATTAGAGTGCTTGCTATAAGAGATCAGTGCATCCGCCGCCTGCCACCCTCGCGTCTGAGATCATCAGTCGACCATCCTTAGTGGATTTCGCATCCTCCCCCATTCAAATTTTGAGGTAGGTTCGCCATTCATTCCACCGAGAGGTTTTTTATGATTTTACTCTTAAAATAACAAATAAAATGGGCTAAAAATACACTTAATTGATAAAACATGACAATAACCACAAAACCCATATTTTCAAAATTCAAAGAACCTCCAATATGACCTCCTAGGATCAAACCAGAGCTAAACCATGCCACCGCCGTTCTTCATGTAGGGAGTTCGTGACCTCTGGGCCCGTGTCCTCCTATCGTCATTTAAAACTTAGAAAACGAAAAACTTTTTCAAACGGTAGAATGCCCTATCTGGCCCACCACCTCGGACATCCGTCGGCCAATCGCCGTCAAAATTGAACACTCAAAATCTGGCCTCCACCTCAGCCTTTGGTCCCACCTCGTTGGGTTTCCCTCCCTAACTCCCCTAGGCGTTTTTCATTTCGAACGACAGAAGGCTCCCACCTTCCCGAACCCTAGGCCCCAGCTCGTCAAATTTTGGCCTATTCAAAATTGTAACAACTTAAAATGTCTTTGTCTGCTCCAGGTCCAGTCCATTGGACTTCCTTCCCCAAGACTCTGCATCGCCCCCACCGTTCCCAAATGGCGAAGAGGATGCGCCTTTCCACCCTCCAGGGTCCGTTTTCTTATTTGTCGTCCAGAGAATTCAAACTTAAGTGAGTTGTGCCTTCGTAACGCTAGGTCCCAATCCGGGGACTTCCGTCCATGGACTGCCGCAGAGTCTTCACTATTCAAAATGGTCGTGTATCGGAAACCTTCCGCCTCCCAGGTCCCGACCCTCCATTCATCGTCCCTGACTCCCACCAAACCCTGCCCACCGAGGTGTCGTCCCCCTTCGTCTGATGCAAAGGGTGAAATGAACCCATCGTCTTGACTTCCGAGTCCCCCCCCCCGATCACCTAGAGAAACTTCACAGAGAAAAAACCAACGGCCAGGGTTGACGTCGAGTCCGGTCCACCGGGATGCTCCAACTGAGTTTATGCACCACGATCGCCATTCCAAACAGCGAAACCCTACCAACCTTCCGCTCCTCCGGGCCCGAGCACCTTGAATTCCAAAGTAAACCATCGGTTGTCTTTTGACCATCTAGGTCCCGGACCCCGGAGTTCCGACCCTGGTACTCCATTTCTTCTAGGCAGTTTGAAACAACAAAGACCTAACAGCTTTCCAACCCTAAACCTCCGGGAGCTCCAAAATTGATCAAGATGACCTCAAATTTGAAAACCAACCTCAACCCACGTGCTCAAATTTGACCCTCTTTGACAAGAGCCTTCAAACCATCAAAATAGGAAGGCGGGAGAAATCACCCCGATTTCCTCGGCCTGTTCACCCTTTCAAAACAACATTCCTACAAGGGAAATTCGGCCCCCCTGGGCCCAGTTTGTCCAAAATCCCTTCAAAAAGTGACTAACGACATCTGAAAGTAAAGGTTTAACTTCATTAATCATATGATGTCTAATTGGAATTCATCCATGGTATTTTGACTAATGTTAATGCTTTCGTAAATGATTGTACTCATTACGTCTATGTTTGCAGGATATATGGAATCGGGTGCAGGACTCTCGGGGGCAACTACAAAAAAGGACAAAGGAAAGAAATCAGGCAAGACTCCTCATGGAAAAGAGGATAAAGACCAGATGAAGTTCTAATTTCAGGGTGAGCCTCTAAGTTCAAAAATCATCACTGACTGGAAGGAAATCACATATACCAATATTGGCCACGTCGATATTGATGAATTCAAACAAAGGGTTAGAATCCACCTGAAGACTGACAATGCAAGATCAATCAAACAAAGTGGGATTGCAAAAGTTTCAGGCTTCCCCTCATCTCTCATAGCCCCTGAATTGGTCATGGCTTGCCGGCAGGCCTACCAGCCACAGATAAGAACCATTGTTGATAGGGACAGGAACATCCTCGCTGATATGTCAGCTGAGGTAATTACTAAAACTTTCCACATTCCCACCTTTGAGGAGATGGAGATGCCCACCATGGAGGAAGGTAAGGCAACATGGGATGAGGACCCTATGGGCTGCAAAAATTTAATAAATCAGTATTGGCTCAAGGAGAAAATGGGATGCGCTACAAATGTGCCTCAAGAACTCTTTCGCAGCGACTTCTATGAGGATTACCATGACTTGGTAACCATGTTGAGCAGGGTGATGGGCCTCTCTACTACTGCATTTTTCCAAGAGTGGATGGTGTATTTTGTTGAAAAAATCCTCCATGGGGACGAAGATGTCACCACAAAAGCCTAATTCTACTAGGGAGGCATCATGAGCGACTACTTCCACGAGCAGTTTATGAATGTGAAGAAGAGCTCTAAATTCTACATGACCTCCTATCTAGTCTACTCACTGGCTAAGCAAAGGAAATACAGTGGATTATTTGTGGCACCTGATGAGGAGTTGGGCCAAATATTGAAATTTTATGACAGATATCCCCAGCTCCAATTCAGAAACTTCAAAAAGGAATATTGTCAGGTGAATGACGCCTTCATCAGCCACATCATCAAGTTGCTAGGAGGAGATTTTGAGAGAAGGTTCTCTCACAGTGCTTGGGCGTTCTTGAAGCAATATGCCTTCTTATTTTTATAGTACCCCAAGTTCACATATATTTGTGCCTAGGGTTTCACAGAAAGGCCGAATAAGCTACTCTGGTACACTAATGACCAGATTACACTATTAGAACTCTCCCAACATCTGCAGCATGTGTATATAGTCCTTAGAGGTAAACATTTGGTAGGGATCCCTTATCCCTTAGCCTTCAGTTAGGGGATCTATAAATTACAAACTTCCCAATGTGCTGGGAATTCTGAAAAGGAATTGGCGGAGTACCATTTCCACCTACACACTGCTCACCCATGGGTGAACCCATATGGGCATGTAAGAAAGGCACTAGGACCAGAGTATGCCCACCTACATCATGTTGAAGATTTCTGGGCAGATTGCCAGGATGACAAAGAGGTGCATGCAAGACATTAAATGCGGATGACCGCATACTTCATGAGAAAGGTGCAACTATTTCCCATACTAGATCAGGTCGAGGAGGATGAAAGCACCATCATGGATCCCAGATATAACGCAGTTGCTAACTTGTCGCTACCTGCAATAGATTGGGATGAGCAGGAGTTCGATGACCTCGATATTGTAACTAAACCAATCATGGCTCGTACTGAAGAATGGGTTAAGGGACAAGTAGCCCGATTAAAGCAACAAGGGGTTGTCCTGACATATGAAGGGCTCAATAGTGAGCCTAGTGTCATAGAGGATGTCGTTGCCGCAACTTCAATAGGAGGAACATCCAAGTCTCCTCCACTTACAAGATCAAAGAAGAGGAAAGGGATTGAAGTAGAACAGTCTCTAGATTCCAACGTTTATTTAATGAAAGACTCAGGGGGCTCACCCTCTAAGAGGCCCAAACAGACAGGAGGGGCCATGGAGCAGCCAACAATACAAGAGGTTCCCCTTTAGGAGGGCAAGGAAGGGAAAACAAATCAACCAGGATCTCCTCTAGCTCTCCCTGTCTCTGCCCCCTTCCATCTATTTCCCAAGCTATGGTCATCACATCCCCACCTGCGATGGTCATCTCAATCCATCTCGCCTCCTCTCCCCCAGCTGGGCCCATAATAATGGTTGACTCTTCCTCCGCTGCAACTACTCTGCTTTTCTCCACCGCCATGTCACCTACTACATCACTCCCATTGGTAGTAGTGACATCACCAATGCCCGCACTCCCTTTGCTAGAAGATTTCTCGAGGCACATGCAGAACACCCCCTCTGAGATCTCTCAAATCTTTTTGGATCCCACCATCCAAGTTACCTTAGCGCAAGTCCTCTCTAGCACTACGCCTTCACAACCTTCAACGAGACCGCTAGCAATGGAGGCCACAATGTTAATTTCCAAAGAATGGGAGAGGCGGGAGAAAGAAGCTTCGAAGGCAGTGGAGGAGGAAGCCGATGAGTATCATGAACACCCAGAGTATGAAAATTGGCAGATTGACAGGGTGGTTCGCGAAGAAGAAGAAATAGGGTCTTCTGAAAGTGGGGATGAAGGGGTGGGTGCAGGTGGTAGAACCATTATACAAACCTTCGATGATGATCTCGAGGAGGAAATGGCTAGACAATTGAAGCATGATGAAGAAGAGGCAGAAAGGCCACCTCCTAGAGAAGAAGGGCAAGAAGGTGGTAAAGCAGCAGAAGATGTAGAACTCCCTATGGGGGGCAGCAGGCAAATGTGCCACCTCCTTATGAGGAAGGAGATATAGAAAAAGACAAGCCTGAGGAGCATGTGCATGGGGACAAACAAGTTGAAGAAAGGAAAGAGAAAGAAATTGAGAAAGGAGAAAGCCCATAGGAGCGATTTCCTACTAAGCCTCCCATCAAGTGCCTTGTGTTCATCCAGGACTCTGATGAGGAAGAAGGAGACAACACTAAAATGGAGGAAAGGGCTCCTACAGGTAAAGAAATAGAGATCCAAACAAAGGATAGCAAGGGTGATCGAGGGTCGCCCAAAGGAAAATCTACTATGCCCGAATGGTTGGGAAGGAAGTTTGAAAAGAAGACTCCTGCCCCAAAGGATCCAAGAGCAAGACTAGAGGCCATCCTAGCCCGAGCACAGATCTCAACCAAGAAGGAGAAGAAGCCCAAGGTTAGATCCAAGGTAATGATGAATGATTTTGGGTCTCGAACTGTGCAAATAGCAACGCCGGTGGTAGGCTAGGAGGGAGTAAGCTACAATGTCTCCACTATTAACTTGGGTACTGCTACAAGAGAGAAAAAGGTGGAAAACCTTGAGGAGTCAGTAGCTATGGTGGTGCACCTGATAAAACAGGATAAAGTCTCAAAGGATGAGCTTAAATCATAGGTAGCCTCCTTGACAAATTACATCCAACAATGGTCTTCAGTTGAAAACATGCCTACCACGTCCACAGATCCACCCCAACTATTGTCCAAGGAACAAATTGACAAACTGGAAAAGAGAAAGAACTTGGAAAAAACTATAGAGGGCTGGTTCTAACAGGTTCTATACATCGAGAACATGGGTATCAGTCAGGTTGTTCGAACAGCCAACAAGTTCTTGGATTTGCAGTAGTCTCTAGAAGGCACAAAGAAGCTCTACACGAACTTTCCTGCAACATATAATTCCACTTATCCAAAAATTGAGGCTATCCTCTGGCTACCAAAAGCCACATGGGAAAATGAGCTCGCACTTAAAAGGGATGATCATTGGCTAGTGGATGTGTGGAAGCGAGACTTTGATAATAGAAGAGAAAGGTTAGAGTAGGTAATGGATAAAGTGGATCCAGATATCGAATGGGTCAAATAAATTAGGGTGGATTACACCCAGTATTTGAGGCTAATGATGGGATATGACATGCCCATGGTGCAAATTGATCCAAAGAAAATAAAGCCTCATTTCCAGAAAAAGGATGGAAGACAGGATGCCAAACGAGATAACAATGGATTTCATGAGTTTTGTCGCCCGCACCTTCGCCCAGTCGAAGCTATTCAGAGATCATGCCGCCAAGTATGATGAAGACTAGAAGAGACTTGAGGACAACTCCAAGGAATGGAGTTATCAAGTACTACGGTCTGAGATCATAGAAGTTGACAAACTCCAACCGGTAATTCTAAAATTCATGGAATATGTAGCTTTGAAGAAGTAGGAAGGTGGCCCTATTATCAGTTAAGAACTTCTAAAGGAATAGCTTTAGCAAAAAGAGCAATCAACAAAAGACAAAATGCTACAATGTTGTCACTAAAAGACAAAATAAGGATAAAGACAAAATTATATTTTAAATTGTAATATATTGGGGGGGTAGGTAGAACCCTAGTTTGTAGTGAATCTTGGCCACACAATGAGATTAAATTTTGGCCATTCATTCTACTTTTTGGGAACTATAAATAGGGGGGTCTCCTCTCATTCAAAAGAGAGTTGAGTTGTTGTAAAGACATGATGCAGAAATTTATAATGAAAATACATTGACTTGGTGCATTTTTTGAGTTTTTCACATGTTTCATGATTCAATCTCCATTGTTAGATGCTTATTTAGATTTACATTGTTGTTCTAGTTAGCTTTGAATTACTTAGATAGACTTTGTTAGATGTTGCTCCGTGATTATAGAAATTTTTGTTGTGTTGATGCCTTCCAGTCCATACTTTTTGTTGTTTGCTGCTGGTAAATGGTCTTGGAAAGTTAGTCTGGGCTGAAATTTGAAGCTACTTTTAAACTTTTATCTTTATTCGTGCATGAAAATGGTGGATGAATGGTAAAATATCTGTAGACCTTTGAAGATACCACAAATTTCACAATACTGTAGGTTTCTTGGTTAAGTGGAATCCTATTTCAAGGAAGTTGTCCATAGTAGAACCTCCATGATCACTGTTCACAGTTAGTTGTAGATCTAGGAACCTTCCCTCTTCCTTGCTTTTTTTTCCCCCTTTTTTTAGAAACAACCTGTGCTAAGGTTCATTGCACATTGTAAAGCCAAAACTTAAGGAAAACATTGAATTTTTAGATTGTTGTCCGAACCTACAGCGAAATGCACCTTAACTCCCATCTCAGAAACTTCATATTTTAAGATCCACCTCGCATCCAGCTACGTAAGTCTGCCCTGTGATTACCAGCAAAATCACATCAAACATCAACTAAGGAGTTCCATGCAAGTCATGACCTGACACCTGAGAGACCTTGGGGAGATTTTTAGCAACTTGTTGTTGGAGATTTCCTTTCAAGAGAGGTAGTGCAAATATGCATTTCCTATGTTGAGAAAGTGTGCAAACACACCCATCAACACTCATCTTCCCAAGTTTGGAGAGTCAAAGGTTCCAAGATGTCAACCAATCCATCTTTTTATTCCTAAACACACTCCATCCACACCTCCACACATGATATCCAATTCTCACATTGACCATGTATTGGTAGCCACCCTTCATCATAAGGATTCAAAAGGCACTTTATCACGATGTGCACACAAAGAGAATGTTAACTCTAGTATCAACCAACCAGATCAGGAATCTCAAAAGTTGTATTCAAGTGCATGTATCTTGGCAAAGCAACTTCTTCAAGCAAGATATCGATGGCACATTATGACAAAAGCATCTACATCAACACCACAAGGTGGTTCGGCATGAGCTTAAAATATTTCAAAAAAAATACAAAAAAATCAAAAATATAAAAATCAAAAAAGGGATTGAAAACACTAAAGAAAAAAATTGTCCTCTAGTGAAAACCACTATGGTGGCGCTTTGGGCAGGTACCATGATGAAAACCCAGAAAATAGGCATCATGTGTAGAATCAAGCATCTACGCGCGCCACTTCAGGTGGAAGCATCTCATCCCATCCATAATAAATCCAGCATTCCATCCCTCTCATCCATAATAAATCCATTCATCCATGAACCATTTATCCAATCCATTTTCATCCATCTTCCAAATTATCTTGGTCTTGATGAAAGTTTGGTGCACAATTTACACTTGCTTATGGTAAACATCTTGACATGAGTCATTTTCATTGGTCCTAACCTACCCAACATTATCTGAACAATGAAGCTTTGTCCAAATGAGCATTCTTTATTTGAACACCTTATCTTAGCACAAGATAATCCATATCCCTCCATCCATACATCTAGCCAAGCATCCACCCATGGCATTCCATACATTGCTAGACACTGGGGGAAAATATTTACTTCTTGCTTCGAGAATAAATCTTGATCTATATCCTCCAATTTATGTGATGATCCAAACATTGGCAAACGTGAAATCAAATTGGTCAAACCACTTGTGAGCAAAAATTCCAAATCACTAGCCCATGGCATATTTTGACAAGAAGATGTTCCTTATCAAGGTTTATCTTTCATCGAACATCATTCCAAACAATCAATATCAGTTGCATCTAAATGGTACTTCAATGTCGTATCAAATCATCCAAAACCAACTTTTGTTTCAATTCAAGCTTCAAAATCCTGATCAATCAAATCCAATCAATCCATCATCTTGGGATATCCTTCCCAATCCTTGTGTTGCTTAACACCATCCTTCCATTATTGTGTATCCTCAACGATGTTATCATCAATTGAATCTAATCAATCTCTCATCATCTTGGGATATCCATCCTAATCCTTTTGTTGCTTAACACTATCCTTGCATTGTTGTGTATCCTCAACAATGTTATCATCAATCCATCAATCTGATCAATTAACCTTATCTTGGTTTTCAATGAAATCCCAAAACAGATCACTGGTATCATCATACATATCCATATCCAAATCATCAAGATCATGCGAAAAATCCAAAAATATTCAAAAAACCAAGAAAATCCAAAAACATCCAAAATCATATCAAAATCCAAAAAACATTCATAAAAATAGAAAACGTCAAAAACATGCTATTTGAACTATGTTGTCTCTAAGCTTAAACCTAGGCAAGGCTAATCTTTGATCAGCCCCCGAGACAAAAAAACACAAAAACATTCAAAAAACACAAAATCCAAAAAATTCATAAATCTCAGAAAACACAAAACATTGGACATTTTGAAAATAAAAAAAATTGTAAAACATCTTGAAAATACCAAAAATAGCTGCAAAAAATTTCAAAAACATCAAAAACATACAAATATTTCGAAAAAAAACCATTTGCCTCATCTCAATTTCACCTGAAATAAACATCATCCATAATAAATAAATCATCACCCTCAACCTTTGGTGACGCAATCAAAAATAGGTATAGCAAATTGAAAGAGAAAACTCAAAGTGTCAAGGTCTCAAGTATAGTCTAATAGGTAAACAAGTTGGTCATCTCTTGGTATTGATAGCCTATCATCCAATCAATCCCAAAATCGTCTAATAACATTATGTACTAGGATGCATCCTTCCTACAGTGGACATCAACATTAGGCATCACCATAGTTTAGTCTTGGCTAGCGGTATGAAGAACATTAGCTTGTTTGTTTACTTGATCTTTTTTCTTGTTGATTTATCTTATTGCCCTAATTGCAATGACCTCTCAATGATGTCACAAACAAAGGGATTTAGAGAGAAAGCAATGGGGCAACGATCATTATCTTTTTATCTATTGTGCTTGTTGGATGTTCTTGTAAGATAAGCTTGGTCATGTGTGCTTTGTTTAGTTTGTATGGAGGGTGTTTTAGGTGTATTTTTTACCACATAGGAAGGCTTTCCTTTTTATGTTTTGGTCCAAGATTTTTGGAATATCTAAACTGCATCTTGAATAAGGTTTCGTATTTCAGGTGTGAACAGGAGTACTCCTACCTGATATTCAAGTCAAAGTCTGTCACATTAGGTGCAACACTATCCTGTTCCTTTACACCTTGATGCATCGTACCTACGTGTGTTATCAAACATAAGGTAAGTAGCCCTTTTAAAATTCCAATTCTTGATAAGCAAAACATCATCATCATCCATCCTCATATCTAATAAAGTCTTGATGACTCATGGACTTGTTGGATCCTTTTTTTTATCCATCTTTTTCTTCTTATTCTTCTATCTCTACTAACATTTCTATCCAAGAATTGGATCTGTGTGTTATATCAAAATATACATGAGGCTATCCATGGTCGATGATTTTCTATACATCATCAAATCTGTCTACATCAAAAATTCAAGCTTTCTAGTCCTCTTTGAGCTGAACTGACCCTGAATCTTTATCGCGAGATCACCCAAAAATCCAAAAAAAAATCTAATCTCTCGAGGGGGTAGTATAACAGTGTAATTCTTCTGCTGGGGCAGCAGTGCGACATCTGAAAAAAATGATTTTTTTTTTTAATTTTGATCTTGGCAAGGTTATTCTTTGAACCAACGCAGCAGGTACATTGCTTCAAAGAGGGGCAAAATATAGACACAGAAAATGAACTAATTGATCCTATACACTTGATCCTGATTTACTAAACTAGTTCATCTTGAATTATCTCTATTTGCTAACCGTTTAATTAAATAATCTTTATTTAATTAAATTCATCATATTCCATCTCTTAATTAAATAAATCAATTTTATCTAATTAAGTCATCATTTCCCCTAATTAAATAAATCATTTTATTTAATTAGCTTGTATAATCTCTCTTTAATTAAATAATTCATTTTATTTAATTAAATCTCTAAAGTCATTCTATTAATTAAATAAATTAATCCTTATTTGATTTAATCTAACATCATCCCTCTTTAATTAAATAAATCAAAATCTTTATTTAATTAAGTCTAAAATCATTTTGATTTAAATTAATCCAAAAGTCTAAGTCAAAATTGTCAAATCAACTAATCTCCTTTTAAATTAATCAAATCGTGATTAATCCTAATCTCAATCCATCAAATCCTCTAGATTTTGCAACTTTCACAATAAATCAATTTATTTGATTTATTAAATCGCCTTGTTCATTCAAGAAGGCATCAAAAAATGGAATATTCTTCAAATTCAAAAAGTCCCTCCAAAAGGACTTGTCCTCTCCAACAAGGCATTAAAAGCCTCTTAGATGTCCTTGCCTTGAGCCAAGTGGCATTTAACTCTTCTTACATCCCCCCTAAACATGTCACTTCTTCAAATTCAAATTTCAAATGCATGCACATTGACCAAAATCTACCCAATCTCCTTCCATTGGCATGTTGAAAAGTGGAACAATGCCATTGGTCCATCTTTAATCCCACATTCATCCTATTCTTCAATCCTCCATCCTTCTTTATTATAAATAGAGGCCTCATCTATTGCATTTTCATCCACAATCCATGTAAGATCACCATGCTCATTTGGATCCACAAGTTCATCCACAACTTTATGCAAGATTATTATCTTCATGTTTTGAGAAGTTCATCTATTGTCATCCATTTTCATAGCTTTTCATCATTTCATAGCTAGGTTGTGGAGAAATTTCATCAAGGAGCATCAATCTTCATCAAAGTTCATTATCAAGCTTGCTAGGAATTGGGAAAGGGCTATTTTCCACATCGAAATAGCACCAATTCCCCCATGAGATTGAGAGTTTGAGCATTTGAATAGGATTTAGATTATTTTCACTTGTTTTCTTTATTTGTTTTCTTGTTCATCATGCTTCAAATGAATTTCATGGGGAATGATGGTTTTGATTTTCATATTTGACTAATATTGTGTTTGTTGTTTATTTTTGTGCAGGTCTAGGATCACCATTCACAGTCATGCTCAGTAGTTTGTCACTCAGATAAAATTATCTCCATGTGTGTATTTCCCCTCTTTGTTGGTTAGCCCGGTAGTGGTTTTTCTTTTCTTTAGAACTGGAGACCAGAATTTTTTTTTCCAAATGTTGTTTCAAACCAATTTGGTCTCGCTTGCACCCAATCCTAGGTTTCCCTTTGCTCCCAGCTCTCATGAAATCAATGGGTAAAACTCTTGACTCCCGGTAATATTTTCAAAGTCCGGTGTTGGATGATTTAAACATCGATTGATTGTGAATTGTTAAGAATCAAAGATGGATGTTGCTTCTAAGGCCTTTCCCCTTAGAAGAATTAAAGTGACATGTAAGTGTGCCACATCAGCTTCCTGCACTGCTTTCTTCTCTAATGGTGGGCCCTACAGAAGAACCAAGGAGTTCATAATTTGAACCCTAATCCACCATGATTGCACCTTTATTTATGGTAATTAATGCATTGCAAAATAAATTATTGAAGGTGGAAAATAATACATGTACTTAGCACCACCTTGAGCATGTAGTTACTTTCATAGCACTCTACCTTACACCAAATTATTCACCTGTAAGGATATCAAAGAATTGAAACCAAGATTGTGGCATGCAAAGAAAGGTAAGTCTTGAGAAGCTAAAGAACACAACTACCAAGGGGTTTGAGGCTACATTCAAAAAACCATATCATTAGCAAAACCAGGTATGCTTCAAATAACTAAAATTTTGTTAATTCTTTTATGCATACATGGCTCAGGTTAAATGGCATTACCACTGGTTAGGATGTTGAAATGATTGATTATTTTGAAGAAATGTAACCTAAGGGTGCTGACAAGAAGTTGAGTCCAATTTTTGGCCAAAAAGTGGAAGTGTTTTCCTTAATTTTTCAGAATTTAACACATTTGACCTTAAAATTTGAAGCACTTAGAGATGGAATCTTCAAAAAAGTCACTAATCATAAAATGTAGTACTCAGAGTCTAGCTTCCAAATATGTAATTTATTTCAATACCTAGATGGTACAAATTGAGTTTCAATAGGCATTTCTAAAAACCACTATTTAAAAGTCACTTTTTTTTTTACCATACCATGGACGTGTACGTCATCCATATTTTGACCTAAATTATCATATTTTTCTAAATCCTTTTGGGAAAATATTTGTGACTCACTAAAGCACATTTTCGATATTTTTTGTAATTTTTATTAAATATTTTTTTTTGTTAAATTTTTATTAGCCATATTTGTTGTTTTGAAAAATTGTCATGTACGTCATGCATAAGATGACCTAAACTTATCATTTTTTATTTTTTATTTTTAAATTGAAAAGATTTGTCTGGAGTATGTTTTTGTGCAATTCATTCGTGAAAATTTTATGTTGATAAAAAGTTATTAAAATAGTAAAAAACCTTGATATTTAAAGTTTATGGACCATTTTCATCAAAAATTAATTGAAAAATAGAAAAAATAATCCAATTATAAAAAAAATACATATTTGAAATCTGCATTGTCTCATCTATAATGGGTTTTCATTTCATCGAAAGATTCTACAAAAAAAAGTCGTCAGCCATATGTCCAAACTCAGTATTTTTCTCCAATATTGTTAGAACCTTCAACTTGCAGGTCAAACCAGGTTCAAGGCCTAGGTTCGGATTCCCAATACTTTTCTCAAACTACAATACAAGCCAAAAACCCAACCACAAAGCAAATGGGATTTCATTTTTTTAGAAATGGGATCTCGTTTATAAAAGGGGATCCCATTTATTACAAATAGGATCTCATTTTATAATCGGGATCTCGTTCCCCAATATTAAATACGGTGACCATTAACACGGAAATGGGATCCTGTTTTATAAACGGGATCTCGTTCCTTTGTCAACGGTCCCCACATTTAATATTGGGGAACGAGATCCCGATTATAAAACAAGATCCTATTTGTAATAAATGGGATCCCCTTTTATAAACAGGATCTTGTTTCTTTTTAACTTTTTTTTAAATTTACTGGCAAATTTTACTGTGAAGTCTACAACTCCACATGTATGGATGACTGTGACATATTGGGCTATTTTTCATCAGCTTTTGTCTTTAGAGGTGGTGAACTTTCATTTTGGATTTATTTTTTCAAAGGAGGCATCATGTAAACCATTTTTGAAGTGGAATTGTGTTAGTTTTGTACTCGTTTGGAGGAACAAAAGGTCTTCAACTTGCAATATGGATTGAATTTTTTAAAGGAGGCATGAAGAAAATAGTTTTTTAAGTGGAATTATGCTAGTTTTCTACTTGTTTTGAGGAACACAAGAGGAATAATTTTGTCCTTATAGGTCTTCAACTTGCAATTTGGATTGAATTTTTTGAATAATTTCACTATTAACATTCATTTGTGCTTGAGAATTTTATAATCATGGGTTCACAAGCTTGTAATAAGAGGAAAGATAGGAAGACATTGACTCCTAAAGAAATTGAAGCAAAGAGAGAGGAGAAACAAAGACAAAGAGAAAGAAGAATGAGAATTAAATCAATTAATGATGGTGGAGCATTCAATTCCACAACTATTGAAGATGAAAACATTGAGGAGACCATGGTTGTAGACGAAGCTAATTTGCAAGAAGTCAATTTGGAAAAGAATATGATTATAGAAGCAAGTCCTACTATGTCTTCAAATCCCTCTTTCAATGCTATGGAGAATGTTTCAATATGCACACATCCAAGTACATCTTCAAATCCACATGTTTGTGAAATGGTAAATTGGTATGTAGAATTTTTACAAGGTGCTAGACTTAACGATGTTGACATTGATAATATTCGGAGAGATGAAACTTTTATAGAATTTGTTGAAAATGAAAAAGAAAAATATTTTGTTGAAAATGAAAATGAAAATGAAAAATCTTTTGTTGAAAATGAAAATGAAAAATATTTTGTTGAAAATGAAAATGAGAATGATCCTTTTGTTGAAAATGAAAATGAAAACCATGTTGTTGATGAAAATGAAAACGAAAACCATGTTGTTGATGAAAATGAAAATGAAAATGAAAATTATTTTGTTGATGAAAATGAAGATCAAAATGTAAATCATTTTGAAGTTGAAAATGAAAATGAAAATCTAGAATGTGATGTTGAATTTAATGAAAATACTTTTTTTTAAATTGAAAGTGATGTTTTCAATAATCATCCTGGTCAAATTTCTTGGAGGAAAATAAGAACACATGTGAATAGTATATACAAAAAAATCTTTTATCATAAAAAATTTGCATTTCAATGTCAACTAATGATGCAATTGATGAGAATGCAAAAACTGAGGAAAATAATGAAAAGGTTAGGCTTTTTTGTTAAACCAAAAAGAAAAGATCAATCATTAAAACATGTTATGTCTATTGTTGCTAGTGGATCATTCAATCTATTGGGAAAAATAGTTGATCTAAATATAAAAATGCAGCAAGAAGAGCTATAACAATTGCTATAGTTAATAAAGCAACTTTGAATAAAAGACTGGTAAGCAATATTAGTGAAGTTTTAAAAATACATCCTAAAACATTGCTAAGAGCGGCAAAAAGAAGAGAAAGTATAGAAAATGATCCTATCAACCAATGTTGGAGTTTTAGTGGTCGACTCTTGAGGTCTGATATGAAATTGAATGTTGAAATTAAATATTTGATCGAAAAATATTGGCATGATAATAGTAGGGTTTCATCTAATGCTAGAGATGTTTTAAAATTAAGGGTGGGGTCCAAAGTTCACGATCCTCACCCAAAACACCTATTAGATACAACACAAACTAGATTTTATAGAAAATTTTGTGGTGATTTAGTGTTACCTCGTAATATTAAAACAATTCAAAGGTCTTTTGAAAAATGTAAACCCTGGTATGTAAAAATTAATAAGCAATGAATATCTTGTTGTTGTAAAACGCATATTCAATTTCATTAGTTTTATGATGTTTTTCAATATATACATTGTACCTTGCATACTAACATGATTATATAGGAATGTGGTATTAATATGCCACCTGAAGCAATAAGGGAGTTTATATCAGGTTTGTTTTGTGAAAGATCTAATGGTAAATTGTTTTATTTAAGTTCTTGTATTTCTGGACAATGCATTAGCTATGGAAATATTTCATTCTTAAGAATTTGTATGCATGAAAGTGTTGATAATGATTTTGGACAACAATTAGTAGATGTTAAAAGATTTAAGAATGTTCACTATTCTTTAAAAGATGGAAAAATAGGAAAGCGTTGTGATTTAGTTACAGAAAAAATTTAGTGTGCATGCATTCATGAGTGAATTTAAGAATAAGATTGTACCAAAATATGTCATGCACTCTCAACATGCTCAATGGCTTGATGGCCAATTTCGCGCATGTAGAAACACATTTCCAATTGGTACTATACTTTCAATGGTTGATTTTGCATAAAATTATACTCTAGCTCCGCAAGAGGAAATTCAATCATGCAGTATTATAATTCAGTGCAAGTAGCTATGTTTGTCCATATTGTTTATAGACATGCAAATGATATCACAGAGGATGATAGAAATTTTTTGGGGGAGTATCATTTTTATTTGAGTGACAACCAATTACACTCATCAGAGTTTGTTCAATATTGTTTCAATATATTTTATAGAAATTTAAGAGAAAGAGGAATCCAGATGACAAAACACCTCATACAGTCAGATAATTGTATGGGGCAGTTCAAGAATTCTCGAATGTTCTATTGGTTAAGTATGGTTCACAAGGAACTTAATGTCTAACATATATGGAGTTGGGCATGGTAGCGGAGAACATGATGGAGTTGGTACGTGTTTCAAAAAAATTCTTGCTAGAGAACAATTAAAATTCGAGGATGCAGTAAAATTTAAAGATGCACGTGGGATTGTGGAATGGTGTAATACAAGATTATCTGCACCTGGTTCGAGTAAGTACTCTATATTTCATCGATTCTTTTGGTTGGTTGAAGAAGATAACATTGTACCTAGAGTTGATTGTGAGATAATCAATGGATCTACTAAATGGCATTCATTTAGGAGTTCGAAAGCAAGCACATGGACTATCTAGACAAAGGAGCTTGCATGCTTTTGTCAATTTTGTATCTCAAGAGATTGGGAAGCATGTGAAAATACAAAATGGGTTGAATAGTGGGAACAAAGATCGTTGACACCTGCACAAGCACATGATCAATATGAAAGAACTATTAGAATAAATGATCAAGTGTTTGCATCTGAAGACTATGACCGTGTTTCAGACCTTGTACAAGAAGGTAATTTAATTCAATTTATTTCATTTTATTTCACTTTATTAAGTTATTTTGTAATACTAAATTATTTATATGGATATGTGCAAGTTATTAAATCAAATTTTGTTTGCAGGACATGTGTATGATGTTGTTGCACCTGAGGGGAATGACGAGGAAACATAATATTGGTTGGCTCGTTGTGTGGATACTAAACATAAGTTAATAACACCTCAAGAAGATGATGATGGCTGTCATTATCCAATAGGTACGCTGATCCCCTTAAGCAAATTTTGATAAAAAAAATTTGATCCCCTTAAGCAAATTTTTAGAACAAGTCTTTGATCCCCTTAAGAAAATTTTGAGAAATTATTTGATGATGGTTTTCATGTTTTCCAATAGGATCGGTCGTGGTTGTTGGAACTTGGCTACAAAAATACCTAACAAGGAAGAATCGTCTACCTGCATTCAAAGATTATGAAACACATAAAAAGATTATACATTATTCACATTTGGTGGTGGCAACAAATATAAAACTAGATTAGTATCGTGGAAGACCTACAAATAAAGTGCTATGGATAATTTCTATGGAAGAGCATGAGACAATCATAGATGCATTGCAAAAGAGAGAGGATGCAGATGGTATAATGCAATAAATAAATACAGGTAAATATAGTTTTAGTTTAAATATATTGTCCTTTTAAATAGATTAAATACATGTTTCGATATTGGTCAAATGTGTTATTAGTTGAAATTTATTTAAATTGTCTGCCATAATCACAAAAAGGATCTAGTCCATGCAGATTCAACCTAGACAACATGGAATACTTGGTAAAAACAGGTAATTATTAGTTAAATTATATTTAAATACATGTTTTGATTATATATCGATATTGCTTGTACATTAATAGTTAAAATTGATTTATTATCCTTTTTTGTATCCTTAATCCATCATTGCATTATCTCATACTTTGAAACAAAAAGGAGAGGATGCATGGATTCAACCTACACACATGTGTGGAATACTTTTAAATGCGGGTACTTGAGTTGTGTACATATAGATAGTTTTATATAAATTAAAATATGTATGTTTTGATGATTTCATTGATATTTCTTGTACCTTTTTGACATCAAGTGGTGTGAAGACCTACTACATTATAGGCACGAGTTTGAGATGTTCTTGAGATGGCATATCCAAATTTTGTAAACATTGTTTTGAGATGACATATATGTACATACATACTTACACAATTAAACATTTTGTACAAATTACAAATACATATACATACACAATTACGTACTCTATGTACTTCTATGTATCAAAATCAATATTCTATATATTTTGTTTGTTAAATGTGCATGTTTTCCTACTTTGAAACTTTATATTTGATTGTATAATCACTAAATATCATGCATAAATTATTGTTAAATCCATTATATTCTTAATACGTGGAGGTGGATTCACATATCCTAAATATTATACTTAATTATATCATTTGTTATGATGACTCACCCTAAAACTTATAATACTTGTTTATATCACTTAATAACTTAATTATACTCTTCTTTGATCCCCTTAAGATGTCGTATTAGGACCCCTTAAGACATCCCCTTAAGATGTGCCGTATTAACACATATCTTAAATATTATATTTAATTATATCATTTGTTATGATGACTCACCCTAAAGTATAATACTTGTTTATATCAGTTAATATTTATACTTAATTATACTCTCCTTTGATCCCCTTAAGACATCGTATTAGGACCCCTTAAGACAACCTATAAATTAGTGTTGAATGCTATTATTTGTTTTGACAGCTTATAAATTAGTATTGGATGCTATTATTTGTTTTGATAGCTTATAAATTAGTATTGGATGCTATTATTTGTTTTGATAGCTTATAAATGAGTATTGGAGGCCATTATTTGTTTTGACAACTTATAAATTAGTATTGGATGCTATTATTTGTTTTGACAGCTTATAAATTAGTATTGGATGCTATTATTTGTTTTGATAGCTTATAAATTAGTGTTGGATGCTATTATTTATAGAATTTATTAATGTTTTTGTTCTCTAATCTTGTATGGTATTGTTTGTTTCTTAAAATTTCATCCTTTGTGGTATATAAACGGATTGCTTTTGTTTGTAAATTATGATTTATTGACTAATTATTGATTGACGTGAATTGAATAAGTTCATTGACTAATTATCGTTAATTATTGAATTTACATATCATGTATATCATGTATGGGATCACTAAATTTGTAAAGTACAAATATTAAAATTTCCTATTAATTTCAACTTTAATTTCATATTTATATTTAATTTCACAATAATGTCCTATATTAATGTCTTGACTATGAACATAAAATGCATAAATGTACATGTGTAAATTAAAATTTCAAAGAATAATAAAGTCCATAATTTATAATATATTAAGTGCATGAAACCAATATATTAAGCACATGAAATAAAGTCCATTAGAGTAAAACCCATGAACTAAAGTCCAACTAAGTACTTGAGCCATGAAATATAAAGTCCAAGAGAGTACATGAGAAACCAAATATGTAGTCCATGAAATAAACAAATATAACCCATATAATTATGTTTCTAGGTCATGTATTGTCTCTATAATCAAGAGACCTCTTCACACTGTGCAGACTATGCAAATGACCTGAAACACTCTGTACAAGAGAAAGATGAAATCAGATGTAAGACAATGAAAAATGATTTAATGACAATTTAATTTATAATTCATCATAAAATTAAATTACCATCATATCTAGGTCTAGATGCTCTGGTGCACCTGAACCAACCTCTAAATTCTCTAAATCAATCTACATAAAAGAAACAAAGAAAGTTGAAATTAGATGTAAGTCTAGAATTAAAAATGATTTAATTCAATTTAATTTATAATTTATCATATTTTAATTGTAATGTATTCTGAGGTTGTGCACTCTCTTCTCCAGGACTTGTTTGTACATGCTCAACTACAAGATGTGTCTCATGCTATAAAGGAAAAAGAATTTAAAACATTGTATTAGCTCATATTATATATATATATATTCAATTTAAAATTTAAAATTAAAGTTATTCAAAATATATAATTTGTAATTGACTTTAAATATAATAAAAAATTTAAATTATCATGATATCTGGAGCCTGCTCTGCATGTCCTCCTAGAGGTGTAACCATAACTAGATCATGGTAAAAAGTCGCACAAACAAAGTCCTACAAGATCAAATTTAAAGCATGTATACTTGAATTAGGTTAAAATATATATATTCAAGTTTGCACATTTTGTGTAGAATTTTTTTAAAACAACCTAAAAATTAGAGGCCTCACGAGTAGCCACAACATTTAATGTTTGCCCGATGCCCATTCTCATTGTGGTATCAACCTAGACATACATGTAGACATTTAACACTTATGATATTTACAAGTGTACATGCACATTTTATATATAGTGAATTCAAAATTCATAATTGTAACTATACTAATGTAAGTTAAATAATTTACAATATAAATGTACCCACCCCTGATCTACGACGCCCGATAGTGGAGGAGTGCTCGACAACCCCTCTGGTGGAATCGACGTGGAAGTCGATTGACTCCCCTAAACCAACATAAATATTTTAAACATATGTTCAATTATAAATATAAAACTCAAGTTAAAAATAATTTCATATATAATTTAAAAAATTGAAATCAAAATACCCCATAAGGGTTGCCGACTAGGACTGGTGTCAATCTACGTACTCGTGGAACAGATGATTGCCCCATCATTAGTGTCATCTATACACCAAATAGTTTGATTGTTAAAATGTATTGAAAAATTTTCTTTGTTATATACATTCATTAAAATTCTTATAAAATGAACATGTAGATGCATATTTATACCTATGTCGCAGTGTCCTCAGGGTGATGGTCTGTTGTAAGAAATTCTATAAATGAACTGATGTGACCAGATGAACCACTAGCATCTCCATGTCGACCCAAACTAGGTGTGGCCTAATTAAGTCCATAGCATAATTTATGGCAACTAGTACATACATGTGGGACCCTCGACACTCCTAGAGTGGTACTCAAACCGGCTCCATAAAACACTCCTCCATCATCGTTGTCTCTATGCTCCCTACTCACTATCGTAGAAGCATGTTGATCAAAAGATCCTAATGTCAAGACCACCGCTCAATGATGCATAGGTGCAAGAATGGGGGGACCAAGAGCAACAACAAGGGGTTACACATGCACGGGGTGTTGGGGATCAACCCTTGCCCCTAACCTCTATTGTGGCATGCCGCCACCAACACCCTAAAATGATTTAAAATCAAAATAATTGGGATTTTTCCCCATAACAAACTCCACATATAGTTTCCTCAAAAAATAAAATGGGCACTCCCAATTAGCTTGTGGTGGACTATCAAAAACCATATACCATCGATTTCAAAAATTTGCACTCATCTATGGATGTATACACAACCTCATGGATATTCTAGATTTATTGGGAGGAATGGGTTGTCGAGTAACATGGTCGAGAAAGTAAGGGGCTAGGTGGGATTTTGTTATTTTAAGGTCTAAATTCTATTTATGGGACCGTCTGCATAAAATTGTCTCATATGCTCTCTCTCTCATTGATGCCTATCTAGATCAAAATCAATAGTCCTGATGGCATCCACAACATTTTGCATCGCATATGCAAAACATCTCATGTGTGGTGGAATCAATGCTTGATTCTGCATAGCATTGATTTGATTTTTAAAGGATGCAACTTGATCATTTATGTGTGCTCACAAGCGAGCCTCATCAGATGCAATGGGTGCTAGAGGTAGGATATTAGGTTGAGGGGGTGGAGGGGGAGGTGGAGGGGGAGATGGAGGTGGTTGAGGTGTTGGATTGATGATATCATCAATGTTAAATTGATCCATGATATTAGATATAAGTGTACTTGCATTAAATTATACAAAATTAACATACAAACTTACAAAATTACAAGAAATAGTTAAATTTGAAACTCACATGCAATTTTGTTTAAATAGGATGTGCATACATTTACATACACATACATATACATTGATTGAACTTGAGCATGTGCATACAAAATTCAAAATTTAACATGTACATACATTTAAAATAAAAAATACGATGCATAATTTGCATGCATACATCATTCAACTAAACTATGTACATATATAAAAATTTCAAAATTTAAGATCTAGAACTATGCAATTTTAATACATGTACATACTAAAAAATAAACTTGAAACATTCACAAAAAGATCATTTTATGTCTAACGCATATATATATTACATTTTTCCAACAGGAGAAATCATGATCTAGTAGATAGTCATAAAATATATACTATTATAAATTCATCATTATACGTTCATAAATTCCACCAAATTCATAAATTCATGTCACTAAAAATATCCATCTAGAACCAAAATCATAAATTCACGTCACTAAAAATATCCATCCAACCAAATTTATAAATTCATCACACAAAATATACATTGAATCAAATTCATAAATTCATAACTATAAGATCATTGTCTTAATTTAGAAATTGTTGTGGCTCTCTACTGCATCTCTTCATTTCTTTGTGTTTTCCTTTTCAGAATCATAAGTTCTCCTCTCCTCTAGCCATTTTCGATGCTCATCTAAGATCCCATCCATAGCCCTAATAGCATCAACAACGGTCTGCATCCTAGATGCAAATATCCTCGTAGGTGGTGTGACACATTCTTCATTTTGAATAATGTTGATTTGATCTTGGATGGTTCTAAGATTGGCATTGATTCGTGCTTGCAAATGAGCACCATCGATTTCAAGTGGTGGAGGTGGGGGGTTATGAGGTGGAGTGGGTGGAGGTGGAGGTGAAGGTGGTGGAGATGGATGGCGTGGAGGTGGATTGTGAATATTATTGAATCGATCCATGTGATCTGTAAGATATAAGTGAACCTGCATTAGATTTGTAATTTCAAAATGTAAGATACATATTTAGGAAATACCCTTAAACCATTCAATATAAATGGCCTAATTGAATACAAATGATTAAATATGTAAGCCTCATTTATTTCTAAGGCATGTTACTTGAATGAAAAAATAATTAACTATTAATAGAGGACAATTTATGAATGCTATAGGGTTTAGGGTTTATAGTTTAGGATTTAGGTTTAAGGGTAATATGATGGCTTAAGGGGATCTATGTAGTAAGGTCCTAGTAAAAATAGCATGGCTTTTAAGTGAATAAAATTTGGTGAAGACACCCAAGGCAACCAAATTTCATTAAGGTCTGAGGCAACTTCACCAAATTTTATTCACTTGAGCCATGCCATTTTTTCCTGGGAACTTACTAGACATATGCCCCTTAAGCCATCCTATCACCCTAAACCATAAATTGATCAACTTAGATCATGAAATTTCATTCATATTATAATCCTGCATGATCTTATTATTGTTAAATTTGGTTGCCTTGGGAAACTTCACCAAATTTTGAGAACTTATTTAATCCCCTTAAGAAATGTCATATTAGGACACCTTAAGACAACCTAAAGTATGGCTTAAGGGGATCTATGTAGTAAGGTCCTAGTACAAAATGACATGGCTTAAGTGAATAAAATTTGGTGAAGATGCCTAAGGAAACCAAAATTCATTAAGGCCCTAGGAAACTTCACCAAATTTTATTCACTTGAGCCATGTCAATTTGTCCTAGGACCTTACTAGACATAGATCCTATTAAGCCATCCTATCACCCTAAACCATAAATCGATCAACCTAGATCATGATTTACCTCATTTATATTATAATCTTGCATGATCTTATTATTGTTAAATTTGGTTTCCTTGGGCAACTTCACCAAATTTTGAGAACTTATTTGATCCCCTTAAGAAATGTCATATTAGGACCCCTTAAGACATCGATTTACGGTTTAGGGTGATAGGATGGCTTAAGGGGATCTATTTCGAGTGAGGTCCTAGGACAAAATGGCATGGCTCAAGTGAATAAAATTTGGTGAAGTTGCCCAAGGCAACCAAATTTCATTAAGGGCCTAAGAAAAAATGATGGCTTTAGGGTTTAGGGTTTAGAGTTTAGAGTTTAGGGTTTAGGGTAATAGGATAGCTTAAGGGGATCTATGTAGTAAGGTCCTATGACAAAATTACATGGGTTAAGGGAATACAATTTGGTGGATTTTCCTAATGCAACCAAATTTCATTTTAAGGTCCTAGGACAAAATGAATGCTTTAGTGTTTAGGGTTTAGGGTTTAGGGAACTTAGGGTGAAGTTTTGGTGTCCCTTGGAATGATGGACTTGAAGTTAGTGAACAACATTTTCTTGTGGAATAGTTGATTGAGATGGCTCTTGTTTCAACTAACCAACCTAGATCATGAAATCTCATTCATATTATAATCTTGCACGATCTTATTATTGTTAAATTTGGTTGCCTTGGGAAACTTCACCAAATTTTGAGAACTTCTTTGATCCCCTTAAGAAATGTCATATTAGGACCCCTTAAGACATCAATTTATGATTTAGGGTGATAGGATGGCTTAAGGGGATCTATGTCTAGTGAGGTCCTAGGACAAAATGACATGGTTCAGGTGAATAAAATTTGGCGAAGTTGCCCAAGGCAACCAAATTTCATTAAGGGCCTAGGAAAAAATTATGACTTTAGGGTTTAGGGTTTAGAGTTTAGAGTTTAGGGTTTTGGGTAATAGGATGGCTTAAGGGGATCTATGTAGTAAGGTCCTACGACAAAATGACATGGCTTAAGGGAATAAAATTTGGTGGAGTTGCCTAAGGCAACCAAATTTCATTTTAAGGTCCCAGGACAAAATGAATGCTTTAGTGTTAAGGGTTTATATTTTAGAGTTCATGGTTTAGGGTTTAGGGAACTTAGGGTGAAATTTGGGTGGCCCTTGGAATAATGGACTTGCAAGTTAGTGACTAGTTTATGAATATTTTTTATTTTATGAATAGATTGACTATTTATGTAATAGAAACACATAATTATGTATTATTAAGATTGAGTTTGATGTATATTTTAAATGGATTTTTTTTAATTGAATATAATATTATATTATTTAACATCTTTTCATTAATATTTCCCACTTAAATGAATTTGATGAGATAAAATGTATAATATAAAATTAGTTAATGTTGAATCAAGTATTTTATTTTGGATTGTTTGGAATTGAAAGAACCTAAAAGAAAGAAAAGAAAAATATTTAGATTCTTTTAGTGTCTAGGTAACTAGTGCAAATTGAGATTTTAGACTAAACTAGAAGCCTAATTAGCAAGTAATTGACTAGAATGAGGGTTAATATTGTCAAAAGACAAGGGACAACACATGCAAACAAGAAATGGAAACAAGGCATGACTAAGAGAGATCAAAACATCAAATATAAATGATTGTTGAATATTATCTAATTAAGTAACAATTGGAAATGGATTGTACAAGGATTTAGGAATTTTCTAACTAAATTTGCAAACAAACATTGATAAAATTTATGAATTGTGACTATTCTTTAACATATTGTTTTCTAATCTAATTATAATTTAACATTGAAAGTAAAGTTTAACATATTGTTTTCTCCATACAATGCAAATGAAATTTAAAACATTTAAGCAATGAAAATGAATTTTATTGAGCTCGAATTTAGGGTTTTCAAATGCAAAATGATTTGTTCGATTTCAATTTAGGGTTTTAGCAATTTTTTTTGTTTCAATTCAATTTAAGGTTTCAATCTAAGCAATTAGGGTTTTTAATGCAATTTTTTTGTTTCATTTCAAACTAGGGTTTTCAAATCCAATTTTTTTTGTTTGATTTGAATTCAGGGTTTCAAAAAGCTTGATTAGGGTTTCCAAATGCAATTTTTTTTTCATTTCAATTTCTAGGGTTTTGAAATGCAATTTTTTTTGTTTCCTTTCAATTAGGGTTTTCAAATGCAATTTTTTTTGGTTTGATTGAACAATTTAGGTTTCAAAAGCTAAATTTTGTTTCTAAAATACAATTCAAGGTTCCATTTTTCCTTTCTATTCAATATCTTCAGGTTTCATTGCATTTTTTCATCTATTTCTACAATTCATCATTTCTACTGTTACAGGAAATAAAATGCTTAAAATGCCAAATAAATTAGGAAAAAACATGGTAAAATCTATTCTTCTATTAAAAATTTCAATAAAAAACAAAAAAAGCTAAAAAGTGGGGGTGGAGGCATACCTAGAGGTTGTTTTTAACAGTCGTTGTCGCCCACCAAAATCAGGATCCTGTGTGCAGAATAGAAAGAGGTTTTGTTTGTTTTTTAAAAAAAAAAACCATCTCAAAACGAGATCCCGTTTTGTACTAATCAGGATCTCGTTCCGCATCCATCAATTCGGGACCCTTTAACAAACGGGATCCCAATTTTTAAAAAGTGGGATCCTGTTTTTGCAATGTCAATTTCATTTTCTTGGCTAAGGAAAATACTTCCACATTTCGTGGACTCAAATTTGTGCACTTACCCCTAATTGCAGACTATAAATTTCATAAGTAAAGAACTTTTATGAATTATTGAAAATGGATGGTTAAATTTAACACTAACTCGCACACAAGGCACATATTTGCTAATAATGTAGAAAACCCAAAAAAATATGAGCACTTCCAAGAAGAAGCCGATAGATGAGGAATTTGAGTCCCCTATTTCACAGGATGTATCAATTGATGGGACAGTTACAAACACCCATCCAGGAGGGTTTACTAATAATAAATTCACTACACGGATTTGACAAGAGGGTTCCTCCCATTGTGCAAAGAACATCATTACAAGTGGATTGCATTTGGAAGGAGGGTTTCCACTGGCAATGGAAGCTCCTGAGCTAGTATTGGAGTGTATGAATTGGTATGACCCAAATAAGAGGGTCGTTGAGAAAGAAGGAAGAGTATATGTAGACCTCTCTATAAAAGGTATTGTATACACATTTGGGTTCCCTAAATTCAGACAGATGAATCTATTGAATATGCAAGTCCTCCTATGGTGTACCTGAATGTAGAAGAACAAAACAGTAAATTTATGAATGTGACATGGTGCCAGGAGGAGATTACAAAGAAAATGAGAGAAATCTTGAGGTTTGTGTTTTATCAGGATATTCAGGACATAATAACCCTATTGAGTAGGATAGTTGGACTCAAGGATGCCAATAAATTCGAACCATGGATGTTTGGGCTTATAGTGAAAATAATGGAAGGCCCTATGCAAATTCACTGGGGGAGTTTCATCAACAAGCTATGTGAACAGATAATAACATTCCCAGAGACCTAGTGGTTTTCTATGTCTTCATATGTTGTTTATTCCTCCGCCCTAAGGGAAAATATATAAGGATTAAAGACAAATTTGATACCCTAGGAAGAGAACAGGGAATAATTTGATTTATGCTCATATGCTCCAGATTACTATTCACCAATACCATGAGCATTATCGTAGGGTTAATGATGTGTTTTCTATGAGGATGGTAAGATTAATAGAAGGTGACAAAGCCAAAATATTTTCCCTGGAAGCATAGAGTGTTATCTGATCGGTTGGGGGCTAGTATATTCAATTTCCTACTTTCACTTACATCAGAGTGGAAGGATTCAATGGACACCCATCCATGCTACCCAGGTATGCAATAGAAAAAATGTTGTTACTAGAATTGGTGAGACAGATGCAACCATTGCATGCTCTTTTCATGCAAGCAAGCAAGAAATTTTCCATCAAATTCCCCATCATAATTAGGAATTACAAATGTGTTGCGACCAAAAGTGCTAATTTGTGTGAGGAAGAGTTGAAGCTTTACAAGTTTGAGTTCTTTGCACTTCGACAAAAGAATTATGATCTGGAGGGAAACCTTTCCAGAAAAATAAGTGGTAAGTATGCTCATGTCTATGATCTAGAAAATTTTTGGCATAATTGTGATGATGAGCATGAGGTGAGGAAGTGGTCATGGGAGAGGTTTCCATTACAAGCAACAAGGCTTCTTAGACTCCATGATGTTCCATAGCAACTGGATATAGATAATGGAGAGGTATTGAATGCAATTTATGATACAGAAAATATTTTTGATGAACCTATCCCAGACCCAGATTATACAAAGAAGGACATAGTAACCATTAAGGAGATTTCTAAGCAATTTTTGACATACACTCAGCATTGGATCAATGGTTATGGTGAGGCATTAAAAGAAGATAGGATAAAGCTCACACACCTACCTAATGTCAAGAGAAAGAAATAGTTAGAAGATGAGTCAGGGTATGGAGAGAGTGCTAAGAAAAAAAGTTGGAAAAGTGGAGGCAACTAGGCATAGTGAGGAAGGAATTATTGATACCTCAAGCCAGAGAATTTCAATGATGCTAGCTAGCCAGCAAAAAGAGGTTGTGGCCAATCTAGCCAATGTTATGGTGACACCAAAGGTATAATTTTCTTCCATGGTAAAGCTAAGGGCTCATCCCATGACTAGTGAGGAGGTGAGAATGAAAACATAGACATGTGCTAAGAAAAGGTTTGCATTGTAGAAGGTAGAAAATATATTTACTTCTCCACCTTCGGTCAATATGGGAACAATGAGACAAGTTCTAGGAGATAATCCTATAATTCAAGAGGAAGGTCCTGAAAAAACTAAGGAAGAAGTTAGAAAACAATGGGAGAAGCTGACTGCCATGATGAAATAGTTTGAAGAAAAATGATCTAAATAAAATCCCATGATGCAGCTAGTAGTGGAAGAAGTGTTGGATACAGGGTCAAATCCTAGAGATAAAGAAGAATAAGATTTTATAAGAGGATCACTCACTCCAGAAGTGAGAAACCATGAAGAAATTGATGAAAGAAGAATAGGGGATACTGCATGTCAGAATCCCATCGATAATATTGATAATGAAAATACAGTTGATGATCAACTTCATCAAGGAAGAAATGAAAAGAATGCAAAGCAACTATAGACTTTTGAGAAATCAGGAGAAGGCCAGGATAAGAATGAAAATGTAGAGTCCTCACAAACCTTGGGTGGTGATCCAAGAAATGATGAGAATCCTGATTTTTTAGGACAATTGGAAAATGATGCCCCAAGGACTAATGTTGAATATATGGTAGGACAAGAGAATATAAGTCTCAAAAAGGAAGAGACGATGATAAACCAAGGTAATCTGGAATCATGCTAGTGATGATAGAAAGTGTTCAAATTTTAAGGGTTTTGACAGGTAATGTTGATAGTTTAAGAGGAGAAGTTCTTGAACATATAGATCATCAGGAACAAAGAAATACTAAAGAGGTAGAATAGAATGAAGAAGAACCTGACTGGCTAGTCAAGAAAATGGCTCTACTATTGGAGGTGGAATTGGTGCCTCTAGATCCAATAAGTTTAATACAAGAAGTAGAGACCCCTAAACCAAGAGGTAGAGCAAAGACAAGACATGCTATGAAGATGAATGCAAATGGAGGGAGAACTTTCAAAATAGCTACTCCAATAGGATATAAGAGCAAGCATGAAATAACACCTAGGGATTATAGGGTAACAACAATAGATGTCAGTAATTCCTCATGGGGATAGGAATTAGAAGAGATGATAGTAAATCTAGAGACAACTGTCGTCATAGTGTAGAAGAGTAAGAAGAAGAAAAGATAGCTAAAGGAATAGATTTCTTTCTTGGAAGGTTTCATCAAGTCACAAGCCAATCTGGTCAAACGCAGACTGAATTACCTCATAATACAGTACTCGTGTCTAAGGAGTGAGTAGATTCCATTACAATGCTTCACTGTAAGGTAAGCGTATTTGAAGAATGGATGGAGTACCTAGTAAGGCAAGGAGAAGAGTTAATAAATGATGTGATTTGGAAGCATAAGGAAGCATACCATTGGTGCAACAAGTCCAAAATACTTGAAAGAGAATGTCAATTTTGCCAAGAATAGACTGATGTAGAAAGGAAAAAACTAAATCTCTTCTTCAAATAGATGTCCAAGAGTTGGTGAATGAAAAGAAACCACAGAACAAGAAGTTTTGATATTTGAGAAGTGGAGAAAACAATTGAATTAGGAAAATGAAACTTTTCTACAATATGTAGAAGGATTTGAAAAGGTCACTAAGAGATGCAAGAAGTTGATTGATAGAGATGAGAGCTTTATTGAAATGCTAGCTCAACAAAGCTATGATCCCTGAACTTTAGGACAGGATGATAAAGAGGTAAAATCTTTCAAGGAATGGATTGAAAAGGTGAATAAGGATCTTGTTCACTCATTAAGTTGAGAGGTTATAGATGAAATTATAAAGTGCAGGAATGCTATGACTAAATATAAGGTAGAAATAATGTAGAGAAATGAAAACATCATTCAAATATTAGAAGATTATGCTAAGAATAAATACAATTGGAAATTGATTCAAGGAGTTCCAAAGGAGCATATGCATCAAGTGTTGATCGCTTTTTGGGAATATCAACAGAGGAAAGGTGAAGAAGAGTCTTCAAACCTGGACTTCAATGAAGAAGAATAGATAATTGGATATCGGAAGCTAGAGGTTTATGTGCACAGATGGTGTTTTGAAATGAATTATGTAGGTTTATTCCTGGTCCCAGTGAAGGTGGTTGATTCTGGATGTTTTAAAAAGTGTTGACCATCTTAATTTTGTGCAAAGTATTCGCGACTTGGAGCCCGAAGTTGAAGATTATTGTTCATGAAGAAGTCAAAGTATCTTTGACTTTTCCTAGAAAGTTCCAATGACAACTGTCACCTGCCACGTGTTGCATTTTAATTTGTTTCTCTGATTCTCTTTGATAGGACTAAGTTTAAACTCTTTGAGGCCTTGTTTCTACAAAAGGTCATTTACTACTTTATTTTATTTTAAGTTCAAAATATTTGGATGTTGGAGAACCAAAACTTCTTTAATTTTTGTTCTTTTTCCTATTTTCTGTTCCATTCTCGACTAAAAATTTGTATGTTTCATTAGAAGTTAACTAATATCATAGCCAATTTCAAAGCTATTTCTTGATATGAAATCTTACGTAGCTGATTGTTTGTTCCTATCGGACAAGACTATGTCTTGTGATGAGGCAAAAAATAACCTCATCAATATAATGGACTCAATACTCAACCTTATACCTTTTAGCCAAACTTACCTGCCAATTAATTACCTTAGGATAAATAATTGCTCTCTTTTTATGAATAAGCGTGCAATCTTTATTTCTTGAAATTAGTCGAAATAAGCTAATTTGTGTTGATTTAATGGTTTAGTTCTTGAGCATTCCAAAGGTCAGCTTCCACCATTGGTTACCATTCCAATCAAAAAGGGTTTAGCATAGGTTTCAACACCGTTGAAGACAAGTGAGTGGGTGTTGGAATTTCAGGAGCATACGTTATGGACCGAGTCTTCATATTTTTTATTATTTTTAGTTCTAAAGACTTTATGGCTCGTACCGAGCCTCTTTAATATTTCATCTCATGGGCTTTAAATTCTATTAGTTGTTGGAAATCAATTGAAGACTTCATTAAGTGGAAAGTAGGATTTTGTTAACCTCTTTCATATAAATATGTAATTGTTGAAAATGATGAATATAGAAGAATATCGTTATACTGCCACTATATCTTTCTAAGTTCAACTTCTATATGAATAAAATGAGTTTTTCTTGCCACTTTTGGAATTACTGAACAATGTGAATGGAGTTCTTTTAATGAAGTAACCTAGAGATTACTAGTGCATGTGATCTGAGATAGTTGTAGAAACACCCGAGAGTTGGCCACTCGAGGGTTATAGATTAGATAGATAAGTATTTTACTTCTCATTATGTACTTTCTTTTAGTAGATAATAATCGAAATTGAAAATTATTTCCATGTGTGTGTCATGTTGTCAATATCAATCCTGCAGATTATAGCTAAGTCCTTAGTCTCTGAATTTAATGTCAAAAGTTTTAGAGCACCTTCCTTTAGTTGTTTCAGATGTTTAAATCATTTTCTGGTAGCTATTTAAATTGTTATCTTTTGCACTAGATCAATGTTTCCTAGTTTCTTTACAAGTTTTACTTCTTCAACAATCTATACATTCTTTAGACTAAGCATTTCCATGCTTTTGAGCTTAGTGGTGATGCTTTTCATATTCATAGTTTTCTGCTTTCTAGTTTAATTATTTCAAATTTTCTAGATAGATGATTTCCTACTTTCTAAGTTTAGAGGCTTTTTAATTTATAGTTTTATTTAGTTGTTCGGTATTTAGGAAGCCTGAGAGAGATATTTGAGATGTCTTCTATTCCATATAGCCTTTGGACACTACCCAGTCGATATATTAATGTGTTTATCAACTAAAGTGTTAGGACCTAACAACAACCTATCACTTTTTGGTGTCATTGTCAGGGATCCTTCTTTTTCTAGTGTTAGTAGGAAATATCTTGAATACCTCTTTTAGGAATATAAATAGTCCTTCGTCTTCTTTTCTGCATGGTCAAGAAATGAGGCCCCCATAGAATATTCATACCAAAAACTCCCACAATCGACGTACCAACAACAAGTAGGGAGGAAGGGAACTTAGACCAAGAACTTACTGAGGAATTGACCAAATAGGGTCAACCTGAGACCTTCCCACATACCCAAAAAAGAGAACACATAGTTGTTGAGTGTATTCCTTTACAAACTCTAGAACCTCTCCCAACTAAGCGAACTTTGGAAGATAGTCACATTCTCTTCAACATCATGGGTGACTATAGAAATGCTTCCAACAACAACAATAACCCTCCACCACCACGCGCATTCACTTATCTTATTGCTATTAATGCGGATGATGATACGACAATGAAAAATATCTCACTGGCCTTCTTGCCAACCTTTCGAGGTTTGTCTACTAAGGACCCTAGATCAGTTTCTATTTTAGTTTAAAGTCTTGTGTCAGACATATGACTACAAGAATGATAATCAAAAACTCAAGCTTTTCCCTTCCACTCTGAAAGACTCAGCCATACGCTAGTTTATGGGATTAGCTTCTCAGTCGATAACCACCTGGGATGAAATAGAGTTTTCCTTTTTGGAGAAATACCAAAGTTACTATAGGGTCAATGATAGGAAAGAAGAATTGTTCAAGATAAGGAAAAATGAGGATGAAATTTTAGAGGATTACCTAGATAGGTTTATCTTCTTATCCAAATGTTGTGGTGGAGAAGTTATCAGTATTGATATTCTGAAGACCTTGTTTCTCAAAGGTCTCGATGATGAAGCTTGAAGAAGCTTGGATTTAATGGGAAAAGGAGATGTGTCCCAATTGGGGTTGGACGATATTATGCAATTGTATTGGAACTTCTCTTGTACTCGAGGAGGAATCAGGAATTCCACCCTCTTTAAAGGTTCCAATGACATAAGAAAACTTCATGAAGAGCTAGCCAACTTCAAAACCAGCATTCTCATTCAGTTAAACACCACCTTAGATGGCATACAGGCTAAAACACGAAATCCTGAAACTTTGACTATTTATTGCCCCAGGTGCCAAAACAAACATTTGCTAAGGTAATGTCCTTTGGAAAAAGTTGAAAAATTTGACATTTGTCAAGTGTGTGAAAAAAATCACCCCACCGATCAGTGTGAGCTTCTGAATGCCATCAAGAATTCCAAGAAAATAACAACCCCAATTGAGGAATAAGTAAACATTGTAAATCAAAGAACTAGAGAAATTTTTTCCTATGGCCAAAATTCAAACCCTAACTGGAGACCACAACCTAATTGGAACAATAATCAATCGGAAGCACCCTGGCCTCAGGCACCACCTCCAATGCCCCCTAATTGGGGAACTTATCCTTGGGGACCACCTGAATGGGAAAATCAATCTTGGGGTAACCCTCAGTGGCCTAACCAACCTCAACAACAATGGTACCCCCAAAACCCCATTCCTCAATGGAATCAACCTCAACATCAGTTTTATACTAGCCCCAGGAGGATACCTACTCAACAACAGAATCTTCTACCACCTCCCCGGAATACTCAACAAAATGAACAAGTTAACCAACCACCACTTCCAATGCAACTAGTCTCAAACCCAAAGAACAACCACCCAAATACTTTGGTGTATTCCACCAAACAAGACAATATCACTAGGCTTAACACCATATCACTGTGGAAACCTACAATTGAGGTTTGGAAAAACACTTTTGCAACTGACTATTGAAGAAATCCTAGATGAACCTATTAAGAAGTCTGTTGAGAAAACCAAAATAATGCCCACATCCATAGAATAAATCCTAGAAACCACTCAACAAAAGCTTGACCCACCATCTTCAGTTGGATCTTTTGACCTACCTCAGGAGGAGGGGGGTCATTCTCCAAATGAACTTCTAAAGGATTCCACTCCTAAGGACAAAATCAAAGCACCTGTTTCAAAGCGTCTAAAACCAATTACTGTGAAAGATACTCCAAAAATTACCTCACCCACCGAAACTACATTGATACAAGAAATTAAACAATTACAGATTAAAGTCCCTTTGCTACAAGCGATTAAGGAGATTCCTGAGTTAAACCAACTGATTAAACAGTTGTGTATTAAAACCCCAGGGAGAAAACCAAAAAAAAATCAATACTATCCACATAAATGGGTACCTAGCTGACTTGTTGGCTAGGATGACCACTGCCTTGAAATATGATGATCTAGGTAGTCCACTTATAATAGTAACAATTAATGAGGTAGCAATACCTAATGCTTTGGTGGACCTTGGAGCATCCATTAATGTAATGATTGTTGATGTGATGGAAAAGTTGGGACTTACTAATTTACGCCCTACAACTACCGTCTTGCAGATGAAAATCAATCCATAGCTATTCCCAAGGGAATCATTGAAAATATTCTTATTAAGGTGGATGGATGGGAATATCCAGTAAATTTTTAGATAATTGAGTCCCTTACACCCAAAGACAGTTATCCAATAATTCTTGGACGACTATGGATGGCTAGTATTGCAGCCAAAATTGACTATAAAGAGGGAGGAATGACCATCTCACATGGATCTAATAGCAAACATTTGTTTTTGTATTCTCCTGCCAAGCCTACCAAACACAATAAAGTATGGGTTGATGAATCAGAAAGTCCCAACGGACAGGAAAATTTGGCTTCATTTGCCATGGTAGTCATCAAACAACATGATGAAGAATTAGAGGATGAATTGGAAAACAACGTGGAAAGTCTTACTATTGATTTGAGTGGTGAGGAAATGATAGATGTAGAATAAATCCTAGGACACCCAATCAACATAGATCGCGCAGAATTTGATGATGCCAGTTTCATAGGATTACCTTGTCCTTTGATGAACTTAGTTCCAAAAACTCATCATTTCTTTGTAGATGTTCCCAAGCTTCATAAAATTGTACCTCACAGTTGTCCTCTCAACACCCTGATAAGGCCCATGTATACTGTCACATCCAACCATTTGGGAGTTAAAACCGTTGTGTTGTTGCCAAGAAAAACTTTGAACATTTATAGTTGGCTAACTAAGCCAAAAGAACACAAATTGTTTGACACCCTGTTGAATAGATCTAAAGCGTTCACTTGGGACTATATAGATATGAGAGGAATATACCCTAGTGTATGTACTCATCATATCTATACTGAGGATGTTTGACCTATTCACCAACCACAACAGAGACTCAATCCTACTTTGAAAGACATCATTAAAACTGAGATTGAGAAACTCCTACAAGTAGGGTTTATCTACCTGATTTCTGACAGCAAATAGGTGTCACCTTTGGTTGTGGTTCCAAAGAAGAATAGGAAGTGGAGAGAGTGTGTGTAGACTATAGGGAGCTTAACAAAGTGACATGTAGATATTATTCCCCTCTGCCATTTGTAGACCAAGTGTTAGATAACTCGACCGGGAGGAAATATTTTTCATTTTTGGATAGATTTAGTGGATACAACCAAATACAAGTAGCAACAGAAGACCAAGATAAGACGACCTTTACTTTCCCTTGGGGGAAATTTTCATATCAGGTTCTCCCCTTCGGGCTATGCAATGCTCCTACAATGTTCCAAAGGGCTATCCTAGCTATATTTGTTGAGTTGACCTAAATGAGTGTGTGGAAGTTTATATGGATAATTTCATTGTATACGGTTCAACTTTTGATGAATCCCTCAAGAATCTAGATAAGGTGTTCAAGTGATGTGAGGATCATCATTTGTCCCTAAGCCACGAGAAATGTTTGATCATGGTGGAACAAGGAATAGTGTTGGGACATCATATTTCAACCAAGGGTATTAAAGTTGATCCTAAGAGAATTGAAGTAATACAAAAACTCGAGATTCCAAAAACCCAAACTGATGTCAGAAGTTTCTTAGGGAATGTTGGATACTACCGAAGATTCATAGAAAACTTCTGTAAAATCGCAGCCCCTATGTTTTCCCTCCTTTAGAAGAATGTAGAGTTTATCTAGATGCCTGAGTGTCAATCATCATTTGAAATTATCAAGGAGAAACTCATCTTTTCTCATGTCCTTCGAGGAAATAATTGGAACCTTCCATTCCATATTTATGTTGGCACATCTAATGATGCCATTGGAGTGGTTCTAGGACAAGAAAATGAGAATGGGGGAAAATATTTCATATATTTCATCAGTAAAAATTTGATGCCAACAAAAAAAAATTATACCACAATGGAGAAATAATTCTTGGTTGTAGTTCATACAATCAAGAAATTTTGACATTATTTCATGGGATACAAAGTCACAGTGTACATAGATCACTCAGCCATCAAGTACCTCATGAATAAACCTGTGGTAAATGCAAGGATAATTAAGTGGTTACTTCTTCTCCGAGAATTCAATGTAACAATTGTTGACAAAGCAAGGAAGTCCAATGTAGTCATGGATTTATTATCTTGGATTAAACATGATGGTGATTGTGCTCCAATACAAGATGAGTTTCCAAATGAAAATATTTTTTCCATCTCTACTAAAACCCCTTGGTTTGCTGATATCGCAAATTATTTGGCCACTACAGAAGTACCACCTCTTTTTTCATAAAAAGAGAAGAAACGACTCGTTAGAGAAAGTGCTCCTTTCAAATGGATTAATGGGATCTTATTTTGATGTGGACCTAATATGGTTTTACGATGTTGTGTTAGGGCAGACAAGACCTATAGTATCTTCAGAGCCTGTCATGATGATCCTTCCAGAGGGCATTATTCTGCTAAGAGGACAACTCGAAAGATTCTGGGAGCAGGATACTAATGGCCTTCAATGCATAAGGACATCAAGAAATACATTCATAGATGTGATGAATTCCAAGGGTAGGAAGACCAACTATATCTAATGAAATTCCCCTACAACCTCAGGTAGTCCTTGAACCATTTGAAAAATGGGGATTGGATTTTATTAGACCTATAGACCCTCCTTCACAAGGAAAAGAGTACATTTTGGTCTATACCAACTACCTAAATAAGTGGGCAGAAGTGCAAGCCCTACGTGTTGCTAGGGAGGAACAAGTAGCTGATTTTCTTTACAACATAATTTTCCTCAGGTTCGGAGCTCCAAGGATAATTGTCACAGATCAAGGCCCCCAGTTTATGTCTAAAGTTCTATTAGCCTTCATAGATCATTTCTAGGAAATTCACAAGAAGTCTTCACCCTACCATCCTCAGGCGAATGGACAAGTCGAAGTCACTAATAGGGAATTGGAAAACATTTTAACACAAATAGTTTCATCAAGAAGGAAAGACTAGGCTAGGAATCTACCTGAAGCCATCTTGGCTTACAACACCACTTGGAAATCAACTACTGGCTATAGTCCATATGAGTTAGTTTTTGGGAAGAAACCCCTCTTTCCCATTGAATTTGAACTCCAAACCCTTAGAACAACCATGAAGTTGGGTATAGATCTTAAACAAGCCCAAATCGAGAGAGTTTTATAGCTTAGCGAACTAGATGAACTCTATTTGGACATTGTCCATCAAACTGAACTGGTCCAACAACAACGCAAGGTCTGGCATGATAAAAATATCAAGGAGAAATAATTCCATAATGGGGATTGGGCATTATTGTTTGATTCTAGATAGAAGGATCATCAAGGGAAACTTAGAACACACTAGCTCGCACCATATGAAATTTCTGAAGTATTTGTCAATGGTTCGGTCCAGCTGAAACCCATTGATGGTGATACCCGAGCTCTCCTAGTTAATGGGCACCAATTATGCATCTACCATAAACCTATTAATAAAGAATAATTTACAAAAATGGTAGAAATGCAAGGAGAAATCCAGTGCATTGACTCTGCTATGGCAGGGTCAATATAGTTTCCCACCAAAAAAATGAAAAAAATGAATTTATTTCATTCAGAATGATTCTTCAATTTCTTCATCAACTTCATCATTTGGACTTGGCTAAGTTTTTTCTATATTTTGTAGAATTTCATCTCTTTGGAGAACACAAATTTTTGCACACCCTGTTATGATGCTCCAGAACTTGTCAGCGCAGTTGCTGCAATGCTCTAGAACTTGTTGATGCTATGCTCCAGAATCGGTACAACTAACTTGTCCTACTCCTCGTCTTGATCTTGCATTCTAATGCATCACTCAATGATGCTTCGGGAAGCCAAAGACCAAAATGTCACATCCTTCTTCCTTTTGGTGGCATCTGTCAACGATGCTCTGGAATTTTGTTGTTTCCTCCTGACGACATCTTTTAGCAATGCTCTAGAATTTGCTCGGGTGCTCTAGAAATATTTGGTTGTTGCTCTAGTTGCATCTTTCAACGATGCTCCAGAAATCTTTGGTTGTTGCTCCGACTACATCTTTTGATGATGCTCCAAAAATATTTGGTTGTTGCTCCAGTTGCATCTTTCAACAATGCTCCAAAAAATTTTGGTTGCTACCCCGGCTACATCTTTCGATGATGCTCCAGAATTTTCAATCTTGTTGTATTATGATGACATCTCTCCATGATGCTCCAAAATTTTCTCTTCCTCCACTCTGACTGCATTTTTCGACAATGCCCTGTATTTTTGTAAGCTTTTTTCTTTTAAGCTTTTTTCTTTTTCAGTATTTTTATTTTTCCTAAGTTTTACACATGTCCATCACTTGATTTTTTGTCGCCTCAAGATCTGCTCCCTAATAATCATTATGCCATATCATAACAAATCTTCCGATAATAAATGAAATTATTATGACACCCATTTTTGTCATAATAATTTTTGTCGCCATTTCAACTATCCCATCCATGTCATTATTATCTACCGCCACCCTCACCAAATCATATAACTATCCAATTACGTCAGCATAGGTAAGTGATGTTCAATCTAGCGGCAAGATGTAAGGTGCGTACGAATTTATTTATTCAAATTTAGTACTTATTTTGAATAAAGGCTAATTAATTAGCATGAACAGTTCCCTTTTGCAATTTTGAAACTTGTGCCATCGTACAATTTCTAGTACGGAAATGGTTGCATAATTCCCCATGAAAATTCATCATAATTACTCAGTAAGGTGACAAGAAAGGTGATTAATTCCTCCTCCATTGGGTATATCAAAACAGAGTCCTTTTTTTGTCTGTAATTCAGCAAGGAAAGTGTTGCAGAGTTTTGCAGAATTTTGAAGAGTAGCAGGAAAGAAAGAAAAAAATGGGAGGAGCCAAGAAAAAGTCCGAACCAACCTCTACAGCTTCATTGTTGGCATTGAGCAATATTGCAGCTCTATTTCAAAAATTTGGGTGGCTGGAATTCATGAAAAATTTTGAAGGGTATATAGAGCAGCTAGTAAAATAATTTGTCGAGAATTTTGCAGATGGACAAACCAAGGTGTGTGGCAAGCAATTCCAGCTAAGTACGAAAATCATTGTTCGTCTTTCCGGTCTTGAAAATAGAGGAATTGATTTGAATGAAAATCCCAATTTTACCTATCAAAGACTAGTAGAATTATTTCATAGGGAAGGGGAACCTCAACCCATAATTACCATTAGTACCAGGGGACAAAACAAAGATTTCCATTGAATGTCTCTTCCAGAACCCTAGCGAACTGTTGTAGCCTTTATAATCAAATATTTCACCTGTGAAGGACAAATAACTACAGTAGTGGTACCCCCTTTTCGTTTGCTAATTCATTTCCACCACGGCATTGAGGACCCTTCTCTTAGGGTTAATATACTAGCCTTTCTATGTCATTCAGTCACCTCCATGATAGAAAAATACAAAATTGGGACAGGGCCCCTCAAACATCACAGCCTCATATAGTTGATATGCAAATATCATTTTCGCAAAAAGCTAGAAAAGAAGTGGCAAAAGTTCCTACAAAAACTTGAAAAAGTAGAGTTTGAAAGACCACTCGAGGAGGAAGAGTCCTCCAGGCAAAAAGAACAGTTTTTAGAAGAACCCTCTTGTGAGGCCTTGGGTGCTCCTAAATCCTAATAGACCTCAATGGCTCCTAGCAGCGATGCGTTGGAAACCTTGTCGGATGAGCTAGAAACCATAAGACAAACAAGGGATGTGGAAATTGTGCACTCTAGAGAAGAAGGAGAACCTCCTCGCAAGAGGAACAAACAGAATAAGGTTACTTTTCAAACAACTCCTCTATGGAGAAGTAAGAGATTGTCTTCAAGATCCAGTGAAACCAAACCCCATGACATAGGAAGTACTTCCAAAAGGAAGAAGGCCAAGACTCAAACAAGGGTAGTGGAAATTGAAAGTCCACTTGGTAGTGAGGAAATGAATGAAACAGAAAAGTAGGGTGTTCAATCCCCTAAGGAAGAGGACAAGAAAATTCCATCACCCAAAGAGGAGGAGGAGGAAAAAATACAGTCGCCACATTTTGTGCAAGTTGAAGATGAACCTATGGGGGGACTTTCTCCTTTTCTTGATAGAGTTGAAAGTATACATGAAATTGAGGAAAATACACCTCATACTAACATGGAAATTCCCAATCCATCCTTCTTTGTGGACACAGGGGATACAGAATCTGGCCAGAGAGAGGAGGAATTAGAAAAATTGAAAGTCAAAATTGTTGAATTAAAAACCAGGCTATAGAGTGATGAAGCACAAATCATCTATCCAAAAGAAGATATTGAGGCACAAACTACAATTGTAAATAAAAGAGACCAAGAGATTGCAAGACTAACAATGTAGATGGAGCAAAAAGATAAACTCATTAAGCAGTTGTAGTACCAAATTCAACAATGGAATCAACAAGATAAGCAACACAAGGTTGATCTGTTTGAAAAAGATAAACATATTCAAGGTTTGGAAAACAATTTTATGCAACTATTTAATGCTTTTGAAGAAGAAAGAAATAGATAGGAAACTGAATTGAATGCTTCCATCAGTAAGATTGTGGAACTAGAGCAAGATTTTCAAGAGAGTGTCACTAAACCAATAATGGAATCAAAGGAGACACAAACTAAACCCATTGTTATAGAATGGTTCTAGGTACACATCCCTCCAATATTAATGAAATGGATAGAGTGATGCTATCTTCTAAGGAATGTGGAATTTGAGAATAATAGGCTGAAAAGGGAATTAGTAATGTTAAGAGAATCATTTCACAAAGCATATAGAGGTAAATAGGATGCTTGTGAAATTGGTGAACTGTTATTAGCTTGTAGAAGACCATCTAGGTTGTACTCTATGTTCCTTAATGAACAGCTCCTAAGATGGAAGTTACAAAGAATTCACCAAAATCAGCCACATGAACCTAATGATAAGGAATTTGTGAAGATAATTGTTGAGTCAATTCCTGAACAACAAGATTTATTATGTGAATTCTTTGTCCATAATTTTATCCTAGAAGAATATACAAATTTCTTTGTGGGAGAAGTCCAATTGAGAGCATTCATGTCCACAATGTGTAATCAGCTTCACTGGCAAGATCGGTCAAGAGAATATGCACATGCAGAGAAGACTGTTGGGTTGCAAATGAGATATCCCCATAGGAAGCCTAACTCTTTCAAAGCACAGTTTATGGGCATTCAACTTAGAAAGGAGGTAAAGCCAAGTACAATAATAACCTCCAGCTATGCTATGATCACTTTAAGGATAAAGGACCAAATTTGATAGGAAAAGCTTGGCATGCATGTGAAGAACGGTATACCCCTCTTCCTATGTATCTCAAGAAAAGGGAACTAATCTCGCCCCTTAATATTAGATGGTCCTACATTAGGGCAATAGCCTTCGCCAAAATCCTTGAAGAATTGAAGGTTAATTGGATTGGTATGAGGTATAGACCTCCTCTCCTTCTTTCACCACCTCCTTCAACATATACCAATCTAAACCAGAGTGATGACAGGTTTGCAAGATGGGTACAAAGGGTCACTTTTCATTAGGGATTTCTGAGGGAGCCAGAGGAGTTGGATATAGAGGCAGATGACTTGTATGATCTCAGTTCCAAGTGTGAGGAGATGAATAAGGGTAATGAAGGACAGGGAACACACCAAAGAGAAAGAGGACCTGCTCGGGCTTAGGAAGGGGAGGAAATGATTAGGTAAAAAATAACCTCATCAATATAATGGACTCAATACTCAACCTTATACCTTTCATCCAAACTTACTTGCCAATTAATTACCTTTAGGATAAATAATTGCTCTCTTTTTATGAATAAGTGTGCAATCTTTATTTCTTGAAATTAGTCGAAATAAGCTATTTTTTCTTGATTTAATAGTTTAGTTCTTGAGCATTCCATAGGTCAACTTCCACCATCAGTTACCATTCTAGTCAAAAAGGGTTTAATGCAGGTTTCAACACCATTGAAGACAAGTGAGTGGGTGTCAGAATTTTAGGAGCATACGTTATGGACCGAGTCTTCATAGTTTATGTTATTTTCAGTTCTAAGGACTTTATGGCTCGTACCGAGCCTCTTTAATATTTCATGTCATGGGCTTTAAAGTCTATTAGTTTTTGAAAATCAATTGAAGACTTCATTAACTAGAAAGTAGGATTTTGTTAACCACTTTCATATAAATATGTAATTGTTGAAAATGATGAATATAGAAGAATATCGTTATGTTGCCACTATGTCTTTCTAAGTTAAACTTCTATATGAATAAAATTAGTTTTTCCCGCCACTTTTGGAATTACTGAACAATGTAAATGGAATTCTTTGAATGAAGTAACCTGGAGATTACCAGTGCATGTGATTTGAGATAGTTGTAGAAACACCTAAGAGCTGGCCACTCAAGGGTTATAGATTAGATAGATAAGTGTAGACATAGAAAATATACAGATTGATATCGCACACTCGATCCTTATCTACTAACATCTCCTCATCCTGAATTATTCGTCTATCTAACCATTTAATCAAATAGCCTTATTTGATTGAAGTCATCATAATTCTCCTTTTAATTAAATAAATCCATCGATTTAATTAAAACATTGTCTTTGTGTAATTAGCTAGGTCATTTCATCTTCCTATCTTTATTTAGTTAAATAATCCATATTATTTGATTAAATCTCTAAATTTCATCTAATTAAATTAAATAAATCAAACATTTATCTAATTTAATCCAACATCATCCCTCTTTAGTTAAATAAATCAAAATATCTATTTAATTAAATCTAAATCATTATTCCTCTCTTTTTTATTTAAATTAATCCAAAAATCTAAGTCAAAATGGTCAAATCAACTAATCTGGTGCAGGAGCACCTAGGCCAAACCCAGATTTAGGTTGCAAAATTTTGGCTTGTACCTGATCTTGGCCAAATCAGGATTTCTTAGTGTTTTTTTTGGACCTTAGAAGGTCATGCATTGGTGTGTTAAGTTAGTCTCTAGGACTAAAGTTCATCAGATTGTCAGGGTTGTTAAATTTTGGCTTTACTAACTTTGGGCAGCATATATTATATTTCAAAGCATTTAGTCTTTCAAAAGCCACATCATCATTGTTTGGAGATGCCATGGGCAGTTAAGGAACTATTAGTTCGAGCTTGAAGAGATAATGTTCCTAAAATGAAGGATAATGGCGGAGTTGGATGATTGCATGATGAACTGGTAGTTTGCATGCACTTTACTTGTCATGGAGAATCCCTTGAAATCAGCAAAATCCGCGAGCCACTGCCCTTGAATGATGGTAATGGCATTCCAAATGGATGGAATGGTTCGTAGAAGAGTTAGTTAGCATGGTTGTAAAAGAATTTTTGTGGTGAATAGAAGACAGTTGAGATTTTTCTGCATTTTTCTGTGTTTTCTGGAAATCCTAGTGTGTTTTACAGCAAAACCATTATATGTGTTGAATACCCCGATTTAGCTCTGTATCTATGTTGTTAGAATAGTTTTGATTCGCTTTTGATGGTGTATTTCAATTAAACAGAGTAGAGGCATGGATTTGTATCCATAGTTGAGGTGGTAAAGAGTTGTTATCTTTGTTTTGAGTAGTTTTTCTGTGTTTTACTGTGTAACCCGTGAGTTCTTAGGGAACAGTGATTTAAAAACAAACGTTGTAAATATTGACTTCTCAATGTTTAATGTTCATTAGGTATATATAAGTAGGATCCTTTTGGTATTCAAGGAGTATTGAGGTTAAGTTGTTGTTTCCAACTCAAAGATTAGGAAGTAGGGCGTGGTATTAGTGTTTTGAGCAGCAAACTTTAACTGGCTCCCCCATAAACACTAATCACGGGGATTTCCTGAATTTAGTGTGATATGGGAAAGGATCCAGTCCTTTGTAAATGTGTAGGAGCAGGAGATTTGGAAAACCAAGTAATGATGTTGAAGACCAAACCCTAGGCGAGCAATACTAACCCGGTTAGGTGTTTGGTAGGAAAAGGACAAGAGAATAGGTAGGGGAACAATCCATTATACGGAATCCGTACAGTATTAAGTGTGGTGAGATAGTACTTTCAATTTCCAAAAGGATTGAGACTCCCATCAATCCATCAAAGGCAAACTTGAAGGAGGAAACAGTGAAACCCTAGTTTTTAGGGCAATTAGGCCTCCTCTCTAAAGGTGTGGGAACCACCTATACGGAATAGCTAGCAGCCAGAGACCTATTGAAAGATTTAAAACCCTGAAAAGGGTGTCTAAAAATATATTTTGTTTGATAGGTTGTTTGGCAGGTTTGAGAGGAAAAAGCAAAAATAGGACTGGTAAGGGCTACAAGGATTAGCCTCTTCAAAAAGCAAATTCATGGAATCGGGTAAGTTGAGGATAGGACACTAAGAAAAATGGCACAGTTTGGTTGCAAGAAACATGGAGGCTGCATCTTCAAATCCCCTGCAAGCAGTTCTAACAAATTGATCAAGTGGGCATCTAGACTCTTCTAAGTGTAGTGGAAAAGATTGTAGTTTCAAGTAGTGTTTGTGAAGGAGACAGCAATATTAAAGAGTGTTGAATCCTCTGAGGTTAAAGCACAAGGTGGAGACTCTTGAATAGAGTTATAGCAAGGTTCAGTTGGTGAACCAAATCAGGACAGAGCTTAAAAGATTGTTAGGTTCAGGGTGAAGGCAGAGCAATGTCTTCTTGATGATTAGGTGCAAGCAAACCTTGGAGGTTGTCATACACCATAATCCCTCATTAAATTAGTCAAATCTTGATTAATTTAATCCTAATCACTCCAATCCTCTAGATTTTGCAACTTGCACAATTAAATCATTTATTTGATTTAATAATTCTCTATTTACTTTCAAAATGGCATCAAAAAGGGAATATTCCTCCAAGTTTGAAATCTCCCCCCAAAATGACTTGTCCATCCAACAAAGAATTTAAAGCTCTTACATTGTCTCTTACATGTCTCCCACTTGGAATTTAACTCATCTTTCATCCCCCCTAAACATGTCATCTCATCAAATTCAAATTTCAAACTTGCACATTGATCAAAATGTGCTCAAGCTTACTCCATTCACATGTTGACAAGTGGCACCTTGCCATTGGTTGAATGTTAGTCCCACATTGCTCCATTTTGATCATCTCTTCAACTTAGCATTCTATAAATAAGAGGCTAATCTCCTCATCTCATCACCCACAATTTGAGTAAACTTACTATGCTCAAATCTTTAGCAATCTTCATCCATACTTTTGAATCCATAGCTAGGTTATGCAGGTTTTTCATCATGGAGCACACTTGAATCTTCAAAAAAGTGGATCACCATCACCATTCATCATAAAATATTTCAAAGGAGTTGGGAAAGGGCCAATTTCCACATCAAATTGGCACCAACTCCCCCATAAGATCAAGAATTTGCATATTCTCAATAGGATTTAGCTTATTTTCATCTTCTTTCATTGTGTTCTTGTTTTATTTCTATTTTGAATATGGTTAAATGGATTTTATGGGGAACCTTTATTCTAACTTGCATTTGATCTTATTAATGTGTTCATTTGTTGTGTTCATGCAGGTATAGGATCTAGCTTCACAATAAGTATTTTACTTCTCACTTTGTACTTTCTTCTAATAGATAATAATCAAAATTGGAATTTGTTTTCATGTGTGTGTCATGTTGTCAATATCAATCCTATAGGTTATAGCTAAGTCTGTAGTCTCTGAATTTAGTGTTTGAAGTTCTGAAGCACCTTCCTTCAGTTGTTTTAAATTATTAAATCATTTTCTGCTAGCTATTTAGATTGTTATCTTTTGCACTAGATCAATGTTTCCTAGTTTCTTTACAAGTTTTACTTCTTTAGCAATCTATACATTCTTTAGACTAATCATTTCAATACTTTCTAGCTTAGTGGTGATGCTTTTCAGATTCATAGTTTTTTGCTTTCTAGTTTAATTATTTCAAGTTTTCTAGACAGATGATTTCTTGCTTTCTAAGTTTAGAGGCTTTTTAGTTTAGAGTTTTATTTAGTTGTTTGGTACTTAGGAAGTGTGAGAGAGATAGTCAATATGTCTTCTATTGCATATAGCCTTTGGACACTACTCAGTTGATATATTAATGTGTTTATCAACTAAAGTGTTAGGACCTAATGACAGCCTATCATGTTGCATTGTTTAAGGGTGCATACTGACACTATCTCATGGAAAATAATCCCCCTTTTTTCTAAACTATTACATCATTTTATACCTAGCTATGAAGCAATCTAGTGATGTATTGAATGGTTTTCTCTGGTTTGGTTATTTCTTGAGGCATGTGTGGATATTACTTGGGAGAAATTTTACTTTTTAATCATTTTTATGCTTTATTTTAGAATAGAAGTTTTATATAGTTCAGAAAATGTTCCAAAAAAGTGACAAATGCATGGAGTTTTATTACAAATCTTTTGATTCCATGAAATTGTTAAATGTTCAATGCTAAATCTACTTGAATGAATGCAAGTTATTTGAATTTCATGAAATAATGTTGCAAATTTGTTTATTTCATGAAGTTATTGAATGATTGGATTGAGATTATGTTTATATCTCTATGATACCGGCCAATGCCTTAAGGACCATTTACCCCTCGTGTTTAACAACAATATCACAACAAACCCTGAGCAAACCTAGTGCATCAAGACCTAACATCAACGATCCTTGGGATCAAGCTGATTTTTCCTTAGATTAAGGTTTTTCCTAGTGGAGTCTTTCAAGAAAGATAGGTTCCCCAGTGTCTGTGAGAATTTATCTATCTATTGGTGAGTGACTAACATCTATGTCAACAATAGTCTCCCTAAGAAAGCCCATAATTCATTGTCATCAATGTCCTCAATTCTTTGGCACCTTCCAATGGCTCTTGATATTTTTTTTTGTTTACTCTCAATGCTTGACTTATCTTTCTAATGAGATGATCTTTCTTAATTTGATTAATTACTATTGTCAATGTAGTGACATGTCATGCGACATCACTATCTTTTGTGTGTGAGGTGTTACCCACACTCTTATATGCACTCATTAGATTCTTTACAATAGATTTTTCACTTGAAGCCTTCAATATTCTCAACCCAAGAATCTTCATAATGGACCTATACTTTAGATTTCTCATCATTTCAAAAAATATTTGACATCTTTTGGTCTCATTTAATTTTTCAAAAAACACTCTCCAAATCTTATGAGCATATCTTCTACAAGTACATTTTGGAATCTTATCTTCCATTGGTTACAAAATATTCTCATTAATATCAATCAAATACTTGGGCTTTCTATGCAAAATTCTAGGAGGTGTTCTCAAAGGTAAATTCATCTTAACATTAGGAATTTCATCAATATTTAAATGAGATGGGATAGATGGCATACCTTTGATCGAAGATGGAATAGATAATGTACCTTGAAGTTAAGATGAGAATGATGGTGTACCTCCTTCTTCACATGTGATTCATGATGTACTTTCAACTTGAGATGTAGTAGATTGTGTCTCTCCATCATGACTTGCGGTAGAGGACATGTCTCCAACTACAGTATTCAAATATCTAATTGCACGAGGGTTTTGCATTTGTTCCCTTTATGTTGCCAATACCATATCTCTCATTGATGGTTGAGGTTCCTCTTCAATTGGAATGTCTTCTTCTATCATGTCCAATTTCCTCTTCTCACAAAGTTACCTCATATGTTCTACTTTCTTTGCATTCTTAACTTCTCGCTCTTCCTGTGTTGGTTTACTCCTTGATTGTTTCCTTAGCATGACAAAGAATTTTATCTCTAACATGAAAAAGAAATAAATATTAGTTCCACCATAGTACTATAGAGTAAGCAAATAACTTACACAAATATGAAATTTGTCATGAAATTATGATACACACAATAAATGGTAGTCCAAAAGAGGCACGAGGAGGGGTAGCAAAGGGTGTGAAGAGGGCAACAAAAAAGTGCAACTATCAAATTAAATACATTCAACTCAATGACAAAAGTGTCATTATAAAATTCAAATCAATCCATACAAATAAATGAAATATATGCCATTCAACCCTTCATACAAAATCCATACAATCATCATGTAGAAGAGTAAATGTCACTCAACCATGATGAATAAACAAGTGCACTAAGAACACATTGTAGGAGTTTGATGCAACCTTCAAACAAAACCCATACCATCTCAATGACATATATGTCATTAAAAATTCAAATAAAACCTATACAACTCAATGACATATACACCATTAAAACAAAAAATAAAACTAATACAATCAAAACACACTATCATAAATATTGTTAACCATGATTCATGGTTAAGCACACTGGACACATAATGTAGGAGTTTGATGCACATAATTCATGATGGAAGCTTCACTCAAAAGGCGTGAAAATCAAAGGATACTATGTCTTTCAACCTTAATGCACACTATATATGACATATTCAATTAGATCCATTACACACTAGAGTTCATGTCATTCAACCATTGTGAATGTGTAAGAACACTAGGCATGACATAATAGTTTCAATATATTAGCCATATAAATAATGTCATTATTCCTAATGCATTAGTGCACTAGGGCACACCATAAGACTAAATAGCATGAATGGTATTGGATGATTGACATAAATTCCTTATAATCAATCACACATAGTTAATTTCATCAATCCTAATGGGTGATCCCACAATACTGGTTTACAATTTTTGGCCAAACTGGACACTAAACTGATTTTTTCTAACTAAATCTTCACTTTCGGGCACCTATAGCGGCTAAACCATGAGGAATTTGAAGATGATGCAAACTAGTTATTTGTGACATTTTGTCTATAGATTCTAAATATATTTTTTTCAATTTTTTTGGAATCAAATTGCACTTCTTTTTCTATCTCCTTTGAAAACTAGTTTTTTCAGTAAACACTATTTTTGAGTGACGCTCACCGTACAACACAAATTTTTTTCCATGAAGGATAAAATTCTAATTTTTTCGAATTTAGGTTTGTAACTACGATATTTAGTGCTTCCAATTGGTTTCATAGTGTTTTACTAATTTTTTTTCCTTAATCAAGTTTCAAATTCAAACCAATTACAATTCAGACATAGGCGAACCGTGTAACACAACTTTTTTTGTATGTATCAAAATTCAAAAAAAAATTGTTGGATCAAGGACTTCAATATCTAGTGCACTCATATTTTTCAAAAAAAAATTGATAAACTTCTATTTTTCCACATGTGTAGAACAAGGAGCTTGATTTTCGGTGAAAAACCTACATTCACAAGAAATAAAAAATATATATAATAATTAAATTAAATTTATTTAAAATTATACTTTTTGTGATGCTTATAATAAGGAATACATACTTACCAAAAATAAATTTTAAATGAATTCATTTGATCCCCCAAAAGGTAAATCAAAAGTGGTTTTTATCAGCATTTTGATAGGTGTAAAGGAGACTTCGTTATAGGTATTGTTTAAAACTAGTGGGGTTCTATCCAAGGGGGTTTGATCTAAGGTAGTTTGATCAAAATATCTTCAATTGGAATGCTTTAAATGGAAATTTTAAGGCTTAAATCATTATATTTTCTAAATATGTGTGATTTCAACAAAAATCATAATCTCCTAGAAATTGTAAACTAGCTTTGTGGGATCACCCTAATGCATAAGAACACTAGGCACATTGTGAAACCTTCATGGCATATTTCCTTTCATCTCTAGCCACCAAAATTTCTAGATATTCACCATATCATAACTTAACCAACATTTTCATTTGGATTATTTGTCATCTATAAGTGAATTTTGCTAGTTTGGGGTGATGTTGAAGTTGTTTCCCAGCCATAGAGGGTTTAACAATAAGTTTGCAGCAATTAATTTATCTAGAGTGTGAGGAAGATGAGGGAAATGTTGCAATAAAGGGAGAGTCAATAAGAGAATTTGATTAGTATTTCAAAGGGTTTGTTAGGACATTGGAGGAACTAATATTATAGAAACAAATGGTAAATTAGTTTGTGTTTTGATTGCTACTTGCAATCAGAGCATCACTAAATGAGAAAGAAGAAAATGTTGAGATGCAGAACTTAAAACTATAATTAGAGCAATTGAAGATTAAGCAAGATATTTTGGCAAGGGGATAAAACAACCAAGATAATATTTGTTGTTTTTACTATTCCAATGGACACCTAAGGAACAAGCACCCAATCCAAGAAGGGAAAAGATGAGTTGTGGCAATAAAAGTGTACTTTGTGGAGCCTTCAAGGAGGTTAAAAAGTGTTTTTTGTGATCTTTGTGGAAAGTGGGATGATTTCTCTTCACTATTAAATTTTAGTCAAGAGATGAAGAGGAGTATAAACCCTAGTGGAACCACAAATGTAAAAATAGTGAACCTTTCCACAAGGTTATGGCAAGGGCTAAAGGATTGGTAAAAGGGTCTCTTCACAAATAAAATTATGGGCATAAATAACCCAAATGGAGAGATCAACGACATATACTCAGTTTAAAATGCAATACCAAAACTCCTCAAAGACATACCTTCTACTAATTATAGAGAAGAATATAATGACAATAGATCCTACTGCAATGAGTTAAGTGGAGGAAATTGTAGAGGAAGAGATTAAGGTTAGAGAAGGGAGGATGTTCCTTGTTAGAAGTGTGGTAAACTAGGAAATTAGATAATGATTGTAGGGAATAAAGGAAGAAACTATTTGGATATTGCAACAATGCAAACCATCGTATGTTTGGTTTCCCAAGAGGTGCATGATATTATAAGAGCATTCAAACCACTACAAAGAGTGAAGAATTTTCTAGGTTAAATGTTCCAAGATGGGCTAAGGTTTTAATGAGAATTTTCAAAGGAAACCCCCTTGAATTCTCATAGATGTCAAAAAGTTAAAACAAACAATGATGAACATGGAATATGCATTTTAACAAAATCTAATCTAATCCCCTAGCAAAATCTAATGCATTTGATTTAGTTTATGTATGTTGAGCAATCATAATTTTGAATACTTATCAAAATCTAATCCCATAAGAGAATAAAGGAGAATGTAAAGAACATGTTTAAAGACATGACATACCTTAAAATCATAGATTCAATTGGAGAAACTACCCAATTAGGTGTAGTCTTTTTTTCTTGTTGCATCAAACTCCTCAATAATTTGAGCTTATTCACAAACTTGCTTCCTTTTCAACATTCAATTGTATATAACTCTAATAGAAATTTTACTAAAAACTATATAATTAACCATTGTATAATGTTAAATTATAACAATTCAATCATAATTAACATTGCAACACTGCAAACATTTAAACTTCAGTTGATATAATCAAATTTGATGCAAAAAAATTCATTATTCCCTCCTTCCTAAGTTGGAAAACCAGAAAAATGTGGTGGAAATTTGATGCAAAGGTGGTGTAATGTGTAAAAATTGCATATACTCTTCCCAACAACATCAAAAAGTGTTTTTTTGTCGAATCAGGCACAAAAGTAGGAGAATTACAAAGCATGTGGGCCTAGATCACGTGTGTCCTACCTATTTTACCATTTTTAGAGCAATAAAACATTCACTCACATTATAACGTACTCATGTTATAATGCACTCGCGTTATAGCGCAAGCATGTTTTAACTTTCTCTAAAAATAGTCATATTTCAACTTTTCCAAAGCATGATCATGTTTTGAAAAAGCTGATTTTGTAAAGGTTTCCTAACTCTTATCATGTGTCAATAGGGGCTTGGGTTGAGGTACATCAATGATACCTTTCTATGACCAATTATGATATCTTATAAGTTCTATGTATGTCTCATTTTGTGTGTGATATGAAGTTTCACCACAATTCCCCATATGCTCGAGCCTGTACATTAACCCTCAACCCTATATCTTAAATCCTAAACCCTAAACACTTTACCCTATACCCTACAACCTCAACCCTCTACCCTATATGTTAAACCCTAAACCCTACACCTTTGAACCCTAAACCCTAAACCATTAAACCCTCAACCCTTAAACCCTAATCCCTTAACCCTCAACCCTAAACCCTCAACCCTTAAACCCTA
>VDFB02252616.1:132759857-132796776 GCA_007258455.2 Sequoia sempervirens
TTCCATAGGTTACCTATGCACATGTCCATTATTTGAAATGCAAGGGGATTTTCAGATTTTCAGATTCTAAACAAGGTAATTTTTTGATTACACAATGTAAAAACTTGAAAATGATATCTTGTAAATGCAATTTTGAAATGACACAATGCATTAAATTTATCAAATTAAGTTGAATATCATAAATTTCAATGAACAAAAAATTTGTAAACTAAAATAGAAAACTAGAAACAACAAAATGAAATGCAAAAATAGATGTTTTAATGCCCAGAAAATCAAGAAATGACCCTGATCAAGGACTCATTCGCCCAGGGGTGAATGGGTCCTAGGTTAGGGTTTCTAAAAATGTTTTTACATATTTTTGAGATGATTACAAGTTACAATTTGATTTTTTTGTGAATTTAATGTTAAATGCAAGTGCAAAATGTGACATAATGACAAATTAGGATACCTAATTTGATGTGAAATTTTGTTTGAATTTTCAAATGCAAGTGAACGATGATGAAATGCTATGTAAATGATTTACAAAATGACTTTTTTTTGGTATTTTTCAGATTTCAAAGAATGCAAAAATGCAATCCTAAAACCATAAATGAAATGCAAAGTTAATGCAAACTAGACACCCTAAATGAGACTCAATTCAATGCAATTCAATGCAAATGAATGCAAGATCTAACTCTAAGATGCAAATGGACTCGAAAATAAGAATATTGCAATGATCAAACTCAGGTTCACCATAATGAAAAGGTGAAAAATAAGTTTTGGGGTTGATTGAAAGCAAAAGGGGGTTCACCAAAATGATTGTAGATAAACCTATTCTTCACTATTTCATTCAAGAAATGAGATCCAAACAATGAAATGACTGTCAACCAAAAGGTGAGTCTAATCAAGGTGTGAATCTATAAATTTCCATTTTATGCAAGGTAGGGGTCCTGATTAAACAACACTTTGGGGAGAAAGATTAAAAATAACAAAACAACTCCAAAATGCAAGCTAGAAAGTGCATCTAGAAGATTAACCTCAATTCTGATGGAACCAAAAACTAAAATGTAGATCTGAGAGTGGGAAAGTGATGTGTACAAGTCACCAAAAGTGCCTTTTCAAAACAAACTGAGGACTCATTCACCCTATGGCAAATGGGTCCTGGCTAGGGATCTGTAAAAATGATTTCTGGGTTTTGTTCTCCTATGTTTGCACTCCCAAATTCCCGAATATCACAGTTGAACAACCAAAAATAAATTTTGTAGGCCAGTTTCCATGAAATTGCAAGAATGGTGACAACAAATGCAACTTTAACAACTTTGCAGCTTTTCTCTTCAAGAGATCTTCCACCTAAAATATGAAAACACACATCAAGAGGCAAAAATGTTTTTTTGTTGGTGAATGGGGGTTTTCCTTGGTCAAACCCCATTTTGGTAATCAAACCTTGTAATGAAATGAAATAGCATGAAGGAATGATGAATGAAGAAATGCAATGTCACAACTCACCACCCTTGTTTGAACCTTGGAATATGGATATGCAACTTGCATGAGATGAATTCAATGGATGTTGATCTTGATCATGAAACTTGATTTGAAACAATACCTTTGAATGCTTGAATGGATCTTGAACACTAAATCGACATATTAGCTCAAATAACATGCATGATGCAATAAGACTTTGACATGATAATGGATCTTGATTGCTGCCATAGATCTTCAATAAATTTTCCTTTTGAATCCCTTGAAAATGCTCTTGATCACACTTGCTTATAAATTTTCTAGAATGCTTGAAGCCTTATATTTGCTAGGTGAAACATAGTGAAATGACCTCTTATTTGATGTTAACATTAATTCCCAAAATTCAAATAACACAAGCAAACATGTGAATACACATTTGAAATAATTGAAATACTGCCAAAAACATAATAAAAATTTAGGTCCTAGGCCTAAGTGAGGACCCATTCACCCTTCGGCGAATAGGTCGTAGGTCACTTATCTAGGACACATGTTCTCCAATGTTAAGTGTTATGTCATGGCATTGATGAATGTCAGGTCTCGTCTTTGGAAATTACAATTAATTAGGCTTGGATTTGAATTAAAGGGGCCAATTAAGGAAAATTAACCTCAATTAATTAATAAAGCCCTAGATAAGTGTGAAAGTGTAAAGGTACACCATACAACACAAAAATGAGGCACAATTAAGTCCATTTTATTTAATAAAGTCCTAAACTTAATGTGAATATATAAAATACATATTAAAACACTAAATTAAGGCATAATTTAGTTCATGTTTTATAATTAATATTTCCCAAATTAAGTGTAAAAAGGGATACTTTTTCCTACACTACAGATGGTATCCTAACTTGAGATCTATTCTTAAGAAGTAAAATAATCCATGAAGGTCATCTATTAATTCATTGACCTTGGGAATGGGATATTGATTCTTGATAGTTTTCTTTTTTTGGTTCCATGTAGTCGATGCATATCGACATTGTGCCATCTTTATTCTTCACCAAAAATATAAAGGAACCAAATGGAATTGATCATTATTTGATGTGAGCCATCTCTAGCGACTCCTTAATTTAATTTTTAGTTTCCTACTTATGTCTCCTAGGGTAGTGGTAGGGGGTAGTGATGATGGTCTTAGCATCCTCCTCTAACTCAATGATGTACTAAAATCCTTTGTCTAGTGGTCTCCCTAGATGAATGTTGTTGAATACTTTACCATGCTTGTCTATGACACTCTACACATCCAAATGATATGCCTTCTTTCCTTTGATGGGTTTGGAAGTCACTAAACACTAAGCTATCCATGCTACTTTCCCATGGAAAAAATCCTCTCAATTATCCTAGAAAATATAATCTTTGGTGCTTTATTTGTCATTCCCCACAATATCACTTCTTTTCCCTATGAATAAACTTTAGTTCCATGGTCTAAATTTTTTGTGTGATATCTCCTAATGAATGTAGCTATTAGATGCCAAGGACTATATTTGTGTCTCATATTTTGAAAACAAAAAAGTCATCCTTCATACCATATACTCGTAGATTAGTAAAACCATCAACCACCATTAAATTGAACTTTCAACGTCTTTTGTCTTAAGGCCTTTCTTGATCACCAATCCTTCATTGATAAATTTATGAGTGGAATTAGTGTTGATTCTTATAGTCACCCTTTGACCTTGCAAGACCCCATGGATGCTACAAAGGATTTACCTTAGAGTACTAGAGAGTGTGGAAAGAATGCCTCCCACCATGGATCCTTTCCCTTTTGGTTGGTTTTCTTCTTTTCCCATCTCTTATTAAGGTTCTTTAATTTTTGGTTTGGGTTCCTCAAATCTTGATTCATCATTAGAATATAATTTAATGTAATGCATCTATCCTTTCCCAAGAAATATATGTCCAAGTAACCATGGATCATTTCAAATAAAACATATCTTCCTCCTCCTCAATTTATTCCTTTCCTTGATGTCTATTCTTAATGGAACATTCTTCTTTGGAATGAAGGTTTTGGTTTGGAACTTATTCTTCAACATGTAAGTATCTAGTGCTAAAGTTCACTTTATTGCCTCTTGTAGGGTAGATGGTTTGAAATCCTTGAACAAACCCTTGACAGATTTAGTTAACCCTTTAATGAAGAGCATATTCAATCTTCTCTTTGTGATATCTAACACCATTACTAAAATTTTTAAAACTCTAATACATAGTTCTCCATCAAACCACACTATTTAATTTGAGTAATTTTTTTTTGACATAATCTTTATAATCCTTCCAATCAAACCTCTTAATCAAAATTTTGTAGAATTCATCACATGAGGAATTGTGGATTTGTGATCTAGAGTGATCAGATCATGATAGCACCACTCATGTAGTGCCCTCAAAATATAGGGTAAAAAAATTGATTGCTTCATCTTCAATAATGAGTTTGAGGTATACGTATACGTATATTGTTTGTGTGCATGCATGAGTTGAGTATTTATTAGATCCATCAAAGGGAGAGAGCTTCAAATTATCCAAAGATTGATGCACATCTCTCTAAAAGGATTTTGGCCTGGGATTGGGTATGTAGCCATTATGAGACTTCTACATGTCCATATAATTTTTGAGTGACATTTCACTTCAAATCTAGTTGGGAAAAGCTTTATATTTTGCATGAAAATCTCGAATATCACTAAATTATGAACTTTTAGGATTCAAGTTCTAGAGCCTCCAACTCCTTATTTGGAAAGGTAGGTCAGGTTGGTCTTGAAAATAAAATAATAATGGTCATTAAAATGAATAACAAATAATAGGTTTACCCCTCTCTCAAGGCCTGTTATCTCTTTGTTGGTTTTGGTTACTTGTTTGGGCAGGGAGTCTGCTACTCTTTGGCTCCTGTTTCGTTGTAGAGTTAGTTTTCTTTCTGCTCTCGGTGGGGAGTGTTTCTCTTGGTGTGGGGTCTTTTATTTGGCTGTCCGCCCGTTGGTTTTGCTAAATGTTTTTCTCTCCCCCGTTTGGTTTTCAAGTTCATTTTTATGGCTAGGGGTGTGCTGATGTCTGGGGACTTAGGCTCTGCTTATTATTCTCTGCTTCAATTTACTTGCTTACCAAAGGATGTGTTAGTGGTCCTGGTTATGGGTGAAGTTGCTTCCCTTCATTTTTTTCAACTATGGTCTTCTTTTGAGGTGGAGACTACTCCTTTGGAGGTGGAGCCCTCTTCTATTGAGGTGGAGAGGTGTGTTGTGGATCATGTGGGAAGCTCTTTTTTCTATGGTTTTGGGTCTCTTCGCATCCTTTCTTATAGAGGGGAGCCCCTTCCTATTGAGGTGGAGGTTGAGTTGGTGCTATGGGTGGACTGGTGCTGTATGCTTGCAGAGACTCTTTAGTGTTTTTCTTAGATTCCTAACTCTCCTATTGAGGTGGAGTGGTTAGTTTTGTTGGATGGCGCTGACAAGTATTTTGCTACTGTCTGGCTGGTTCAGGTTGGTTACTTAGTCGTATCTGATTGTTTGTTGATGGTTGATGCTGTTAAGTGTTGTGTTGCAGTTTGGCTGATGGTTGCCTGGCTGATTCAGGTTTTTCTTGGGTTTATATCCCTTGTTTCTTTTTGTTGGGCCTAAGGTTCCCGTTTTAACCTTTATTGGTGCAGATTTGATGTGTAAAGCTTATATTTTGTAATTTGCTGCTGGTTGGTTGCTGGTTGGTTATTGGTTGGCTTTGTCTCATTCTTTAGCAGCTTCTTCTCTTTGTGCGGGTTTTGGGTCCTTGTCAAAACCTGATTGTTAATGGTTTCAGGTCCATTTAAAGCCTGTTGTTAATGGTTTTGGGTCCATTCAAAACCTATTTCCCCCCTTAATCAAAACAAATAATAGGTTTAAATCCCAATCTCTTTCCTATTAAAATAATAACTATATTGCATTCAAATGGTTATGTAACATTATTAATGACAATACAAGTTTATACCTACAACAATGGAAAATTAGATTAATACAATGCAAGTAGAGTCTACATCTAATATAACTCAAATATGAACTCTATGTGAAATCACCCTTTGAAATCACTAGGGTTTTAATCTTAGGATTCCCATACTTGAACACAAGTACTCAAATATATTTTGAAAGTAATTTGGTTAAGCGTAAATGATGATCATGAATGAGAAAATTTTCTCTTTTATATCCTCCACAAATAAAATAGGTTGGAAACCGATCACACCTGCAAATTCATATTTAAATAGTGATCATGGGTGTCAAAGATCCCACTTTGAGAGTTATGGTGACAAAAAAAGCTACTAGAAATAATATAACATGTGCTCAAAAGTTAGGTGGGGAATGAAAACACAAGCATAAATCTTAAGGATTGGGGGTCAACAATACTATTGAACACATACTAGAGGTTGACACATCATGCATTGAGAAACATACATTCTAATAAGGGAAAATTTGAAAGTTTGACAAATACAATGGTTGGGTGGGGAGTAAATCAAAGGATTGACAAGATGGAGAAATAAAAAACTCAAATAAGATGAAGGGAAGAATGGTGTTGGAAGAAAAGGCATGATAGGTCAGGTTGGTCTTACAAATTTATAAAAAAAGAATAGTCCTTTTATGTGTGGCTATAAGTGGAATCTAGATTATTACCCTTAGAAGCACTTGCTTCACTCATCAATTGTCTTAGTATATTCATATTACGATCCATCTTGTAAAGAAATTATGCCATTATATCAATCATCAATCAAAATTTCTTTTGGCCTAACCCTCAAGATTGTCATTTGCATTCATTATCATCTCTCTTTTACCATATTGTTATTCTCTACAATGGGTTTTATAAGAGGCAATTGAGTAGACTAAACTCTGTACATATTTTCTTTGTTTCCTAATCTCCCTCAAGTAATAACTAGTTGATCAATCATTATATTACATAAATAAAACATACAAATTTGAAATCTAAATGCACATGTTGGCAAGATCACTAGCTCTAGTACCATTATAATTTCCTAAGACAAAACAATAATGTAAATCTAATTCTTAACCTTCCATAAGTACTTATTCTTTGGATAAAAAACACTATTGAGCCCTAGTATTCAATCAAATCTTAGAAAAAATAGATTAAAATGATTTTTTGTGCATTGTAATCATTACATTTTAAATAAAAATGATAAACATAACTCTTGATCCTTTTATTAAAATGAACAACAAATAATATATGTAGATCCTAATCTCTTTCCTATTATAATAATGATCGTATTACCTTCAAATGGTTATATAACATTATTAACCACAATAAAAATTCATTCCAACATAAATGGAAAATTAGATTAATACAATGCAAGTAGATTCTACATCCAATACAAGTCAAATATGAACTATGTGTAAGATCATCCTTTGAAGTCACTAGGGTTTTCATCCTACAATTCCCACGCTTGAACAAAAGAGCTAAAAATAGAGTTTGAAATGAATTTGGTTAAGTGTAGATGATGATATTGAATGATAAAATATTATCTTTTATATCCCCCACAAATAAAATAGGTTGGCAACCAAGCACATCTACAACTTCAAATTTAAATGGTGATCATGGGTGGCAAAGATCCCAATTGGAAAGTTATGGTGACTGAAAGTATAAACCACTAGAAATAATATGAAATGTGGCTAGAAATTAGGCAGGGAATGAAAAATAGGTAGAAATATAAAGGATTTAGGGTTATCCATTCCACCAGACACTACTAGAGGTTGGCACATCGAGGATTTAACAACATGAATTATAGTAAAGGAAAGTTCGAAAGTATGAAATATACAATGGTTGGGTGGGGAATAAATCAAAGGCATGATAGGATGGAGAATTTTGAAACTCTAATAAAACAAAGGGAAGAGTAATTTTGGAAGAAAAGGAATACTCAGGAAAGAAAACACACACAACAAATAAAAATGTGGAAGACACAAGTACATACCTAATATATATAGACTTAGATTGATTGGAAATGAGATACATTAGAGGCAAAATAGCATGGGACATTTATGCAAACAAATACTCATTATGGAGTAGATTCATGAGAAATAAGTACTTGGACTCTATGGAGGAAATACAATTTTTCACCACTTCTAGTCCCATTGAGATCACATGCATGGAAATTTATCTTAAAATGTAGACACATAATCATATCCATATCTCTTGGGAAGTGAATAATGGAAGGAAGGTTGAATTTTGGATGGATTAATGGAATGGGCACCAAGATCTAAAAAATAGGGAAAATATTTAAAAGAGATTAAGTATTTCCCAATTTGGCATTGAGGATCCAAAGTGGTAGATTATTTGAATACAACTATTATTGTTGGAATCATTTTACACAAGATGAAATATATGCCTCAAAGAATTGGTCCTTCATACTAGGTTTCCACTATCCAGTACTTTCTCAATTTAGCTCACTCACACAAGAATAAAAGTGATGATAAGTTAAACTAGACCTATTCCAAAAGTGGATTATATTTGATTAAGATTGGCTATAAATTTTTCATGGTTGATTTGAAATATTTAAAGTGGCTAATGATTAAATATTAGCATAGGAGTTATTTGCCTAAGGTTAGGGAATTTTCTTGGGTTGCGGTCAAAAGGAAGGTCCTAATGGGAGATATAATTCAAAAAACTGGTTTCTTTGGATCTTTTTGGTGTCCTCTCTGTACGTAGACTAAATAAAATAATGAAAATTTACTCATAAATACTCCTTTTCATAGAATTTTTAGTATCAATTAATCAATAAATTGAAAGGCTTGATACCACCCTTCCAAAAAATTGTTACAATTTTATTAAAAAACTTGTGGAATGGTAAACCCAATGTGATATTCTCGTGTTTATGGAACTTCAACCTATAAATGTTGATTTGGATAGTTTGTAAGGAATGTAACCACAAAATTGTTTCTTTTTTTTAAAAATATAGGTGTGAAAAAACAATATTGAAACTAGAAAGTTCCATCACAAAGATTACAATGAGAAGAGTCTCCTCCAAATCCCTTTAAAAGTGTATAGTTTCCACTTGGGATAGAAAATCTATAATATTGGAACATGTTATCCCTTCCTCTCATTCATGGGATTTCTAATTGTGTCCATTCATCAGTTGATTAATCACAAGTCAAGCAGCTCTCGCCTTAGCTAGGATATGGAAATTGAACTTTGAAGGTGCCTCTCAAGCAAATTAAAGCCCTATGGAGTTGGATGTTATTTGAGATTCTTTGATTAAGGTGATCAAAGTAAAAAAAATAAAATTAAAGTTAGGAACCAATAATGAAACAAAGACCAACGCATTACAACTTCTTAGCCTTCAGTTAGTTAATTCCTACAATGTTGATAACATTAATGTTAAGGGAGACTCACTGGTGGTCACTCTTTTCTTGAGAAATCAACATTAATTGAATTAGAAAATAATAAACATTTGAAGGAGGCCTTGGTTATTTTGGATAATATTCCTAAATATTTAATTAAACATTTTTATAGGAAAGGAAATATGGTAGTAAATTATTTATCAAATAGAGTTATTGACTAGTTGTAAGACTTAATTGTTAATGGCTACATTTCAAGGTAGTTGGATCTTCACACTCTACTACATAATGATTTTGATTCCAATAAAAAACAAAATTAAGCGTGGAAATACAATGGATGGATCATGATGATTAAGATGAGAGTACAATCCACTCATTCTTGCTCACATGGCTTTCATTGTATGCAAATGATGAAACTCTTTCAAGACATACACATCAAAACTCTCATCTCTGCTACTTTCAACATGTCATGGACCATAATCTACAACTAAATTCCTTGTGAGATAGATGAAATACATGGGTGAAATCAGGTTAACAAGAATGTAGAAAGTATTCTTTTATCCTTGGGAAGAAGAAGTTTTGAAAGCTATTATAGAAATCCTAGGGAAATATTTCATTGAAGGGGCTACTAAATAAAAGGTAAATTCTTAAATATCCTCTAAGTTCATGGAGAATTTTCTCATGTTGATGGGAGACAAGGATCTCACTAGAGCTTTAGGGAAGTACTTCCTACGGTACAAATTTAGAGGTAGCTTGGATAAGGCAGTTAATAATGCCATTATGGAGAGACTCTCCTCTCTCTCCTAGTGATGGGGTTTGAGTTTCATGGCATTGTATTAGTCAATTTAGTGAAGAGCATTGAAATGAAGATGGAAGACCACCTACGAGAGGTGGTTGAAATATAGAAGTATCTCATCGTGAATGGGGGGATGTATCTATACAATCCTAGACTTATTGTCAAGCTTCTATGACTTTGCATTTATTCGATGTCATTAAAAGCCTAGGCCTTTGTACTTAATTATATTTTCTCTAGCTAAAAATAGAGTTTCTTAAAATTAGTAAAACCAAAACAAAATTATTTAATAAATTTATGCAGTTTTTAATAATTTAACTAAAATATCATTTTTTAAAAAGAATTATAAATTTTTATTTATATAAGATTAATTTTTATTATTTTTAATAAAATTAAATATTAGATTCAATTTAAATAGATTTCTATTTGAATATTTAATTAAGGGTTTGGTGTTTAGGATGTTGAATGTTTGAATGCATTTTTTGAAAATTTTATAATAAGTAAGAAATCATTGGATTCCATAAAAATATTTAAAGATCATTTTACATTTATTCAACACTATTAAAAACCAACCTTTGTACTTGATTATATATGCTCCAACTAAAACATAGAGTCAAGAAAAATAATTAATAAGACTACAACAAAATTATTTAATAAATTTATGCAATTTTTAATAATATGATTTAATAATTTTTTCTTAAGAATTATAAAAAATATGTATATAAGATTAAATTTAAATATATTTTTTGTTTGAATATATTTAATTAAGGGTCTATTTTATTTAACTTTTTTGTTTTAGATCTCCTAATTTTTTGTTTGAATATATTTTTTGATCTTCATAATAAATAAGAAATAATTAGATTCCATAATATTATGTAAACATCACTTTACATTTATCCATGCATTAACAACCCAAGCCTTTATACCTGAATAAAAAAAATAGAGCCCTTAAATGTTAATAAAAGTAGATGAAAATTATTTAAAACACTTCCTTTAAAATAGATAATAATACTTTTTACAAAGCAATGTGTTTGTTTTGTTGGCTTCTTGTAAGTAGGGTGGATTTGGCATAGAGGGTTTTTGCTCCATGTATTACATTGCGTCATTTTTTTTCTCTTGCTCTAATTTATGTTTTTCCATAGAGCTTGATGACAACACCAGGGTGTTATCTTCATTCTTCTCTATGAATTTCACTTCATTCTTTTAGTGGTCTATTTTTTTGGTTAACAACTTGACAATTTTACACATAGAGGAGATATAAAACAAACACATTAATTAAATTACATTGAGCCTAAAAAAGTCATGAGACCTCACCCAAACCATTTCTCACCCATTCAAATAAGATATTTATTGGAAACCTCATGAATATTAGTAATACCTTTGCAAGATTAAATAAGAATCACAAGTTTGGACAACATCAATTTAGTGGGCAAACTATCACACTACAAATGACAAATAATCAATTTCATTAATGCTTTAATATTTATGGGGATGACTTGTATAACACAGTGGTTGAAACACTTGCTTGGTGACGCTGCCACCAAGGTTCAAAACCCCGCTGGGCCGCTACGCTCATAGGCTTTGTGCTTTTGCTGGGTTGGTGGGCTCGCGGATTTGAACAACAATAGTGTTAGGCACCTTAAAAAGTGCCCATTACTGATCAAAAAGACAATAAAAAAATACTTTAATATTTATGAAAGATCATTTTAATTTTGTTTTCAAATATATACTCGTATATATTTATCCATGACGTACCACTCTACCTTGATTTTGAAAATAGTGTCTCAATCCTACTTCTAGTGAATATGAATCAATCTTATTTATTTAAAAGGTAGGTAAAAACCCATTTGATAAAACTATAATTAAATATAATTAAGTTAATCTTAGAATATGGTGTTAGTGTAGAATAGTCCATACAACAACACATAGAAGAAAAATGCAATTTAAAAGATAAATATCATTTTGTTTTCAAATAGCTGTCAAACATTAAGACCTTCAAAATCTTGTGTAATTTTGGCTATATTCTTATATGTTGGTGTTGAAACATAGAAGGATTGTGATGAAACCTTATCATCGACATTGTTGACAACAAAACACAATTTGTGCAAAATCTTGATGTAAGTCAGTTGCCATGGTTTCAACAAGGTTCTTACATGTACACAATTGGATCAATTTATGTTGTCTTATTTTATTCTAAAACAATTCCATTGTTATTTGTTAAATGAATGCATTGGTTACATGGTTTTATTTATGATTGTTTCATATATAATTACATGCCTCTATGGAAAGCCTCTACAAGGAACTCGCAAGCATAAATGATCTACTAATTCTCATGGTGTTTCCTAGTTGATTTTAGTTGTATGATGATGTAGATGAAGGATTCTTTAATCCATTGTATTAGACTCTTAGAAGTCAATGACACTTCGCCATCACCCTATATGCAAACCCCACTGTTCTATATGCCTTAAGGTGGTGGCGGAGCCTAGATTGGTGGGGTCCGCTCTCCTTTGGTTGGTGGGGTCCGCCTAAAATCAGTAGGGTTTGCAAACCCCACCTGCAACGGCCAACCCCACCATCCTAGACTGTAACCCCACCGCACTAAATGCATTTTTATTAAGTATGAACCTCTTTGCACCACATATGACATATGGCGGTCTCTCTATATGATTATATGTTTCATAAACACCTCCTTTCTATGAGGAATGTGATCTTGAATCATGCAATATAATCTGCTTGCATTGTTTCCATAACTAACATTGCCGCCCTTCCTGCATTTTCCTTAAAATCTAAAATACTTTGGTTTATAATGCTTTTTTGTTGAAGCTAATGCAACGTGCTAGAGTTTCAAATTCTAATTCCCATTTATGCTATTTTTAATATGGTGGAAGTCGAAAGGTCACGATGACCAGCCACTCTCCAACGTCAGATTTTCTTATCATCTACGGTTGAAAATAATCAATAATGGACCTGAAAATTTATCTAGTTCATTGCAGATTAGAGCTTCTGCTCTTCCTTTTGAATTACAGAATTTTGCCTAACCAGCTCGCTTCAAAGCATAAACACTACGAACAGATCAATATGATAAACCAGTCCCAATTCCAGATTTTTTTTGGTGTTCTGGTTTTCAATCCATATGCAGGAGAACATATAGGAGGAGGGTGTAAGTAAGGAGACAATATTGATTTGAGGCATCGGATCTATCATTGCTTGGATTTTCCAGTCAGGTAAAGTCGTTTTCTTTTTTTATTTTACTCAATTGCGTTCTCATTGTGTCAGTTGGGCATGAGACTTGAAGCTGAGATCGTAGTGGTGAAACTTGGACACATACTCGAGCTTTCTCAGGTTCCTGTAGAACAGAGTAGCTGGAGGATACTGGTAGTAAATACCGAAGTCGAGGCCGGATTCATAAACGGATTCAAAGATGGCCTTTTGCCGAAATCCTTCAATGAGCTTGATGGAATCTTTGCTGGTTGCACAATGAGAAGTTGCAGAGTGAACGCAGCCCAACACACTCTGCAACTTCTCATGGTGTAACCAGCAACGATTCCATCTAGCTCATTGAAGGATATCCGCAAAAGGCCATCTTTGAATCCGTTTATGAATTGGGCCTCGATTTCGGTATTTTTTACCAGTATCCTCCAGCTACTCTGTTCTACAGGAAAAAGCTCAAGTATGTGTCCAAGTTTCACCAGTACGATCTCAGCTTCAAGTCTCATGCCAAGAACGGGAAACTGCCCAACTATTTTACTCAGTATGATGCCAGTTTTGTTTTCGCCCTTAGGAACATTCAGTTGCAAGGTTGCAGAAAACACACTAGTAGATAAATTACAGAGTGAATTCATATTGCTGAACTTTTTGATGTAGATATGAATGGCCATTTTCTTCTTAAGGCACAGAATGCAGTTGAAGAAATAACAGAAACAAGTGCAGGGGGGTTTTCTTCTGTGTCATACCAATATCAGAAGGAAAGCTCAACACTGAATCTAACAAGGGTATCCTTGAAAGGCCCCACCAGAGGAGTGTTAAAGCCAGGAAAAATATCTTTGGCTGATAAGTTTGCAGCCTATGGTCAGGACATGCATGGGCGTGGCACAGAAATGGGCCAACCAGATCATATGCTTACATATGCTTCTACACAAGTTGGGCATTTGGGAAATGCTTTAGTGGGTGCACACACTTACCACCATGAAAATCCTCTGATGTTGTCACCTGATATGAGGTCCCAGATTTTGGATTACCAGCTTGAGCAGAACCAGAAGCATGCTTCCCTAATCAATGCTCTTCCTGGTGTTTCATACCAAGAGCTTTCCTACAGTGGAAACTATGGCGGTCAAGATGAGCAGCGAGGTGGGATCAGGCAGAATGCTAAACGGATTGTGAAGCGCTCCAGCAGAGGGCAAAAAAGACATAATGTGATCAAGGGCCAATGGACTGCAGAGGAAGACAGGTATTGGTTTGATTATTTTGTCTTGATTTTTGCACATACAAAGTTTTGGGCTTTTCAGATTTTTTTTTAAGTGAGTAAAGTGGTGGTGCAGGTTGCTTGTGAATTTGGTTAAAGAGTATGGCCTGCGCAAATGGTCTCAGGTAGCACAAATGCTGACAGGTCGCGTGGGAAAGCAGTGCAGAGAAAGATGGCACAACCATTTACGCCCTGATATTAAGGTTATTGCCAATTTCCCACATTTCCCTTTCCTTGCTATCTTATCCCTCAACTTCTCTGTTCATATTATTTATTGCAAACTGTTCTTGTGGACTTAGACAGGGACTGCAGCTGCATCACAGCCCTTATTTCGTTATGCAATTAAACTTAGTCAAAACAAGATAGAGGCAATAGGAACATGACGTTAGATTCCTCTTTAGAGTGGGAGGAAAAATTGATTTTGATTTTGGTTTATGAATGGATTTTGATTTTGGTTTGTGTTCTGGTTTTGCACAGAGAGATGAATGGACAGAAGAGGAGGATAAAATGATTGTGAGGGCTCACGCAGACTTGGGGAACAAGTGGTCTGAGATTGCAAAAAAGCTTCCTGGAAGAACGGAGAATGCAATAAAAAACCACTGGAACGCCACCAAGAGAAGGCAGTCTGGCCGCCGCCGCTCCAGAAGAGCTCTTGATGCCACCCATGAGAGAAGCTCCATTTTAGAGGAGTATATTAAGAGTTTGAATCCCCAACAGACAGATAAGGACAAGCATGACAATGACTACACCACCAACAGTAATGTGTCCATCATATCTGATTCCATCTCCTCTTCCCACCACCAGCACTTGTTTCGCCATGTTTCTTTCCCCTCTTCTCCTCTTAACAACAGTACCAGCACCAGCACCATTAACTTGTCTTTTCTGTTGGATGGTGTTCCCAGTGGAGACGATGGAAACCTGACATTTGATGAATTCGTAGATGTGCACAACAACATGGAGGATTCAGAGCATGTAAAGAGAGAGATTGATCTTATTGAGATGGTGTTTGGATATCCCTCTCCTCCTACCACTGTTAACTCTCACTTCCCCTTTCCACTCCCTCATCTCTGATATAACAACAATTTATAAGATTTTAGGGCTTCTTCATCCTTCTGATTTCTGTTATTTTAAATTTTTTTTTATAGAGGAAGCTTCTCGTTGGTTATATTTCAATGATAAGACTTTTCTTCTATTTATAATTATTTATTTATATATAATTGATATGAATTTTTCCGTTCACCTTCAATAATTCACCTTTGGAAAATTTACAATAGTTAAAGCATTTGTTGATATAATGCTCAATATTTTTAGCAATATTGGAACAATAGTTGTAACTTTAAAGTTGTTAGTGTTGATGATAACTACCCATAATTAAATGAAACGTATTCCTTAGATCTAAAAGGCAACAAATCATGTCATGCCACATCAGTGCACCAATAAAACATGATTCAGTGCACAAGTATCAGTCTCACTTTTTTTTTGGATTTTTTTGGACACATCGACAAAAAACATGTTGATGTGACCTTGAAACCTTAGTTATAAGCAAGGGACTTGCCAAGTAAGTTGCTATAATTTTTTTGGAATGATTTGAAATTTCCACGTAGGATTATGAGAAATACAAAGTTAAGGTGTTCAACTATTGGACCCTCTCCCCTATACTTCAATGACAAAACTTCGCTTCTATTCAATAAATATTTATAATTATTTATATATAATTGATATGAGTTTTTGAGTCTATGAAGTATATTATATAATTATTTTTGGTTTTGACTGTAATTTTTTTAATAGAGGAAGCATCTCCCTCGTTATAAGTTTCCTAATTATACTTCAATGATAAAACTTTTCTTCTATTCAATAATTATTTATAAGTATCTATATATAATTGATAAGAGTTTTTAAGTATATGAAGTATCATATATGATTATTTTTTATTTTGACTATGATTTTTAGATGGACATTTTGAATCAGAAGTTAAATAGTTAAAATAAAAAATGATAAATAATGATTTATTATTTAATATTTTTAATTAATATATTATAAATATAAATAAAGTTCAAATTTTTATTAATTAGAATTAATATTAATTAATTAAAATAATTAAAAAAATTAATATATTTTTATGTTAAAAGTTAGAGATTTAATTTTCTTTAATCTATATAAGTTGAATATAATATTTGATTTTATTAAAATTAATAGATATTAATCTTATGTAAATAAATTGTTATAAATTTTAAAGAAATATATTATACGTATTAAATCATATATAATTGTTGGTTAACAAATTGGGCACCTTGAGAACTAACAATTGAATGCCTACAAGGTGCAGGAAAATTAACCCAACATATCTGAATATTAATCTTTGAATAAGATGAATATCCTTTGAATTTTTTTGAGGTACAGCTCCCTCATACAATTTTCAATGAATTAGAAAAACAAGAAAACAAAACATCATGTATGCTTTTGACCAGAAAGCAGAAAAGGTATACCCAATATCATAATTTTTTTGAATATCAGGTGCATGCTACAACAAATAGAAATATTAGCACAAAGACTAATTAATCATCAAAAACAAAACATCCACTCAATACCAAATGAGAAATGAAATTGATTGTAAGAACTGCATTGCTCATACCAAGATAAGACATGCATAAGATACTCTTAAACACAAAGATTTAAGAAATTAGAATAACTCCACCAAATTGTACATAGACAAAATAGTAATTTCATTCATCAACAGTACTGAGCCCCAAAACTTGCGAGGAATGTCTAGAGAGAGCATATAAAGATAGATACAATTTTAAATAGGTGGATGATTTTCACATCTTCATGTCCATAGCCAATTAAATAAAAGACACGTAAAAGAAATAAAAGAGCTATATGCTATTATGGCGGTGTCGCTTCATTTCCAGCTTCCTGGATCACCAAAGGTTTTTTCCGCCACGCTTGAAAAGTCTTAAGGATGTGCATCAAACTTCCTTATGTTGGGGAATGGTTACATTTGTCATCCTTACCTTCCATGTCAAATGAAGATCTTTAGCCGTTTCTATGCATTGCTCACAAGCTTTCATAAGATCCATTGCCTGAGATGATACCAGATGTAATTCACCTAGCTTAAATTGTAAGTGTTCAACATTAAGAGTGGGTAGGTTAAGAGATTCTTTAACCATTTTATGGAAATCAGCTATTGAAAGCTTCTAACGTCTACATCATCCCTTATTCCATTTTTATCCTAAAGGAAGCCAAGAGCTACCAGGATGCTCAAGGCTTCATTTGAAATGACAACACATTAATTGATAACCTCTTTAAGCTTCTACAAACTTTGTTTGACAACTTGTAATTTCCACTCTACTCCTTTAGTCCATGATAGGTAGCGAGTATCTGAAGCATTGGGTATTATTTGATCTGCAACTAGCTTTTCCATATCCGAGCTCATCAATAGTTTCAATTCAGTTTGATAATTAACCCATAATTTCTCTTCCTTTTCAATAGCAATGGCCTCATCTCCTAAGGTGGCTTTTAGAGTATTCGTCTCTTGGAAGTGTTTAAAGGATTCAGTAATGACAATGTTTCCCTTTTTGATGAGGGATTCATTCCAATCATCAACAACTCAACTTAAACTTTGACAACTCTTAATTTTAGTTAGTGCTTCCTTTCCAACCACAATAAGAGATTTGACAAAAGCATCTACCTGGGAGATAGGTTGTAGGACGTAACCTCAAAAATAGATTATAAACAACTAGTCAAGTTCTAAACCTGAGCTTTCAATTCATCTTTTCTTTCTTTATATTTCTTTGATCTCTCAACCATCTCGGCTGCTAACACCTAAAAAATCTGAACATCCCCATCCCTGGTAGGAGGACCTAGGTCGACCCTATTCACTTCAAAGTCACTTGCTGTTGCTTAAGAAACATCTCTCTGCATAGAAGGGTGTGCAATTTCCAGTTGGAGTGTCCCTAATTTTGTGTCATTTATAAGCCTGACATTAGTCTTTAATTTCTTAGGTTTAGGGGTTGAAGTCCTCTATAACAATTGACCTACCATGTCTTGCTTAGGCAAGCTGGACTGTATAGCTTTCCTTTTTCGTGAGATTGAATCTTCTAACCAGGCTGCAGTTATCGCGACCTTGGTCGTCTTAAAACCTGGGGACTCAAATAACATTCGGGTGACTGGAGGAGTATCTTCTGCAGGTGCAGTTGTTCTTGGCCCCTGAGAGGGTTTTACCTCTCTAACAGGTGATTCATTTTGAGAGGGAGGGGAATCAACTTTCAGGGTTTCTAATCCTTCCTCTTCCTCATCTCCTTCATTATCCTTCTCTAGAATAGGCAAGTTGAAAATGTCATCTCCACAAGTTTGTGAATACACATTCTTTTCTGGTGGATCTCCATCACCACCTCCTTGGGCACCTGATGATAAAGACTGAGGCACATTACCAGTTGATTTCCTGCTGGCAGAGGTTTGGGAGGTAACTTCAGCTGATCTTGAATCTTTAGATCTAGTACAAGGGAAATATTGCTCAGTTTTATTTTTAGTCACCCATTCTTTGGTCCTAGGTAGAACATCAACATTTCTCGCTTCAATGGTTTCCTTTTCTTTAAAGTTCCAATCCGTGGAAGGAATGGGCCAAATCTCTATCAGTTCAGTATATATTGGGTCAACCATGTGTCAGACCCATCTTCAACAATACCTTATAAATCCCATTTCAAATCATAAATGATAATTTGTTCTACTGTTAATCTCATCCAACTTCTTCTCCTTACCTCATATTCATCAAAGCAATTTCGCCCCAGTAATCCTCAAGGTTGGATTGGTGATTGAAGGTTGGGCCCAACTTTAGATTGTTCTTAATATAGTATTTTAGGTCAAAAGGAACACACTCATCATATGAGGGCATATTATACCCGGACAATTCTGTCTCAATATTCAAAGCATCAGACATTGATTGGCAACTACATGCACCAAAACCAAATGGAAAACTTACTGTCTATTTTTTCCTACCTTGGCATAGTCTATTAACATCAACCAATTGTCTACTGACCTCAATAATTACCCATTTGTCTTCAGGATACCTGGGTAATTTAATAGGAAAACCTACATATCCGCCTACTCTTATGTATGAAAACCTTTGAAATTGAATAAAATGACTACTGTAAAAATCAACAAATTACATTGCCTCTGGAGATAATCTCATTGTAGAACGCCCCTGCAATTCCCTGACCATCCTCATGGTAAAAGTGTCCGCAAATATTTTGAAATGTAAGAAGCTTTTGTGAAGTTGGAGCTTGTCAAAGTAATCATAAATTGGTACTTTTTCTAGAGGCAAATCACTCAGCCTTAATCCAGGCCAGGGTTGAGTGCTAGCAAGGGCATATATTAAATATGATGACATAAAGAAAAAATTGTTCAGAGTGAAGAATTCCATCAAGTCATGCAGATGGTCGCTAATAATCTTTTCCCAATCCAGGAATTGCTCTTCGCTCAATATGATATGGATAAAGAAATACATCCATTCTTTGAAACTGTGAACATTTTCACTTCCCCTAACCCTGTGCAACAACACAACAATATCAACCACTTCATCTACAAAATGGTTTCTGTGTAGGTTGCAAGGTAATTGAGACTTTCCCTTCTTCGGTTTTACTAGCCAGTTCTTTGCTATTACATTTTTGTAAACCCCCTTCTTGGTAGTAAACTCAATCTGAGAGCTGGTCATGTCCATCGACAAGTATTCATCCCTTTCTGGAGTTCTCAAACAGGACACGAAGGTAGACCTTTGAATTTTCAGAACAAGTCTATTGTCTTCTGTCCTAACCTCTCGTGTTTGTGAATTATAATGTTTGGTGCATTCCAACACTAGTTTGGGACATTGCACTACTATGGGGAATGTGGCGACCTTAATCAACCCACTACCCGCTACTCTCCCAATGATAGGTGGAGGGTTAGGTTTGTTAAATTTGTTCCGCAATTCATCTAAATTAACTAGCCCTAGCCGAGTGTCACCAATTTTAGATCCTTCATAGGTTAACCCAAAAACATACTCATAGCCACGTATTTAACCCTTGCCATGTGCAGTCATGACTCTTGACAATATATGTTTCTTCAATGCAAGAGTAAATAATTCATAAAATAGATTGCAATGAATGGAAACTAAAAATACCTCTAATGGTGAATCTTGCAATTTGAACTGTGTGCCTCCTCCAGCTTGTCCTCAGAAATTTCCACGATAAAAATGTTTGCTTGTCCTTCTATTTTATCAAATTTGGCTTCATGGAAAAACACAGGAGTAGATGGACATTAATATCTTGATTTTACACTGTGACAAGTGGTAGCTGTCACTTTCACTATTCCCCACATAACCGTTTTTCAAAAATTTAAAGACAAGTGTCTATAGGCGGTAATAAAATAGGTTCGAAGAACTCTATAAACATGTGCTCGAGTTTGAATGTTATGGTGAAAGACCGCCCAGGATAATAAGCATCACGCTGGTAGCAAGGTTCAACCAAATATATAAAACACCGCCCAGTTAAACATTGGAAGGAGATAAAAGGGACTTGGGTGACAAAATGGAAGGTTCAATGAACAACAAAAAACATCGCTTGGGTTCACACCACAACATGAAACACTGCCCGCATTAAAATGAAATGCTTTTTTTAATAACCGAAGGACTCTATGAGGTGGGAAACAAAATAATAGTGACAATAATTAAATTATTAAAAATTCTTCTTAAAATTTCAAAGTTATTAAAAAATAGTTTAAATGAAAAATCTTTGTTGTATTTTATGTTTTATTAAAATATTTTATAAAAATTAATATATATTAATTAGTTTTTAATATCAATATTTAAAATTAAACTTTACTTTTTAAATTTTAGAGTATCAAATAATTCTATCTTAATAAGGATTGCTTCCATATAAATTCTATTTACTTTCAATTTAATAAAATTCTAGTTAATCTTATGAACAAGGTTAAACTTAAACAAGTAATTGATTAAATTATAAGAATATAAAATGTAATTTTTTTTATGATTTTAATAAAGTTTGCAAATTTGAGAATGTCATATGATGGTAAATAAAAATTGAGATTCAAATTTGTCTTAAAATAATTACACAATTCTTATCATAAGTATAGTTATATAATTTATTAAATTATAAGGGTTAAGTTCTCTTAATATCAACTCTATGTCTTTGAATGAAAGGTTTGAAGACAACAAAGATTATCATAAAAAATGGTATGAGATGGATCTAGGATAATGGGTTTCAAATTATAACTATGGAAGTGACCTGGGTCAAGTCCACACTAATGAATATGATCTAAAGTGAAGACTAATAGGTTTAGGGATCAAGAATTCAAAATCTAGAGATTAGCGATGAGGGGATCTAGAGATAGAGTGTCATGAGCTGATTTCATGGAAGATTATGCCACTTGTTAGGTAATTATTACATTTATAACACCCTAATAAAAGTGTGCCCAAAACATAAGAGAAACGAGCATGGTATGCAATTTTCACCATAACAATTTTTCTTCAGTTTGATGCGAATGTTAACTTCTAGACATATGCATGTGAAAGTAAATAAGTAGTCAACATATAAACTAAATTATATTTTTCAAATAGTCAAAGTGATACAATCCATATATAAATTAAAGTCCATTGATCTTGAATTCATATTGTCTTTAATGTTCCACTGAATACTAATTTAACCCTCTTTATAAAAAAAATAACTATCCTAAAAAATAGTCAAAGAAGAGAGAATGGTAAAAAGTTATGCTTGTTATAGAAATGTGATACAAACCTCCTACAATGTGGATAATGATCTAACTTTGTTGATAGATCAATGAAAAATGGCTTCAACCAAGTGGATGAATGTAATTTTTTTTCAAAAATATAGAGATCAATTGGTAAATCTCCCTTGGACATGGGAATCAATGTGAGACAACTATGGAAGTGACCTAGGTCAAGTCCGCACCTATGAATTTGATCTAAGGTGATGACTAATAATTTTAGGGATTAAGAATACAAAATATAGAGATTAGTGATGAAAGGATCTAGATATGGAATGCCACAAGCCAATGCCATGCAAGATTATGTCACTTGTTATCAAATTATTGCATTTACAACACCCTAATCAAAGTAGGTCTAAAACATAAGAAAAAATAGCATGGTATACAATTCTTACCAACACATTTTTTTCCTTAATTTTATGTGAATGCTAATTACTAAGTTGATGTATGTGAAAATAAATAAGTATTCAACATGTACATTATATTATATTTTTCAAATTAGTAAAAATCATATATCCATATATAGTAATAGATCATTCTTGAATTCCTCTTATCTTGAGTGCTATATTGAAAGCTATGGAAATAAAAAAAAAAAAGGGCATGTAAAGAGTATCATATGTCACACATTTTAAAATGAATATTAATGTCAACCTTGTTTAGAAAAACTATCCTAAAAATGGTCAAAGAAGCTTGAGAACATTTGGTAAGAAATTAAATACTTGTTATGTAAAAGTGATATAAACCTCCTACTATGTGGATAATGTTCTAAATTTTTTCATAGCTCAATGAAAAGGGGATTCAACCAAGTGGCTGAATGTAAAAGGAATTTTACCATGGGTAAGTATAAAAAGATGAGGGGCCAAAAAGGGGTCTTAAGTGGCCACTTTTTTTTTTTGAAATCAACAAATACTGACCTTGGATGAGAAATTGAGGATAATTACACTCAAAATTTTAAGATGCAACAAAAAGAATGTTCATCTAGTGCTCCAAGTCTACTTTCTAAACAACTATTTTTTTTTGAAAATTGTAGAGAATAAGGGGTTCAAAAAAGGGAGCCACATAAATTGGTGTTGTTTTTGTCAAAAAACCATAGCATATCATTATTTGTGGCTCCCTTAAAAGGTTAACTTTTTTTGGTATTTTTAAAATCACTTCAATGAAAATTTAGCTAACAACATTAAGTTTATGCTCAATTTTTCTGATAATTTTTTAATGAATATTTGAATTTTTACTAATTTTCAAAGTGGACACATCCTAAAAAATAGAATTTGGCTATGCTACCCCTATAATTTTTGAAAACTGATCGAAAATCATTTTTTTTTGAATGTGTAGAATGGAATCTAGTTTATAAAAATGTAATTTATTTGAAATTCCAATAAACAATTAAAAAATAAAGTAAAAAATACCAAACATTGGTTTTTGACAAAAAACGAACACATTTACAAAAGAAATTAAAGATGAAAGCCTTAATGTTGTCAAAATGTGAAAAAAATTGCATCGTTTAATAGCTAAGAGAGAGCTTAACATTACCCAGGTGTTTGATTTACTCAACCTTGAAACACACGCAAACCTAACGGTAGCATGAACTAGATTATGTGAAATCCTAAAAAATATGCAAAAACATGTCTTTGGACATTGGGAAGGCACTCCAAGCCATTGGGTTGGATATCCAAAGAAAATCCAATCCTAAGGCGTGGGGATTCCCAAAGCAAGATATAACATGAGCATGTTATATCATGCTCACATTATGTCACAGTTTTGGCATAACACAAGCATGTTACAACGTGCTCACGTTATGTCTTGTTTTGTATTTTGCTCCCTTTTGCAAAATTTTACCTTATGTTTCCCAAGCTTAACATAATGCGAGTGCGTTATAATGTGCTCGCATTATGTCTCGCTTGAAATTGTTTATGTGTAAGTTTGTTAAATGTATAGGTTTTGTATGTATGTTTGTATATATATTTGTATGTATGTATGTATGTATGCATGCTTGTATGTATGTACATGTATGTATATATGAATGTATGCTTGTATGTATGTATGTATGTATGCTTGCATGTATGTATGTATGTATGCATATGTATGTATGTATGCATGTATGCATGCATGCATGCATGCATGTATGAATGCATGCTTGTATGTATGTATGCATGTATGTATGTGTGTATGCTTGTATGTATGTATGCTTGTATGTATGTATGTATGTATGAATGTACGCTTGTATATATGTATGTATGCTTGTATGTATGTATGTATGTATGCTTGTATGTATGTATGTATGCATATATGATTGTGGGTGATCCACAATACTGGTTTACAATTTTTGGCCAAACTGGACATTGGACTAATTTTTTCTAACTAAATCTTCACTTTCGACCACCTATAGCGGCTAAACCATGAGGAATTTGAAGATGATGCAAACTAGTGATTTGTGACATTTTGTCTGTAGATTCTAAATATATTTTTTTCATTTTTTTTGGAATTAGATTGCAGTTATTTTTCCATCTCCTTCGAAAACTAGTTTTTTTAGTAAACACCATTTTTAAGGAGTGACACTCACCGTATACAACATAACTTTTTTTCCATGAAGGATAAAATTATAATTTTTTCGAATTTAGATTTGTAACTACAATATCTAGTGCTTTCATTTGGTTTCATAGTGTTTTATTGAATATTTTTTGGTTTCATTGTGTTTTATTGAATATTTTTTCCTTAATCAAGTTTCAAAGTCAAACCAATTACAATTCAGACATAGGTAGACCATATACAACATAACTTTTTTTGTATGTATTGAAATTCAATTTTTTTTTGTTGGATTAAGGACTTCAATATCTAGTGCATTGATATTTTTTAATTTTTTTTTGATAATCTGCTATTTTTCCACATGTGTAGAACATAGAGCTTGATTTTAAGTGAAAAACCTATGTTTAATCAAACTAAAAAAAAATACATAATAAAACCAAAACATATAAAAAATTATATTCGTTGGATAGCTCATTCTAAGGACTACCATTATCCAGTTGGGTCTGTGAAGTCTCCTCCATTTTCATCCTCAACTCGAGCTTCGAAGGAAAAAATTCTAGATATTTTTGGTGCCAGAGGGGGAGAAGGGGGGAAAAGGGGTGGTTTGAGCAAACCCCCTTCCCACAAAATTTTCTTTTGTTTTTTTTCTCGGGAAATGTGGGACCCAACATTTAATGGGTTCGCTCGAAGGGGGGTTCTAGTGAACCCCCTTTGGTTCGCTCAAACCAAATGTTTGTTTGAACCCCCTGGAAAAATAAAAAAAATTTCCATGGGGGCATTTTTTGCAATTTTCCTTCCTCATTGGAATTGCAAACCAGTTTTGTGGGTTTACCCTTGTATGTATATGTATATATATATATATATATATATATATGATTATATGTATGTATGTATGTATACCTGTATGTATGTATGTATGTATGTATGTATGTATGATTGTATGTATATATATAATTATATGTGTGTATGTATGCTTGTATGTATGTATGGATGTATACTTGTATGTATGTATGTATGTATGTATATGTATGCATGCCTATATGTATGTATGTATGCTTGTATGTATGTATGTATATATGAATGTATGCTTGTATGTATGCATGTACATATGAATGTATGCTTGTATGTATGTACGCATGTATGTATGCATGTTATATGTATGCATGTATGTATACATGTATGTATGCATGTATATATGTATGTATGCATGCGTTATTGTATGCATGTATGTATGGATGTTTGTATGTATGTATGCATGTACATATTCCTGCATGTATGTATGTATATATGTATTTATGTATTCTTGTATGTATGTAAGGGTTTTGGGTTTAGGGTATATAAGGGTGATGGTATAGGTTATAGGGATGATAGTTGAGGTTTCTAGGTTTAGGGTTTAAGGTATAGGGTTGAGGGTTGAGGGTACAGGGTAGAGGGTTGAGTGTTTACAATTGAGGGATAATATTCATCTTGTTGAGTGTATAATATTAAGTGTGTAAGGCATAAGGATTAGGGTTTAGGATATTGGGTTTAGGGTTTACGATATGGATTGAGGGTATAAGGAATTGGGTGAAGGGTTGAGAGTGTATGGTTTAGGTTTTAAGTATAGGGTTGAGGGATAATACTCAGGGTTTAGGGTATAAGGGTGAGGTTATAGGGTATAGGGATGAGGGATTTTGGGTGTAGGGTTCATGGTTTAAGGTATAGGGTTGAGGATTGAGGGATTAGGGATTAAGTAAATGGTTGAGGGTATAGGGTTAAGGGTTGAGGGTTTATAGTTGAGGGATAATGTTCAACGTTGGGTGTCTATGGTATAGGGTTTAGGGTTTAAGGTTGAAGGTATAAGGCATAAGGATGAGGGTTAAGGGTTTAGGACATAAGTATAGGGTTGGGGGTATAGGGTATAGGGTAGAGCTTTGAGGGTTGAGGGATAATGTTTAGGGTTGAGTGTTGAAGGTTGAGTTTATAGGGTATAGGTACATTAGGGTTTAAGATATTGGGTTGATGGATTAGGGCTTAAGTATAGGGTTGATGGTTGAGGTTGAAGGGTGTAGGGTTTAGGGTTTAAGGGTTGATGGTTTTGTTGGAATCAAGGAACACTGAGAGGGGGGGTGAATTAGTGCTCTGTAAAATTTAACTTTATTAATTTGATCTTTAAACCACTTATAGCATTGAACCAAAAGTAAGATGCAAGAACACAAAGCAATCAACCACAACACCATAGCATAAGGAATTTGTTTTTACGTGGAAACCCTGTTAGGGGAAAAACCATGGTGGAGGTCAATCCACAATATGAGTATACTCAAATATAAGTGTTTACAAAAGGAGAATGCACATGCATTCAGGCACATTGCCTAGAGCTCATTGCTCATATACAAAAGAAGACTCACTATTTTACAAAAGAATTTGGATTACATCCAAAAGATTTGAACTAAGAGAATAGAATCTGCTAATGCTTGATTTCAGTTCTCGTTAAGCACATTAATCACATTCTTGACGTTCTGTCTGATTCTGCTCTTCTGTTGTCTTCTTTAATTCAGACCACAAATCTTTTTCTACACAAGTCAAACTATGCACAATCACTCTACAATGCTTATGAATTTTGCATCACATCACAACACACATCAACAAACCTTAAAATGATATGAGCAATCACTTATATATATCCGCAACTAAAGATTTAATCAACCACATGTTGACTTCAACAAAACATAAAATATTTACAAACCGTCAGCTCAATCCACAAGTAATTTTCAATGCGCACCAACCAAAGTCATCCACAACATAGTGAGGACCCAAAACAACATGCTCGAACACAAAGCACTTCAAAAAATTACTCCTTGAAGATCCACAACACGCTATATTCACTTAGTTGGCCTTCTTGCACTGTTAGACATAAAATCAATCAACCAGATCTTCTAACTTTCACACCAATCGATATGAGGCTCTATGATTCAAGGATAACATAGATCACAATGAAAAAACCTTCCCTGAGATCCACAACTCAAAATGATAATAGAAAATTGCATATGAATCAAAAAACACAACTCTGTCGGATGCTCTGTTCTAGCTTGATAGTTAATCACAAAACTTCAATCTGACTTCCGATATAAGAAACTACTGAAGTGCAGATAAAATCACTGACTAGGGTTGCCATAAATGACAACAAAAAATTACTTGTGTAGTGTCTCTTGCCAACAATCTCCCCCTTTGACATTGATGGCAACACTTAGTGAAAAATGACTAAGTGTCAATCAGTACCAACATGAATACACTGCCAACCTTCAAAACTTCAAAACACAACTCCCCCTGAGATGATTATGACATTTTTCACTATCCTACTCTCCACCTTTGACATCAATGGAAAAGGAAGGAAATCCACATACGAAAAATCAAACAAATTTTCTATGAACAAACTGCATATGTACAAACATGCTTCTACAACTTACAGAAACTTGAATATGTTTGCAAAATTACTCTTCAACAAACTCAAACTAGTGTCCCAACCCTTTTTGAGACTCTCCAAAATAGTCATGTGACCACATAACATATAAGATTGTATCTTTTTTTATTCAAGGTTTTCCGGATCACTAACAACCATAACATCCTATGCTTCCTTCAATGCACTATGCATTGTCTCCATCTTAGGACCAATTAGTCCTCTAATCTCGCATACTTTTTCAACAATTTTGCCTTCTTCATGCTTCAAAATTTTGATTTTGTTAAGCAGGGATATGACTTGACCTTCTTGCTTTCCAAAAAAAATGGTTAGAGGATCAAATGCTTGAGATATATCTGCTAATTGTTTCTCATATGCCTTCATTTTATTTTTAGTGTCTTCAGTGAACTTTGACAATGATAAGCATGACTTATAAATGTTTCCACCTTTAGATAATGCGCTTTGAATATTCTTTACACAAGTAGCTAACAAAGATTTATCATTAGCAATCATCCCCTTCAATCTATTGAACCTTTTAGCATCAAATTCCTTCTAAACCTTATCCATAGCTAACTTTTCAAGTGACTCAAAGTGAGTACTTACAGAATTGACAAGTTTCTTCAGCTGACTAGATGGAGAATCAGATGAATCCTTGACATATGTAGACATGATCTTCTCCAAGATACCAGATGCAAGATTTAACAACTCATTGTCTTCAATATGAGATTTCAGTATTTCCTCCCTTGCCTTGGCCTGAGCAAATGATGCTACCTTCAGTTTCTCAATAGGAGATAGAGTGGCCAAGTTGATAGGACCTTTAACTAGTTCAGGATCAAAATCCTCCTGTTGCTCCTCCAAAAACTCCTTTACTGCCTTAGCAATGTCTCTTGCTTCCACAGGAATCTCCTTCACTTCAGCCTTCTTTTCTTCAATAACTGATTCTTCCTTGGCTTCATGAATCTCTACTTCTTCACTTGAAATCTCTTTAGGAGCTTCAGTATCCATAGGTATTTCAACATCTTGCATGTCAAGAGGATTCATACTATCCTCAAATGTATCTTCTTTTCCTTCTTCATTTACCAGACCAGATGGAGCATCTTCACTATGAGCTTCTTTAGAAACAACATTATATCTATTTTTCAATAGAACTACCTTAAGGATTTTCTCAGTGTCTTTTGCAACTTCTTTAGTCTGTCTAATCATCAACTTATTCACCCTTGGCTTACTCTTAAAATCCTTCTTAGCATCACTTAGGATCTTCTTTATTTCATCCATTGACATTACCAGACGCATATCAACAAGTATTCATTCTCTCATTTTCTCTTCTTTAGTTCTTGTATTCACTCTCCTCATTTCTAAGACTTCATACAGACCTTTAGGTAACTCAAACATTATTTCAATGAGATTCATATTGAAATTATTCAAATAATTTATTGTGGCTTCCTCAAGAATTCTTTGACCAACATTATCAAAGGTGTCATACCATTCACAAGGTGGCCTAAGATTACCATCATTAATCAAATTTTTTTCCACTTCTTCTATAGACATACCTGATTTATCAGTTTTCATCTTTTTCTTTGCTTTCTCTTCACCAGAGAACTTTTCCTTAGAGACTTTAGATGCTTTTGAGCCTTTATGCTCGATTTCTCTTACCTCTTCATCTGATTTAGTTTCTTCATCTTTTAAAACAAAAAACTAGACTCTTGTGCTCTTGTCCTTCTTCCTCTTTCCTTCTGTACCAGATGTCTTGAATTGAGCTTTTACAGGGCTTGATTTCTTTGCAGGATCGAATGAGAGAGCAAAGCTCCTTATGGATCTAGATCTGGCAGAGGATGCTTCCAGACTAGCAAACTCAGTTCTAGCTGGCTCTCCTGCTTCAGCTTGTTCTCTTTTCCTTTTAGCTTCTCTCACAGCTTCAACTAATATCTCCATGCTTTCTGCAAAAGCTTCAACTTCCTTTCTCACCTTCTAGATTATCATAGGCTTCTTCAATTGTTCATGCACTTTCATATCTTTTTCCTCAAAGGTACCAAACCTTTCTTCTATCGGATCCTGAGGTTTACTCAATAGGTGTTGAGCATACAACTCCAAAATGTGTTCCTCAACCTCATAACCCATAGGCATTATCCACACTATTCTAGGTTCTGCAACTTCCATCAAGCATTGATCAATATCAACCATGAAGAAAATTGTGTCCTTATATTTTTCCACAATAGAAGTAGGAATCCTTTTCCTAGCTTGCATTTCATTCTAAAAATTCTTGAAATAACCCCAAATAGTAGTTTTTCTAGCTTTACTATGACCAATTCCATACAAGATGTCTCTAATTTGAACAACTACTGGTTTATCACTTTGCCATTGCACTTTTCCAACTCCTAGAACTTCATTCATGAAGTAGAAGAATAAACACAACAAATTACCATATTTGAAAGAGTTCTTCTTATCCTTCTTGATTTTTCCAAGATTCTCAATTAATTGGCTCTGGAGTAACTCACATAGGTCATATTCTGCATTTTCTTTGACTATCTGATATGCTGCATAGATTGCTGTACCAAATATAGAATTATCCCGACTGGAGTGATATATTTTGTACCCAATGACCATAGAGGAAAATCTAACATCCACTTTGATGATATCATTGATTGTCATGGCTCTCTTGTCAAAAACTGAACCAGTTGCATATGTAACTGTTTGGTTCTTCACGGATTTCAATGTCAACAACCCACCAGATGAATTCAAACCAGTAACAATCCTTATAGCTTCCTTTGCAATCTTGAAAGGTTGACTTAACCACATGAACTCGACATGCACTCAACTCAATATATACCAAACCCATTCATTTTCTTCGAACACAAGAAATTTCACAATCTGAGTGAACTTCTTCTCCTCCAAAGTTTTGAATTTAGGTTTTACATAGAAATCTTCTCCCACAATGTGATTGGTGTACAAATTCAACAACTGGAAGCTTCCTAATTCTTCAACATTTTCATGAATGTATTCCCTAATATATTCGATATTGAAAAAACCATACAAAGTAGAAGAAAATGCACCTAATGGTTCTATCTTGATGGATTTGAATGGGTGCCATTTGAATTTTGAATGGGGCCTATCCTTAATATGACAACCAATGGAGCAACCATTTCCAAAATTTTCAAGTTCATGAGTTTACAGATAAATACCTTTTGTCGGATTAGGGTATGATCACCGAATCACCTTCAGACTTGAATCTTCACCAAAGTTCGCTTCAAAGCTCTCCAAACTTCTTCTTCTCAAAATGCAATGTGACAAATGAGGGATAGAAATTAATTTTTATCATTCACGCACCTAAATTTTTCATCGCAATAAATGCTTTTTCCCTAGGTCTTCTAGATACGCTGTTTTCACAGACTGTGAAAGAAAATTCTTCTACAGACCTTCCATTTTGCATATGTTTCCTTCACAAGAGATCCCAAAACATCTGTACATCACTAATGCAATCATTGCAATCTACCACATTCCAGTACCAACTACTAACAAGGGAGTTAAATTATTTTCTTGAGAACTCCCCCTAGGTCAGAGGCCATAAACTAATTCCTAGAGGAATTTCCAGTACCAGATTCTGGTGCTAGCTCATTTCTTGGAACAAAAGGACTCTTGTTCACCCATGTCTTCATTTTCTTCCTGATCTCATCTGTAGTAACATTTCCTTTTCCCTTTTCATCCTTCTACATTTTTTTCCTTTGATTTAATAGACCCTTTCTGCTTGACCCTTTCTCCTTCTACAAAATCTAGCAATGTGACCGGATTTGTTGCAATTGTAGCACACCACATTTCTTTGTCCAAACCAGTTGTTCCATTGAATTTCTATTGATTTGCACTGGTTAGCAATATGGCCAAATCTATTGCAGGTATAACATCTGACATCTCTATTGAAAAAGTTGTTTGGCATATTTTTGCATTCAAATAACTTATGACCATACTTATTGCAATTGAAACACTGTCCGGAGAATGATGGACCACTTGGATTCATTCTACTTCTACATTGAGCATCCATATGACCAAATTTATTGCAAACAAAACATTAACCATTGGACTTTTGAGCATTAGGTTGTCTTACCGGATACCTTCCAGCTTTGTTCATCTTATTTCCTTGCCTAAATCTCCTTTGTCTAGATCCAGAACTTTCTCCTTTCTCATATCCAAGACCTCACTTGTCACTTCCATCCTCTGAATTTTAATCAGTTCATCAAGCTTGGCTGAGCTAATCTTGAACTTCTCCTTGTATTCATTCGCAATAGCAAGTTCATCTCAGAGAGTAACAATCTGTCTTTCAAGTTATTCTTCATTATTTTTGGATTGTTCCAATTCAAGCTCCAACTGATTGAATCCATCAGTAATTCGGCTGCATTCTTCAGATTTCTCTTTCAAGGATTGAGCAAGGTTCTCTTCATTCTTATTTCTATCTTCAATCTCCTTGGTCATCCTCATCACAATAGATTCCATCTCATGCTCCAGGATATCATTATCTCTAGCAAACTTTTCACATTCTTCTATCTTTTCCTTCAAGGCTTGACTCCGGTGTTCACCTTCCATGCTCTTACTTTCTTTCTATTTAAGTTGATCACATATTTCCTTTCTCTTTTCCCTTGACTCATTGATTTTATCTTTCAATGATTGAATGAATTTATTAACATTCATGGGCTTTCCTACAATTCCTGGTGTAGTGCCCATAACTTACACCCAAAACCTACATGGGACAAAAGCACAACTAACATTTTCTTTATTTTTTAAATAACATATAGACACCTACTGTTTGTCAACCTGTCATTACATACACAAATTTAATGATCGTTATGTCATTGTTAAAATCTATTTCCAATAACCAAAACCATAAATCTTTTACTAATTAATACGATAATAAACTCTATTTATTTTTATTTACATACATATTTATATTTATGTTTATATTTAACTATTTTTATCTTTACTTAAATTATTTATTCTTAGTATATATATATATATTATTTTATGAAATTAATCTTTAAGATTTACGTAAAATTACTTGTAACAAGAAACTCATATATAAAGAAATTAGTCTATATATATATATATAAGGAAATAATTACTTTTTAAATAGAAATATAATTAACTAGTCTTGAAGAACAAGTTTCAAATTACTTTTAGATTTAAAAGTAGCTTTTATATTAGTCTTTCATAAAATAAACACATCACATGCCTTTTTAAAATTTCCTTAACTTAAACCATAAAACTTCCCAACTAATAAGCTTTTATTTATGGTTACTTTATTTTAAAGTCTTTTTTTAACTTAAAGATTATGATGGAATGAAAAGTAAGTTAAAGTTTTAAGTAAAGCCACGCATGGTTTTCTTTCAAAAGCTTAAAGCTTAATAAATTTAAGATCCACCTCACTCCTTAAGCGCCCCCAATATGGATTTCATAGAATAATTCCAAAAGATAAACCCAACGCTATTTCCTTAATTCATTTGATCTTGTTTTCTTTTTCTTTTTCTCTGTGTTCATTATTTTTCTGTACAGGGCGGCGCACATCAATGGCTTGAGGGTTAAGAAATTTAGCTTGGGAGGAGGAAAATTTTTGTCTGTGGAGGTCTAAGATGGAGTTCGATGGATTTTTTTTTTAGGAATTAAATATAGCGGATTTTTTCAGTTTTCAGTTTGGAATTTCATCCATTCCAGATAAAACTATCTTTATGATTTACGGCTAAAAATTTAAATATGGAAGGTCTGCATAATAAAGAAATTTATTTGTTTCCATGTTTATTAGCCGACTTAACCATAAAAACATAATACACAGACCCAAAAACAACAGGTAGTTCAATTAGAAAACAGGAGGTAAATTATTGACAGTATGGCTACAATTTCTGTTCTGTGTGCACTTCTACTCTCATTATTAATTCCCTAAAACATTTAATAAGTTTTTTGACTGAACCAAATATACAGATGTACTCAAATCAACAATACATTGTATCTATTTAGCAAGGAAAATAACTTTAATACAATACTATTTTTCCCAACTAATCTATATAAACATCACATTTCGCCATTTAAAACAGAGTACTATATCAATCCATTTTCATATATATATATATATAATTTTCTTTGTTGCAGGACAAGAAATATTTAATAATATTCCATATGACAATAGAGATTCAGACATAACAATGTATACTCCTTGCCTATCAAGAACAAGCAATGATTCTTTAACATTCATAGAAGATGATGGTAAGTCAAACAATTTTATTCACAGAACTAAACCAGAGAAATAAAATAAAATCAGATTATTTCCTTTTCAAGCAAGAAGCATATTTTTTCTTTTTTCTTTTATTGTTTTACATAAATGAATTTAACTTGGCAATTACAAATGCAAAGTAAAATAGGTGAATATCTCTTTTTTTTTTTAGTCATTCTTTTACATAAAAGATCACATAATACATTTACAACAACACACCAAAATTTTTACCATCAACCAAATATGATAGGTTACAAAATGGAAGAACTCCTTCAATGTTAATTATGATGGAAACATAGTCCCAACTGACATCTCCCTTAAAACTACAAGCTCCCTTCAAGTCCATAGAACCTACACATGAAACAATTTTCTTCTGAAGCCAATGGGGTGCTCACCACCCAACCTTAGACTGGAAAACCAATCACCCTCGAGCTTGGAGGCCATCAAAGGAACCGGGTTACACACATTCTCAAACATGCATTAACATCAAACACACAAATGAATACCATAACACCCAAAACCTAAGGATTCACATGCACATTGAATCTTCTCAAAGATTCAAGAAAAGTGGGAGACTTAGGAGATATCACTACCCAATGGGTAAACATGTATATTTAAATATAGATCTGTATAGTATCACAAATTTTCTCCACTTCTCCATCCATCCAAATCCATAAAATAATCCTGGGCACTCATACCCAAAAACCCCATACTCCCATAATGTGGGTACTCATACCCAAAATCTCCACCTTCTCAAAGGTTGGAGTTTCCCCATTGGAGGATCATCCTCTCTCAACCCCACACTTGGTTAGCTCTCAAAATTTGAGAGAGACATCCCTGTACAACCCAACACAAAGAAAAAAAACCCACAAATAACAGTACAATAATGAATGCTCACATCCTTTTAAAAAATTAACAAATTCAACCAAGAACAAATACAAAAGGATAGAAACCAACCTCATACTCTTTCCAGGAAGAAATCTGTGGAAGTGCTCAAGTTTTTCCTCTAGACTCTTTTTCCACCCAAAACAACTTCTTCCAAAACTAGAATGGAATTTTTTCCAAATCCTCAAAAGAAAATCCCCCCCCCCCACTTCAACAATCCAAAAAGAAAGAGATAAATAGAAGTCCACCTAAATTTGTTTCCAAAACAACTCTTGCTTTAAAACACTCAAGATAAATGAAAATCTGCTAAAAAATTATCTATTTACAACCCATTCAAAATCCAAATTCGTCACCCTTAAAGCTAGGCCTTTTTGAGAGGTCATATCTTGATTTTAGTTCAAGATATACCTTGAATTAAGTGTCTAACCCTTGGGTTAACACCCTATGGGTTTAAAAAAAAAAAAAAACATAAAATAACCTTTTTTAACCCCTTTTTGAGTTAATAAAGAAGATAAAAATATCAAATACCCCCAATTAAAATTTTACAAATTAAATGCAACTTAACACTTAAAACATTTAAAAACTTAAAATAAAACTATATAATAAAATAACATTCAAGTCTGAAACCACTTTACAAATTTTACATCACAATAAGACTATAGTCCCCATGGACTATTGTCGGCATTCACATGGTTTATCACATAGGGTTCCTTGAAGACCTCCAATTCCATTGGCCATGGAATTTGTACTTGCACACTCAATTTCACACATTAATATATCCAATAAAATCATATATTCAAAGCAACTAAAACATATATATTCACATCATACCATTTCCATCACAATTAAATCACATTAGAAAATCAATTCATAGTTACAATAGTCACATAAATTCATCACCATTAAATCCTCCTAATAACATTTATTCATTTTTTTTTTTTCATATAGTAACGATAATTCAAAATTCATAAATTTTATTAATTCTACTTGAGCATCCATATTAATCAATAAAATCCAATATGAGGTCTAACGTTCACATCACCATAATATGAAATCAAAGACAAGGTCTAATGTCAAAACATCATAACATGAAAACATCATAAAGCATCGATCTGTATCAAAACATAATGTCTAATAGTTAAAACGAAAATCAAACTATCTATCCAAAATAATAAAATAGCATAGTATCAAGTATCACTGGTGGGTCTCATACCCGAACTTCACATTTGGACTGATCAAAATCATCTAGTGCCACCAAAATTTGTTGTTGAAGACTACTTGAATCCATTGAATCACTTTCCCGGATCTTCCCCAAGCTTTTAAACTTCTTCCGAGGAACTAGGCTCTGATACCAATTGTTGGAATCAAGGAACACTGAGAGGGGGGGTGAATCAATGTTTTGTAAAATTTAACTTTATTAATTTGATCTTTAAACCACTTATAGCATTGAACCAAAAGTAAGATGCAAGAACACAAAGCAATCAACCACAACACCATAACACAAGGATTTTTTTACGTGGAAACCTTGTTAGGGGAAAAACTACAGTGGAGGTCAATCCACAATATGAGTATACTCAAATATAAGTGTTTATAAAAGGAGAATGCACATGCATTTAGGCACACTGCCTAGAGCTCATTGCTTAGTTACAAAAGAAGACTCAGTATCTTACAAAATAATTTGGATTACATCCAAAAGATTTGAACTGAGAGAATAGCATCTGCTAATGCCTAATTTCAGTTCTGGTTAAGCACATCAATCACATTCTTGACCTTCAGTCTGATTCTACTCTTCTGCTTTGTCTGCTTTAATTCAAACCATAAATCTTTTTCTGCACAAGTGAAACTGTGCACAATCGCTCTACAATACTTTTGAATTTCACATCACATCGCAACATACATCAACACACCTCATAATTATATGAGCAATCGCTTATATATATCCACAACTAAAGATTTAATCAACCACATGTCGGCTTCAACAAAACATAAAATATTTACAAACTATCAGCTCAATCCACAAATAATTTTTAAT
>VDFB02252616.1:132796876-132885346 GCA_007258455.2 Sequoia sempervirens
TTCTCTCATTCTGAAACCAACCACCACCATGTTGAGACCAAAAATTGTTACCCTGCTGAGGCTGAGTATTATTATTCTTCTGAGGACTACACTGTTGCTACTATCCACCTTTAGCAGGTGTCTGTCAGTTCCTAGAGGAACCTCCTATCTATACCTGTCCACCTCGTGGACCAAAACTTGCTATAGGTGCACTACCTATCTGGACACCTATATGTCCACTCAATGCTAAAACCATATTCTCTTCCACAATACGAGCTTTCTCAACTGCAACTTCCATAGTCTTCAATTCGAAGAATCTAACTCCTCCACTAATGCAGGCGTTCAAACCCCTAATAAAATGTTGTACCAGCATCACCTCATCATCTCCAACTCCTGCATATTGTTTGAGTTCATAAAATCTACGTTCATATTGCTCAACAGATAGAGTCATCTGATGTAAATCGTGAAACTCATCAGCTCATCGTTGCCTCCAATGTTCAGATAAGAACCGTGCTCTAAACCTTTCCAGAAACATCTCCCAAGAAACTGACCCAATCTCTAAATGGAGCTTTTGTTCCTCCAAACGCCACCAAGTAGAGGCAAATCCTCTCATATGCATGATAGCACATCTAGCTCGGGTATTGCTATCGTATGGGTGCATAGCAAAACATCTACCCAAGTTCAATAACCAGGTCTCTGCCTCTAGACCACCTCTTGTGCCATCAAAATTAGGGGGACGTGCCCTCAACAAATCCCTCATATGTCCTGCCACTATAGCATCCTGCTCTGCAATAATAACAATCCTCCTAGGAGATCGATCACGTTCCCTAACTACCTCCTAATCAACTTCCTACCTTGGACCAAGTCTAGCTAGTACCTCTTCTAATAGGGGAAGCAACTAAGCTCCCTCAACATCTGGTTGTATCGGAATTCGTTCCTCACTTGTCTGTTCCAATCGAGGACTCAACTGTTCGGCATGTTCGCTCTCGTGGGAGCTCTGAGGGGGAGTAACCTGAGGGATTGGCCCACGGCCTCCTCCTCGACCTCTACCATGGCCTCTAGTACGACACCTAGGCATGATCCTACACATAAAACAAAAATGAGTCTCAGCTACAAAATAGACAAGGCTAACAAAAACCAATACTACGTACTAGGTCAACCTAATGGGCTCACAATTACCCAGAGCGTCCATTGTTAGAACCTTTGCTCTGATACCAATCTGTAATGCCCTGTCTTGTAACCTAAGGAATGATGCATTGACTACGAAAGTGTATTAACTTTTTTTTTTTAGTGTAATCATTTACTCAACTAATTGCAAACATTCCCTAAGTAACGCGACGACACACTATCTGAAAATTCCCATAGACGACAATAGTATTTAACATTGCATAAATTTATATCACATTAACTTAGAAGCATACATTGAATAACATTTAAATTACATCATTAAAGATATAAACTACAAATAGGAATCTTACATTGCGTTTGAAAATACATTACAATACTCATTCTCCAAATGAGGTAGATCAGATAATAATTTACAATTACAAGTTACAATTGTTCTCCTCATTAACAATTGAGGAGTGTTACACAAATACAGTTTTTCCATTGTTACAAATAAGAAAGTACATAAATCCACATACGATCTCTCCATCCAAGAAGCACTCATTGCCACGATCAACAACTGGGGACCCAACGGAGTAAGGTGCACGTTCCACCCAACCATGTGGTACCCGTAGATCCACCCCTGTGCTAGGAGACAGTAATAAGGTTCCCTAGACATACCCTACAAACCCTAGACACAAGTAAAACCATGGACAAACTATACAAGTTCAAACCTAGCTTATTGGTTACATTGCTTCTAGAATTAGGATAATCAAAATGCTAAGTTCACAAGGATACTGTTATTTTAGGTGGAGTGTCATCACAATGTTGCAAGGGTTACCCTGGTGTTTCTTCCTAGGTTCCGGCCCCCAACTTGGGTTACCCTGGCAACCTCTTACGAAACCCGGCCCCACATGCATACTGTTGCGGAATCGAATATCTTTTAAGTTAACAAGATATTGATTTTCCATTCCAAGCCTTCTCGACTTATTCTCAAGACTGAACTAGCCCTTGAGTCTATAAGCGAGGCTTATTATCTAATTAAAGATTTTAAACTATCTAATGTGTTGATTTAGTTTTCACTGACTTACTAACTCTACATGAGTTACCCAGGCACCACTTTGTGTGTTGGCCCTCACACAGAGCCACTCCCCTAAAAATAACAAAAAGAATTCTAAGTTCACTAACTAAGGTAGGCAAGGTGCACAAAAATCATCATATAATTCCAAACATATCATAACCGGACATCCAATATTGTACATAAAATCAGGTGTCTAAACATCTTACATAACCATATGCACCACCCTAGTTAACTCAAGGATTGTATTTAAACAATAACAACTCCCACATTTAACAAACTTATCTAAAGACTTGTACTTCTAATACATTCCCAAATTGCCCAATAAAAGAGAAAATACAATTTAGAACAAATCAGGGATAATAACATCTATTATTAGGATTTACTAAATCCAATCAAGACAAATAAAAATTAGCATGAAATAAATCAACTTGGTTAAAATTCATTATCAAATAATCTAATTTTAACTTTCTCAATTTCACAAGAAAATAAATACTAATTTTTTATATCTCATGCCTCAAACACATCTTGTAAAACCTATTCATTTCAATTTTCTCTAACAAAAGTATTTAAATACATTTTCCAAAATATAATAAAATATGTAATTAATATTTCCAATTTTTAATATATTTAAAATAGTATACATATATATACATATATATACATATAGATATATATACATATATATATAGTGAATTAACATAAAGAAAAAGTTGAAATAAAGCTTGAAATTCGAAAAAAACCTAAATTCATTTTTTTAAATTTACAAATTAAAATACCCATTACGGGTTTTGTTGGGTTGTAGTACCCCACAGCCGGCCATGAAAGGCCACGGCTCTGTAGGAAGCCCTAGCGCCGCCTGTGTACGGCGCGGGCTGCCTCCACAAGTCGCCGCCTTCATGGGCGGTTGTGGGGAAAGCCCTACGCCCCGCCCATACATAAAAAGGTATTTAATACCTAAAATAAAACCAACATAAAATACGATTTTTCCCTTTCGTCTTGGATTTTAATCCAAAAATATCATGACGATTTTCACCATTACCGATATAAATATATTTTAAATAAAATTTCTATGATTATTAATCATAAATTCAAAAGCATATTAAATTTAAATATGCATATATATATATATATTTATATATATATACTAGGAAGATTATCAGGGCAGAGCGAAATTCTAATAAAGAATTTTTTTTTAAACAGGAAACTGAGAAGCTTATCCATTTACACAATTTTATCAAAGATTTCAATTCAACAACAAAGGTTTTCCAATTCAAATTCTCTAATTCTTTTCCTGTGAGTTCTTCCCAAGGATTCTTTTGTATTTTCTATAATTTCACAAATCCTTTGTGTTTCCCTCAGATTTCACTATAAATTTTTATTTTGAAAGATAACAGAGAAATAACAAATTTCTACAGAATAATTTTTCACAAAATTCACCGAGAAGAAATACAGGAATCACAACCACAGTTATTTCCTCAAGTAATCTTTTAAATTCACAATTTTACAAAACTTACACAAAACTAATTCTTACACAGGCAATCTTTTCAAAAGAAAACAAATTAAATTAAATAGAGGAATACCTATATTCCTGTAGCTTGATGAACTTGGCTGTAGAAGAAAAGCTTTGTTTGTCTGTTGCGTGCAATCTTTCAAATCCTTTACAAATCACCACTTAACAGAAGAATACAAATTTCTATCCAGAAACAATTCCAAAACTTCTTCCAGAAGCATTCAACAAAACCCAGAGGAAATCACAAATAAACACAATTCCCAAAAAATTTAGCAGAACTATGTTCTTTTCATTTCTCGTGAAGTGATTTCCTGTTCTCCCCAAATCACATAATATCTTCTGAGAGAATCCTCAACAAGAAAAAAACAATTAATTTAACTAACACACATGTCAAGAAGAAAATATCTTCTAACAACCTTACGGCAAATCTTTCTTTCTTCCTTATCAAGAATCCAATGCATATTAAAGAATTAAAGAATTCAAAATTCAAAATCCAATTTCGTTTTCTTTATTTATTTATTTATTTATTTCATAATTAAAATTCCATTTCCCACAAAACAATTAATTTAAATTTAATCTATTATCACAATTAAAGTAACTTTAATTTAATTTATTTATTTATTTAATTAAATAATTTTAACCTCAATGATTAAATTACTTAACCAAATAAACTAATTAATTAAATAAATAAAATGTAAAGCTTTATTTTCAACATTTAAAATTAACTTAAATAAACATTAATTAAAAGAATGTTAATATATCATTAAATTAACAAAATTTGCCTTTCATACTAAATAATCCAATCAGACACAAACGAGACAACCAAAGAAACCAGACTTAAATTGACAACATACTATGACTGGGTTTAAGACTAGACTAGGAAAAACCTTGTTACTACCTCCCAATCAACATTTTCGTTGAGTCTTGACACGCTCAGACCTGAGTAACCAGGTGGAGTCGGTGTCATGTACCTGCAACCCTACAATCAAACAAATAACATACATACATACATATAATCCATTATACAAACACAGCGTGCGGAGAAAATCACTAAAATCACAGGGCACTCGCAAGCGAGTGATGCAACTCCGTTCTCCACACCAATACACATTACATCAAACTGACAAATTAAATAACAGTTAATCTACCATAAACATATATATAGCAATAACATCTGAAGGAAACATCTATGCTAACATAAAGCATGTCAGAAATTAATTATCACCATACAATGTATCATCATATCACAAAATGAATCCACTATCGCTCTAAAGTCAGCGATCATTACACCAAAACAAAATACCAAAGTCTATCGAAGTGAAAACATGCTAATAGAAAACATAAGCAAAGTGGAGGGGTACTACACGTTTAATCGTCTTGCAATGATATAGACATGGGATAGCCATTTATACCTCATTACACGTCACGTCACTTAATGAAGGAATCGTCTAGAGAAGTCTTAATAATAATTATGAACCTGCCATTCCCAATTAATGACAGACTATGATAAGACGTGACACTCTAGATCGGGCCTCCATTGGTCAAGATTGGTTAGCCACCATGACCCCAAAAGATGGGTTAACAAAGGTTGTCATCTCATGATTTCTGGCACTGACCAGTGAGATGCAATGACTTCTGGCACATACGATTTTTCACTCACTCACCTGGGTAGTGCAACACGTTTAACATAAAATTTAGTTGAGACCTAGCCTATACGTACTTATTGGATTCAAAGAGAGCTCATCTACCACGTTAGTACAAACTTACACAAGATTGGCTCGATCCACCATTCGGCAAGAGCCATTCAATGACTACGCCTATTGCATAAGAAAGTTAGGTCAACATTAATATCTTTGATATGGATGCAGCTACAACTGAGCCCACTACCTCACTTGGCTTGTAAACATTATCTTCACCAACTCCCTTATGTAGTTATGCTAATAGATGTTAACATGGGCTTGCAATGAATACTCGCTATGAGAAGGGAAAGGCAAGGTGCGCAACTCCTAGTGGCCAAGATGACTACAGATCTTTCTTGTTCCCCATTTCTTTTATTTTTCTTTCCAAATTGCACCTACCCTGATACTCGGGCTGATATTTGGACCTTGGCGTCTGTAGGTTCTAAAATATTTATGTTTGGATATTTACACCTGGACAGGTAGCTTTCTTCTACAAGTTTTGTAAGACTGTACTGGAGCACCAACATTTAGGGTGTATTTCTCATCTAAGTTTATTTTCTCGTCTTGTTTGTTGAGATTACAGATTTATCATATATTTACATTAAATCTAATAACTACATTTACCCTTAGTTACCTTCTACCATTCATTGTGCATGGAAACCATTATGTTTCAATATCATGCACATATATTACTTCATTTCCTTATCTGTTTCTGCTGAAGCAAGATTATATTTTGTTGGCCCCATAAGCAAGTATTAGCATTTTTTTTCTTGTTCTCAAAATATAAAGAAAACAGCAGGTGCAATATTGGGTAGTGGCTCCCTAAATGGGTTGTGCCCTTTACAGGGGTTGCGACCTCATCCATGTGCTGCAACTTCCAGTGATGGGTCCGAGCCCCTCTCACCTTTATTTATGTTTATTCTATATTATTATTATTTTATTTTATTATTCATTTTTTTTAATAATATAATACATATGGAACATATAAAAAAAAACAATATGTAATATATAAAAATAGAATGTTTACATTATGTTTTAGACGTATCTGAAATATATTATGATACACCCACTAAAATTATATATGTTTAAAATGTCTATTCATAACATATAAAAAATCTCTCTGTAAATATGAATACACATATACGGATATACGAATATGCACATAAGTATGTTTATGCATATACGGTCTTTATATAATCAAACAGATTCATTTTGTGCAATCTATAAATATTCGATTTACACCCATGTAGAAAGGGAATCTAGCTATAAAAATCATTTCAATATATTTTCAATTGGACTCTAATTCTTTAAGTATGTATGAGCTCATATATTTCTCCATTTATTATTTTGTAGAGGGGAAAATCAAAACCTCTTTAGGGTAGGGACATCACTCTCGTGAAACCAACCATTTTATTGGTGTTGTTTGAATAAGTACCTCCATTTTAGAAATAACAAATTAGTCTAGCCTAATTGACATAATATGTTTGGTCCTCACCTCTACTTTATATTTTAAATGTACACACTACATGCCTATCCATTGCAAAAGATAATGCATTTACATTCATCTACATATCTATCAGCCACCAAAAGAAAGCCTCTTTTTATCTAAAGTTTTTCTCTTAATACAAGCTCGTAGGGTGCATTTATTCTATTCTTACCCTATCACAAACGGTACATAAAATGAATGGAATAACATGTCAGCAAATGATATTTTCTCTAATGCAATAGTATGGGGAAACTAATCATCTACATGTTCATGAAATAACCTTACTCATATTCCATGTTCTTTTTTTTTTAAATCAAGAATTTGACTTTTAATATTACAAAGATATTTAATAATACAGAGAATCACATACAAATAGAACAAGCTTGCTCTCCACCCTACCGTAATGGTGTCATGGAGCCTCGTGGGCTCTAGCCATACCCCCGAGCAAGGAATTTTTTTAGCTCCATGATGATAAATTGAGTCTTTTCACATATTTTTACAAAGATATAGAACTAACATAGCACAAATTTCATGCATCTAGGTTTTCTACTTTCTATTTTCAATCATGACCCATATTCTATGACACCTTCTTACAACCAATATACCAGGGTAAATGGAATTAGAAATAACTTATCTCTCTTCTATTAGATGAAGGGCTGGCCTCTTGTATCTATCTTTTCTCTCCAAACCAGGCCATCTTGATCACTATCCTTCCAAAGAGGTGGCTCCTCTCCTCTTCTCATTCTTTCTACCATCTTTATTCAAGTTCTCCAAAAGGAGAAGTGGGTAACACCTATTCATTCTTCCTCTCCAAAATATATAGGAGTCTTCAATCTCCAACCCCTTGGATGGGAAGGTGTGGAGTGTACTATCTCCATCAATGAGAGTCTTTTCCTTATTAAAGAGGAAACATGCACTTGGACAACCCTTCCATCTTTCTATCTCATCTTCTCCTCAAAACTCGTCACTCACCATTATGAGGACTTTTCAAATGTCAAATCATGTCCTTGGGGCACTATTTTATGTCCACTTGACCCCTACCACTATGGTATAGACCCTAGGGGATTTATTTTTGCATCCCAACCAAGAAAATTGGCCAACAACCCTCTTTAAAGACCCTCTTTAGGACCTATCCGAATTTCAAGCTTGGATAATGGTTTCTAACCTTAACCCCAACTTGTATCTCACATGACATAAATAAAGACCCTCTCAACCCCAAAATATGAATTATCTCTTTTACATCAACCCTCACCACCTTACTTTACCGGCATACTAACTTTATATATTTCCAAGCCACGAAGGGGAAAATTCATAATCACAAGAAGATGTTGTTTGATCTACTCAATGATTTTTCCTTCTTGTACTGGCACTCTACTTTCATGCGCATTACAAATGAAATCATAAGAACAATATTATATCACATTAATTTGATAACTAAACTAATATTTAATTGTACAAAAATTCTATTTACAATTTCAATTCATATTCCATGACACCCTCATGACAATGACAATGAAACAAATATGAAGATTGGCTTCTTGGATGAACTGGAAACAAAATAAGATTTGAAAGCACCATTGGCAATCTTTCAAGCTTGGAGAAAAAATCATGTTTCTTTCTATGATTTTTGTTTTCATTTTGAAAGAGTTTTCAAATTTTTATATGTTGTTGGAAAAGATTTAAACTTTGTTTGGTTTGGAAGCAAAACCCATGTCAAATCTTATTTCAAAACTTGCAAAAAAAACTCTATTGAAAAGTATGGAAAAGAAAACAAAGAAAAATCCAAACAATAGAAAATTGAAAGATGCACACAAGAAATTTCATTTCAAATTTGAAATTTAAACCCAGATATTGTGTTGACAAATTAATTTTATTGCAAAAATTATGTTGTGAAATTGCAGAGTTTGGCTGAAAATGGAAATTTTAGGTATATATTTATAAATATATATATATATATATATATATATATATATATATATATATATATATATACATACATACAAGTATATTTTATAAATATATTGTGTTTGTTTTAATTTTGGAAAAAAAATTTTTACAGAAATTTTTCGTAAATTACATTCTTTTTTATTGATATTATAAAATAATATAATAAAATAATTTTGTTGGTGCTTGAGGAGGCGCGACGCATGCGCGGCCCGTCCCCATGGGCGTTGATGTGGCGCTTGATCGTGGGAGAAGTGCCTGAGCGGCGCCCGGCCTCCTGGGAAGGAGGTTGGAGCGCGCATCCATACTCCCCTTTAAGGGGCCATGGGGCCAGCAAAGGTTCGCCCTTTTTTTAAAATTTTTTTATTTCATTTTTATTGTGTGTATTGTTATTAAAAATTATTTTATATTATATTATATATTATAATATTCATATATTATAAATATATAATATGTATAAATTATAATATATATATAATATATTTTAATTTAAATAAATAATTTATTATTATTATTTAAATATATGTATATAATATATATATATATATATATAATTTGTATATATATATATTTATTTATTTTTTAAATAATAGAGAACTATTTTTTTTATTTAGTTGGAATAAATAAATGATTTATTATTTGAGACATATATTTAAATGTTGTTTTTAATATTTAAATATATGGAGTTTTAAATGATTGTTCTATAATCATAGAGAGAAATAAAATGGATTTTATAATCAAATGCTTTTATTTAAAAAGTAGACTTTTATTATTTTGTGTAATTGGAGAAATAGGGAGATAAAGTATTAGTTTAAATTCTTTGATATTGCAAATATAATTTAAATTACCCTAGAGTAGTTGCAAACAATTTTAATTATTTGTACTTGATTATAAACAATATGTCATTGTTTAGCTTGGATTTAGGAAATCCTAAAGTAAGTGATTAAATCGTCAAATTGCCTTTCTTATGTAATCTCCCTCTTTCGTGTTGATGGGAAAATAGAGTAAATGTTATAAAGTCTTCCAAATTGAGTTGTCTTTTGATTTTGAGGGTTGTCGTAACGTGTTAGTCAACCTTTGTTTTTCCTTGGGTAGTGCACCTTGCTGGATCCAGTTAGATACTCGGTTATCTTGAACGGGATTTGTGTTGACTTTATGTCATGGATAGGGATTCATTCTCCTTAGGTCACACTTGTGTACCCATGGGTGTGGAGTTATTCCACGTGTTGTCTTAGAGGAGTGGCTTGCAAGGAGGGCCGACACACAAAGTGGTGTTAGGGAAACTCTTTGTAAGTTAGTTAATTCAGCAATAACATAATAAACTTATTAGAGGCTTAGGTTGCATCAAACACTTAACAAAATTAATTTTTCCTCACTCATGGACACAAGGGCTTGTATAGACTTGGGATGAGATGAGAAGGCCTGGAATGGAAAGATTGTTATCTCATCTCTACGAGAGATAACTGATTCTGCATTGGTTTGCATGAGGGAACGGGAGTCGTTAGAGGTTTCCAAGATATCCCAAGATGGGGGCCGGGACCTAGGAAGACTTACCAAGATATCCCATGTGACATTATGATGACACTTCTCTTAAGTCAACGGTATGTTTGTATCGGTGATGCAATTGATTATTTTAATTCAACGATATGTTTGTATATCGATTGTACAATTAATTGTTAACTGGAAACGATGCTTGCCTTTGTGTGCAGTGTACTTGTATTTAATTCATTTGATCTTGGTAACTTTTTGTCTGAAATTAGATGGTCTTTCCTAGAATCCTTGTTACTATCTCTGCTTGTAGAGGGGTGAGCCTTGGGTATCACATGGATTTAGAGTGCAGGCGATGCAATTTAATCCAGATTGGGTGTTTTTGTTAGTGTGGATGGTTTCCAATTTGAGCTTCGTGGGATCCAGTTCCTTTCATACTTTATTCTTTCATTATTATGATTTATTACCCTCTTTGTATAATTGGAAGATGTAATCTGTAACCATGTTTATTGGATTTACCTCATTAGGGGAATGAGAGTTGTGATCGTATTGTAAATTATATTATTGGAAACATGTGGTATCTCTTATGCCTTTGATGTAATTTTATCATGTATGGAATGTATGTGTATTTAATTTGTTAAGTAATTAAATGTTATGATTTAAATTCATGTTTCTTGTTTGGGTTTAAGTAAACTGGTCTAAATAACCTTAAAGGTTGTGGCAATTGTGATGAACTTTGTGTTTTGTATGACAAAAAAATATTGTGTTGATAGTTAGTGCAACTTCCCTAAGGAGTTGCATGTTGACGTTACAAATATTCTGTATATTTTGTTTTGTTAAATATTGCATGTTTCACTACTTTTGAGCCTTGTATTTGATTGTATAATCACTTTCTAAATATCATGCAATTATTATTTAAATCAATTATATTCTTATACGTGGAGGTAGATTCACATATCCTAAATATTATAGCAATTATATCATTTGTTATGATGGCTAGCCTAAAACTTATGTCTTGTTTATATAATTATTATTTATACTTAATTATACTCTTCTTTGATCCTTAAGATGTCATAACTAGGACCCATAATTCCCCATAAGATGTGTTATTCTTTATCTTAAATATTATATTTAATTATATCATTTATTTATGATAGCTCACCTAGAAAGTATAATACTTGTTTATATCAATTGTCTTTATATGATGCTCTCCTTTGATCCCTTAAGACATAAATATTAGGACCCATAAGACAACCTATAAATTAGTGTTGGATGCTATTATTTGTTTTGACAGCTTATAAATTAACGTGGATTACTGTTATTTGTTTGACATTATAAATTGGTATTGGTCTTATTATTTGTTTTGATGACTTCTAAATTAGTATTGATAAATTATGTTTGTTTGACAACTAAATTAGTATTGGATGCTGTATTTGTTTTGATAAAACATGATTGGTGTGGATGCTATTATTTATAAATTTATTAATTTTTTTTTTGTTCTCTAATGTATATGGTATTTATTTATTTCTGGAGTGCATCCTTTGTTATATAAACAAATTATTTTGTTTATGATGCCAATTTATTATTAATTATTGATTGTGGGTGTATAAGTTCATTGACTAATTATCGCTAATTATTGAATGTACATATCATGTATATCATGTATGGGATCACTAAATTTGTAAAGTACAAATATTAAAATTTCCTATTAATTTCAACTTTAATTTCATATTTATATTTAATTTCACAATAATGTCCTATATTAATGTCTTGACTACATGAACATAAAATGCATAAATGTACATGTGTAAATTAAAATTTCAAACAATAATAAAGTCCATAATTTATAACATATTAAGTGCATGAAACCAATATATTAAGCGCATGAAATAAATTCCATCAAAGTACAACCCATGAACTAAAGTCCAACTAAGTACTTGAGCCATAAAATATAAATTCCAACAAAGTACATGAGAAACCAAATATGTAGTCCATGAAATAAACAAATATAACCCATAAAATTATGCTTCTAGGTCATGTATTGTCTCTATAATCAAGAGACCTCTTCACACCGTGCGGACTATGCAAATGACCTAAAAAACTCTATACAAGAGAAAGATGAAATCTTATGTAAGACAATGAAAAATTATTTAATGACAATTTAATTTATAATTCATCATAAAATTAAATTACCATCATATCTAGGTCTAGATGCTCTGGTGCACCTGAACCAACCTCTAAATTCTCTGAATCAATCTACATAAACAAGACAAAGAAAGTTGAAATTAGATGTAAGTCTAGAATTAAAAATGATTTAATTCAATTTAATTTATAATTTATCATATTTTAATTGTATTGTATTCTAAGGTTGTGCACTCTCTTCTCCAGGACTTGTTTGTACATGCTCAACTACAAGATGAGTCTCATGCTATAAAAGAAAAAGAATTTAAAACATTGTATTAACTCGTATTATATATATATATATATATTCAATTTAAAATTTAAAATTAAAGTTATTAAAAATATATAATTTGTAATTGACTTTAAATATAATAAAAAAATTTAAATTACCATGATATTTGGAGCCTGCTCTGCATGTCCTCTTGGAGGTGTAACCATAACTGGATCATGGTAAAAAATCGCACTAACAAAGTCCTACAAGATCAAATTTAGAGCATGTATACTTGAATTAGGTTAAAATATATATATTCAAGTTTGCACATTTTGTGTAAATTTTTTAAACAACCTAAAATCAAATATCACGGTAGCGTCTAATATTTTTCCTATTGCATTCTCATTGTGGTATCAACCTAGACATACGTAGACATTTGTACTTATAATATTTAAAATTGTGTACATTATAGTGGTCAAATTTATAATTGTATACTATTATAAGTTAAATAATTTACAATGTAAATGTGCACTGTACCTGATCTCTGACGCTAGATGGTGGAGGTGCTAAACAACCCTACAGTGATCAGCATGGGAAGGCGATTGACTCCCTAAACCAACATAATATTTTAATATTTCCTTGATTCAATTATAAATTTAAAACTCAAGTTAAAAATTATTTAATATATAATTTAAAAAATTGAAATCAAAATACATAAGGGTTGCCATTGGGGCCCAGTGTTGATCCTACGCCTTTCGCGGAATGGATGAATTTCCCCATCGTTGTCGCCATGCCGTGGTTTGATTGTTAAAATGTATTGCAAACTTTTCTTTGATATATACATTCATTAAAATTCTTATAAATTCAATATGTAGATGCATATTTATACTTGTGTCGTAATGTCCTCAGGGTGATAGTCTGTTGTAAGAAATTCTACAAATGAATTAAGGCGACCAGATGAACCACCAGAATCTCCATGTCCACCCAAACTAGGTGTGGCCTAATCAAGTCCATAGCATAACTGATGGCAACTAGTACATATATGGGGGATGGGATTCGACACTCTTGGAATAGTACTCAAACTAGCTCCATAAAAAAATACTCCATCATCATCATCTCTATGCTCCCCACCTGCTATCGCAGAAGCATGTTGATCAAGGTCTCTTGCGAGTGTACTAAGGGAACCTAATGTTGAGACCAGAGCTTGATGATGTATAGGTGCAAGAATGGGAGGACCAGGAGCAACAACAAGGGTTTGTGCATGCATGGAGCGTGGGGATCAACCCTTTCCCTATGCCTCTGTGGCGGCATATGTACCAACACCCTAAAATGATTTAAATCAAATAATTGGGATTTTCCAATAAAACTCCTGTCTGATTTCCTCAAAAAATACAATGGGCACTCTAATTGGCTTGTGGTGGACTATCAAAAACCATATACCATTGATTCCAAAAATTTGCACTCATCTATGGATGTATACACAACCTCATGGATATTCTAGATTTATTGGGAGGAATGGACTGTTGAGTAACATGGTCGAGAAAGTAAGGGGCTAGGTGGGATTTTGTTATTTTAAGGTCTAAATTTTTTTATAGGAGAGACCGTCTGCATAAAACTGTCTCATATGCTCTCTCTCTCATCAATGCCTATCTAGATCAAAATCAATAGTCCTGATGGCATCCACAACGTTTTGCATCGCAGATGCAAAATGTCTCATGTGTGGTGGAATCAATGCTTGATTCTGCATAGTATTGATTTTATTTTGAATGGATGCAACTTGATCATTTATGTGTGCTCACAAGCGAGCCTCATCAGATGCAATGGGTGCTAGAGGTAGGATATTAGGTTGAGGGGGTGGAGGGGGAGGTGGAGAGGGAGGTGGAGGTGGCTGAGGTGTTGGATTGATGATATCATCAATGTTAAATTGATCCATGATATTAGATATAAGTGTACATGCATTAAATTATACAAAATTAACATACAAACTTACAAAATTACAAGAAATAGTTAAATTTGAAACGTACATGCATTTTTTTTTAAATAGGATGTGCATACACATACATATACATTGATTGAATTTGAGCATGTGCATAAAAAATTCAAAATTTAACATGTACATACATTTAAAATAAAAAATACGATGCATAATATGCATGCATACATCATTCAACTAAACTATGTACATATATACAAATTTCAAAATTTAAGATCTAGAACTATGCAATTTTAATACATGTACATACTAAAAAATAAACTTGAAACATTCACAAAAAGATCATTTTATGTCTAACGCATATATATATTCCATTTTTCCAACAGGAGAAATCATGATCTAGTAGATAGTCATAAAATATATACTATTATAAATTCATCATTATAAGTTCATAAACTCCACCAAATTCATAAATTCATGTCACTAAAAATATCCATCTAGAACCAGTATGGAATTCCGTCACTAAGAAATATCTAGCAAATTTATAAATTCATCACAAAATATACATCGAACCAAATTCATAAATTCATAACTATAAGATCATTGTCTTAATTTAGAAATTGTTGTGGCTCTCTACTGCATCTCTTCATTTCTTTGTGTTTTCCTTTTCAGAATCAAAAGTTCTCCTCTCCTCTAGCCATTGTTGATGCTCATCTAAGATCCCATCCATAGCCTTAACAGCATCGACAACGGTGTGCATCCTAAATGCAAATACCTCATAGGTGGTGTAACACATTCTTCATTTTAAATAATGTTAATTTGATCTTGGATGGTTCTAACATTGGCATTGATTTGTGCTTGCAAATGAGCACCATCGATTTCAGGTGGTGGAGGTGGGGGGTTATGAGGTGGAGGTGAAGGTGGTGGAGATGGATGGCGTGGAGGTGGATTGCGAATATTATTGAATCGATCCATGTGATTTGTAAGATATAAGTGAACCTACATTAGATTTTTAATTTCAAAATGTAAGATACATATTTAGGAAATACCCTTAAACCATTCAATATAAATGGCCTAATTGAATACAAATGATTAAATATGTAAGCCTCATTTATTTGTAAGGCATGTTACTTGAATGAAAAAACAATTAACTATTAATATAGGAAAATTTATGAATGCTATAGGGTTTAGGGTTTATAGTTTAGGATTTAGGTTTTAGGGTAATAGGATGGCTTAAGGGGGTCTATGTAGTAAGGTCCTAGTAAAAAAAGCATGGATTTTAAGTGAATAAAATTTGGTGAAGATGCCCAAGGCAACCAAATTTCAGTAAGGTTTGAGGCAACTTCACCAAATTTTATTCACTTGAGCCATGCCATTTTTTCCTAGGAATTTACTATACATAGGCCCCTTAAGCCATCCTATCACCCTAAACCGTAAATTGATCAACTTAGATCATGAAATCTCATTCATATTATAATCTTGCATGATCTTATTATTGTTAAATTTGGTTGCCTTGGGAAACTTCACCAAATTTTGAGAACTTATTTAATCCCCTTAAGAAATGTCATATTAGGACACCTTAAGACAACCTAAATTATGGCTTAAGGGGATCTATGTAGTAAGGTCCTAGTACAAAATGACATGGCTTAAGTGAATAAAACTTGGTGAAGATGCCTAAGGAAACCAAATTTCATTAAGGCCCTAGGAAACTTCACCAAATTTTATTCACTTGAGCCATGTCAGTTTGTCCTAGGACCTTACTAGACATAGATCCCCTTAAGCCATCCTATCACCCTAAACCATAAATCGATCAACCTAGATCATGATTTACCTCATTCATATTATAATCTTGCATGATCTTATTATTGTTAAATTTGGTTTCCTTGGGAAACTTCACCAAATTTTGAGAACTTATTTGATCATAGAAATGTGTGGGACATAAGACGTCAATTTGCAGTTGGGGTGATAGGATGACAGGATCTGTATCTGGTGGTCTGGGACAAATGACATCAAATAAAATTTGGTGAGAAGTTGCCCAAGGCAACCAAACTCTTCGTGGGGAGCCTAGAAAGAAATGATGGCTTTAGGGTTTGGGTTTAGGTTTAGAATTTAGGGTTTAGGGTAATAGGATAGCAAGGATCTATGTGGGTCCCACCAACAAATTACATGGGTTAAAGGGAATAAAATTTGGTGAGTTCTAATGCAGCAAATTTCATTTTAAGGTCCTCGGACAAAATGAATGCTTTAGCCCATTTAGGGTTTAGATTTTAGAGTTCAGGGTTTAGGGTATAGGGAACTTAGGGTGATGTTTGGGTGGCCCTTGGAATAATGGACTTGCAAGTTGGTGAACAACATTTTCTTTTGGAACAATTGGTTGAGATAGCTCTTGTTTTCCTTCTTAGCCTAGATCATGAAATCTCATTAATATTGTAATCTTGCGATCTTATTATTGAAATTTGGTTGTGAGAACTTACAAATTTTGAACTTCTTTGATCCTTAAGAAATTTCATGTTAGACATAGACGTCGTTGTGATTTAGGGTATTAGGATAGTAGGGTCTATATCTAGTAGTCCCTAGGAAAAAATGGCATCAGTTAATTCAGATAAAATTTGATGATGTAGGCAACCAAATTCGATGAAACCCTAGGAAAATTATGGCTTTAGGGTTTAGGGTTTTAGATTTTTAGAGTTTATGGTTTTGGTAATATGATGTCTTAAGGGGATCTATGTAGTAAGGTCCTACGACAAAATGACATGGCTTAAGGGAATAAAATTTGGTGGAGTTACCTAAGGAAACCAAATTTCATTTTAAGGTCCTAGGACAAAATGAATGCTTTAGTGTTAAGGGTTTATATTTTAGAGTTCATGGTTTAGGGTTTAGGGAACTTAGTGTGAAGTTTGGGTGGCCCTTGGAATAATGGACTTGCAAGTTAGTGACTAGTTTATGAATATTTTTTATTTTATGAATAGATTGACTATTTAGATGAAACACATAGTATGTATTGAATTGAGTTTTGATGTATATTTAAGCCGAATGTTTTTTTAATTGAATATAAGATTATTTTGTTAACATTTTTCATTAATTTTTCCACTTAAGTAAGATTTGATATAAAATTATTTAATGTTAGATCAAGTATTTTATTTTTGGATTTGTTTTGGAATTGAAAGAACCTAAAGAAAGAAAAAGAAAAATATTTAGATTCTTTTGGTGTCTGAGTAACTAGTGCAAATTGATTTTAGACAAACTAGAAGCCTAATTAACAAGTAGTGACTAGAATGAGGGTTAAGATTTTCAAAAGACAACACACAAAACATGCAAACAAGAAATGGAAACAAGGCATGACTAAGAGAGATCAAAAAATAAAATAGAAATGAATGTTGAATATTATCTAATTAAGTGACAATTGGAAATGGATTGTACACTTGGATTTAGGAATTTTCTAACTAAATTTGCAAACAAACATTGTTAAAATTTATGAATTGTAACTATTCTTTAACATATTGTTTTCTAATCTAATTATAATTTAACATTGAAACTAAAGTTTATCATATTGTTTTCTCCATACAATGCAAATGAAATTTAAAACATTTAAGCAATACAAATGAATTTTCTTCAGCTCAAAATTAGGGTTTTCAAATGCAAAAATGATTTTTGATTTCAATTTAGGGTTTTAGCAAAAAAAATTGTTAATTCAATTTAGGGTTTCAATCTAAGCAATTAGGGTTTTAATGCAATTTTTTTGTTTCATTTCAAACTAGGGTTTTCAAATCCAATTTTTTTTTGTTTTGATTTGAATTCAGGGTTTCAAAAAGCTTGATTAGGGTTTCCAAATGCAATTTTTATTTCATTTCAATTTCTAGGGTTTTGAAATGCAAAATTTTCTTTCCTTTCAATTAGGGTTTTCAAATGCAATTTTTTTTTTTTTTTTTGAACAATTTAGGTTTCAAAAGCTAAATTTTGTTTCTAAAATACAATTCAAGGTTCATTTTTTCCTTTTTATTCAATATCTTTAGGTTTCATTGCATTTTTTCATCTATTTCTACAATTCATCATTTCTACTGTTACGGGAAATAAAATGCTTAAAATGCCAAATAAATTGGGAAAAAACATGGTAAAATCTATTCTTCTATTAAAAATTTCAATAAAAAATAAAAAAAGCTAAAAAGTGGGGGTGGAGGCATACCTAGAGGTTGTTTTAACAGTCGTTGTCACCCACCAAATCAGGATCCTGTGTGCAGAATAGAATGAAGTTTTGTTTGTTTTTTAAAAAAATAAATACCATCTCAAAACGGGATCTCGTTTTGTACTAATAGGGATCTCATTCAGCATTCGTCGATTCGGGACCCTTTAACAAACGGGATCCCAATTTTTAAAAAGTGGGATCCCATTTTTGCAATGTCGATTTCATTTTCTTGGCTAAGGAAAAAACTTCCACATTTCATGGACTCAACTTTTTGCACTTACCCCTAATTGTAGACTATAAATGTCATAAGAAAAGAACTTTTATGAATTATTGAAAATGGATGGCTAAAATTAATGCTAACTCGCACACAAGGCACATATCTACTAATAATGTAGAAAACCCAAAAAAATATGAGCACTTCCAAGAAGAAGCCGATAGATGAGGGATTTGAGTCCCCTATTTCACATGATGTATCAATCGATGGGACAGTTATAGACACCCATCCAGGAGGGTTTACTAATAATAAATTCTCTACACGGATTCGACAAGAGGGTTCCTCCCATTGCGCAAAGAACATCATTGCAAGTGGATTGCATTTGGAAGGAGGGTTTCCACTGGCAATGGAAGCTCCTGAGCTAGTATTGGAGTGTATGAATTGGTATGACCCAAACAAGAGGGTCGTTGAGAAAGAAGGAAAAGTATATGTAGACCTCTCTATAAAAGGCATTGTATACACATTTTGGTTCCCCAAATTCAGACAGATGAATCTGTTGAATATGCAAGTCCTCCTATGATGTACCTGAATGTAGAAGAACAAAACAGGAAATTTATGAATGTGACATGGTGCCAGGAGGAGATTACAAAGAAAATGAGACAAATCTTGAGGTTTGTGTTTTATCAGGATATTCAAGACATAATAACCCTATTGAGTAGGATAGTTGGACTCAAGGATGCCAATAAATTTGAACCATGGATGTTTGGGCTTATAGTGAAAATAATGGAAGGCCCTGTGCAAATTCACTAGGGGAGTTTCATCAACAAGCTATGTGAACAAATAATAACATTCCCAGAGACCTAGTGGTTTTCTATGTCTTCATATGTTGTTTATTCCTCTGCCCTAAGGGAAAATATATAAGGATTAAAGACAAATTTGATACCCTGGGAAGAGAACCAGGGAATAATTTGATTTATGCTCATGTGCTCCAGATTACTATTCACCAATACCAAGAGCATTATTGTAGGGTTAATGATGTGTTTTCTATGAGGATGGTAAGATTAATAGAAGGTGACAAAGCCAAAATATTTTCCCTAGAAGCATAGAGTGTTATCTTATCGATTGGGGGCTAGTATATTCAATTTTATACTTTCACTTACATCAGAGTGGAAGGATTCAATGGACACCCATCCATGCTATCTAGGTATGCAATAGAAAAAAAATTGTTACTAGAATTGGTGAGACGGATGCAACCACCTCATGCTCTTTTCATGCAAGCACGCAAGAGATTTTCCATCAAATTCTCCCTCATAATTAGGAATTACAAATGTGTTGCGACCAAAAGTGCTAATATGTGTGAGGAAGAGTTGAAGCTTTACAAGTTTGAGTTCTTTGCACTCCAACAAAATAATTATGATATGGATGGAAACCTTTCCAAACTAATAAGTGGTAAGTATGCTTATGTCTATGATCTAGAGGATTTTTGGCATAATTGTGATGATGAGCATGAGGTGAGGAAGCAGTCATGGGAGAGGTTTCCATTACAAGAAACAAGGCTTCTTGGACTCCATGATGTTCCATAGCAACTGGATACAAATAATGGAGAGGTATTGAATGCAATTTATGATACAGAAAATATTTTTGATGAACCTGTCCTAGACCCAGATTATACAAAGAAGGACATAATAACCATTAAGGAGATTTCTAAGCAATTTTTGACATACACTCAGCATTGGATCAATGGTTATGGTGAGGCATTAAAAGAACATAGGATAAAGCTCACACACCTACCTAATGTCAAGAGAAAGCAATAGTTAGAAGATGATTCAGGGTATGGAGAGAGTGCTAAGAAAAAAAAGGTTGGAAAAGTGGAGGCAACTGGGTATAGTGAGGAAGGAATTCTTGATACCTCAAGCCAAAGAATTCCAATGATGCCAGCTAGCCAGCAAAAAGAGGTTGTGTCCAATCTGGCCAATGTTATGGTGACACCAAAGGCATAATTTTCTTCCACAGTAAAGCCAAGGGCTCATCCCATGACTAGCGAGGAGGTGAGAATGAAAACATAGACATGTGCTAAGAAAAGGTTTGCATTGTAGAAGGTAGAAAATATATTCACTTCTCCACCTTCGGTCAATATGGGAACAATGAGACAAGTTCTAGGAGAGAATCATGTAATTCAAGAGGAAGGTCCTAAAAAAACTAAGGAAGAAGTTAGAAAACAGTGGGAGAAGCTGACTGCCATGATGAAATAGTTTGAAGAAAAATGATCTAAATAAAATCCCATGATGCAACCGGTAGTGGAAGAAGTGTTGGATACAGGGTCAAATCCTAGAGATAAAGAAGAATAAGATTTTATAAGAGGATCACTCGCTCCAGAAGTGAGAAACCATGAAGAAAATGATGAAAGAAGAATAGGGGATACTACATGTCAAAATCCCATCGATAATATTGATAATGAAGATACAGTTGATGATCAACTTCATCAAGGAAGAAATGAAAATAATGCAGAGAAACTATAGACTTTTGAGAAATCAAGAGAAGGCCAAGATAAGAATGAAAATGTAGAGTCCTCACAAACCTTGGGTGGTGATCCAAGAAATGATGAGAATCCTAATTTTTTAGGACAATTGGAAAATGATGCCCCAAGGACTGATGCTGAATATATGGTAGGACAAGAGAATATAAGTCTCAAAAAGGAAGAGACAATGATAAACCAAGGTAATCTGGAATCATGCTAGTGATGATAGAAATTGTTCAAGTTTTAAGGGTTGTGACAGGTAATGTTGATAGTTTAAGAGGAGAAGTTCCTAAACATATAGATCATCAGGAACAAAGAAATACTAAAGAGGTAGAATAGAATGAAGAAGAACCTGACTGGCTAGTCAGGAAAATGGCTCTACTATTGGAGGTGGAATTGGTGCCTCTAGATCTCATAAGTTTAATACAAGAAGTAGAGACCCCTAAACCTAGACGTAGAGCAAAGACAAGACATGCTATGAAGATGAATGCAAATGGAGGGAGAACTTTCCAAATAGCTACTCCAATAGGATATAAGAGCAAGAATGAAATAACACCTAGGGATTATAGGGTAACAACAATTGATGTCAGGAATTCCTCATGGGGATAGGAATTAGAAGAGATGACAGTAAATCTAGAGACAACTGTCGTCATAGTACAAAAGAGTAAGCAGAAGAAAAGATAGCTAAAGGAATAGATTGCTTTCTTGGAAGGTTTTTTCAAGTCACAAGCCCAATCTGGTCAAACACAGACTGAATTACCTCATAATACAATACTTGTGTCTAAGGAGCGAGTAGATGCCATTACAACGCTTCACTGTAAGGTAAGCGTATTTGAAGAATGGATGGAGTACCTACTAAGGCAAGGAGAAGAGTTAATAAATGATGTGATTTGGAAGCATAAGGAAGCATACCATTGGTGCAACAAGTCCAAAATACTTGAAGGTGAATGTCAATTTTTCCAAGAACAAACTGATGTAGAAAGGAAAAAACTAAATCTCTTCTTCAAACAGATGTCCAAGAGTTGGTGAATGAAAAGACAACCATAGAACAAGAAGTTCTAATATTTGAGAAGTGGAGAAAACAATTGAATTAGGAAAATGATACTTTTCTACAATATGTAGAAGGATTTGAAAAGGTCACTAAGAGATGCAAGAAGCCGATTGATAGAGATGAGAGCTTTATTGAAATGCTAGCTCAACAAAGCTATGATCCCTGAGCTTTAGGACAGGATGATAAAGAGGTAAAATCTTTCAAGGAATGGATTGAAAAGGTGAATAAGGATCATGTTCACTCATTAAGTCAAGAGGTTATAGATGAAATTATAAAGTGAATGAATGTTATGACTAAATATAAGGTAGAAATAATGTAGAGAAATGAAAACATCATTCAAATATCAGAAGATTATGCTAAGAATAAATACAATTGGAAATTGATTCAAGGAGTTCCAAAGGAGCGTATGCATCAAGTGTTGATCGCATTCTGGGAATATCAGCAGAGGAAAGGTGAAGAAGAGTCTTCAAACCTGGACTTCAATGAAGAAGAATAGATAATCGGATATCGGAATCCAGAGGTTTTCATGCACAAATGGTGTTTTGAAATGAATTGTACAGGTTTATTCCTGGTCCCGGTGAAGGTGGTTGATTATGGAGGTTTTAAAAAGTGTTGACCGTCTTAATTTTGTGCAAAGTATTCGCGACTTGGAGCCTAAAGTTGAATATTACTGTTCATGAAGAAGTCAAAGTATCTTTGACTTTTCCTAGAAAGTTCCAATGACAACTGTCACCTGCCACGTGTTGCATTTTAATTTGTTTCTCTGATTCTCTTTGATAGGACTAAGTTTAAATTCTTTGAGGCCTTGTTTCTACAAAAGGTCGTTTACTGCTTTATTTTATTTTAAGTTCAAAACATTTGGATGTTGGAGAACCAAAAATTCTTTAATTTTTGTTCTTTTTCCTATTTTTTGTTCCATTCTAGACTAAAAATTTGTATGTTTCATTAGAAGTTAACTAATATTAGAGCCAATTTCAAAGCTATTTCTTGATATGAAATCTTACATAGTTGATTATTTGTTCCTATCGGACAAGACTATGTGTTGTGATGAGGTAAAAAATAACCTCATCAATATAATGGACTCAATACTCAACCTTATACCTTTTAGCCAAACTTACCTGCCAATTAATTATCTTAGGATAAATAATTGCTCTCTTTTTATGAATAAGCGTGAAATCTTTATTTCTTGAAATTAGTCGAAATAAGCTATTTTTTGTTGATTTAATGGTTTAGTTCTTAAGCATTCCACAAGTCAGCTTCCACCATCGGTTACCATTCCAATCAAAAATGGTTTAGCGTAGGTTTCAACACCATTGAAGACAAGTGAGTGGGTGTTGGAATTTCAGGAGCATACGTTATGGACCGAGTCTTCATATTTTTTGTTATTTTTAGTTCTAAAGACTTTATGGCTCGTACCGAGCCTCTTTAATATTTCATGTCATGGGCTTTAAATTTTATTGGTTGTTGGAAATCAATTGAAGACTTCATTAACTGGAAAGTAGGATTTTGTTAACCTCTTTCATATAAATATGTAATTGTTGAAAATGATGAATACAGAAGAATATCATTATACTGCCACTATATCTTTCTAACTTAAACTTCTATATGAATAAAATGAGTTTTTCTTGCCACTTTTGGAATTACTGAACAATGTGAATGGAGTTCTTTTAATGAAGTAACCTGGAGATTACCATTACATGTGATCTAAGATAGTTGTAGAAACACTTGAGAGTTGGCCACTCAAGCGTTATAGATTAGATAGATAAGTATTTTACTTCTCATTTTGTACTTTCTTCTAGTAGATAATAATTGAAATTGGGAATTATTTTCATGTGTGTGTCATGCTGTCAATATCAATCCTGCAGGTTATAGCTAAGTCCTTAGTCTTTGAATTTAATGTCAAAAGTTTCAGGGCACCTTCCTTTAGTTGTTTCAGATGTTTAAATCATTTTCTCCTAGCTATTTAGATTGTTATATTTTGCACTAGATCAATGTTTCCTAGTTTCTTTACAAGTTTTAATTCTTCAGCAATCTATACATTCTTTAGACTAATCATTTCCATGCTTTTGACCTTAGTGGTGATGCTTTTCATATTCATAGCTTTCTTCTTTCTAGTTGAATTATTTCAAATTTTCTAGATAGATGATTTCCTACTTTCTAAGTTTAGAGGCTTTTTAGTTTAGAGTTTTATTTAGTTGTTCGGTATTTAGGAAGCCTGAGAGAGATATTTGAGATGTCTTCTATTCCATATAGCCTTTGTACACTACCTGGTCGATATATTAATGTGTTTATCAACTAAAGTGTTAGGACCTAACAACAACGTATCACTTTTTGGTTTCATTGTCGGGGATCCTTCTTTTTCTAATGTTAGTAGGAAATATCTTGAATACCTCTTTTAGGAATAGAAATAGTCCTTTGTCTTCTTTTCTGCATGGTCAGGAAATAAGGCCCCCATGGAATATTCATACCAAAAACCCCCACAATCGACGTACCAACAACAAGTAGGGAGGAAGGGTACTCAAATCAAGAACTTACTGAGGAATTGACCAAACAAGGTCAACCTAAGACCTTCCCACATACCCCAGAAAGAGAACACATAGTTGTTGAGGAGCATATTCCTTTACAAACTCTAGAACCTCTCCCAACTAAGCAAACTTTTGAAGATAGTCACATTCTCTTCAACATCATGGGTGACCGTAGAAATGCTTTCAACAACAACAATAACCCTCCACCACCATGCACATTCACTTATCTTATTGCTATTGATGCAGATGATGATACGAAAATGAAAAATATCTCACCGGCCTTCTTGCCAACCTTTCGAGGTTTGTCTATTGAGGACCCTGATTAGTTTCTATTTTAGTTTAAAGTCTTGAGTCAGACATATGACTACAAGAATGATAATCAGAAACTCAAGCTTTTCACTTCCACTCTGAAAGACTCAGCCATACACTGGTTTATGGGATTAGCTTCTCAATCGATAACCACCTGGGATGAAATAGAGTTTGTCTTTTTTGGAGAAATACCAAAGTTACTATAGGGTCAACGATAGGAAAGAAGAATTGTTCAAGATAAGGAAAAATGAGGATGAAATTTTAGAGGATTACCTAGATAGGTTTATCTTCTTATCCAAATGTTGTGGTGGAGAAGTTATCAGTATTGATATTCTGAAGACCTTGTTTCTCAAAGGTCTTGATGATGAAGCTTGAAGAAGCTTGGATTTAATGGGAAAATGAGACATGTCCCAATTGGGGTTGGACGATATTATGCAATTGTGTTGGAACTTCTCTCGTACTCGAGGAGGAATCAGGAATTCCACCCTCTTTAAAGGTTCCAATGACATAAGAAAACTTCATGAAGAGCTATCCAACTTCAAAACCGACATTCTCATTCAGTTAAACACCACCTTAAATGGCATACAAGATAAAACATGAAATCCTAAAACTTTGACTATTTATTGCCCCAGGTGCCGAAAAAAACATTTGCTAAGGGAATGTCCTTTGGAAAAAATTGACGTTTGTCAAGTGTGTGACAAAAATCACCCCACCGATCAGTGTGAGCTTCTGAATGCCATCAAGAATTCCAAGAAAATAACAACCCAGTTGAGGAAGAAGTAAACATTGTAAATCAAAGAACTGGAGAAAATTTTTCCTATGGCTAGAATTCAAACCCTAACTGGAGACCACAACCTAATTGGAACAATAATCAATGGGCAGTACCTTGGCCTCAGGCACCACCTCCAATACCCACTAATTGGGAAACTTATCCTTGGGGACCACCTAAATGGGAAAATCAATCTTGGGGTAAACCTCAGTGGCCTAACCAACCTCAACAGCAGTGGTACCCCCAAAACCCCATTCCTCAATGGATCAACCTCAGCATCAATTTTATACCAGCCCCAAGAGGATGCCTGCTCAACAACAGAATCTTCTACCACCTCCCTAGAATACTCAAAAAAATGAACAATTTAACCAACCACCACTTCCAATGCAACTAGTCTCAAACCCAAAGAACAACCGCCCAAATACTCTGGTGTATTCCACCGAACAAGACAATATCACTAGACTTAACGCCATATCACTATGGAAACCTGCAATTGAGGTCTGGAAAAACACATTCGCAACCGACTATTGAAGAAATCCTAGATGAACCTGTTAAGAAGTCTATTGAGAAAACCAAAATAATGCCCACATCCGTAGAATAGATCCCAGAAACCACTCAACAAAAGCTCGACCCGCCATCTTCAGTTGGAGCTTTCGACCTATCTCAGGAGGAGGGGGTCAATCTCCAACTGAACTTCTAAAGGATTCCACTCCTAAGGACAAAATCAAAGCACCTTCTTCGAAGCGTCTGAAACCAATTACTGTGAAAGATACTCCAAAAATGACCTCACCCACTGAAACTACATTGATACAAGAAATCAAACAATTACATATTGAAGTCCCTTTGCTACAAGCGATTAAGGAGATTCTTGAGTTAAACCAACTGATTAAACAGTTGTGTATTAAAACCCCAAGGAGAAAACCAAAATAAATCAATACTATCCACATAAATGGGTACCTAGCTGACTTGTTGGTTGAGATGACCACTGCCCTGAAATATGACAATCTAGGTAGTCCACTTATAATAGTAATAGTTAATGAGGTAGCAATACCTAATGCTTTGGTGGACCTTGGAGCAACCATTAACATAATGACTATTGATGTGATGGAAAAGTTGGGACTTACTAATTTACGCCCCATAATTACAGTCTTGCAGATGAAAATCAATCCATAGTTATTCCCAAGGGCAGCATTGAAAATGTTCTTATTAAGGTGGATGGATGGGAATATCCTGTAAATTTTCAGATAATTGAGTCCCTTACACCCAAAGACAGTTATCCAATAATTCTTGAACGACCATGGATGGCTAGTATTGCAACCAAAATTGACTATAGAGAGGGAGGAATGAACATCTCACATGGATCTAATAGCAAACATTTTTTTTTGTATTCTCCTACCAAGCCTGCCAAACACAATAAAGTATGGGTTGATGAATCAGAAATTCCCAACGGATAGGAAAATTTGGGTTCACTTTCCATGGTAGTCATCAAACAACATGGTGAAGAATTAGAGGATGAATTGGAAAACAACGTGGAAATTCTTACTATGGATTCGAGTGGTGAGGAAATGACAGACGTAGAAGAAATCCTAGGACACCCAATCAACATAGATTGCACAGAATTTGATGATTCCAGTTTCATAGGATTACCTTGTCCTTTGATGAACTTAGTTCCAAAAACTCATCATTTCTTTGCAGATGTTGCCAGGCTTCATAAAACCGTGCCTCACAGTTGTCCTCTCAACACCCTGATAAGGCCCATGTATACTGTCACATCCAACCATTTGGGAATTAAAACCATTATGTTGTTGCCAGGAAAAACTTTGAACATTTACAGTTGGTTGACTAAGCCAGAAGAACACAGATTGTTTGACACCATGTTGACTAGATCTAAAGTGTTCAATTGGGACTATATAGATATGAGAGGAATACACCCTATTGTGTGTACTCATCATATCTATACTGAGGATGTTTGACCTATTCGCCAACCACAACAGAGACTCAATCCTACTTTGAAAGACATCATTAAAACAAAGATTGAGAAACTCCTACAAGTAGGGTTTATCTACCTGATTTCTGATAGCAAATAGGTGTCACCTTTGGTTGTGGTTCCAAAGAAGAATAGGAAGTGGAGAGTGTGTGTAGACTATAGGGAGCTTAACAAAGTGACATGTAGAGATTATTCCCCTCTGCCATTCGTAGACCAAGTGTTAGATAACTTGGATGGGAGGAAATATTTTTCATTTTTGGACAGATTTAGTGGATACAACCAAATACAAGTAGTAGCAGAAGACCAGGATAAGACGACCTTTACTTTCCCTTGGGGGAAATTTGCATATCGGGTTCTCCCCTTTGGGCTATGCAATGCTCCTACAACGTTCCAAAGGGCTATCCTAGCTATATTTGTTGAGTTGACCTAAATGAGTGTGTGGAAGTTTATATGGATGATTTCACTGTATACAGTTCAACTTTTGATGAATCCCTCAAGAATCTAGATAAGGTGTTCAAGTGATGTGAGGATCATCATTTTTCCCTAAGCCACAAAAAATGTATGATCATGGTGGAACAAGGAATAGTGTTGGGACATCATATTTCAACCAAGGGTATTAAAGTTGATCCTAAGAAAATTGAAGTAATACAACAACTCGAGATTCCAAAAACCCAAACTGATGTCAGAAGTTTCTTAGGGAATGTTGGATACTACTGAAGATTCATAGAAAACTTTAGTAAAATCGCAGCCCCTATGTTTTCCCTCCTTCAGAAGAATGTAGAGTTCATCTGGATGCCTGAGTGTTAGTCATCATTTGAAATTATCAAGGAGAAACTCATATTTGCTCATGTCCTTCGAGGACCTAATTGGAACCTTCCATTCCATATTTATGTTGGCGCATCTAATGATGCCATTGGAGTGGTTCTAGGACAAGAAAATGAGAATGGGGGAAAATATTTCATATATTTCATCAGTAAAAATTTGATGCCAACAGAAAAAGAAATTGTACCACAATGGAGAAATAATTCTTGGTTGTAGTTCATGCAATCAAGAAATTTTGACATTATGTCACGGGATACAAATTCACAGTGTACATAGATTACTCAACCATCAAGTACCTCATGAATAAACCTATGGTAAATGCAAGGATAATTAAGTGGTTACTTCTTCTCCAGGAATTCAATGTAACAATTGTTGACAAACCAAGGAAGTCCAATGTAGTCATGGATTTCTTATCTTGGATTAAACATGATGGTGACTGTGCTCCAGTACAAGATGAGTTTCCAAATGAAAATATGTTTTCCATCTCTACTAAAACCCCTTGGTTTTCGGATATTGCAAATTATTTGGCCACTACAGAAGTACCACCTCTTTTTTCATCAAAACAGAAGAAACGACTTGTTAGAGAAAGTGCTCCTTTCAAATGGATTAATGGGATCTTATTTTGATGTGGACCTGATATGGTTTTATGATTTTGTGTTAGGGCAGATGAGACCTATAGTATCCTCAGAGCGTGTCATGATGATCCTTCCAGAGGGCATTATTCTGCTAAGAGGACAACTCGAAAGATTCTGGGAGCAGGATACTACTGGCCTTCAATGCATAAGGACATGAAGAAATACGTTCGTAGATGTGATGAATGCCAAAGGGTAGGAAGACCAACAATATCTAATGAAACGCCCCTGCAGCCTCAGGTAGTCCTTGAACCATTTGAAAAATGGGGATTGGATTTTATCGGACCTATAGACCCTCCTTCACAAGGAAAAGATTACATTTTGGTCTATACCGACTACCTAAATAAGTGGGCGGAAGTGCAAGCCCTACGTGTTGCTAGGGAGGAACAAGTAGTTGATTTTCTTTACAACAGAATTTTCCTCATATTCGGAGCTCCAAGGACAATTGTCATATATCAAGGCCCCCAGTTTATGTCTAAAGTTCTATTAGCCTTCACAGATCATTTCCAGGAAAGTCACAAGAAGTCTTCACCCTACCACCCTCAAGCGAATGGACAAGTCGAAGTCACTAATAGGGAATTGGAAAACATTTTAACAAAAATAGTTTCATCAGGAAGGAAAGACTAGGCTAGGAATCTACCTGAAGCCATCTTGCCTTACAACACCACTTGGAAATCAACTACTGGCTATAGTCCATATGAGTTAGTTTTGGGGAAGAAACCCCTCTTTCCCATTGAATATGAACTCCAAACCCTTAGAACAGCCATGAAGTTGGGTATAGATCTTAAACGAGCCCAAATTGAGAGATTTTTATAGCTTAGTGAACTAGATGAACTCTATTTGGACATTGTCCATCAAACTAAACTGGTCCAACAACAACGCAAGGTCTAGAATGATAAACATATCAAGGATAAATAATTCCATAATGGGGATTGGGCATTATTGTTTGATTCCAGATACAAGGATCATCAAGGGAAACTCAGAACACACTAGCTCAGACCATATGAAATTTCTGAAGTATTTGTCAATGGTTCAGTCCAGCTGAAACCCATTGATGGTGATACCCGAGCTCTCCTAGTTAATGGGCACCAATTATGCATCTACCATAAGCCTGTTAATAAAGAATAATTTACAAAAATGGTAGAAATGCAAGGAGAAATCCAGTGCATTGACTCTGCTATGGTAGGGTCAATATAGTTTCCCACCAAAAAAAATGAAAAAAATGAATTTATTTCATTTTAGAATGATTCTTCAATTTCTTCATCAACTTCATCATTTGGACTTGGCTAAGTTTTTTCTATATTTTTTAGGACTTCATCTCTTTGGAGAACACAAATTCTGGCACACCCTGCTGCAATGCTCTGAACTTGTTAGCACGATTATTGCAATGCTTTGGAGCTTGTTGATGCTATGCTCCAGAATCGGTACAACTGACTTGTCTTGCTCCTCATCTTGATCCTTCATTTTATTGCATCACTCAATGATGCTTTGGGAAGCCAAAGGCCAAAATGTCACATCCTTCTTCCTTTTGGCAGCATCTGTCAGTGATGCTCTGGAATTCTATTGTTTCCTCCTTCTGACGACATCTTTTAGCAATGCTCCAGAATTTGCTTGGGTGCTCCAGAAATCTTTGGTTGCTGCTCCAGTTGCATCTTTCAACGATGCTCCAAAAATCTTTGGTTGCTGCTCCGACTACATCTTTTGATGATGCTCCAGAAATATTTGGTTGTTGCTCCAGCTGCATCTTTCGACGATGCTCCGAAAATTTTTGGTTGCTGCCCCGGCTACATCTTTCGACGATGCTCCAGAATTTTCAATCTTGTTGTATTCTGATGACATCTCTCCACGATGCTCCAAAACTTTCTCTTCCTCCACTCCGGCTGCATTTTTCGACAATGCCTTGGATTTTTGTAAGCTTTTTTATTTTTCAATATTTTTATTTTTCCTAAGTTTTGCACATGTCCATCACTTGATTTTATGTCGCCTCAAGATCTGCTCCCTAATAATTATTTTTCCATATCATAACAAATCTTTCGATAATAAATGAAATTATTATGACACCCCTTTTTGTCATAATAATTTTTGTCACCATTTCAACTATCCCATCCATGTCATTATTATATTTCGCCACCCTCACCAAATCATATAACTATCCAATTACGTCAGCATAGGTAAGTGATTTTCAAGCTAGCGGCAAGACGTAAGGTGCGTACGAATTTATTTATTCAAAGTTAGTACTTATTTTGAATAAAGGCTAATTGATTGGCATGAACAGTTCCCTTTTGCAATTTTGAAACTTGTGCCATCGCACGATTGCTAGTACGTAAATGGTTGCGTAATTACCCATGAAAAATCATCATAATTACTCAGTTTGGTGACAAGAAAGGTGATTAATTCCTCCTCCATTGGGTATATCGAAACAGAGTCCCTTTTTCGTCTGTAATTCAGCAAGGAAAGTGTTATAGAGTTCCATAGAATTTCGCAGAGTAGAAAGGAAAGAAAGAAAAAAATGGGAGGAGCCAAGAAAAATTCTGAACCAAACTCTACAGCTCCATTGTTGGCATTGAGCAATATTGCAGCTCTGTTTCAAAAATTTGGGTGGCTAGAATTCATGAAAAAGTTTGAAGGGTATATAGAGCAGCTAGTAAAATAATTTGTCGAGAATTTTGCAGATGGATAGACCAAGGTGTGTGGAAAACAATTCCAGGTAAGTACGAAAACCATTGCTTGTCTTTCCGGTCTTGAAAATAGAGGAATTGATTTGAATGAAAATTCCAATGTTACCTATCAAAGACTAGTAGAATTATTTCATAGGGAAGGGGAACCTCAACCCATAATTACCATTAGTACCAAGGGACAAAACAAAGGTTTCCATAGAATGTCTCTTCCAGAACCCTGGAGAACTGTTGTAGCCTATATAATCAAATATTTCACCTGTGAAGGACAAATAACTACAATAGTGGGACCCCCCTTTCGTTTGCTAATTCATTTCCACCACAGCATTGAGGATCCTTCTCTTAGGGTAGATCTACTAGCCTTTCTATGTCATTCAGTCACCTCCATGATAGAAAAATACAAAATTGGGACAGGGCCCCTCAAACATCACAGCCTCATATAGTTGATATGCAAATATCATTTTCGCAAAAAGCCAGAAAAGAAGTGGCAAAAGTCCCTACAAAAACTTGAAAAAGTAGAGTTTGAAAGACCACTCGAGGAGGAAGAGTCCTCCAAGAAAAAAGAACAGTTTTTAGAAGAACCCTCTTGTGAGGCCTTGGGTACTCCTAAATCCCAATAGACCTCAATGGCTCCTAGCAGCGATGCGCCAAAAACCTTGTCGGATGAGCTGGAAACCCCAAGATAGACAAGGGATGTGGAAATTGTGCACTCTAGAGAAGAAGGAGAACCTCCTCGTAAGAGGAACAAACAGAATAAGGTTACTTTTCAAACAACTCCTCCTCTATGGAGAAGTAAGAGATCGTCTTCAAGATCCAGTGAAACCAAACCCCATGACATAGGAAGTACTTCCAAAAGGAAGAAGGCCAGGACTCAAACAAGGGTAGTGGAAATTGAAAGTCCACTTGGTAGTGAGGAAATAAATGAAACAGAAAAGTAGGGTGTTCAATCCCCTGAGGAAGAGGACAAGAAAATTCCATCACCCAAAGAGAAGGAGGAAAAAATATAGTCGCCACATTCTGTGTAGATTGAAGATGAACCTATGGGGGGACTTTCTCCTTTTCTTGATAGAGTTGAAAGTATACCTGAAATTGAGGAAAATACACCTCATTCTGACATGGAAATTCCCAATCCATCCTTCTTTGTGGACACAAGGGATACAAAATCTAGCCAGAGAGAGGAGGAATTAGAAAAATTGAAAGTAGAAATTTTTGAATTAAAAACCAGGCTATAGAGTGATGAAGCACAGATCATCTATCAAAAAGAAGAGATTGAGGCACAAACTACAATTGTAAATAAAAGAGACCAAGAGATTGCAAGACTAACAATGCAGATGGAGCAAAAAGATAAACTCATTAAGCAATTGTAGTACCAAATTCATCAATGGAATCAACAAGATAAGCAACACAAGGTTGATATGTTTGAAAAAGATAAACATATTCAAAGTTTGGAAAAAAAAATTATGCAACTATTTAATGCTTTTGAAGAAGAAAGAAATAGATAGGAAACTGAATTGAATGCTTCTATGAGTAAGATTGTGGAACTAGAGCAAGATTTGCAAGAGAGTGTCACTAAACCAATAATGGAATCAAAGGAGACACAAACTAAACCCATTGTTATAGAATGGTTCCAGGTACGCATCCCTCCAATATTAATGAAATGGATAGAGCGATGCTATCTTCTAAGGAATGTGGAATTTGAAAATAATAGGCTGAAAAGGGAATTAGTAATGTTAAAAGAATAATTTCACAAAGCATATAGAGGTAAATAGGATGCTTGTGAAATTGGTGAACTGTTATTAGCTTGTAGAAGACCATCTAGGTTGTACTCTATGTTCCTTAATGAACAGCTCCTAAGATGGAAGTTACAAATAATTCACCAAAATCAGCCACATGAACCTAATGATAAGGAATTTGTGAAGATAATTGTTGAGTCAATTCCTGAACAACAAGATTTATTATGTGAATTCTTTGTCCATAATTTTCTCCTAGAAGAATATACAAATTTGTTTGTTAATTTCTTTGTGGGAGAAGTCCAATTGAGAGCATTCATGTCCACAATGTGTAATCAGCTTCACTGGCAAGATCAGTCAAGATAATATGCACATGCAGAAAAGACTGTTGGGTTGCAAATGAGATATCCCCATAGGAAGCCTTTCTCTTTCAAAGCACAGTTTATGGGCATTCGACTTAGAAAGGAGGTAAAGCCAAGTACAATAATAACCTCCAGTTATGCTATGATCACTTTCAGGATAAAGGACCAAAATTGATAGGAAAAGCTTGGCATGAATGTGAAGAACAGTATACCCCTCTTCCTATGTATCTCAAGAAAAGGGAACTAATCCCACCCCTTAATATTAGATGGTCCTACATAAGGGCAGTAGTCTTGGCCAAAATCCTTGAAGAATTGAAGGTTAACTGGATTGGTATGAGGTATAGACCTCCTCTCCTTCTTTCACCACCTCCTTCAACATATACCAATCTAGACTAGAGTGATGACAGTTTTCCAAGATGGGTACAAAGGGTCACTTTTCATTAGGGATTTATGAGGGAGCCAAAGGAGTTGGATATAGAGGAAGATGACTTGTATGATTTCAGTTCCAAGTATGAGGAGATGAATAAGGGTAATGAAGGACAGGGAACACACCAGAGAGCAGGAGGACCTGCTCAAGCTTAGGAAGGGGAGGAAATGATGAAGTAAAAAAAAACCTCATCAATATAATGGACAATACTCAACCTTATACCTTTCATCCAAACTTACCTGCCAATTAATTACCTTTAGGATAAATAATTGCTCTCTTTTTATGAATAAGTGTGCAATCTTTATTTCTTGAAATTAGTCGAAATAAGCTAATTTTTCTTGATTTAATAGTTTAGTTCTTGAGCATTCCATAGGTCAACTTCCACCATCGGTTACCATTCCAGTCAAAAAGGGTTTAATGCAATTTTTAACACCGTTGAAGACAAGTGAGTGGGTGTCAGAATTTTAGGAGCATACGTTATGGACCGAATCTTCATAGTTTATGTTATTTTCAGTTCTAAAGACTTTATGGCTCGTACCAAGCCTCTTTAATATTTCATGTCATGGGCTTTAAATTCTATTAGTTTTTGAAAATCAATTGAAGACTTCATTAACTAGAAAGTAGGATTTTGTTAACCACTTTCATATAAATATGTAATTGTTGAAAATGATGAATACAAAAGAATATCATTATGTTGCCACTATGTCTTTCTAAGTTAAACTTCTATATGAATAAAATTAGTTTTTTCTGCCACTTTTGGAATTATTGAACAATGTAAATGGAGTTCTTTGAATGAAGTAACCTGGAGATTACCAATGCATGTGATCTGAGATAGTTGTAGAAACACCCGAGAGCTGACCACTCAAGGGTTATAGATTAGATAGATAAGTGTAGACATAGAAAATATACAGATTGATATCGCACACTTGATTTCGATCTACTAACATCTCCTCATCTTGAATTATCCCTCTATCTAACCATTTAATCAAATAGCCTTATTTGATTGAAGTCATCAAAATTCTCCTTTTAATTAAATAAATCCCTCGATTTAATTAAATCATTGTCTTTGTGTAATTAGCTAGGTCATTTCATCTTCCTATCTTTATTTAGTTAAATAGTCCATATTATTTGATTAAATCTCTAAAGTTCATCTAATTAAATTAAATAAATCAAACATTTATCTAATTTAATCCAACATCATCCCTCTTTAGTTAAATAAATCAAAATATCTATTTAATTAAATCTAAATCATTATTCCTCTCTTTTTTATTTAAATTAATCCAAAAATCTATGTCAAAATGGTCAAATCAACTAATCCCTCATTAAATTAGTCAAATATTGATTAATTTAATCCTAATCACTCCAATCCTCTAGATTTTGCAACTTGCACAATTAAATCATTTATTTGATTTAATAATTCTCTATTTACTTTCAAAATGGCATCAAAAAGGGAATATTCCTTCAAGTTTGAAATCTCCCCCCAAAATGACTTGTCCATCCAACAAAGCATTAAAGCTCTTACATTGTCTCTTACATGTCTCCCACTTAGCATTTAACTCATCTTTCATCCCCCTTAAACATGTCATCTCATCAAATTCAAATTTCAAACTTGCACATTGATCAAAATGTGCTCAAGCTTCCTCCATTCACATGTTGACAAGTGGCACCTTACCATTGGTTGAATGTTAGTCCCACATTGCTCTATTTTGATCATCTCTTCAACTTAGCATTCTATAAATAAGAGGATAATCTCCTCATCTCATCACCCACAATTTGAGTAAACTTACTATGCTCAAATCTTTAGCAATATTCATCCATACTTTTGAATCCATAGCTAGGTTATGCAGGTTTTTCATCGTGGGAAACACTTGAATCTTCAACAAAGTGGATCACCATCACCATTCATCATAAAAGCTTGCAAAGGAGTTGGGAAAGGGCCAATTTCCACATCAAATTGGCACCAACTCCCCCATAAGATCAAGATTTTGCATATTCTCAATAGGATTTAGCTTATTTTCATCTTCTTTCATCGTGTTCTTGTTTTATTTCTATTTTGAATATGGTTAAATGGATTTTATGGGGAACCTTTATTCTAACTTGCATTTGATCTTATTAATGTGTTCATTTGTTGTGTTCTTGCAGGTATAGGATCTAGGTTCACAATAAGTATTTTACTTCTCACTTTGCACTTTCTTCTAGTAGATAATAATCGAAATTGGAATTTATTTTCATGTGTGTGTCATGTTGTCAATATCAATCCTACAGGTTATAGCTAAGTCTGTAGTCTCTGAATTTAGTGTCTGAAGTTCTGAAGCACCTTCCTTCAGTTGTTTTAAATTATTAAATCATTTTTTACTAGCTATTTAGATTGTTATCTTTTGCACTAGATCAATGTTTCCTAGTTTCTTTACAAGTTTTACTTCTTCAGAAATCTATACATTCTTTAGACTAATCATTTCAATGCTTTCTAGCTTAGTGGTGATACTTTTCAGATTCATAGTTTTTTGCTTTCTAGTTTAATTATTTCAATTTTTCTAGACAGATGATTTATTGCTTTCTAAGTTTAGAGGCTTTTTAGTTTAGATTTTTATTTAGTTTTTCGGTATTTAGGAAGCGTGAGAGAGATAGTCAATATGTCTTCTATTGCATATAGCCTTTGGACACTACCCGGTCAATATATTAATGTTTTTATCAACTAAAGTGTTAGGACCTAATGACAGCCTATCATGTTGCATCGTTTAAGGGTGCATACTGACACTATCTCATGGCAAATAATCCCCCTTTTTTCTAAACTATTACATCATTCTATTCCTAGCTATGAAGCAATCTAGTGATGTATTGAATGGTTTTCTCTAGTTTGGTTATTTCTTGAGGCATGCGTGGATAATACTTGGGAGAAATTTTACTTTTCAGTCATTTTTATGCTTTATTTTAGAATAGATGTTTTATATAGTTTAGAAAATGTTCCAAAAAAGTGACAAATGCATGGAGTTTTATTACAAATCTTTTGATTCCATGAAATTGTTAAATGCTCAATGCTAAATCTACTTGAATGAATGCAAGTTATTTGAATTTCATGAAATAATGTTGCAAATTTGTTGATTTCATGAAGTTATTGAATGACTGGATTGAGATTATGTTTATATCTCTATGATATCATCTAATGCCTTAAGGACCATTTACCCCTCGTGTTTAACAACAATATCACAACAAACCCTGAGCAAACCTAGTGCATCAAGACCTAACATAAACGATCCTTGGGATCAAGCCGAGTTTTCCTTAGATTAAGGTTTTTCCTGGTGGAGTCTTTCAAGAAAGATAGGTTCCCACAGTGTCTCTGTGAGAATTTATCTATCTATTGGTGAGTGACTAACATTTGTGTCAACAGTAGTCTCCCCGAGAATGCCCATAATTCATTGTCATCAATTTCCTCAATTCTTTGGCACCTTCCAATGGCTCTTGATAATTTTTTTTGTTTACTCTCAATGCTTGACTTGTCTTTCTAATGAGACAAGCTTTCTTCATTTGATTAATTACTATTGTCAATGTAGTGACATGTCATGTGACATCACTATCTTTTGTGCATGAGGTGTTACCCACACTCTTATATGCACTCATTAGATTCTTTACAATAGATTTTTCACTTGAAGCCTTCAATATTCTCAACCCAAGAATCTTCATAATGGACCTATACTTTAGATTTCTCATCATTTCAACAAATATTTGACATATTTTGGTCTCATTTAATTTTTCAAAAAACACTCTCCAAATCTTATGAGCATATCTTCTACAAGTACATTTTAGAATCTTATCTTCCATTGGTTACAAAATATTCTCATTAATATCAATCAAATACTTGGGCTTTCTATGCAAAATTCTAGGAGGTGTTCTCAAAGGTAAATTCATCTCAACATTAGGAATTTCATCAATATTTAAATGAGATGGGATAGATGGCATACCTTTGATCGAAGATGGAATAGATGATGTACCTTGAAGTTAAGATGAGAACGATAGTGTACCTCCTTCTTCACATGTGAGTCATGATGTACTTTCAACTTGAGATGTAGTAGATAGTGTCTCTCCATCATGACTTGTGGTAGAGGACATGTCTCCAACTACGGTATTCAAATATCTAATTACACGATGGTTTTGCATTTGTTCCCTTTATGTTGCCAATACCATATCTCTCATTGATGGTTGAGGTTCATCTTCAATTGGCATGTCTTCTTCTATCGTGTCCAATTTCCTCTTCTCTCAAAGTTCCCTCATATGTTCTGCTTTCTTTGCATTCTTAGCTTCTCGCTCTTCCTGTGTTGGTTTACTCCTTGATTGTTTCCTTAGCATGACAAAGAATTTTATCTGTAACATGAAAAATAAATAAATATTAGTTCCACCATAGTACTATAGAGTAAGTAAATAACTTACACAAATATGAAATTTATCATGAAATTATGATACACACAATAAATGGCAGTCCAAAAGAGGCACAAGGAGGGGTAACATAGGGTGTGAAGAGGGCAACAAAAAAGTGCAACTATCAAATAAAATCCATTCAACTCAATGACACATGTGTCATTATAAAATTCAAATCAATCCATACAAATTAATGAAATATATGTCATTCAACCCTTCATACAAAATCCATACAATCATCATGTAGAAGAGTAAATGTCACTCAACCATGATGAATAAACAAGTGCACTAAGAACACATTGTAGGAGTTTGATGCAACCTTCAAACAAAACCCATACAATCTCAATGACATATATGTCATTAAAAATTCAAATAAAACCTATACAACTCAATGACATATACACCATTAAAACGAAAAATAAAACTCATACAATCAAAACACACTATCATAAATATTGCTAACCATGATTCATGGTTAAGCACACTGGACACATAATGTAGGAGTTTGATGCACATAATTCATGATGGAAGCTTCACTCAAAAGGTGTGAAAATAAAAGGATACTATGTCTTTCAACCTTAATGCACACTATATATGACATATTCAATTAGATCCATTACACACTAGAGTTGATGCCATTCAACCATTGTGAATGTGTAAGAACACTAGGCATGACATAATAGTTTCAGTATATTAGCCATATAAATAATGTCATTATTCCTAATGCATTAGTGCACTAGGGCACACCATAAGACTAAATAGCATGAATGGTATTGGATGATTGACATAAATTCCTTATAATCAATTACACATAGTTAATGTCATCAATCCTAATGGGTGATCCCACAATACTAGTTTACAATTTTTGGCCAAATTGGACACTGAACTGATTTTTTCTAACTAAATCTTCACTTTCGGGCACCTATTGCGGCTAAACCATGAGGAATTTGAAGATGATGCAAACTAGTGATTTGTGACATTTTGTCTGTAGATTCTAAATATATTTTTTCATTTTTTTTGGAATCATATTTCACTTCTTTTTCTATCTCCTTCGAAAACTAGTTTTTTCAGTAAACACCATTTTTAAGGAGTGACGCTCATCGTACAACACATAACTTTTTTTCCATGAAGGATAAAATTCTAATTTTTTCGAATTTAGGTTTATAACTACGATATTTAGTGCTTCCAATTGGTTTCATAGTGTTTTATTGATTTTTTTTCCTTAATCAAGTTTCAAAGTCAAACCAATTACAATTCAGACATAGGCGGACCGTGTAACACAAATTTTTTTGTATGTATCAAAATTCAAAAAAAATTGTTGGATCAAGGAATTCAATATCTGGTGCACTCATATTTTTCAAAAAAAATTGATAAACTTCTATTTTTCCACATGTGTAGAACAAGGAGCTTGATTTTCGGTGAAAACCTACATTCACAAGAAATAAAAAATAAATATAATAATTAAATTAAATTTATTTAAAATTATACTTTTTGGGATGCTTATAATAAGGACTACATACTTACAAAAAATAAATTTTAAATGAATTCATTTGATCCCCCAAAAGGTAAATCAAAAGTGGTTTTTTATCAGCATTTTGATAGGTGTAAAGGAGACTATTTATAGGTATGGTTTAAAACTAGTGGGGTTCTATCCAAGGGGGTTGATCTAAGGTAGTTTGATCAAACTCTCTTCAATTGGAATGCTTTAAATGGAAATTTTTAAGACTTAAATCATTATATTTTCTAAAAATATGTGATTTCAACAAAAATCAAAATCTCCTAGAAATTGTAAACCAGCTTTGTGGGATCACCCTAATGCATAAGAACACTAGGCACATGGTGAAACCTTCATGGCATATTTCTTTTCATCTCTAGCCACCAAAATTGCTAGATATTCACCATATCATAACTTAACCAACATTTCCATTTGGATTATTTGTCATCTATAAGTGAATTTTGCTAGTTTGGGGTGATGTTGAAGTTGTTTCCCAGCCATAGAGGGTTTAACAATAAGTTTGCAGCAATTACTTTATCTAGAGTGTGAGGAAGATGAGGGAAATGTTGCAATAAAGGGAGAGTCAATAAGGGAATTTAATTAGTATTTCAAAGGGTTTGTTAGGACATTGGAGGAACTACTATTATAGAAACAAATGGTAAATTAGTTTGTGTTTGGATTGCTACTTGCAATCAGAGCATCACTAAATGAGAAAGAAGAAAATGTTGAGATGCAGAACTTAAAACTATAATCAAAGCAATTGAAGATTAAGCAAGAGATTTTGGCAAGGGGAGAAAACAACCAAGATAATATTTGTTGTTTTTAATATTCCAATGGACACCTAAGGAACAAGCACCCAATCCAAGAAGGGAAAAGATGAGTTGTGGCAATAAAAGTGGACTTTGTGGAGCCTTCAAGGAGGTTAAAAAGTGTTTTTTGTGGTCTTTGTGGAAAGTGGGATGATTTCTCTTCACTATTAAATTTTAGTCAAGAGATGAAGAGGAGTATAAACCCTAGTGGAACCACAAATGTAAAAATAGTGAACCTTTCCACAAGGTTATGGCAAGGGCTAAAGGATTGGTAAAAGGGTCTCTTCACAAATAAAATTATGGGCATAAATAACCCAAATGGAGAGATCAACGACATATACTCAGTTTTAAATGCAATACCAAAACTCCCCGAAGACATACCTTCTACTAATTATAGAGAAGAATATAATGACAATAGATCCTATTGCAATGAGTTTAGTGGAGGAAATTGTAGAGGAAGATATTAAGGTTAGAGAAGGGAGGATGTTCCTTGTTAGAAGTGCAGTAAACTAGGAAATTAGATAATGATTGTAGGGAATAAAGGAAGAAACTATTTGGATATTGCAACAATGCAAACCATCATATGTTTGGTTTCCTAAGAGGTGCATGATATTATAAGAGAATTCAAACCACTACAAAGAGTGAAGAATTGTCTAGGTTAAATGTTCCAAGATGGGCTAAGGTTATAATGAGAATTTTCAAAGAAAACCCCCTTGAATTCTTATAGATGCCAAAAAGTTAAAACAAACAATGATGAACATGGAATATGCATTTTAACAAAATCTAATCTAATGCATTTGATTTAGTTTATGTATGTTGAGCAATCATAATTTTGAATACTTATCAAAATCTAATCCCATAAGAGAATAAAGGAGAATGTAAAGAACATGTTTAAAGACATGACATACCTTAAAATCATAGATTCAATTGGAGAAACTACCCAATTAGGTGTAGTCTTTTTTTCTTGTTGCATCAAACCCCTCAATAATTTGAGCTTATTCACAAACTTGCTTCCTTTTCAGCATTCAATTGTATATAACTCTAATAGAAATTTTACTAAAAACTATATAATTAACCATTGTATAATGTTAAATTATAACAATTCAATCATAATTAACATTGCAACACTGCAAACATTTAAACTTCAGTTGATATAATCAAATTTGATGCAAAAAATTTGTTATTCCCTCCTTCCTAAGTTGGAAAACCAGAAAAAGGTGGTGGAAATTTGATGCAAAGGTGGTGTAATGTGTAAAAATTGCATATACTCTTCCCAACAACATCAAAAAGTGTTTTTTTGTCAAATTAGGCATAAAAGTAGGAGAATTACAAAGCATATGGGCCTAGATCACGTGTGTCCTACCTATTTTACCATTTTTAGAGCAAGAAAACATGCACTCACTTTATAACGCACTCATGTTATAATGCACTCATGTTATAGTGCAAGCATGTTTTAACTTTCTCTAAAAATAGTCATATTTCAACTTTTCCAAAGCATGATCACATTTTGAAAAACCTGATTTTGTAAAGGTTTCCTAACTCTTATCATGTGTCAATAGGGGCTTGGGTTGAGGTACATCAATGAGACCTTTCTATGACCAATTATGATATCTTATAAGTTCTATGTACATCTCATTTTGTGTGTGATATGAAGTTTCACCACAATTCCCCATATGCTCGAGCCTGTACATTAACCCTCAACCCTATATCTTAAATCCTAAATCCTAAACACTTTACCCTATACCCTACAACCTCAACCCTCTACCCTATATGTTAAACCCTAAACCCTACACCTTTAAACCCTAAACCCTAAACAATTAAACCCTCAACCCTTAAACCCTAATCCCTTAACCCTCAACCCTAAACCCTCAACCCTTAAACCCTAATCCATTAACCCTATACCCTCAACTCTATACCCTAATCCCTTAAACCCTAAACCATCATCCCTCAACCCTTAAACCCTTAAACCATCAACCCTTAAACCCTTAATCCCTCAACCCTCTACCCTATACATTAAACCCTCAACCCTCAATTCTCAACCATCTACCCTATACATTGGACCCTCAACCCATGTACCTCAACCCTATACCCTTATCCCTCAACCCTTAAACCATTAAACCCTCTACCTCTACTACCCTCTACCCTCCAACCTAAACCCTTAAACCTCAACCCTCATCCCTTAAACCCCTAAACCCTATACCCTAATCCCTAATCCCTAATCCCTCAACCCTATACCTTCAACCCTTAAACCATTAAACCCTCAACCCTCTACACTCTACCCTATACATTAAACCCTCAATTCTCAACCCTCTACCCTATAAATTGGATCTTCAACCTTAATCCCTCAACCCTATACCATAAAACCTATACCCTCAACCCTAATCCCTCAACCATAAACCCTAAAACCCTCAACCCTCATCCCTCAACCCTCAATCCTCATCCCCCATCCCTCAACCCTTAAACCGTCAACCCTCAACCCTAAACCCTAAACCCTAAACCCTTAAACCCTCAACCTTTAAACCCTTAATTCCTCAACCCTCTACCCTATACATTAAACTATCAACCCTCAATTCTCAACCCTCTACCCTATACATTAGACCCTCAACCCATGTACCTTAACCCTATACCATCATCCTTAAACCCTTAAACCCTCAACCCTTGAACCAAACCCCTCAACTCTCTACCCTATACATTAAACCATCAATCCTCAATTATTAACCCTCTACTCTATACATTGGACTCTCAATCCTAATCCATCATTCCTATACCCTTAACCCTCTACCCTCAACCCAATACCCTAAACCCAATACCCTAATCCCTCAACCCTATACGATAAACTCTTAAACCCTCAACCCTAATCCTTGAACCCTCAACCATATTTCCTCAACCCTTAAACCCTAAACCCTCAACCCTCAACCCTTAATCCCTCAACCCTTAAACCCTCATCCCTTAACCCTTAAACCCTCCACCCTATAAATTAAACCATCAACCCTAATCCATTGACCCTATACCTTAAACCCTTAATCCCTTAACCCTTAATCCCTAAACCCTCAAACCTCAACCCTAAACCATCTACCCTATACATTATACACTCAACCCTAATTCTTGAACCCCTAATCCCTTAACCCTAAACCCTCATCCCTCAACACTTAAACCCTCAACCCTCATCCCTCAACCCTTAAACCCTTAACTCTTAAACCATCAACCCTTAAACCCTTAATCCATTAACCCTATACCCTATACATTAAACCCTCAACCCTCAATTCTCAACCCTCTACCCTATACATTGGACCCTCAACCCTAATCCCTCAACCCTATACCCTCAACCCTTAATCCCTTAATCCCTTAAACCCTCAACCCTCTACCCTCTACTATATACATTAAAACCTCAACCTTAATCCCTTGTCCCTATACCTTAAACCCTTAATACATTAGTCCATCAACCCTTAATCCCTCAAACCTCTACCCTATACATTAAACCCTCAAACCTCAATTCTCAACCCTCTACCCTATATATTGGACCCTCAACCCTTAAACCCTCTACCCTATACATTAGACACTCAACCCTAATACCTCAACCCTATACCTTAAATCCTCAAGCCTATACATTAAACCCTAAACCCTCAACACTAATCCCTCAACCCTTAACCATTAAACCCTCAACCCTCACCCCTCTACCTTGTACATTAAGCCCTCAACCCTAATACATCAACCCTATACCTTAAACCCTGATCTCTTAACCCTCAACCCTTAAACCCTAATCTCTTAACCCTTAACCTTAAACCTTATCTCTAAAGCCTCAACCCTCAACCCTTAAACCTTAAACCCTAAACCCTATCCCTAAAACCTCAACCCTCAACCCTATACCTTAATCCCTAATCCCTCAACCCTCATCCTTAATCCCTAAACCCTCAAATCCTAATCCATCAACCCTTAAACCCTCAACCCTTAACCCTCAACCATGAACCCTTAAAACCTCAACCCTTAAAGCCTTATCCCTTAAACCATCAATCCTACCTCAACCCTTAAAGCCTTATCCCTTAAACCATCAAGCCTAAACCCTCAACCCTCAACCCTAATCCCTCAACCCTCAAACCCTAAACCCTTAAACCTGTTGGAAAGAAACACTGCACAAGTCATCTAGTGTTTTCATTGATGGAAACCCTAGTCATTGATTCGATCCACACTTCAGTAGTTGCTTATACTGGAAGTCAGATTGAAGTTTTGTGATTAACTATCAAGCTAGAACAGAGCATCCGATGGAGTTGTGTTTTTTGATTCATATGCAATTTTTTGTTATCATTTTGAGTTGTGGATCTCAGGGAAGGTTTTTTGATGTATGATCTATGTTATCCTTGAATCATAGAGCCTTGTATCAATTGGTGTGAAAGTTAGAAGATCTGGTTGATTGATTATTTGTTTAACAGTGCACAAAGGCCGACTAAGTGAATATAGCGTGTTGTGGATCTTTGAGGAGTAATTGTTTGAAGTGTTTTGTGTTCGAGCATGTTGTTTTGGTTCCTCACTATATTGTGGCTGACTTTGGTTGGTGCACATTAAAAATTATTTGTGGATTGAGCTGACAGTTTGTAAATATTTTATGTTTTGTTGAAGCTGACATGTGGTTGATTAAATCTTTAGTTGTGGATATATATAAGCGACTACTCATATAATTTTGAGGTGTGTTGATGTATGTTGCGATGTGATGTGAAAGTCAAAAGCATTGTAGAGCGATTGTGCACAGTTTCACTTGTGCAAAAAAATATTTGTGGTCGGAATTAAAGCAGACAAAGCAGAAGAGAAGAATCAGACAGAAGGTCAAGAATGTGATTGATGTGCTTAACCGGAACTGAAATTAGGCATTAGCAGATGCTATTCTCTCAATTCAAATATTTTGGATGTAATCCAAATTATTTTGTAAGATAGTGAGTCTTCTTTTGTAACTGAGCAGTGAGCTCTAGGCAGTGTGCCTGAATGCATGTTCATTCTCCTTTTGTAAACACTTATATTTGAGTATACTCATATTGTGGATTGACCTCCACTGTAGTTTTTCCCCTAACAAGGTTTCCACGTAAAAAAAATCCTTGTGTTATGGTGTTGTGGTTGATTGCTTTATGTTCTTGCATCTTACTTTTGGTTCAATGCTATAAGTGGTTTAAAGATCAAATTAATAAAGTTAAATTTTTAAAAACACTGATTCACCCCCCCTCTTAGTGTTCCTTGATTCCAACAATTGGTATCAAAGCCTAGTTCCTCGGGAGAAGTTTAAAAGCTTGGGGAAGATCTAGGAAAGTGATTCAATGGATTCAAGCAGTCTTCAACAACAACTTTTGGTGGCACTAGATGATCTTGATCGGTCCAAATGTGAAGTTCGGGTGTGAGACCCACCAGTGATACTTGATACTATGCTATTTTATTATTTTGGATAGATAGTTTGATTTTCATTTTAACTATTAGACAATATGTTTTGATACAAATTGATGCTTTATGATGTTATTCATGTTGTGATGTTTTGACATTAGACCTTGTCTTTGATTTCATATTATGGTGAAGTGAACGTTAGACCTCATATTGGATATTATTGATTAATATGGATGCTCAAGTAGAATTAATAAAATTTATGAATTTTTAATTATTGTTATTGTATGAAAAAAAAAAATGAATAAATGTTATTAGGAGGATTTAATGGTGATGAATTTATGTGACTATTGTAACTATGAATTGATTTTCTAATGTGATTTAATTGTGATGGAAATGGTATGATGTGAATATATATGTTTTAGTTGTTTTGAATATATGATTTTATTGGATATATTAATGTGTGAAATTGAGTGTGCAGGTACAAATTCCATGGCCAATGGAATTGGAGGTCTTCAAGGAACCCTATGTGATAAACCATGTGAATGCCAACAATAGTCCATGGGGACTATAGTCTTATTGTGATGTAAAATTTGTAAAGTGGTTTGAGACTTGAATGTTATTTTATTATATAGTTTTATTTTAAGTGTTTAAATGTTTTAAGTGTTAAGTTGCATTTAATTTGTAAAATTTTAATTGGGGGTATTTGATATTTTTATCTTCTTTATTGACTCAAAAAGGGGTTAAAAAAGGTTATTTTTTGTTTTTTTGTTTTTTTTAAACCCCTAAGGTGTTAACCGAAGGGTTAGACACTTAATTCAAGGTATATCTTGAACTAAAATCAAGATATGACCTCTCAAAAAGGCCTAGCTTTAAGGGTGACGAATTAGGATTTTGAATGGGTTGTAAATAGATAATTTTTTAGCAGATTTTCATTTATCTTGAGTGTTTTAAAGCAAGAGTTGTTTTGGGTGGAAAAAGAGTCCAGAGGAAAAACTTGAGCGCTTCCACATATTTCTTCCTGGAAAGAGTATGAGGTCGGTTTCTATCCTTTTGTATTTGTTTTTGGTTGAATTTGTTAATTTTTGAAAAGGATGTGAGTATTCATTATTGTACTATTATTTGTGGGTTTTTTAATTTGTGTTGGGTTGTATAGGGATGTCTCTCTCAAATTTTGAGAGCTACCCAAGTGTGAGGTTGAGAGAGGATGATCCTCCAATGGGGAAAACTCCAACCTTTGAGAAGGTGGAGATTTTGAGTATGAGTACCCACATTATGGGAGTATGGGGTTTTTGGGTATGAGTGCCCAGGATTATTTTATGGATTTGGATGGATGGAGAAGTGGAGAGAATTTGTGATACTATACATATCTATATTTAAATATACATGTTTCCCCATTGGGTAGTGATATCTCCTAAGTCTCCCCCTTTTCTTGAATCTTTGAGAAGATTCAATGTGCATGTGAATCCTTGGGTTTCGGGTGTTATGGTATTCATTTGTGTGTTTGATGTTAATGCATGTTTGAGAATGTGTGTAACCCGGTTCTTTTGATGGCCTCCAAGTTTGGGGGTGATTGGTTTTCCAGTCTAAGGTTGGGTGGTGAGCACCCCATTGGCTTCAGAAGAAAATTGTTTCATGTGTAGGTTCTATGGACTTGAAGGGAGCTTATAGTTTTAAGGGAGATGCCAGTTGGGACTATGTTTCCATCATAATTAACATTGGAGGAGTCCTTCCATTTTGTAACCTATCATATTTGGTTGATTGTAAAAATTTTGGTGTGTTGTAAATGTATTATGTGATTTTTTATGTAAAAGAATGACTGAAAATATTTAAAAAAAAAATTAAAAAAAAAAAGGGATATTCACCTATTTTACTTTGAATTTGTAATTGCTAGGTTAAATTCATTTCTGTGAAACAATAAAAAAAAGAAAAAATATGCTTCTTGCTTGAAAAGGAAATAATCTGATTTTATTTTATTTCTCTGGTTTAGTTTTGTGAATAAAATTGTTCGACTTACCATCATCTTCTATGAATGTTAAAAAATCATTGCTTGTTCTTGATAGGCAAAGAGTATACATTGTTATGTCTGAATATCTATTGTCATATGGAATATTATTAAATATTTCTTGTCCTCCAACAAAGCAAATTATATATATATATATATATATGAAAATGGATTGATATAGTACTTTGTTTTAAATGGCGAAATGTGATGCTTATATAGATTAGTTGGGAAAAATAGTATTGTATTAAAGTTATTGCCCTTGCTAAATAGATACAATGTATTGTTGATTTGAGTACATCTGTATGTTTGGTTCAGTGAATACAATTATTAAATGTTTTAGGGAATTAATAATGAGAGTAGAAGTGCACACAGAATAGAAATTGTAGCCATACTGTCAATAATTTACCTCTTGTTTTCTAATTGAACTACCTGTTGTTTTTGGGTCTGTGTATTATCTTTTTATGGTTAAGTCGGTTAATAAACATGGAAACAAATAAATTTCTTTATTATGCAGACCTTCCATATTTAAATTTTTAGCCTTAAATCATGAAAGATAGTTTTATCTGGAATGGATGAAATTCCAAACTGAAAACTGAAAAAATCCGCTATATTTAATTCCTAAAAAAAAAAAATCCATCGGACTCCATCTTAGACCTCCACAGACAAAAAAATTTCCTCCTCCCAAGCTAAATTTCTTAACCCTCAAAGCCATTGATGTGCGCCGCCCTGTACAGAAAAATAATGAACACAGAGAAAAAGAAAAAGTAAACAAACGGCTATCATAAAGAAAACAGAGATCAAACGAATTAAGGAAATAGCGTTGGGTTTATCCTTTTGAAATTATTCTATGAAATCCGTATTGGGGGCGCTTAAGGAGTGAGGTGGATCTTAAATTTATTAAGCTTTTAGCTTTTAAAAGAAAACCATGCGTGGCTTTACTTAAAACTTAACTTACTTTTCATTCCATCATAATCTTTAAGTTAAAAAAAGACTTTAAAATAAAGTAACCATAAATAAAAGCTTATTAGTTGGGAAGTTTTATGGTTTAAGTTAAGGAAATTTTAAAAAGGCATGTGATGTGTTTATTTTATGAAAGACAAATATAAAAGCTACTTTTAGATTTAAAAGTAATTTGAAACTTGTTCTTCAAGACTAGTTAATTATATTTCTATTTTAAAAGTAATTATTTTCTCATAGATATAATTATATATATATATATATATTTTATGTTTTAAGACTAATTTCTTTATATATGATTTTCTTGTTACAAGTAATTTTACGTAAATCTTAAAGATTAATTTCATAAAATAATATATATATATATATATATATATACTAAGAATAAATAATTTAAGTAAAGATAAAAATAGTTAAATATAAATATAAATATGTATGTAAATAAAAATAAATAGAGTTTATTATCGTATTAATTAGTAAAAGATTTATGGTTTTGGTTATTGGAAATAGATTTTAACAATGACATAATGATCATTAAAATTTTGTATGTAATGACAGGTTGACAAACAGTAGGTGTATATATGTTATTTAAAAAAAAAAAATGTTAGTTGTGCTTTTGTCTCATGTAGGTTTTGGGTGTAAGTTATGGGCATTACATCAGGAATTGCAGTAAAGCCCATGAATGTTAATAAATTCATTCAATCATTGAAAGATAAAATCAATGAGTCAAGGGAAAAGAGAAAGGAAATCTGTGATCAGCTTAAACAGAAAGAAAGTAAGAGCATGGAAGGTGAACACCTAAGTCAAGCCTTGAAGGAAAAGATAGAAGAATGTGAAAAGTTTGCTAGAGATAATGATATCCTGAAGCATGAGATGGAATCTATTGTGATGAGGATGACCAAGGAGATTGAAGATAGAAATAAGAATGAAGAGAATCTTGCTCGATCCTTGAAAGAGAAATATGAAGAATGCAGTTGAATTACTGATGGATTCAATCAGTTGGAGCTTGAATTGGAACAATCCAAAAATAATGAAGAAGAACTTGAAAGATAGATTGTTACTCTCTGAGATGAACTTGCTACTATGAATGAATACAAGGAGAAGTTCAAGATTAGCTCAGCCAAGCTTGATGAACTGATTAAAATTCAAAGGAATGGAAGTGACAAGTGAGGTCTTGGATATGAGAAAGGAGAAAGTTCTAGATCTGGACAAAGGAGATTTAGGCAAGGAAATCAGATGAACAAAGCTGGAAGGTATCCGGTAAGACAACCTAATGCTTAAAATTCCAATGGTTAATGTTTTGTTTGCAATAAATTTGGTTATATGGATGCTCAATGTAGAAGTAGAATGAATCCAAGTGGTCCATCATTCTTCGGAAAATGTTTCAATTGCAATAAGTATGGTCATAAGTTAGTTGAATGCAAAAATATGTCAAACAACTTTTTCAATAGAGATTTCAGATGTTGTACCTGTAATAGATTTGGCCATATTGCTAACCAGTGCAGATCAAGAGAAAATCAATGGAACAACTAGTTTGGACAAAGAAATGTGGTGTACTACAATTGCAACAAATTCGGTCACATTGCTAGATTTTGTAGAAGGAGAAAGGGTCAAGCAGAAAGGGTCTGGTAAATCAAAGGAAAAACATGCAGAAGGATGAAAAGGGAAAAGGAAATGTTACTACAGATGAGATCAGGAATAAAATGAAGACATGGGTGAAGAAGAGTCCTTTTGTTCTAGGAAATGAGCTAGCACCAGAATCTGGTACTGGAAATTCCTCTGGGAATTAGTTTATGGCCTCTGACCTAGGGGGAGTTCTCAAGAAAATATTTTAACCCCCTTGTTAGTAGTTGGTATTGGAATGTGGTAGATTGCAATGATTGCATTAGTGATGTGCAAATGTTTTGGGATCTCTTGTGAAGGAAACATATGCAAAATGGAAGGTCCGTAGAAGAATTTTCTTTCATAGTCTGTGAAAATAGCGTATCTGGAAGACCTAGGCAAAAAGCATTTATTGCGATGAAAAATTTAGGTGTGCGAATGATAAAAATTCATTTCTATCCCTCATTTGTCACATTGCATTTTGAGAAGAAGTTTGGAGAGCTCTGAAGAAAACTTTGGTGAAGATTCAAGTCTGAAGGTGATTCGGCGATCATACCCTAATTCGATGAAAGGTATTTATCTGTAAACTCCTGAACTTGAAAATTTTGGAAATGGTTGCTCCATTGGTTGTCAATATTAAATATCGAAGATATTAGGGCATACATTCATGCAAATGTTGAAGAATTAGGAAGCTTCCAGTTGTTGAATTTGTACACCAATCACATTGTGGGAGAAGATTTCTATGTAAAACCTAAATTCAAAACTTTGGAGGAGAAGAAGTTCACTCGGATTGTGAAATTTCCCGTGTTCAAAGAAAATGAATGGGTTTGGTATATATTGAGTTGATTGCATGTCGAGTTCATGTGGTCAAGTCAACCTTTCAAGATTGCAAAGGAAGCTATAAGGATTGTTACTGGTTTGAATTCATCTGGTGGGTTGCTGACATTGAAATCCGTGAAGAATCAAATAGTTACATATGCAACTGGTTCAGTTTTTGAGAAGAGAGCCATGACAATCAATGATATCATCAAAGTGGATGTTAGATTTTCCTCTATGGTCATTGGGTACAAAATCTATCACTCCAGTCGGGATAATTCTATATCCAGTACAGTAATCTATGTAGCATATCAGATGGTCAAAGAAAATGCAGAATATGACCTATGTGAGTTACTCTAGAGCCAATTAATTGAGAATCTTGGAAAAATCAAGAAGGATAAGAAGAATTCTTTCAAATATGGTAATTTGTTGTGTTTATTCTTCTACTTCATGAATGAAGTTTTGGGAGTTGGAAAAGTGCAATGGCAAAGTGATAAACCAGTAGTTGTTCAAATTAGAGACATCTTGTATGGAATTGGTGATAGTAAAACTAGAAAAACTGCTATTTGGGGTTATTTCAAGAATTTTCAGAATGAAATGCAAGCTAGGGAAAGGATTCCTACTTCTATTGTGGAAAAATATAAGGACACAATTTGCTTCATGGTTGATATTGATCAATGCTTGATGGAAGTTGCAGAACCTAGAACAGTGTGGATAATGCCTATGGTTTATGAGGTTGAGGAACACGTTTTGGAGTTGTGTGCTCAACACCTATTGAGTAAACCTCGGGATCCGACAAAAGAAAGGTTTGGTACCTTTGAGGAAAAAGATATGAAAGTGCATGAACAATTGAAGAAGCCTATGATAATCTAGAAGGTGAGAAAGGAAGTTGAAGCTTTTGCAGAAAGCATGGGGATATTAGCTGAAGCTGTGAGAGAAGCTAAAAGGAAAAGAGAACAAGTTGAAGCAGCAGAGCCAGCTAGAACTGAGTCTGCTAGTCTGCAAGCATCCTCTGCCAGATCTAGATCCACAAGGAGCTTTGCTCTCTCATTCGATCCTGCAAAGAAATCAAGCCCTGTAAAAGCTCAATTCAAGACATCTGGTAGAGAAGGAAAGAGGAAGAAGGACAAGAGCACAAGAGTCTATTTTTTTGTTTCAAAAGATGAAGAAACTGAATCAGATGAAGAGGTAAGATAAATCGAGCATAAAGGCTCAAAAGCATCTAAAGTCTCTAAGGACAAGTCCTCTGGTGAAGAGAAAGCAAAGAAAAAGATGAAAACTGATAAATCAGGTATGTCTGTAGAAGAAGTGGAAAAAGATTTGATTAAGGATGGTAATCTTAGGCCACTTTGTGAATGGTATGACACCTTTGATAGTGTTGGTCAAAGAATTCTTGAGGAAGCCACAATAAAGTATTTGAATAATTTCAATATGAATCTCATTGAAATAATGTTTGAGTTACCTAAAGGTCTGTATGAAGTCTTAGAAATGAGGAGAGTGAATGCAAGAACTGAAGAAGAGAAAATGAAAGAATGAATACTTGTTGATATGCGTCTAGTAATGTCAATGGATGAAATAAAGAAGATCCTAAGTGATGCTAAGAAGGATTTTAAGAGCAAGACAGGGGTTAATAAGCTGATGATTGGACAGACTGAAGAAGTTGCAAAAGACACTGAGAAAATCCTTAAGGTAGTTCTGTTGAAAAATAGATATAATGTTGTTTCTGAAGAAGCTCATAGTGAAAATGCTCCATCTGGTCTGGTAAATGAAGAAGGAAAAGAAGATACATTTGAGGATAGTCTGAATTCTCTTTACATGCAAGATGTTGAAATACCTATGGAGACTGAAGTTCCTAAAGAGATTTCAAGTGAAGAAGTAGAGATTCATGAAGCCAAGGAAGAATCGGTTATTGAAGAAAAGAAGGTTGAAGAGAAGGAGATTCCTGTGGAAGCAAGAGACATTGCTAAGGTAGTAAAGGAGTTTTTGGAGGAGCAACAAGAGGAGTTTGATCCTGAACTAGTTAAAGGTCCTATCAACTTGGCCACTCTATGTCCTATTGAGAAACTAAAGGTAGCATCATTTGCTCAGGCCAAGGAAAGGGAGGAAATACTGAAATCTCATATTGAAGACAATGAGTTGTTAAATCTTGCATCTGGTATCTTGGAGAAGATCATGCCTACATATGTCAAGGATTCATCTAATCCTCCATCCGGTCAGCTAAAGAAACTTTTCAATTCTGTAAGTACTCACTTTGAGTCACTTGAAAAGTTAGCTATGGATAAGGTTTAGAAGGAATTTGATGCTAAAAGGTTCAATAGATTGAAGGGGGTGATTGCTAATGATAAATATGTGTTAGCTACCTATGTAAAGAATATTCAAAGAACATTATCTGAAGGTGGAAACATTTATAAGTCATGCTTATCATTGTCAAAGTTCACTGAAGACACTAAAAAGAAAATGAAGGCATATGAGAAACAATTAGCAGATATCTCTCAAGCATTTGATCCTCTAACCGTTTTTGTTGAAAAGCAAGAAGGTCAAGTCATATCCCTGCTTGACAAAATCAAAAGTTTGAAGCATGAAGAAGGCAGAATTGTTGAAAAAGTATGCAAGATTAGAGGACTAATTGGTCCTAAGATGGAGACAATGCATAGTGCATTGAAGGAAGCATAGGATGTTATGGTTGTTAGTGATCTGGAAAACCTTGAGTCAGCAAAGATACAATCCTATCTGTTATGTGGTCACATGACTATTTTGGAGAGTCTCAAAAAGGGTTGGGACACTAGTTTGAGTTTGTTGAAGAGTAATTTTTCAAACATATTCAAGTTTATGTAAGTTGTAGAAGCATGTTTGTACATATGCAGTTTGTTCATAGAAAATTTGTTTAATTTTTGGTATGTGGATTTCCTTCATTTTCCATTGATGTCAAAGGTGGAGAGTAGGATAGTGAAAAATGTCATAATCATCTCAGGGGGAGTTGTGTTTTGAAGTTTTGAAGGTTGGCAGTGTATTCATGTTGGTACTGATTCGACACTTAGTCATTTTTCACTAAGTGTTTCCATCAATGCCAAAGGGGGATATTGTTGGAAAGAGACACAACACAATTCATTTGTTGTCATTGATGGCAACCCTAGTCAGTGATTTGATCCGCACTTCAGTAGCTTCTTATACCGGAAGTCAAATTGAAGTTTTGTGATTAACTATCAAGCTAGAACAGAGCATCCGACAGAGTTGTGTTTTTTGATTCATATGCAATTTTCTATTATAATTTTGAGTTGTGGATCTCAGGGAAGGTTTTTTGATGTATGATCTATGTTATCCTTGAATCATGGAGCCTCATATCGATTGGTGTGAAAGTTAGAAGATCCGGTTGATTGATTTTATGTCTAACAGTGCAAGAAGGCCGACTAAGTGAATATAGCGTGTTGTGGATCTTCGAGGAGTAATTGTTTGAAGTGTTTTGTGTTCAAGCATGTTGTTTTGGGTCCTCACTATGTTGTGGATGAATTTGGTTGGTGCGCATTGAAAATTATTTGTGGATTGAGCCGACAGTTTGTAAATATTTTATGTTTTGTTGAAGTCAACATGTGGTTGATTAAATCTTTAGTTGCAGATATATATAAGCGATTGCTCATATCATTTTGAGGTGTGTTGATGTGTGTTGCAATGTGATGCGAAATTCAGAAGCATTGTAGAGCGATTGTGCACAATTTGATTTGTGTAGAAAAAGATTTGTGGTCTGAATTAAAGCAGACAGTAGAAGAGCAGAATCAAACAGAAGGTCAAGAATGTGATTGATGTGCTTAACAAGAACTGAAATTAGGCATTAGCAGATTCTATTCTCTCAATTCAAATATTTTGGATGTAATCCAAATTCTTTTGTAAAACAGTGAGTCTTCTTTTGTATCTGAGCAGTGAGCTCTAGGCAATGTGCCTGAATGCATGTGCATTCTCCTTTTGTAAACACTTATATTTGAGTATACTCATATTGTGGATTGACCTCCACCATGGCTTTTCCCCTAACAGGGTTTCCACGTAAAAAAAAAATCCTTGTGCTATGGTGTTGTGGTTGATTTCTTTGTGTTCTTGCATCTTACTTTTGGTTCAATGCTATAAGTGGTTTAAAGATCAGATTAATAAAGTTATATTTTACAGAACACTGATTCACCCCCCCCCTCTCAGTGTTCCTTGATTCCAAAAAAACCATCAACCCTTAAACCCTAAACCCTACACCCTTCAACCTCGACCCTCAACCCTATACTTAAGCCCTAATCCATCAACCCAATATCTTAAACCCTAATGGACCTATACCCTATAAACTCAACCTTCAACACTCAATCCTAAACATTATCCCTCAACCCTCAAACCTCTACCCTATACCCTATACTTATGTCCTAAACCCTTAACCCTCATCCTTATGCCTTATACCTTCAACCTTAAACCCTAAACCCTATACCATAGACACTCAACGTTAAACATTATCCCTCAACTATAAACCCTCAACCCTTAACCCTATACCCTCAACCATTTACTTAATCCCTAATCCCTCAATCCTCAACCCTATACCTTAAACCCTGAACCCTACACCCAAAATTCCTCATCCCTATACCCTATAACCTCACCCTTATACCCTAAACCCTGAATATTATCCCTCAACCCTATACTTAAAACATAAACCATACACTCTCAACCCTTCACCCAATTCCTTATACCCTCAATCCATATCGTAAACCCTAAACCCAATATCCTAAACCCTAATCCCTATGCCTTACACACTTAATATTATACACTCAACAAGATGAATATTATCCCTCAATTGTAAACACTCAACCCTCTACCCTATACCCTCAACCTATTACTTAAGCCCTAATCCCTCAACCCTCAACCCTATACCTTAAAACCTAAACCTAGAAACCTCAACTCTCATCCCTATAACCTATACCATCACCCTTATATACCCTAAACCCAAAACCCTTACATACATACATACAAGCATACATACATACATACATACATACAAGCATACATAAATACATACATACATACATACATACATACATACATACATCCATACATACATGCATACAATAACGCATGCATACATACATATATACATGCATACTTACATACAAGCATACATTCATATGTACATGCATACATACAAGCATACATTCATATATACATCCATACATACAAGCATACATACATACATATAGGCATGCATACATATATATACATACATACATACATGTATAGATCCATACATACATACAAGCATACATACACACATATAATTATATATATATGGGTGATCCCACAATAGTGGTTTACAATTTTTGGCCAAACTGGACACTGAAATTATTATTTTTAACTAAATCTTCATATTTTGGCACCTATAGCAGCTAAACCATGAGGAATTTGAAGATGATGCAAACTAGAGTCTCGTCAAATTTTTTCTGTAAATTCTAAAAATATTTTTTTCAATTTTTTTGGAATCAAATTGCACTTCTTTTTCCATCTCCCATGAAAACTAGTTTTTTTCATAAAACAACATTTTTAACAAGTGAAGCACACTGTATAATGCATAACCTTTTTTTCCATGAAGGATAAAATTATAATTCTTTTGAATTTAGATTTATAACTCCAATATCTAGTGCTTCCACTTGGTTAGATAGTTTTTTATTGAATATTTTTTCTTTAATCAAGTTTCAAAGTCAAACCAATTACAATTCAGACATAGCACGACCATATAATGTGTAACATTTTTTGTATATATCGAAATTCAATTTTTATTTTTTTGTTGGATCAAGGACTTCAATATCTAGTGCACTCATATTTTTAATTTTTTTTTATAATATGTTATTTTTCCACATGTGCGGAACAAAGACCTTCATTTTCGATGAAAAATGTTTAATAAAACCTATGTTTAATAAAACTAAAAAAAATACATAAACCAAAACATATTAAAATTATATTCGTTGGATAGCTCATTCTGAGGACTACCTGATTCCAGTTGGGTTCGTGAAATCTCCTCCATTTTCATCCTCAACCCGAGCTTCAAAGGGAAAAATTTCTAGTTTATTTTTCCAAAGAGCAGGGAGGTGGGAAAACGGGAGTTTGCTAGAACCAGAGGGGGTTCTAGCGAACCAAGGTTCATTCGAACCCCCTTTCGAAAATGGGTTTTCATTTTTTTTTTTGCGAGATGGGGTCCACCTTGCATTTAACTAGTTCGCACGAACCAAGGTTTATTCGAACCCTTTTTTGGTTCGCTCGAACCAAAGGGTTCATTCGAACCCCAAAAACCAAAATTTTTGGTATGGGGTCATTTTTTGCCACTTTTCCTTCCTCACTCAAATTGTAAACTACTTTTGTGGGTTTACCCATACATACAATCATACATACATACATACATACATACATACATACTTACATACTTACATACATACATACATGCATGCATGCATACATACATACATACATATATACATATATACATACAGGTATACATACATACATACATACTTGAGCATACGTACATACATATAATCATATATATATAAGGGTAAACCCACAAAACTGGTTTGCAATTCCAATGAGGAAGGAAAATTGCAAAAAATGCCCCCATGGAAAAAAAAAAAAAAAATTCCAGGGGGTTCGAACAAACATTTGGTTTGAGCGAACCAAAGTGGGTTCACTAAAACCCCCCTTCGAGCGAACCCATTCAATGTTGGGTCCCACATTTCTTGAGAAAAAAACAAAAGAAAATTTTGTGGGAAGGGGGTTTGCTCAAGCCCCTTCCCCCTTCTCCCCCTCTGGCACCAAAATATCTAGAATTTTTTCTTTGAGCTCAGTTGAGGATGAAAATGGAGGAGACTTCTGATTAACTGGATGATGGTAGTCCTCAGAATGAGCTATCCAACGAATATAATTTTAATATGTTTTGGTTTTATTATGTATTTTTTTTAGTTTGATTAAACATAGGTTTTTCACTTAAAAATCAAGCTCTTTGTTTTGCACGTGTGGAAAAATAGCAGATTATAAAAAAAAATTGAAAAATATCAGTGCACTAGATATTGAAGTCCTTAATCCAACAAAAAAAAATGACTTTCAATACATACAAAAAAAGTTATGTTGTATACGGTCCGCCTATGTCTGAATTGTAATTGGTTTGACTTCGAAACTTGATTAAGGAAAAAATATTTAATAATACACTATGAAACCAAATGAAATCACTAGATATTGTAGTTACAAATCTAAATTCGAAAAAATTATAATTTTATCCTTCATGGAAAAAAAGTTATGTTGTATACGGTGAGCGTCACTCCTTAAAAATGGTGTTTACTGAAAAAAACTAGTTTTCGAAGGAGATGGAAAAAGAACTACAATCTAATTCCAAAAAAAATGAAAAAAATATATTTAGAATCTACAGACAAAATGTCACAAATCACTAGTTTGCATCATCTTCAAATTCCTCATGGTTTAGCCGCTATAGGTGGCCGAAAGTGAAGATTTAGTTAGAAAAAATTAGTTCAATGTCCAGTTTGGCCAAAAATTGTAAACCAGTATTGTGGATCACCCACAATCATACAAGCATACATACATACATACATACATACAAGCATACATACATACAAGCATACACACATACATGCATACATACATACAAGCATACATTCATACATGCATGCATGCATGCATACATGCATACATACATACATATACATACATACATACATACATGCAAGCATACATACATACATACATACATACATACATACATACATACATACAAGCATACATTCATATATACATACAAGCATGCATACATACATACATACATACAAATATATATACAAACATACATACAAAACCTATACATTTACCAAACTTACACATAAACAATTTCAAGCGAGACATAATGCGAGCACATTATAATGCACTCGCATTATGTTAAGCTTGGGAAACATAAGGTAAAATTTTGCAAAAGGGAGAAAAATACAAAACAAGACATAACGTGAGCACATTGTAACACACTTGTGTTATGCCAAAACTATGACATAATGTGAGCATGATATAACATGCTCGTGTTATATCTTGCTTTGGGAATCCCCACGCCTTAGGCTTGGAATTTCTTTGGATTTCCAACCCAATGGCTTGGAGTGCCTTCCCAACGTCCAAAGACATGTTTTTGCATATTTTTTAGGATTTCACACAATCTAGTTCATGCTAACCGTTAGGTCTGCGTGTGTTTCAAGGTTGAGTAAATCAAACACCTGGGTAATGTTAAGCTCTCTCTTAGCTATTAAACGATACAATTTTTTTCACATTTTGACAACGTTAAGGCTTTCATCTTTAATTTCTTTTGTTTGTGTGTTCGTTTTTTGTCAAAAACCAATGTTTGGTATTTTTTACTTTATTTTTTAACTGTTTATTGGAATTTCAAATAAATTACATTTTTATAAACTAGATTCCAATCTACACATATTCAAAAAAAAATGATTTTTGATCAGTTTTCAAAAATTATAGGGGTAGCATAGCCAAATTCTATTTTTTAGGATGTGTCCACTTTGAAAATTAGTAAAAATTCAAATATTCATTAAAAAATTATCAGAAAAATTGAGCATAAACTTAATGTTGTTAGCTAAATTTTCATTGAAGTGATTTTAAAAATACCAAAAAAAGTTAACCTTTTAAGGGAGCCACAAAAAACGATATGCTATGGTTTTTTGACAAAAACAACACCAATTTATGTGGCTCCCTTTTTTGAACCCCTTAATTTCTACTTTTTTCAAAAAAAAATAGTTGTTTAGAAAGTAGACTTGGAGCACTAGATGAACATTCTTTTTGTTGCATCTTAAAATTTTGAGTGTAATTATCCTCAATTTCTCATCCAAGGTCAGTATTTCTCGATTTCAAAAAAAAAAAAAAAGTGGCCACTTAAGACCCCTTTTTGGCCCCTCATCTTTTTATACTTACCCATGGTTAAAATCCTTTTACATTCACCCACTTGGTTGAATCCCGTTTTCATTGAGCTATGAAAAAATTTAGAACATTATCCACATAGTAGGAGGTTTATATCACTTTTACATAACAAGTATATAATTTCTTACCATTCTCAAGCTTCTTTGACCATTTTTAGGATAGTTTTTCTAAACAAGGTTGACATTAATATTCATTTTAAAATGTGTGACATATGATACTCTTTACATGCCCTTTTTTTATTTCCATAGCTTTCAATATAGCACTCAAGATAAGAGGAATTCAAGAATGATTTATTACTTTATATGGATATATGATTTTGACTAATTTGAAAAATATAATATAATGTACATGTTGAATACTTATTTATTTTCACATACATCAACTTAGTAATTAGCATTCACATCAAATTAAGGAAAAAAATGTATTGGTAAAAATTGTATACCATCCTATTTTTTCTTATGTTTTAGACCTACTTTGATTAGGGTGTTGTAAATGCAATAATTTGATAACAAGTGACATAATCGTGCATGGCATTGGCTTGTGGCATTCCATATCTAGATCCCTTCATCACTAATCTCTATATTTTGTATTCTTAATCCCTAAAATTATTAGTCATCACCTTAGATCAAATTCATAGGTGCGGACTTGACCTAGGTCACTTCCATAGTTGTCTCACATTGATTCCCATGTCCAAGGGAGATTTACCAATTGATCTCTATATTTTTGAAAAAAAATTACATTCATCCACTTGGTTGAAGCCATTTTTCATTGATCTATCAACAAAGTTAGATCATTATCCACATTGTAGGAGGTTTGTATCACATTTCTATAACAAGCATAACTTTTTACCATTCTCTCTTCTCTGACTATTTTTTAGGATAGTTATTTTTTTTATAAAGAGGGTTAAATTAGTATTCAGTGGAACATTAAAGACAATATGAATTCAAGATCAATGGACTTTAATTTATATATGGATTGTATCACTTTGACTATTTTAAAAATATAATTTAGTTTATATGTTGACTACTTATTTACTTTCACATGCATATGTCTAGAAGTTAACATTCGCATCAAACTGAAGAAAAATTGTTATGGTGAAAATTGCATACCATGCCCGTTTCTCTTATGTTTTGGGCACACTTTTATTAGGGTGTTATAAATGTAATTATTACCTAACAAGTGGCATAATCTTCCATGAAATCAACTCATGACACTCTATCTCTAGATCCCCTCATCACTAATCTCTAGATTTTGAATTCTTGATCCCTAAACCTATTAGTCTTCACTTTAGATCATATTCATTAGTGTGGACTTGACCTAGGTCACTTCCATACTTATAATTTGAAACCCATTATCCTAGATCCATCTCATACCATTTTTTATGATAATCTTTGTTGTCTTCAAACCTTTCATTCAAAGACATAGAGTTGATATTAAGAGAACTTAACCCTTATAATTTTATAAATTATATAACTATACTTATGATAAGAATTATGTAATTATTTTAAGACCAATTTGAATCTCAATTTTTATTTACCATCATATGACATTCTCAAATTTGCAAACTTTATTAAAATCATAAAAAAAATTACATTTTATATTCTTATAATTTAATCAATTACTTGTTTAAGTTTAACCTTGTTCACAAGGTTAACTAGAATTTTATTAAATTGAAAGTAAATAGAATTTATATGGAAGCAATCCTTATTAAGATAGAATTATTTGATACTCTAAAATTTAAAAAGTAAAGTTTAATTTTAAATATTAATATTAAAAAATAATTAATATATATTAATTTTTATAAAATATTTTAATAAAACATAAAATACAACAAAGATTTTTCATTTAAACTATTTTTTAATAACTTTGAAATTTTAAGAAGAATTTTTAATAATTTAATTATTGTCACTATTATTTTGTTTCCCACCTCATAGAGTCCTCTGGTTATTAAAAAAAACATTTCATTTTAATGCGGGCAGTGTTTCATGTTGCAGTGTGAACCCAAGCGATGTTTTTTGTAGTTCATCGAACCTTCCATTTTTCCACCCAAGTCCCTTTTATCTCCTTCCAATGTTTAATTGGGCAGTGTTTTATATATTTGGTTGAACCTTGTTGCTAGCGTGATGCTTATTATCCTAGGTGGTCTTTCACCATAACGTTCAAACTCGAGTGCATGTTTATAGAGTTCTTCAAACCTCTTTTATTACTGCCCGTAGACACTTGTCTTTAAATTTTTGAAAGACAGTTATGTGGGGAATAGTGAAAGCGACAGCTACCACGTGTCACAGTGTAAAATCAAGATATTAATGTCCATCTACTCCTGTGTTTTTTCGTGAAGCCGAGTTTGATAAAATAGAAGGATAGGAAAACATTTTTATCGTGGAAATTTCTGAGGACAAGTTGGAGGAGACACACAGTTCAAATTGCAAGATTCGCCATTAGAGGTATTTTCAGGTTACATTCATTGCAACCTATTTTCTGAATTATTTACTCTTGCATTGAAGAAACATATATTGTCAAGAGTCATGATTGCACATGGCAAGGGTTAAATACGTGGCTATGAGTATGTTTTTGGGTTAACCTATGAAGGACCTAAAATTGGTGACACTCGGCTAGGGCTAGTTAATTTAAATGAATTGCAGAATAGATTTAACAAACCTAACCCTCCACCTATCATTGAGAGAGTAGCAGGTAGTGGGTTGATTGAGGTCGCCACATTCCCCATAGCAATGCAATGTCCCAAACTAGTGTTGGAATGCATCAAACATTATAATTCACAAACGCGAGAGGTTAGGACAGAAGACAATAGACTTGTTCTAAAAATTCAAAGGTCTACCTTCATGTCTTGTTTGAGAACTCCAGAAAGGGATGAATACTTGTCGATGGACATGACCAGCTCTCAAATTGAGTTTACTACCAAGAAGGGGGTTTACAAAAATGTAATAGCAAAGAACTGGCTAGTAAAACCAAAGAAGGGAAAGTCTCAATTGCCCTGCAACCTACACAGAAACCATTTTGTAGATGAAGTGGTTGATATTGTCATGTTGTTGCATAGGGTTAGGGGAAGTGAAAATGTTCACAGTTTCAAAGAATGGATGTATTTCTTTATCCAGATCATATTGATCGGAGAGCAATTCCTGGATTGGGAAAAGATTATTAGCGACCATCTGCATGATTTGATGGCATTCTTCACTCTAAACAGATTTTTCTTTATGTCATCATATTTAATATATGCCCTTGCTAGCACTCGACCCTGGCCTGGATTAAGGCCGAGTGATTTGCCTCTAGAAAAAGTTCCAATTTATGATTACTTTGACAAGCTCCAACTTCACAAAAGCTTCTTACATTTCAAAAGATTTGCTGACACTTTTACCATGAGGATGGTCAGGGAATTGCAGGGGCATTCTGCAATGAGATTATCTCCAGAGGCAATGTAGTTTGTTGATTTTTACGGTAGTCACTTTATCCAATTTCAAAGGTTTTCATACATAAGAGTAGGCGGATATGTAGGTTTTCCTATTAAATTACCCAGGTATCCTGAAGACGTAGGTAATTATTGAGGTCAGTAGACAATTGGTTGATGTTAATAGACTATGCCAAGGTAGGAAAAGATTGACAGTAAGTTTTCCATTTGGTTTTGGTGCATATAGTTGCCAATCAATGTCTGATGCTTTGAATATTGAGATAGAATTGTCTGAGTATAATATTCCCTCATATGATGAGTGTGTTCCTTTTGACCTAAAATACTATATTAAGAACAATCTGAAGTTGGGCCCAACCTTCAATCACCAATCCAACCTTGAGGATTATTGGGCCGAAATTGCTTTGATGAATATGAGGTAAGGAGAAGAAGTTGGATGAGATTAACAGTAGAACAAATTATCATTTATGATTTGAAATGGGATTTACAAGGTATTGTTGAAGATGGGTCTGACACATGGTTGACCCAGTATATACTGAACTGATAGAGATTCGGCCCATTCTTGCCATGGATTGGAACTTTAAAGAAAAGGAAACCATTGAAGCGAGAAATGTTGATGTTCTGACTAGGACCAAAGAATGGGTAACTAAAAATAAAACTAAGCAATCTTGCCCTTGTACTAGATCTAAAGATTCAAGATCAGCTGAAGGTACCTCCGAAGCCTATGCCAGCAGGAAATCAACTAGTAATGTGCCTCAGTCTTTATCATCAAGTGCCCAAGGAGGTGGTGATGGAGATCCACCAGAAAAGAATGTGTATTCACAAACTTGTGGAGATGACATTTTCAACTTGCCTATTCTAGAGAAGGATAATGAAGGAGACGAGGAAGAGGAAGGATTAGAAAACCTGAAAGTTGATTCCCTCCCTCTCAAAATGAATCACCTATTAGAGAGGTAAAACCCTCTCAGGGGCCAGGAACAACTGCACCTACAAAAGATACTCCTCCAGTCACCCAAACGTTATTTGAGTCCCCAGGTTTTAAGACAACCAAGGTTGCGATAACTACAGCCTGGTTAGAAGATTCAATCTCATGAAAAAGGAAAGCTATACAGTCTAGCTTGCCTAAGCAAGACATGGTAGGTCAATTGTTACAGAGGACTTCAACCCCTAAACCTAAGAAATTAAAGACTACTGTCAGGCTTATAGATGACACAAAATTAGGGACACTCCAACTGGAAATTGCACACCCTTCTATGCAGAGAGATGTTTCTCAAGCAACAGCAAGTGACTTTGAAGTGAATAGGGTCGACCTAGGTCCTCCTACCAGGGATGGAGATGTTCATATTTTTTAGGTGTTAGCAGCTGAGATGGTTGAGAGATCAAAGAAAGATAAAGAAAGCAAAGATGAATTGAAAGCTCGGGTTTAGAACTTGACTGGTTGTTTAAAATTTATTTTTGAGGTTACATCCTGCAACCTATCTCCCAGGTAGATGCTTCTATCGAATCTCTTAGTGTGGTTGGAAAGGAAGCACTAACTAAAATTAAGAGTTGTCAAAGTTTAAGTCGAGTTGTTGATGATTGGAATGAATCCCTTATCAAAAGGGGAAACCTTGTCATTACTGAATCCTTTAAACACTTCCAAGAGATGAATACTCTAAAAGCCACCTTAGGAGATGAGGCCATTGCTATTGAAAAGGAAGAGAAATTATGGGTTAATTATCAAACTGAATTGAAACTATTGATGAGCTCAGATATGGAAAATCTAGCTGCATATCAAATAATACCCAATGCTTTAGATACTTGCTACCTATCATGGACTAAAGGAGTAGAGTGGAAATTACAGGTTGTCAAAAAATGTTTGTAGAAGCTTAAAGAGGTTATCAATTAATGCATTGTCATTTTAGATGAAGCCTTGAGCACCCTGGTAGCTCTTGGTCTACTTTAGGATAAAAATGGAATAAGGGATGATGTAGACGTTAGAAGCTTGATAGCTGATTTCCATAAAATGGTTAAAGAAGCTCTTAACCTACCCACTCTTAATGTTGAACACTTACAATTTAAGTTAGGTGAATTACATCGGGTATCATCTCAGGCAATGGATCTTATGAAAGCTTGTGAGCAACGCATAGAAACGGCTAAAGATCTTCATCTGACATGGAAGGTAAGGATGACAAATGTAACCATTCCCCAACATAAGGACTTGATGCACATCCTTAAGACTTTCCAAGCGTGGTGGAAAAAACCTTTGGTGATCCAGGAAGCTAGAAATGAAGCGACACTGCCATAACAGCATAGCTCTTTTATTTCTTTTACATGTCTTTTATTTAATTGGCTATGGACATGAAGATGCGAAAATCATCCGCCTATTTAAAATTGTATCTATCTTTATATGCTCTCTCTAGACATTCTTCGCAAGTTTTGGGGCTCAGTACTGTTGATGAATGAAATTACTATTTTGTCTGTGTACAGTTTGGTGGAGTTATTCTGATTTCTTAAATCTTTGTGTTTAAGAGTATCTTATGCATGTCTTATCTTGGTATGAGTAGTGCAATTCTTACAATCAATTTCATTTCTCATTTGGTATTGAGTGGATGTTTTGTTTCTAATGATTAATTAGTCTTTGTGCTAATATTTCTATTCGTTGTAGCATGCACCTGATATTCGAAAATTTTCTGATATTGGGTATACCTTTTCTGCTTTCTAGTCAAAAGCATACATGATGTTTTTTTTTCTTGTTTTTCTAATTCATTGAAAATCATATGAGGGAGTTGTACCTCAAAAAAATTCAGAGGATATTCATCTTATTCAAAGATTAATATTCAGAATTGTTGGGTTAATTTTCCTGCACCTTGTCTAGGCGTTCAATTGTTAGTTCTCAGGGTGCCCAATCTGTTAACCAACAATTATATATGATTTAATAAATATAATATATTTCTTAAAAATTTATAACAATTTATTTTCATAAGATTAATTTCTATTAATTTTATTAAAATCAAATATTATATTCAACCTATATAGATTAAAGAAAATTAAATCTCTAACTTTTAACATAAAAATATATTAATTTTTTTAATTATTTTATTTAATTAATATTAATTCTAATTAATAAAATTTTGAACTTTATTTATATTTATAATATATTAATTAAAAATATTAAATAATAAATTATTATTTATCATTTTTTATTTTAACTATTTAAATTTTGATTCAAAATGTCCATCTAAAAATCATAGTCAAAAAAAAAAAATAATCATATATGATACTTCATATACTAAAAAACTCATCAATTATATATAGATACTTATAAATAATTATTGAATAGAAGAGAAGTTTTATCATTGAAGTATAACGAGGGAGATGCTTCCTCTATTAAAAAAATTACAGTCAAAACCAAAAATAATTATATAATATACTTCATAGACTGAAAAACTCATATCAATTATATATAGACTGAAAAACTCATATCAATTATATATAGACTGAAAAACTCATATCAATTATATATAAATAATTATAAATATTTATTGAATAGAAGTGAAGTTTTTTCATTGAAGTATAGGGGAGAGGATCCGGTAGTTGAGCACCCTAACTTTGTGTTTCTCGTAATCCTACGTGAAAATTTCAAATCATTCCAAAAAATTTATAGCAGCTTACTTGACAAGTCCCTTACTTATAACTAAGGTTTCAAGGCCACATCATCAAATATGATGCCACATCAACATGTTTTTTGTCGATGTGTCCAAAGAGACCCCAAAAAAAAGTGAGACTAATACTTGTGCATTGAGTCATGTTTTATTGGTGCACTGATGTGGCATCACATGATTTGTTGCTTTTTAGATCTAAGGAATACATTTCATTTAATTATGGGTAGTTATCATCAACACTAATAACTTTAAAGTTACAACTATTGTTCCAATATTACTAAAAATATTGAGCATTATATCAACAAATGCTTTAACAACTATTGTAAATTTTCCAAGGATGAATTATTGAAGGTGAATCAAAAAAATTCATATCAATTATATATAAATAATTATAAATAGAAGAAAAGTCTTATCATTGAAATATAACCAGCGAGAAGCTTCCTCTATAAAAAAAAAATTAAAATAACAGAAATCAGAAGGATGAAGAAGCCTTGAAATCTTATAAATTGTTGTTACATCAGAGATGAGGGAGTGGAAAGGGGAAGTGAGAGTTAACAGTGGTAGGAGGAGAGGGAGATCCAAACACCATCTCAATAAGATCAATCTCTCTCTTTACATGCTCTGAATCCTCCATGTTGTTGTGCACATCTACGAATTCATCAAATGTCAGGTTTCCATCGTCTCCACTGGGAACACCATCCAACAGAAAAGACAAGTTAATGGTGCTGGTGCTGGTACTGTTGTTAAGAGGAGAAGAGGGGAAAGAAACATGGCGAAACAAGTGCTGGTGGTGGGAAGAGGAGATGGAATCAGATATGATGGGCACATTACTGTTGGTGGTGTAGTCATTGTCATCCTTGTCCTTATCTGTCTGTTGGGGATTCAAACTCTTAATATACTCCTCTAAAATGGAGCTTCTATCATGGGTGGCATCAAGAGCTCTTCTGGAGCGGCGGCGGCCAGACTGCCTTCTCTTGGTGGCGTTCCAGTGGTTTTTTATTGCATTCTCCGTTCTTCCAGGAAGCTTTTTTGCAATCTCAGCCCACTTGTTCCCCAACTCTGCGTGAGCCCTCACAATCATTTTTTCCTCCTCTTCTGTCCATACATCTCTCTGTGCAAAACCAAAACACAAACCAAAATCAAAATCCATTCATAAACCAAAATCAAAATCCACTCTAAAGAGGAATCTAATGTCATGTTCCTATTGCTTCTATCTTGTTTTGACTAAGTTTAATGGCATAACGAAATAAGGGCTGTGATGCAGCTGAAGTCCCTGTCTAAGTCCATAAGAAAAGTTTGCAATAAATAATATGAACAGAGAAGTTGAGGGATAAGATAGGAAGGAAAGGGAAATGTGGGAAATTGGCAATAACCTTAATATCAGGGCGTAAATGGTTGTGCCATCTTTCTCTGCACTGCTTTCCCACACGACCTGTCAGCATTTGTGCTACCTGAGACCATTTGCGCAGGCCATACTCTTTAACCAAATTCACAAGCAACCTGCACCACCACTTTACTCTCACTTAATAAAAAAATCTGAAAAGCCCAAAACTTTGTATGTGCAAAAACCAAGACAAAATAATCAAACCAATACCTGTCTTCCTCTGCAGTCCATTGGCCCTTGATCACATCATGTCTTTTTTGCCCTCTGCTGGAGCGCTTCACAATCCGTTTAGCATTCTGCCTGATCCCACCTCGCTGCTCGTCTTGACCGCCATAGTTTCCACTGTAGTAAAGCTCATGGTATGAAACACCAGGAAGAGCATTGATTGGGGAAGCATGCTTCTGGTTCTGCTCAAGCTGGTAATCCAAAATCTGGGACCTCATATCAGGTGACAACATCAGAGGATTTTCATGGTGGTAAGTGTGTGCACCCACTAAAGCATTTCCCAAATGCCCAACTTGTGTAGAAGCATATGTAAGCATATGATCTGGTTGGCCCATTTCTGTGCCACGCCCATGCATGTCCTGGCCATAGGCTGCAAACTTATCAGCCAAAGATATTTTTCCTGGCTTTAACACTCCTCTGGTGGGGCCTTTCAAGGATACCCTTGTTAGATTCAGTGTTGAGCTTTCCTTCTGATATTGGTATGACACAGAAGAAAACCCCCCTGCACTTGTTTCTGTTATTTCTTCAACTGCATTCTGTGCCTTAAGAAGAAAATGGCCATTCATATCTACATCAAAAAGTTCAGCAATATGAATTCACTCTGTAATTTATCTACTAGTGTGTTTTCTGCAACCTTGCAACTGAATGTTCCTAAGGGCGAAAACAAAACTGGCATCATACTGAGTAAAATAGTTGGGCAGTTTCCCGTTCTTGGCATGAGACTTGAAGCTGAGATCGTACTGGTGAAACTTGGACACATACTTGAGCTTTTTCCTGTAGAACAGAGTAGCTGGAGGATACTGGTAATAAATACCGAAATCGAGGCCCAATTCATAAACGGATTCAAAGATGGCCTTTTGCGGATATCCTTCAATGAGCTCGATGGAATCGTTGCTGGTTGCACCATGAGAAGTTGCAGAGTGTGTTGGGCTGCGTTCACTCTGCAACTTCTCATTGTGCAACCAGCAACGATTCCATCAAGCTCATTGAAGGATTTCGGCAAAAGGCCATCTTTGAATCCGTTTATGAATCCGGCCTCGACTTCGGTATTTACTACCAGTATCCTCCAGCTACTCTGTTCTACAGGAACCTGAGAAAGCTCGAGTATGTGTCCAAGTTTCACCACTACGATCTCAGCTTCAAGTCTCATGCCCAACTGACACAATGAGAACGCAATTGAGTAAAATAAAGAAAGAAAACGACTCTACCTGACTGGAAAATCCAAGCAATGATAGATCCGATGCCTCAAATCAATATTGTCTCCTTACTTACACCCTCCTTCTATATGTTCTCCTGCATATGGATTGAAAACCAGAACACCAAAAAAAATCTGGAATTGGGACTGGTTTATCATATTGATCTGTTCGTAGTGTTTATGCTTTGAAGCGAGCTGGTTCAGGTAAAATTCTGTAATTCAAAAGGAAGAGCAGAAGCTCTAATCTGCAATGAACTAGATAAATTTTCAGGTCCATTATTGATTATTTTCAACCGTAGATGATAAGAAAATCTGACGGTGGAGAGTGGCTGGTCATCGTGACCTTTCGACTTCCACCATATTAAAAATAGCATAAATGGGAATTAGAATTTGAAACTCCAGCACGTTGCATTAGCTTCAACAAAAAAGCATTATAAACCAAAGTATTTTAGATTTTACGGAAAATGCAGGAAGGGCGGCAATGTTGGTTATGGAAACAATACAAGCAGATTATATTGCATGATTCAAGATCACATTCCTCATAGAAAGGAGGTGTTTGCACACATGACTTCATATAGAGAGACCGCCATATGTCATATGTGGTGCAAAGAGGTTCATACTTAATAAAAATACATATACATTTAGTGCGGTGGGGTTACAGTCTAGGATGGTGGGGTCGGTCGTTGCAGGTGGGGTTTGCAAACCCCACTGACTTTAGGTGGACCCCACCAACTAAAGGAGAGCGGACCCCACCGATCAAGGCTCCGCCACCACCCTAAGGCATATAGGACGGTGGGGTTTGTATATAGGGCAGTGGCGAAGTGTCATTGACTTCTAAGAGTCTAACACAATGGATTAAAGAATCCTTCATCTACATCATCATACAACTAAAATCAACTAGGAAACACCGTGAGAATTAGTAGATCATTTATGCTTGCGAGTTCCTTGTAGATGCTTTCCATAGAGGCGTGTAATTATATATGAAACAATCATAAATAAAACCATGTAACCAATGCATTCATTTAACAAATAACAATGGAATTGTTTTAGAATAAAATAAGACAACATAAATTGATCCAATTGTGTACATGTAAGAACCTTGTTGAAACCATGGCAACTGACTTACATCAAGATTTTGCACAAATTGTGTTTTGTTGTCAACAATGTCGATGATAAGGTTTTATCACAATCCTTCTATGTTTCAACACCAACATATAAGAATATAGCCAAAATTACACAAGATTTTGAAGGTCTTAATGTTTGACAACTATTTGAAAACAAATTGATATTTATCTTTTAAATTGTATTTTTCTTCTATCTGTTGTTGTATGGACTATTCTACACTAACACCATATTCTAAGATTAATTTAATTATATTTAATTATAGTTTTATCAAATGGGTTTTTACCTACCTTTTAAATAAATAAGATTGATTCATATTCACTAGAAGTAGGATTGAGACACTATTTTCAAAATCAAGGTAGAGTGGTACGTCATGGATAAATATATACGAGTATATATTTGAAAACAAAATTAAAATGATCTTTCATAAATATTAAAGTATTTTTTTATTGTCTTTTTGATCAGTAATGGGCACTTTTTAAGGTGCCTAACACTATTGTTGTTCAAATCCGCGAGCCCACCAACCCAGCAAAAGCACAAAGCCTATGAACGTAGCGGCCCAGCGGGGTTTTGAACCTTGGTGGCAGCGTCACCAAGCAAGTGTTTCAACCACTGTGTTATACAAGTCATCCCCATAAATATTAAAGCATTAATGAAATTGATTATTTGTCATTTGTAGTGTGATAGTTTGCCCACTAAATTGATGTTGTCCAAACTTGTGATTCTTATTTAATCTTGCAAAGGTATTACTAATATTCATGAGGTTTCCAATAAATATCTTATTTGAATGGGTGAGAAATGGTTTGGGTGAGGTCTCATGACTTTTTTAGGCTCAATGTAATTTAATTAATGTGTTTGTTTTATATCTCCTCTATGTGTAAAATTGTCAAGTTGTTAACCAAAAAAATAGACCACTAAAAGAATGAAGTGAAATTCATAGAGAAGAATGAAGATAACACCCTGGTGTTGTCATCAAGCTCTATGGAAAAACATAAATTAGAGCAAGAGAAAAAAAATGACGCAATGTAATACATGGAGCAAAAACCCTCTATGCCAAATCCACCCTACTTACAAGAAGCCAACAAAACAAACACATTGCTTTGTAAAAAGTATTATTATCTATTTTAAAGGAAGTGTTTTAAATAATTTTCATCTACTTTTATTAACATTTAAGGGCTCTATTTTTTTTATTCAGGTATAAAGGCTTGGGTTGTTAATGCATGGATAAATGTAAAGTGATGTTTACATAATATTATGGAATCTAATTATTTCTTATTTATTATGAAGATCAAAAAATATATTCAAACAAAAAATTAGGAGATCTAAAACAAAAAAGTTAAATAAAATAGACCCTTAATTAAATATATTCAAACAAAAAATATATTTAAATTTAATCTTATATACATATTTTTTATAATTCTTAAGAAAAAATTATTAAATCATATTATTAAAAATTGCATAAATTTATTAAATAATTTTGTTGTAGTCTTATTAATTATTTTTATTGACTCTATGTTTTAGTTGGAGCATATATAATCAAGTACAAAGGTTGGTTTTTAATAGTGTTGAATAAATGTAAAATGATCTTTAAATATTTTTATGGAATCCAATGATTTCTTACTTATTCTAAAATTTTCAAAAAATGCATTCAAACATTCAACATCCTAAACACCAAACCCTTAATTAAATATTCAAATAGAAATCTATTTAAATTGAATCTAATATTTAATTTTATTAAAAATAATAAAAATTAATCTTATATAAATAAAAATTTATAATTCTTTTTAAAAAATGATATTTTAGTTAAATTATTAAAAACTGCATAAATTTATTAAATAATTTTGTTTTGGTTTTACTAATTTTAAGCAACTCTATTTTTAGCTAGAGAAAATATAATTAAGTACAAAGGCCTAGGCTTTTAATGACATCGAATAAATGCAAAGTCATAGAAGCTTGACAATAAGTCTAGGATTGTATAGATACATCCCCCCATTCACGATGAGATACTTCTATATTTCAACCACCTCTCGTAGGTGGTCTTCCATCTTCATTTCAATGCTCTTCACTAAATTGACTAATACAATGCCATGAAACTCAAACCCCATCACTAGGAGAGAGAGGAGAGTCTCTCCATAATGGCATTATTAACTGCCTTATCCAAGCTACCTCTAAATTTGTACCGTAGGAAGTACTTCCCTAAAGCTCTAGTGAGATCCTTGTCTCCCATCAACATGAGAAAATTCTCCATGAATCTAGAGGATATTTAAGAATTTACCTTTTATTTAGTAGCCCCTTCAATGAAATATTTCCCTAGGATTTCTATAATAGCTTTCAAAACTTCTTCTTCCCAAGGATAAAAGAATACTTTCTACATTCTTGTTAACCTGATTTCACCCATGTATTTCATCTATCTCACAAGGAATTTAGTTGTAGATTATGCTCCATGACATGTTGAAAGTAGCAGAGATGAGAGTTTTGATGTGTATGTCTTGAAAGAGTTTCATCATTTGCATACAATGAAAGCCATGTGAGCAAGAATGAGTGGATTGTACTCTCATCTTAATCATCATGATCCATCCATTGTATTTCCACGCTTAATTTTGTTTTTTATTGGAATCAAAATCATTATGTAGTAGAGTGTGAAGATCCAACTACCTTGAAATGTAGCCATTAACAATTAAGTCTTACAACTAGTCAATAACTCTATTTGATAAATAATTTACTACCATATTTCCTTTCCTATAAAAATGTTTAATTAAATATTTAGGAATATTATCCAAAATAACCAAGGCCTCCTTCAAATGTTTATTATTTTCTAATTCAATTAATGTTGATTTCTCAAGAAAAGAGTGACCACCAGTGAGTCTCCCTTAACATTAATGTTATCAACATTGTAGGAATTAACTAACTAAAGGCTAAGAAGTTGTAATGTGTTGGTCTTTGTTTCATTATTGGTTCCTAACTTTAATTTTATTGTTTTTACTTTGATCACCTTAATCAAAGAATCTCAAATAACATCCAACTCCATAGGGCTTTAATTTGCTTGAGAGGCACCTTCAAAGTTCAATTTCCATATCCTAGCTAAGGCGAGATCTGCTTGACTTGTGATTAATCAACTGATGAATGGACACAATTAGAAATCCCATGAATGAGAGGAAGGGATAACATGTTCCAATATTATAGATTTTCTATCCCAAGTGGAAACTATACACTTTTAAAGGGATTTGGAGGAGACTCTTCTCATTGTAATCTTTGTGATGGCACTTTCTAGTTTCAATATTGTTTTTTCACACCTATATTTAAAAAAAAAAAATAACAATTTTGTGGTTACATTCCTTACAAACTATCCAAATCAACATTTATAGGTTGAAGTTCCATAAACACGAGAATATCACATTGGGTTTACCATTCCACAAGTTTTTTAATAAAATTGTAACAATTTTTTGGAAGGGTGATATCAAGCCTTTCAATTTATTGATTAATTGATACTAAAAATTCTATGAAAAGGAGTATTTATGAGTAAATTTTCATTATTTTATTTAGTCTACGTACAGAGAGGACACCAAAAAGATCCAAAGAAACCAGTTTTTTGAATTATATCTCCCATTAGGACCTTCCTTTTGACCGCAACCCAAGAAAATTCCCTAACCTTAGGCAAATAACTCCTATGCTAATATTTAATCATTAGCCACTTTAAATATTTCAAATCAACCATGAAAAATTTATAGCCAATCTTAATCAAATATAATCCACTTTTGGAATAGGTCTAGTTTAACTTATCATCACTTTTATTCTTGTGTGAGTGAGCTAAATTGAGAAAGTACTGGATAGTGGAAACCTAGTATGAAGGACCAATTCTTTGAGGCATATATTTCATCTTGTGTAAAATGATTCCAACAATAATAGTTGTATTCAAATAATCTACCACTTTGGATCCTCAATGCCAAATTGGGAAATACTTAATCTCTTTTAAATATTTTCCCTATTTTTTAGATCTTGGTGCCCATTCCATTAATCCATCCAAAATTCAACCTTCCTTCCATTATTCACTTCCCAAGAGATATGGATATGATTATGTGTCTACATTTTAAGATAAATTTCCATGCATGTGATCTCAATGGGACTAGAAGTGGTGAAAATTTGTATTTCCTCCATAGAGTCCAAGTACTTATTTCTCATGAATCTATTCCATAATGAGTATTTGTTTGCATAAATGTCCCATGCTATTTTGCCTCTAATGTGTCTCATTTCCAATCAATCTAAGTCTATATATATTAGGTATGTACTTGTGTCTTCCACATTTTTATTTGTTGTGTGTGTTTTCTTTCCTGAGTATTCCTTTTCTTCCAAAATTACTCTTCCCTTTGTTTTATTAGAGTTTCAAAATTCTCCATCCTATCATGCCTTTGATTTATTCCCCACCCAACCATTGTATATTTCATACTTTCGAACTTTCCTTTACTATAATTCATGTTGTTAAATCCTCGATGTGCCAACCTCTAGTAGTGTCTGGTGGAATGGATAACCCTAAATCCTTTATATTTCTACCTATTTTTCATTCCCTGCCTAATTTCTAGCCACATTTCATATTATTTCTAGTGGTTTATACTTTCAGTCACCATAACTTTCCAATTGGGATCTTTGCCACCCATGATCACCATTTAAATTTGAAGTTGTAGATGTGCTTGGTTGCCAACCTATTTTATTTCTGGGGGATATAAAAGATAATATTTTATCATTCAATATCATCATCTACACTTAACCAAATTCATTTCAAACTCTATTTTTAGCTCTTTTGTTCAAGCGTGGGAATTGTAGGATGAAAACCCTAGTGACTTCAAAGGATGATCTTACACATAGTTCATATTTGACTTGTATTGGATGTAGAATCTACTTGCATTGTATTAATCTAATTTTCCATTTATGTTGGAATGAATTTTTATTGTGGTTAATAATGTTATATAACCATGTGAAGGTAATACGATCATTATTATAATAGGAAAGAGATTAGGATCTACATATATTATTTGTTGTTCATTTTAATAAAAGGATCAAGAGTTATGTTTATCATTTTTATTTAAAATGTAATGATTACAATGCACAAAAAATCATTTTAATCTATTTTTTCTAAGATTTGATTGAATACTAGGGCTCAATAGTGTTTTTTATCCAAAGAATAAGTACTTATGGAAGGTTAAGAATTAGATTTACATTATTGTTTTGTCTTAGGAAATTATAATGGTACTAGAGCTAGTGATCTTGCCAACATGTGCATTTAGAGTTCAAATTTGTATGTTTTATTTATGTAATATAATGATTGATCAACTAGTTATTACTTGAGGGAGATTAGGAAACAAAGAAAATATGTACAGAGTTTAGTCTACTCAATTGCCTCTTATAAAACCCATTGTAGAGAATAACAATATGGTAAAAGAGAGATGATAATGAATGCAAATGACAATCTTGAGGGTTAGGCCAAAAGAAATTTTGATTGATGATTGATATAATGGCATAATTTCTTTACAAGATGGATCGTAATATGAATATACTAAGACAATTGATGAGTGAAGCAAGTGCTTCTAAGGGTAATAATCTAGATTCCACTTATAGCCACACATAAAAGGACTATTCTTTTTTTATAAATTTGTAAGACCAACCTGACCTATCATGCCTTTTCTTCCAACACCATTCTTCCCTTCATCTTATTTGAGTTTTTTATTTCTCCATCTTGTCAATCCTTTGATTTACTCCCCACCCAACCATTGTATTTGTCAAACTTTCAAATTTTCCCTTATTAGAATGTATGTTTCTCAATGCATGATGTGTCAACCTCTAGTATGTGTTCAATAGTATTGTTGACCCCCAATCCTTAAGATTTATGCTTGTGTTTTCATTCCCCACCTAACTTTTGAGCACATGTTATATTATTTCTAGTAGCTTTTTTTGTCACCATAACTCTCAAAGTGGGATCTTTGACACCCATGATCACTATTTAAATATGAATTTGCAGGTGTGATCGGTTTCCAACCTATTTTATTTGTGGAGGATATAAAAGAGAAAATTTTCTCATTCATGATCATCATTTACGCTTAACCAAATTACTTTCAAAATATATTTGAGTACTTGTGTTCAAGTATGGGAATCCTAAGATTAAAACCCTAGTGATTTCAAAGGGTGATTTCACATAGAGTTCATATTTGAGTTATATTAGATGTAGACTCTACTTGCATTGTATTAATCTAATTTTCCATTGTTGTAGGTATAAACTTGTATTGTCATTAATAATGTTACATAACCATTTGAATGGAATATGGTTATTATTTTAATAGGAAAGAGATTGGGATTTAAACCTATTATTTGTTTTGATTAAGGGGGAAAATAGGTTTTGAATGGACCCAAAACCATTAACAACAGGTTTTAAATGGACTTGAAACCATTAACAAGCAGGTTTTGACAAGGACCCAAAACTCGCACAAAGAGAACAAGCTACTAAAGAATGAGACAAAGCCAACCAACAACCAACCAGGAGCAAATTACAAAATATAAGCTTTACATCTCAAATCTGCACCAATAAAGGTTAAAACGGGAACCTTAGGCCCAACAAAAAGAAACAAGGGATATAAACCCAAGAACAACCTGAATCAGCCAGGCAACCATCAGCCAAACTGCAACACAACACTTAACAGCATCAACCATCAACGAACAATCAGATAAGACTAAGTAACCAACCTGAACCAGCCAGACAGTAGCAAAATACTTGTCAGCGCCATCCAACAAAACTAACCACTCCACCTCAATAGGAGAGTTAGGAATCTAAGAAAAACATTGAAGAGTCTCTGCAAGCTTATAGCACCAGTCCACCCACAGCACCAACCCAACCTCCACCTCAATAGGAAGGGGCTTCCCTCTATAAGAAAGGATGCGAAGAGACCCAAAACCATAGAAAAAAGAGCTTCCCACATGATCCACAACACACCTCTCCACCTCAATAGAAGAGGGCTCCACCTCCAAAGGAGTAGTCTCCACCTCAAAAGAAGACCATAGTTGAAAAAAATGAAGGGAAGCAACTTCACCCATAACCAGGACCACTAACACATCCTTTGGTAAGCAAGTAAATTGAAGCAGAGAATAATAAGCAGAGCCTAAGTCCCCAGACATCAGCACACCCCTAGCCATAAAAATGAACTTGAAAACCAAACGGGGGAGAGAAAAACATTTAGCAAAACCAACGGGCGGACAGCCAAATAAAAGACCCCACACCAAGAGAAACACTCCCCACCGAGAGCAGAAAGAAAACTAACTCTACAACGAAACAGGAGCCAAAGAGTAGCAGACTCCCTGCCCAAACAAGTAACCAAAACCAACAAAGAGATAACAGGCCTTGAGAGAGGGGTAAACCTATTATTTGTTATTCATTTTAATGACCATTATTATTTTATTTTCAAGACCAACCTGACCTACCTTTCCAAATAAGGAGTTGGAGGCTCTAGAACTTGAATCCTAAAAGTTCATAATTTAGTGATATTCGAGATTTTCATGCAAAATATAAAGCTTTTCCCAACTAGATTTGAAGTGAAATGTCACTCAAAAATTATATGGACATGTAGAAGTCTCATAATGGCTACATACCCAATCCCAGGCCAAAATCCTTTTAGAGAGATGTGCATCAATCTTTGGATAATTTGAAGCTCTCTCCCTTTGATGGATCTAATAAATACTCAACTCATGCATGCACACAAACAATATACGTATACGTATACCTCAAACTCATTATTGAAGATGAAGCAATCAATTTTTTTACCCTATATTTTGAGGGCACTACATGAGTGGTGCTATCATGATCTGATCACTCTAGATCACAAATCCACAATTCCTCATGTGATGAATTCTACAAAATTTTGATTAAGAGGTTTGATTGGAAGGATTATAAAGATTATGTCAAAAAAAAATTACTCAAATTAAATAGTGTGGTTTGATGGAGAACTATGTATTAGAGTTTTAAAAATTTTAGTAATGGTGTTAGATATCACAAAGAGAAGATTGAATATGCTCTTCATTAAAGGGTTAACTAAATCTGTCAAGGGTTTGTTCAAGGATTTCAAACCATCTACCCTACAAGAGGCAATAAAGTGAACTTTAGCACTAGATACTTACATGTTGAAGAATAAGTTCCAAACCAAAACCTTCATTCCAAAGAAGAATGTTCCATTAAGAATAGACATCAAGGAAAGGAATAAATTGAGGAGGAGGAAGATATGTTTTATTTGAAATGATCCATGGTTACTTGGACATATATTTCTTGGGAAAGGATAGATGCATTACATTAAATTATATTCTAATGATGAATCAAGATTTGAGGAACCCAAACCAAAAATTAAAGAACCTTAATAAGAGATGGGAAAAGAAGAAAACCAACCAAAAGGGAAAGGATCCATGGTGGGAGGCATTCTTTCCACACTCTCTAGTACTCTAAGGTAAATCCTTTGTAGCATCCATGGGGTCTTGCAAGGTCAAAGGGTGACTATAAGAATCAACACTAATTCCACTCATAAATTTATCAATGAAGGATTGGTGATCAAGAAAGGCCTTAAGACAAAAGACGTTGAAAGTTCAATTTAATGGTGGTTGATGGTTTTACTAATCTACGAGTATATGGTATGAAGGATGACTTTTTTGTTTTCAAAATATGAGACACAAATATAGTCCTTGGCATCTAATAGCTACATTCATTAGGAGATATCACACAAAAAATTTAGACCATGGAACTAAAGTTTATTCATAGGGAAAAGAAGTGATATTGTGGGGAATGACAAATAAAGCACCAAAGATTATATTTTCTAGGATAATTGAGAGGATTTTTTCCATGGGAAAGTAGCATGGATAGCTTAGTGTTTAGTGACTTCCAAACCCATCAAAGGAAAGAAGGCATATCATTTGGATGTGTAGAGTGTCATAGACAAGCATGGTAAAGTATTCAACAACATTCATCTAGGGAGACCACTAGACAAAGGATTTTAGTACATCATTGAGTTAGAGGAGGATGCTAAGACCATCATCACTACCCCCTACCACTACCCTAGGAGACATAAGTAGGAAACTAAAAATTAAATTAAGGAGTCGCTAGAGATGGCTCACATCAAATAATGATCAATTCCATTTGGTTCCTTTATATTTTTGGTGAAGAATAAAGATGGCACAATGTCGATATGCATCGACTACATGGAACCAAAAAAAGAAAACTATCAAGAATCAATATCCCATTCCCAAGGTCAATGAATTAATAGATGACCTTCATGGATTATTTTACTTCTTAAGAATAGATCTCAAGTTAGGATACCATCTGTAGTGTAGGAAAAAGTATCCCTTTTTACACTTAATTTGGGAAATATTAATTATAAAACATGAACTAAATTATGCCTTAATTTAGTGTTTTAATATGTATTTTATATATTCACATTAAGTTTAGGACTTTATTAAATAAAATGGACTTAATTGTGCCTCATTTTTGTGTTGTATGGTGTACCTTTACACTTTCACACTTATCTAGGGCTTTATTAATTAATTGAGGTTAATTTTCCTTAATTGGCCCCTTTAATTCAAATCCAAGCCTAATTAATTGTAATTTCCAAAGACGAGACCTGACATTCATCAATGCCATGACATAACACTTAACATTGGAGAACATGTGTCCTAGATAAGTGACCTACGACCTATTCGCCGAAGGGTGAATGGGTCCTCACTTAGGCCTAGGACCTAAATTTTTATTATGTTTTTGGTGGTATTTCAATTATTTCAAATGTGTATTCACATGTTTGCTTGTGTTATTTGAATTTTGGGAATTAATGTTAACATCAAATAAGAGGTCATTTCACTATGTTTCACCTAGCAAATCTAAGGCTTCAAGCATTCTAGAAAATTTATAAGCTAGTGTGATCAAGAGCATTTTCAAGGGATTCAAAAGGAAAATTTATTGAAGATCTATGGCAGCAATCAAGATCCATTATCATGTCAAAGTCTTATTGCATCATGCATGTTATTTGAGCTAATATGTCGATTTAGTGTTCAAGATCCATTCAAGCATTCAAAGGTATTGTTTCAAATCAAGTTTCATGATCAAGATCAACATCCATTGAATTCATCTCATGCAAGTTGCATATCCATATTCCAAGGTTCAAACAAGGGTGGTGAGTTGTGACATTGCATTTCTTCATTCATCATTCCTTCATGCTATTTCATTTCATTACAAGGTTTGATTACCAAAATGGGGTTTGACCAAGGAAAACCCCCATTCACCAACAAAAAAACATTTTTGCCTCTTGATGTGTGTTTTCATATTTTAGGTGGAAGATCTCTTGAAGAGAAAAGCTGCAAAGTTGTTAAAGTTGCATTTGTTGTCACCATTCTTGCAATTTCATGGAAACTGGCCTACAAAATTTATTTTTGGTTGTTCAACTGTGATATTCGGGAATTTGGGAGTGCAAACATAGGAGAACAAAACCCAGAAATCATTTTTACAGATCCCTAGCCAGGACCCATTTGCCATAGGGTGAATGAGTCCTCAGTTTGTTTTGAAAAGGCACTTTTGGTGACTTGTACACATCACTTTCCCACTCTCAGATCTACATTTTAGTTTTTGGTTCCATCAGAATTGAGGTTAATCTTCTAGATGCACTTTCTAGCTTGCATTTTGGAGTTGTTTTGTTATTTTTAATCTTTCTCCCCAAAGTGTTGTTTAATCAGGACCCCTACCTTGCATAAAATGGAAATTTATAGATTCACACCTTGATTAGACTCACCTTTTGGTTGACAGTCATTTCATTGTTTGGATCTCATTTCTTGAATGAAATAGTGAAGAATAGGTTTATCTACAATCATTTTGGTGAACCCCCTTTTGCTTTCAATCAACCCCAAAACTTATTTTTCACCTTTTCATTATGGTGAACCTGAGTTTGATCATTGCAATATTCTTATTTTCGAGTCCATTTGCATCTTAGAGTTAGATCTTGCATTCATTTGCATTGAATTGCATTGAATTGAGTCTCATTTAGGGTGTCTAGTTTGCATTAACTTTGCATTTCATTTATGGTTTTAGGATTGCATTTTTGCATTCTTTGAAATCTGAAAAATACCAAAAAAAAGTCATTTTGTAAATCATTTACATAGCATTTCATCATCGTTCACTTGCATTTGAAAATTCAAACAAAATTTCACATCAAATTAGGTATCCTAATTTGTCATTATGTCACATTTTGCACTTGCATTTAACATTAAATTCACAAAAAAATCAAATTGTAACTTGTAATCATCTCAAAAATATGTAAAAACATTTTTAGAAACCCTAACCTAGGACCCATTCACCCCTGGGCGAATGAGTCCTTGATCAGGGTCATTTCTTGATTTTCTGGGCATTAAAACATCTATTTTTGCATTTCATTTTGTTGTTTCTAGTTTTCTATTTTAGTTTACAAATTTTTTGTTCATTGAAATTTATGATATTCAACTTAATTTGATAAATTTAATGCATTGTGTCATTTCAAAATTGCATTTACAAGATATCATTTTCAAGTTTTTACATTGTGTAATCAAAAAATTACCTTGTTTAGAATCTGAAAATCTGAAAATCCCCTTGCATTTCAAATAATGGACATGTGCATAGGTAACCTATGGAGTCTTTGACATCTTTAGTTGATGTTCCAAGTTGTGTTTTGGAAATGATCCTAATAAAATTGAACCTAACCATGCTCAATCAACTCTTAATGAGTTTCCTCATGAAGTTGACATCAAGATGATGATAGCATGAACACCTTCATAAATGATTGCCTTAACAACCTTGATAAAAATTCATCCTTTTACCCATCAATGCAACAACCAACACCCCCTACCATCCCACCACTTGAGGTGTTTGATCCTTTACATCCTGAAATTGAGTCACAAACTAAGCTTAAACTTCCAACAATGAGTGAACCTAGCTCTTCTAATCAAGTTCCTACCTATCTTTCTTATGTTAACAAAGTGACCAACACAACCATCAACTTAGAAGACACTTATGTCCAAGGTTTTAAAATCTTAACTAAGGATGTGACATAACTAATGAGCATGAAATTCAAAAACTTTTAGAGCAACTCACTATTGAATACACTAAGGGACTAGGATATCAAAATTCTTATCCATGTACATCTTCTAAGGATACAAATTCCTTCCCTCATAATGATGAAGTAATGTCTCACAAGGATGATAGGATTACTTTAGGTCCTTACCCTTCGAATTAACCTCAACAAGATCCTCAAACATTCAAGAAACCCAAACCTTACAAACTCAATAAATTTCCATTCCTACATACTAAAACACAAATTGAATGAAAAATGGAACACCTTATTCATATAGGTTGGCTTACATTACCACCTCCTAGTAACGGTAACAAGCCTAAGAACATGAATTATTGTGCATATCATAGAAATCTTGGTCACCTTACTGATGAGTGTCATGCCTTAAGAGGGATACTTTAGAAATTTGATATGATAGAGATAATCCCTTAAAGCATGCACTTTTCTCCTTACCATGTAATAGTTGTAGGATCCTAGTATGCTTACTATTACATGTTTAAAATTCATTGCAAATAATTATCTTTATATTATAAGGAGCTCATTCTCATCACTTATCTCAGCTCATCCTTTTCCTGCACTTAGTGGGGGCAAGGGGTTAGATAGCCTTTTCCTAGTTTTGGCACTTGATGTTGGCCCTTTGGCTAGTTTTCCTCCTTTCGCATACACTGAACAAGATTGGGATGCAGAAAACCTAATATAGGTTGAGTCGGATGTGCCTTGCTAGTATTTTGCTTTCATTTCTTTTTCATGTTTCTTTGTGTGATTGCATGTGCCTAATGTGATCCCCCGTGTTGTTCTATTTGATGTATCTCTCACTTCATGTTCATTCCTCTATATGTATCTACATTCTTCTATATGTCATAAAATTTTATCTTTTCATTTGTCTTGTGTTTTCCTTTTGGGGATGACACAAGGTGTCGAGACATTTAGGTCTCTTCCATGTTGACCTGAAATATTTTTCTTTGTTTTCACTCTCTATGTGTCATTCTTCCTATTCTATGAGTATTTGGGGAATGATGATGTTTTTGAGCTCTATAATCACATTGTAGCAAATATACTGACCCCAAATCTATGGATCCCTTTTGTGTTTAAGGATTTATTTTTGGGGGAAACCCCTTTACATGATGTAGCTTCATTTGGAAACATATGACTTGGCATAGGGATTTCCGAGTAAACTCTCATATCCTCTTTATAGTTAGGATAGACTATTTTTTACTTTAAATTTATTGCTCACAAAAATGGTGTTATCAATTCCTTTAAAGTGGGGGCATACATTGGTGTCCCCATGTTCTTTGTGTGATTTTCTTACTTCTTGTGATGCATTCTTTTCTTGGTGGTGTCATTGGGTTTGATGTCCTCTGAGAGTGTGATATTTCTTAGCATACGACTTTCCTCTTAGTGGTGATGCTACGCATTGCATTCCCTAAGTTGTGAATTTTTTATCCTGGACTTGTCCTCTCTTGGAGACTTAGGCACGATGATCCCTAAGAAGAATACCTTACATGAACTAAGTGAAATCCCTTTGAAAAAACCTATATATATAATGTTCATAAGTGTTTAGCATAATACAACTTGTCAACTTGTGAAGCTCAAACCCATCCCTAAATTCAAGGCCACCAAGCATAACGCATCTTGCTTGCTAGTCAATTCTTCCCCATGTTCATGAGTGCTTAGCATAACGCAGCTTGTTAGGTGTTCAAAGTGTCGTATTGTGCTACCTTATTGAAGTTATCAAGAGGATAGCTTTCATATGGTATGGGATCCTAATAATATTCTCTCATTTGCCACCCATTGAGGGCTCACCTAGCAGACGGCCTGAGGTTCCATTAGCCTATGTGAGTGTATGTATCATTTTCATAGTGGACATCGAGTTCTACTTGTGAATGTGTAGGACAAACAACCGTGTTCCACGTCATGTTCAGATAGTTGAAGCTTAATCCACCCCTTCCTTGGACAAACAGTTGTGTTCCACATCATGTTGGGATAGTCGAAGCTTGATCCACCCACCTCTTCTCCTAGACTTTGATGTTCCATGATTGAGTATCTTTGTCATTGTTGCAAACATATATGTGTCTTGAATTGTCTACTTTACTGTGAGTTTGACATGGGGTCATACTCTCACTAAAGTGGGGGCTAAATGTAGTGTAGGAAAAAGAATCCCTTTTCACACTTAATTTTGAAAATATTAATGATAAAATGAACTAAATTATGCCTTAATTTAGTGTTGTAATATTCATTTTCCATATTCACATTAAGTTTAGGGCATTATTAAATAAAATGGACTTATTTGTGCCTTATTTTGGTGTTGTAAGGTGTGCCTTTACACTTTCACTCTTATCTAGGGCTTCATTAATTAATTGAGGTTAATTTGCCTTAATAGACCCCTTTAATTCAAATCCAAGCCTAATTAATTGCAATTTTCGAAGAGGAAACCTAACATACATCAATGCCATGACATAACACTTAAAATTGGAGAATGTGTGTCCTAGGTAAGTGACCTAGGACCCATTCACCCAAGGGCGAATGGGTCCTCACTTAGGCCTAGGACCTAAATTTTCATTATGTTTTTGGTGGTATTTCAATGATTTCAAATGTGTATTCACATTTTGGCTTGTGTTATTTGAATTTCAAGAATTAATGTTAACATATGTATAAATAAGAGGTCATTTCACTATGTTTCACCTAGAAAATCTAAGACTTCAAACATTCTCGAAAATTTATGAGCGAGTGTGATCAAGAGCATTTCAAGAGAATTTTCAAGGCATTCAAAAGGTAGATTTATTGAATATCTATGGCAGCAATCAAGATCCATTATCATGTCAAAGTCTTATTGTATCATGCATGTTATTTGAGCTAATATGTTGATGTAGTGTTCAAGATCCATTCAAGCATTCAAAGGCATTGTTTCAAATCAAGTTTCATGATCAAGATCCACATCCATTGAAGCCATCTCATGCAAGTTGCATATCCATATTCCAAGGTTCAAACAAGGGTTTGGTGAGTTGTGACATTGTGTTTGTTCATTCAACATTCCTTCATGCTATTTCATTTCATTATAAGGTGTAATTACCAAAATGGGGTTTGACCAAGGCAAACACCCATTCACCAACAAAACAACATTTTTCCCTCTTGATGTGTTTTTGCAGAGTTTAGGTGGAAGATCTCTTGAAGAGCAAAGTTGCAAAGTTGTCAAAGTTGTATTTGTTGTCACCATTCTTGCAATTTCATGGAAACTAACCTACAAAATTTATTTTTGATTGTTTGACTGTGAAATTCGAGAATGTAAGTGCAAACATAGGAGAACGAAACCCATAAACCATTTTTACAAATCCCTAGCCAAGACCCATTCACCATAGGGCGAATGAGTCCTCAATTTGCTTTGAAAAGGCACTTTTGGTGACTGGTGCACATCACTTTCCCACTCTCAGATCTACATTTTAGTTTATGGTTCCATCATAATTGAGGTTAATCTTCTAGATGCACTCTCTAGCTTGCATATTGGAGTTGTTTTTGTATTTTTAATCTTTCTTCCCAAAGTGTTGTTTAATCAGGACCCTCGTCCTTGCATAAAAGGGAAATTTGCAAATTCACACCTTGATTAGACTCACCATTTGGTTGACAGTCATTTCATTGTTTGTATCTCATTTCCTAAATGAAATAGTGAATAATAGGTTTATCTACTATCATTTTGGTGAACCCCCCTTTTCTTTCAATCAACCCCAAAACATATTTTTCACCATTTCACCATCAATTTAGAGTCAAAGAGGAGGATATTCACAATACATATTTTACATGGTGTCATGACAAGTACTATGAATTTTTGGTCATGCCATTTGGTTTGGAAAATTCTCTAATGACCTTACAATCATGAATGAACCAAATTTTTTACAAGAAAATAAGAAATTTTGTCCTTATCTTCTTTGGTGACATGTTGATCTATATCAAGATGTAGGAGGAGCACTTCTGACACATTGATGAAGTGTTGGGAATTTTGGAAGCACAAACATTATTTACCAAGGATTCAAACTGTGAGTTTTCTATGATAGAGATCTTTTATGTAGGTCACATCTACATAAAGGAAGTGTAGGTGGACATGGATAAGATCAATGTAATTCAAAATTGGCCTCCCCCAAGAACC
>VDFB02252616.1:132885446-132930447 GCA_007258455.2 Sequoia sempervirens
TATGATTTAATACATATAATATATTTCTTAAAAATTTATAACAATTTATTTACATAAGATTAATTTCTATTAATTTTAATAAAATCAAATATTATATTCAACTTATATAGATTAAAGAAAATTAAATCTCTAACTTTTAACATAAAAATAGATTAATTATTTTAATTATTTTAATTAATTAATATTAATTCTAATTAACAAAATTTTGAACTTTATTTATATTTATAATATATTAATTAAAAATAATAAATAATAAAACATTATTTATCATTTTTTATTTTAACTATTTAACTTCTGATTTAAATTTTCCATCTAAAAATCATAGTCAAAATAAAAAAAAATCATATATGATACTTCATATACTAAAAAGCTCTTATCAATTATATATAGATACTTATAAATAATTATTGAATAGAAGAGAAGTTTTATCATTGAAGTATAATTAGGAAGTATAACGAGGGAGATGCTTCCTCTATTAAAAAAATTACAGTCAAAACCAAAAATAATTATATAATATACTTCATAGAATGAAAAATTCATATCAATTATATATAAATAATTATAAATATTTATTGAATAGAAGCGAAATTTTGTCATTGAAGTATAGGGGAGAGGATCCGGTAGTTGAGCACCCTAACTTTGTGTTTCTCATAATCCTATGTGGAAATTTCAAATCATTCCAAAAAATTTATAGCAGCTTACTTGGCAAGTCCCTTGCTTATAACTAAGGTTTCAAGACCACATCAGCTTGTGTTTTTGTCCGTTATTTCCCGAAACACAAAAGAGTAGAGACTGATAAAACTTTGTGCACTGAATCATGTTTTATTGGTGCACTGATGTGGCATCACATGATTTGTTGCTTTTTAGATCTAAGGAATACATTTCATTTAATTATGGGTAGTTATCATCAACACTAATAACTTTAAAGTTACAACTATTGTTCCAATATTACTAAAAATATTGAGCATTATATCAACAAATGCTTTAACAACTATTGTAAATTTTCCAAGGATGAATTATTGAAGGTGAATCAAAAAAATTCATATCAATTATATATAAATAATTATAAATAGAAGAAAAGTCTTATCATTGAAATATAACCAGCGAGAAGCTTCCTCTATAAAAAAAAAATTAAAATAACAGAAATCAGAAGGATGAAGAAGCCTTGAAATCTTATAAATTGTTGTTACATCAGAGATGAGGGAGTGGAAAGGGGAAGTGAGAGTTAACAGTGGTAGGAGGAGAGGGAGATCCAAACACCATCTCAATAAGATCAATCTCTCTCTTTACATGCTCTGAATCCTCCATGTTGTTGTGCACATCTACGAATTCATCAAATGTCAGGTTTCCATCGTCTCCACTGGGAACACCATCCAACAGAAAAGACAAGTTAATGGTGCTGGTGCTGGTACTGTTGTTAAGAGGAGAAGAGGGGAAAGAAACATGGCGAAACAAGTGCTGGTGGTGGGAAGAGGAGATGGAATCAGATATGATGGGCACATTACTGTTGGTGGTGTAGTCATTGTCATCCTTGTCCTTATCTGTCTGTTGGGGATTCAAACTCTTAATATACTCCTCTAAAATGGAGCTTCTATCATGGGTGGCATCAAGAGCTCTTCTGGAGCGGCGGCGGCCAGACTGCCTTCTCTTGGTGGCGTTCCAGTGGTTTTTTATTGCATTCTCCGTTCTTCCAGGAAGCTTTTTTGCAATCTCAGCCCACTTGTTCCCCAACTCTGCGTGAGCCCTCACAATCATTTTTTCCTCCTCTTCTGTCCATACATCTCTCTGTGCAAAACCAAAACACAAACCAAAATCAAAATCCATTCATAAACCAAAATCAAAATCCACTCTAAAGAGGAATCTAATGTCATGTTCCTATTGCTTCTATCTTGTTTTGACTAAGTTTAATGGCATAACGAAATAAGGGCTGTGATGCAGCTGAAGTCCCTGTCTAAGTCCATAAGAAAAGTTTGCAATAAATAATATGAACAGAGAAGTTGAGGGATAAGATAGGAAGGAAAGGGAAATGTGGGAAATTGGCAATAACCTTAATATCAGGGCGTAAATGGTTGTGCCATCTTTCTCTGCACTGCTTTCCCACACGACCTGTCAGCATTTGTGCTACCTGAGACCATTTGCGCAGGCCATACTCTTTAACCAAATTCACAAGCAACCTGCACCACCACTTTACTCTCACTTAATAAAAAAATCTGAAAAGCCCAAAACTTTGTATGTGCAAAAACCAAGACAAAATAATCAAACCAATACCTGTCTTCCTCTGCAGTCCATTGGCCCTTGATCACATCATGTCTTTTTTGCCCTCTGCTGGAGCGCTTCACAATCCGTTTAGCATTCTGCCTGATCCCACCTCGCTGCTCGTCTTGACCGCCATAGTTTCCACTGTAGTAAAGCTCATGGTATGAAACACCAGGAAGAGCATTGATTGGGGAAGCATGCTTCTGGTTCTGCTCAAGCTGGTAATCCAAAATCTGGGACCTCATATCAGGTGACAACATCAGAGGATTTTCATGGTGGTAAGTGTGTGCACCCACTAAAGCATTTCCCAAATGCCCAACTTGTGTAGAAGCATATGTAAGCATATGATCTGGTTGGCCCATTTCTGTGCCACGCCCATGCATGTCCTGGCCATAGGCTGCAAACTTATCAGCCAAAGATATTTTTCCTGGCTTTAACACTCCTCTGGTGGGGCCTTTCAAGGATACCCTTGTTAGATTCAGTGTTGAGCTTTCCTTCTGATATTGGTATGACACAGAAGAAAACCCCCCTGCACTTGTTTCTGTTATTTCTTCAACTGCATTCTGTGCCTTAAGAAGAATATGGCCATTCATATCTACATCAAAAAGTTCAGCAATATGAATTCACTCTGTAATTTATCTACTAGTGTGTTTTCTGCAACCTTACAACTGAATGTTCCTAAGGGCGAAAACAAAACTGGCATCATACTGAGTAAAATAGTTGGGCATTTTCCCGTTCTTGGCATGAGACTTGAAGCTGAGATCGTACTGGTGAAACTTGGACACATACTTGAGCTTTTTCCTGTAGAACAGAGTAGCTGGAGGATACTGGTAATAAATACCGAAATCGAGGCCCGATTCATAAACGGATTCAAAGATGGCCTTTTGCGGAAATCCTTCAATGAGCTCGATGGAATCGTTGCTGGTTGCACCATGAGAAGTTGCAGAGTGTGTTGGGCTGCGTTCACTCTGCAACTTCTCATTGTGCAACCAGCAACGATTCCATCAAGCTCATTGAAGGATTTCGGCAAAAGGCCATCTTTGAATCCGTTTATGAATCCGGCCTCGACTTCGGTATTTACTACCAGTATCCTCCAGCTACTCTGTTCTACAGGAACCTGAGAAAGCTCGAGTATGTGTCCAAGTTTCACCACTACGATCTCAGCTTCAAGTCCCATGCCCAACTGACACAATGAGAACGCAATTGAGTAAATTAAAGAGAGAAAAGCGACTCTACCTGAAAGGAAAATCCAAGCAATGATAGATCCGATGCCTCATATCAATATTGTCTCCTTACTTACACCCTCCTTCTATATGTTCTCCTGCATATGGATTGAAAACCAGAACACCAAAAAAAATCTGGAATTGGGATTGGTTTATCATATTGATCTGTTCGTAGTGTTTATGCTTTGCAGCGAGCTGGTTCAGTAAAATTCTGTAATTCAAAAGGAAGAGCAGAAGCTCTAATCTGCAATGAACTAGATAAATTTTCAGGTCCATTATTGATTATTTTCAACCGTAGATGATAAGAAAATCTGACGGTGGAGAGTGGCTGGTCATCGTGACCTTTCGACTTCCACCATATTAAAAATAGCATAAATGGGAATTAGAATTTGAAACTCCAGCACGTTGCATTAGCTTCAACAAAAAAGCATTATAAACCAAAGTATTTTAGATTTTACGGAAAATGCAGGAAGGGCGGCAATGTTGGTTATGGAAACAATACAAGCAGATTATATTGCATGATTCAAGATCACATTCCTCATAGAAAGGAGGTGTTTGCACACATGACTTCATATAGAGAGACCGCCATATGTCATATGTGGTGCAAAGAGGTTCATACTTAATAAAAATACATATACATTTAGTGCGGTGGGGTTACAGTCTAGGATGGTGGGGTCGGTCGTTGCAGGTGGGGTTTGCAAACCCCACTGACTTTAGGTGGACCCCACCAACTAAAGGAGAGCGGACCCCACCGATCAAGGCTCCGCCACCACCCTAAGGCATATAGGACGGTGGGGTTTGTATATAGGGCAGTGGCGAAGTGTCATTGACTTCTAAGAGTCTAACACAATGGATTAAAGAATCCTTCATCTACATCATCATACAACTAAAATCAACTAGGAAACACCGTGAGAATTAGTAGATCATTTATGCTTGCGAGTTCCTTGTAGATGCTTTCCATAGAGGCGTGTAATTATATACGAAACAATCATAAATAAAACCATGTAACCAATGCATTCATTTAACAAATAACAATGGAATTGTTTTAGAATAAAATAAGACAACATAAATTGATCCAATTGTGTACATGTAAGAACCTTGTTGAAACCATGGCAATTGACTTACATCAAGATTTTGCACAAATTGTGCTTTATTGTCAACAATGTCGATGATAAGGTTTTATCACAATCCTTCTATGTTTCAACACTAACATATAAGAATATAGCCAAAATTACACAAGATTTTGAAGGTCTTAATGTTTGACAACTATTTGAAAACAAATTGATATTTATCTTTTAAATTGCATTTTTCTTCTATGTGTTGTTGTATAAGCATTTTTTTTATTTTGTCTTTTTGATCGGTAATTTTTAAGGTGCCTAACACTATTGTTGTTCAAATCCGCAAGCCCACCAACCTAGCAAAAGCACAAAGCCTACGAGCGTAGTGGCCCAGCGGGGTTTTGAACCTTGGTGGCAGCGTCACCAAGCAAGTGTTTCAACCGCTATGTTATACGAGTCATCCCCATAAATATTAAAGCATTAATGAAATTGATTATTTGTCATTTGTAGTGTGATAGTTTTCCCACTAAATTGATATTGTCCAAACTTGTGATTCTTATTTAATCTTGCAAAGGTATTACTAATATTCATGAGGTTTCCAATAAATATCTTATTTGAATGGGTGAGAAATGGTTTCGGTGAGGTCTCATGACTTTTTTAGGCTCAATGAAATTTAATTAATGTGTTTGTTTTATATCTCCTATATGTGTAAAATTGTCAAGTTGTTAACCAAAAAAAATAGACCACTAAAAGAATGAAGTGAAATTCATAGAGAATAATGAAGGTAACACCCTGGTGTTGTCATCAAGCTCTATGGAAAAACATAAATTAGAGCAAGAGAAAAAAAATGACGCAATGTAATGCATGGAGCAAAAACCCTCTATGCCAAATCCACCCTACTTACAAGAAGCTAACAAAACAAACACATTGCTTTGTAAAAAGTATTATTATCTATTTTAAAGGAAGTGTTTTAAATAATTTTCATCTACTAACATTTAAGGGCTCTATTTTTTTTTTATCTGGGGTAAACTTAATCAGGTATAAAGGATTGGGTTGTTAATGCATGGATAAATGTAAAGTGATGTTTACATAATATTACGGAATCTAATTATTTCTTATTTATTCTCAAGATCAAAAAATATATTCAAACAAAAAATCAGGAGATCTAAAACAAAAATGTTAAATAAAATAGACCCTTAATTAAATATATTCAAACAAAAAATATATTTAAATTTAATCTTATATACATATTTTTTATAATTCTTAAGAAAAAATTATTAAATCATATTATTAAATAATTATGTTGTAGTCTTATTAATTATTTTTATTGACTCTATATTTTAGTTGGAGCATATATAATCAAGTACAAAGGTTGGCTTTTAATAGTGTTGAATAAATGCAAAATGATCTTTAAATATTTTAATGGAATCCAATGATTTCTTACTTATTCTAAAATTTTCAAAAAATGCATTCAAACATTCAACATCCTAAACACCAAACCCTTAATTAAATATTCAAATAGAAATCTATTTAAATTGAATCTAATATTTAATTTTATTAAAAATAATAAAAATTAATCTTATATAAATAAAAATTTATAATTCTTTTTAAAAAATGATATTTTAGTTAAATTATTAAAAACTGCATAAGTTTATTAAATAATTTTGTTTTGGTTTTACTAATTTTAAGCAACTCTATTTTTAGCTAGAGAAAATATAATTAAGTACAAAGGCCTAGGCTTTTAATGGCATTGAATAAATGCAAAGTCATAGAAGCTTGACAATAAGTCTAGGATTGTATAGATACATCCCCCATTCACGATGAGATACTTCTATATTTCAACCACCTCTCATAGGTGGTATTCCATCTTCATTCCAATGCTCCTCACTAAATTGTCTAATACAATTCCATGAAACTCAAACCCCATCACTAGGAGAGAGAGGAGAGTCTCCATAATGGCATTATTAACTGCCTTATCCAAGCTACCTCTAAATTTGTACCGTAGGAAGTACTTCCCTAAAGCTCTAGTGAGATCCTTGTCTCCCATCAACATGAGAAAATTCTCCATGAATCTAGAGGATATTTAAGAATTTACCTTTTATTTAGTAGCCCCTTCAATGAAATATTTCCCTAGGATTTCTATAATAGCTTTCAAAACTTCTTCTTCCCAGGGATAGAAGAATACTTTCTACATTCTTGTTAACCTGATTTCACCCATGTATTTCATCTATCTCACAAGGAATTTAGTTGTAGAGTAGGTTCCATGACATGTTGAAAGTAGCAGAGATGAGAGTTTTGGTGTGTATGTCTTGAAAGAGTTTCATCATTTGCATACAATGAAAGTCATGTGAGCAAGAATGAGTGGATTGTACTCTCATCTTAATCACTCATGATCCATCCATTGTATTTCCACACTTAATTTTATTTTTTATTGGAATCAAAATCATTATGTAGTAGAGTGTGAAGATCCAACTACCTTGAAATGTAGCCATTAACAATTAAGTCTTGCAACTAGTCAATAACTCTATTTGATAAATAATCTACTACCATATTTCCTTTCCTATAAAAATTTTTAATTAAATATTTAGGAATATTATCCAAAATAACCAAGGCCTCCTTCAAATGTTTATTATTTTCCAATTCAATTAATGTTGATTTCTCAAGAAAAGAGTGGCCACCAATGAGTCTCCCTTAACATTAATGTTATCAACATTGTAGGAATTAACTAACTGAAGGTTAAGAAGTTGTAATGCGTTGGTCTTTGTTTCATTATTGGTTCCTAACTTTAATTTTATTGTTTTTGCTTTGATCACCTTAATCAAAGAATCTCAAATAACACATCCAACTCCATAGGGCTTTAATTTGATTGAGAGGCACCTTAAAAGTTCAATTTCCATATCCTAACTAAGGCGAGATCTGCTTAACTTGTGAGTAATCAACTGATGAATGGACATGATTAGAAATCCCATGAATGAGAGCAAGGGATAACATGTTCCAATATTATAGATTTTCTATCTTAAGTGGAAACTATACACTTTTAAAGGGATTTGGAGGAGACTCTTCTCATTGTATTCTTTGTGATGGCACTTTCTAGTTTCAATATTGTTTTTTCACACCTATTTTTAAAAAAAAAAAAAAACAATTTTGTCGTTACTGTTACCAATTTTTTGCTACAGCTCAATTGGTGGAGCTAACTAAATACTTTTATATCTTAAAGTGGAAAATACAGTTATTTCTACATATGTTGAGTGTTGATTGCATCTTGTTTATCATTTTATAAGTGACAGTTATGCATTGAAATGAGGAAACTGAGTTTTGAGAAATTGCTTTTCAGTGTTTCACAATCAAATGGAGTATAGGATTGAGCATCAAACAATTAAGCATGACTGAATGCTTTCATTTATTTCATAAAGTGATTCATATTTACAACATTTCATTTGATTATAAGAATTCAAATGGTGATACATTCAAATGATAATACAACATTGCATCATAAATGCATTTTCTTTTCAAAATGAAAAGCAGAAGAATGAAGTTAAATATCCACACAAGTCCAGGTTTTAGCCGTTCCATTCATGACAAGAAAGGAAATATACAACTGAAAGAGAAAGTGACAAGTAACATGGGACATGGGACATATCTGTCATTTCCTGAGTCGATCTTCGATTGATGCTTCGTAGCTTGCTCCATCCTGCTTCCACTCCTAAATGTGCCTGCAAAAGATTAAGAAGGGCGTCAATTAGGAGCTCGGGATATGAACTATACTACATGCCATACTAATAGAGATATATTTCAATCCTTGCAATGCATACAACCAGCTAAGAAAAAGAGCAGAAACATGAGCTAAAAGAGAAACATCAATACGATCATATATTGTTTTTTATGCTAACATCGTTTGTTTCCTTGTACAGGTATAGGGAAAATCATGAAGCGGATTATCATTCGAAGATCAAACATGTGGAGAAAAACGGGCTCCCACAAGGGTAGAGCTCGGCATGTTGCCCCTTATTCATTACAAGTGGGATGAGAAGGACATTGCAATCATCATATTCATCAAGAAAAGAAATGTTATACAACTGAAAGAGTAAAGAATATTCATTCATTAAACCATCAAACCTACTATTCACTCATAACAATCAAGTAGGTACTTCTTGAAAGCTGCAGGTGAACAGTTGGTTTAAATCGGCTCATCTATTCAACTGAGTACATTCATCTCAAACATTGTTGTATGGTTATATTCATCTGCCATAGTATTTTTTGTTCATCATGTTCGTGATATTATGCAAATTTCAACAGTTTTCATGCTTGTGACACTGATAGTGAACAGGCATACATAATGCCTCGTTAACAAAGAGCATTGTTTGATATGAGCAAATAATATAAGTGCAGATTTTCATTCATGAAAGGAATTGTGCTTAAGACAAGTTTATATAATGAAGACATAAGAAGAAGGTTTCAGGTTTTTGTCAGAGTGAAGGATTACGAGAATCAATATAGCAAGACAGACAACTTCATTTTGACTGAGAATGCAATATTACTTCAAGTATGCATCACTGTTTTGAAAAGGAGACAATTAAAATGAGAGATTCATTCCATCATTCAAGTATATTTCAGGGAATTGCAATTATCAAACATACGAATGTGAACAGGTTTTCAGATATTTAAATACATGAAAGACATCTTCAGAATGAGTAAAATATGTCAAAGAACATGATATGAATGAAGGTTTGGAGTGCATCCCTGAAGAATGTAGCTGTGAGTGCATGAGAGACTAAAGCAAACAAATAGTCTACAGAGTTAAAGTAAAAGGATTTTTTTGTGAAAGGAGGGTTAAAAACAGCATTGAAACGACACTACAAAATGTAATCGAAGTGCAGATTTATGAAGGCTTCTGGAAAATATTCAATTTTATCATATTATGGTGTACCCTTGTTAAGTAATAGCACAAATTTCTCTAAGTTTCCAAATACCCATATGTTGAAAATTGAGGAATTTATGAATGTAACAAAAGTCGTGATGGAACAAGCCCAGAATTTGGATACATGATAAAATACAGCTTTGTTTATTTTTTCAGAATACCCACATTGGGGTTTTGAATTAAAATACAAATATTACAACTTGCAGTGACACCCATGAGAGGGTCTTTAAAGAAATAACAGAAAGTAATGCAAGGTAATGGTGGTCGAGCTCCAGACAGAGAGACATGGTTTCTTTCAAATTCCCAGAATACCTACATTGGGGTTTGTTTTAGAATACAGATTTCTTCATTTTTACAAGAACCCATGTGGGATCTTTTACAAAATCTGAACAAAGAACGAGTATTATGCAAGTTTTTATGAGGGAAATTCATCAGAAGCATTCAAAGCACACGGCCTGTCATAGTTTCACTTGAATACAGAAAGCAAAAGAAATCATGGTGAGTCATGTTCAATAAACACATATTTCCTCAAAATATAGTTTACCCACATTGCGGTTTTTGAACAAAAAATACAGCTTCTACAATTTTCAGTTTACCCATGAAGGGTTTTATAAGGAAACCATAGAGATTTCAAAAGAAAGCAATTTTCATAGTGGGTCGAACGAGCTTCAGACCTGAGGTGCATTTTCTTCAAAACAACAAATGCCCATATCAGGTTTGTGTTTTGAACAGAATACAAAAATGTGAAAATCCTTTCATGGGTCAAGCTATGTAGTTTCCAAATGGCCAGTAAAGAGACATGTAAGCCGTGGCATGTCATATTTTCAAGCTTTTGTAAGCTTTGTGAGGAACAGAAAGCAAATAGAATAACAAGAGCTTGCCATTTAATGTCTGTAGGAGAACATATAAGTCGCGGCTAGAGCTCTACAGAGCTTTCAAAATCCAAACAAAGCATTCAGTTCGAGCTCATGTGGTTCGGCCAATGGGTAGGATGGCCACAAAAGTATCAAGAACAAGCACAGAAAATAAAGAAATCATCAGATAGTTATGTCATGGCCGCAGCTAGTAGGGATTTCTTCTGATTAAAGCGAGTTAGAAAAGAAACAATAGAATGTACAAGTCAAGTTCACTAGTAGAGGTCGAATCTGGTGAAGAGCCAATGAGAGGATAACCCCAAGTCGAGCTTGTGTATGGTGGCCGAATGACATGGCACTAGCAGATAGACACAGAAATACAAAAATTCATCATAATAATCATCACATTCAGCAGCCACAAGGCCAAAACTGGCTTAAAAATACAGCAAAGAAGCTCGAAAGAGCTTGAGAATCAACTTACCATCAGGAAACTGTCAGAATTCATCAAGAACAGCAAGCACGGAGCTCATATTTCCTACAGAATGCTCGAAACCCTAGCATGGTGGTGGCGCATTAATTCTTCTTCCCCAACAGAGCTTTCTCTCAAAGTGGCAAAGTGCGAAATGAAGATTTTAGGGTTTCCATTGGAGTTTTTTCATCCTCATGCCCTAATTCGAAGTGGGCTTTTCACTTAAGGTTAATGCCTTAGAATTATTGTTGATGTCTCCAGCATGCCTAGGTCAACCATTTTCAAGGCTTCATTAAATATTAATTTACTAAGTTTAGGATAGGCATTTAAATGTCTTGCAAGGTCTTTTAAAACTTAGGGTTTTTTTTTAATGTTTCAAATGCCTACGCCTCAGGTAAAAGTTTAGAAAGACTTGGTGCCTTTTTTAATTGATTTTGGAGAAGGATCAATTAAAATAAGATTGATAAAATCATATATTCCTTGAAGAATAAGCCTTTTCCACTTAGGATTTATTTTATTTTTTCAATTGATTTTAAAGAAATCAATTAGGATATGGATAGGAGATGCATTATATTTTTATGATTTTTTTTTTTGAGAAAAATCAAACATTGTAAGCGGAGATATAAGTTGTAATATTTTGCAAAATATTTCAAAACAATCTTTAATTGCAAAATTAGGTCATATTGAGAGAGTATAAGATCTGCAACTATGTAAAGCAAGGATAAAGCATATTGTTTTATTCTTTGCTATTTTTAGCAGATTGTTTTTGTTTTCTTCCTTGGGTCGGATTTGAGATTCCTCTTGGAGAGATAAGTTGTTTTATTTTCTTTAAAAGTAGATTTGGTCTATTTTTAGAGGTTGGATAGTATGAACATGGAAACAGTGAGTTTTTTCTGCTTTTGTACAGACTTTTTGGGCAGCTTTGATACCTTTTCCTTGAGCTTTCTTGGTGAGCTCGCATTAGGGTTTTTGGAGATATTTATCTTGAAGAAGACTTGGCTTTCTTTTCTTCTTCTCAGTTCAGATGATAGTTTCTTGCTCTTAGCATGTTGGATCTTGTAAACTTATTTTTGCACTCAGTTTTACAGGTTCACTCTTTCAGTTTTAATAAAGCAGCAGAGTTCTCCTTCCCACTTTTCTTGTCTCAGTTTTTTAATGGAAATCTGATGTCTTTGTGTTTCAAAATTGAATCCTTGTATGTCTTGATATTGTAAATCTTTGTTCAGAATTACATGGTTTCAGGTTGCATGTTGTATTTAGTTCTTTCAGATATTCATGCAAATCACTGATGAAACATGTGCTAATGAGATTGTGAGGGCTACTGTGATAGAGAAACTGTTATGAGTGATTAAGTCTGAATTTTCATAAGTCTGGTGAATCATCTGTTAGTCATAGGTTTTAATTTCATTCATCTTTCTAACTCTTTCCCTTAGAAAATCACTTACAATAATATTCATCATTTGGAGAACCAGCTCACTCTGGAGATTCTCTTTTCAAATAGATCACCCACATCTGAAAAGAGTTTCCATGTTTCAACAGATAGTCTGATTTCTGTAAATCTGACAAAGGGTGCATATCTGATTGATAACAATTTTTGGCAAGCCCGGTGGGACTCTAAAAGCCATTTCAGAGAAATTTTAGAGTTTTTAATTTGTTGTTTGGTGTATGCAACATATTTTTTAGCCTTTTGGAGGCTCATTTCAATATACATGGCGACTCTAATCCTGATTTTGCATGCAGACTTAGTGTAGCCTGCGCATGAGAAAAATACAGACCAGATCAAGTACTACACCTTTTGAATATCGAGAGTTGTCCCCACCACGAAGAAGAGGCAGAACAACAAGGAGGCTCTTTGAGACACTTGCAAGATCGAAGTCAACGCCTCTCGTTTTTAGCTCTTTGGCTTTATCACCAGGAGTACCAATTCTAATATCACAAGCACCGCCAATGGCAGCACCCGTTCGTGCCTTTTAATGGAGGCAGTCCATTAGACATCGCTCAACATGATGACATCCTAGTTGCAGCAAGTCTGCCATACTTCACCGAGGAGGACCTCACTACACCAGTTGAGCACATCCATGACGTAGCCACCTTATGCTCGATCCACAACATCACACAAGAGAACATCGCGTTAAGGCTCTTGGCTGCATTGCTCAAAGGGAAGGCATTCAATGGTTCAGAGGTCTCACAGCCAACTCGATCGCGACATGGGATGTGTTAGGTAATGGTTTATATTAATATTTTGTTGATAAATCTGATAATTTGTCACTGTTAGAGCAGTTGAGCACCATTCAGAGGGCACCACATGATCACTTGGTTGACTTCAACTACTGATTTCAGAGAACATGGGACAGGATTCCTGCAGCGGTAATACCTTTACCAGCACATGCTTTTCTATTTTACTTAAAAGCTTTGAATAGTAAGATTTCAGTCATGACTCAATCCATGGGTGGGCATACACTCCCTAACACTTATGACATAGCCATTAGAGCTGAGAAATGTCTCATCCAAGCTGGAGACATAACCCCTCGACCTCCTATGCCCTTGTTTCCAGAAATACAGCCACCTACCCCTATTGTTGTACCTTCCTTAGTTGTTGTCCCGCCTGTTCCAGCAATAGGTTATCATAACGCAGCCCAGGAAATTGCTGCTCTAGCCCCAAACCAAGAATTTCAAAAGATTAAAAATATACTCAAGACCTTCGGGAATGATCTTGTGAGCATTAAGAAGTAATTAGGTCATGAACATAAGCCTTATCAAGCCACTTATCAACAAAACCAGCCTAATAGGCATGCCTTTCAAAATGATTACCAAGCCCAAAGAAGGAATTTTAACCCTAGGCCATTCCATCCATACAATCCAAACGTAGCCAGTTCGTCAAAGGAACTTGTACCCCAAAATAATGTTGCCCAAGATTGCAATTGGTGTTATCCATGCAAACAGCCCCATAACCAATCAGTGTGTGCTAATGGAAGGAGAAATCAGGCTTTGATGGTTCAAAATAACTATGTTGGTTCAGAAAATATTGCAGATCAGAATCAGGAACAGCAAGATAACGTGGAAGTCGCCTTGCCGAACTAGCAGAGCTTTGAATTATGTGGCGTGAATGGTCAAGATCAGCAAAATTCTTTCGTTTCGGCCAATACTAGATCAAAAAAGAGAGCTATGGATTCAAGGTAGCAAGCTGGAAATTCACAGCAGCAACCTTCAAGAGAAAACCAGCCCATTCCTTCGTCAAACGTCAATGCTACAGCGCAGCCTAAAGTGTAGATTTTGCAAAGAGGCTAAGAGGTACATGGAAAAGAGAAATCTAAGATGCATTCGTAGCCTTCGTAGAGGCAAAACGATGTTGTTGTCATTAAAAACCAGCAGAAGGTAAATTCTACATCATTTAATATTGTTGAGCACCTCAGAAAAGCTACTGTCAGTATGTTGGTATTAGATGCTTTGCACCTCCCAGGGTAGAAAGGTTTATTAGCAGGAAGCTTTAGCTAAGTTGTCTATTTCTGACAATGCTAATCAAGGAGTTGCAAAATTCACGCTTGCAAACGATCTGGAGGTTAAGAATGAGCAAAAGGTAAAGAGGTAAAGCCTCCTCTATTTTACTTAAGTCTGATTATTGGCGATAAAATTATTCATAACTGTATGGTAGACTCTAGTACTAGTAGATTTGTTATGCCTAAAAGCTTAGTTGATAAGTTGGGTCTTGTTTATGAGCCTAACCCCCAAAAATGCGTAGTTCAATTAGATGGGTCTACTATTAAAACTACTGGTATTATCAAAAATTTGGCTCTTACTTTGCACACATCCCCAAGTTTTGCTATTCATCAGGATATACATGTTATTGACTTTCCGCCAAACTTTTCCATTTGTCTCTCGAGGGATTTTACAACCAAGTTGGGTGGGTTTCTATCTTCAGATTGGTCTCATCTCTTCTTTAGAACAAGGTATGGTATGAAAGTGACCATAAAGTATGAGCCTCTCACCAAAGATCATATCGAACCATATTCACCAAATCCTATAAACACTATCCTCTATGCCACCCCTGTACTGGAGGAGCAAACCATGACCTCAGACTGTAGCACCCATATAGAAAATATCAATCTAGATGAATGGGTAGCCAAAGATCATGAGCTTGATTCGTTCCAACACACAGATGAGATAGGATTAGGAGTCTATATGATTCGAGAACCTGATTTTACTATGCCTAATCTTTGTAAAGAGGAGGAGCAGTCTACATAAACAGAAAATGAGCTTTGGAAGCTTTATTTTGATGGTTCAAGAAGCAGTATTGGTGTTGGAGGTGGGGCTATGTTGATTTCACCAGAGGGAGATAAATACTTTTCAGCCTGCAGATTTTCTTTCAGTTGTTCGAATAATACAGCTGAGTATGAAGCATTGGTGCATGGCCTTGAATGGGCCCGCAAGAGAGGTATCAAACGTTTATGCATTTATGTTGATTCAGAGCTAATTGTAAATTAGATCATAAATTTAAATGCTACAAAAATGATTTGCTTAAGAAATATAAGCATCATGTATGGGATTTGATGGAAGATTTTGATGCTTTTAATATCATTTCAGTTCCTCATAATCAAAATAAGCATGCAGATAGGCTTGCTACCATAGGAACCCAGTTTGATATTCCCAATGAGATTCATAAAGTAGAGGCACATCAATATGTAAAAATAGTGGTCAGGCCTTCCATGCCTGACAATAATGTGAGCTGGCAGGTTTTTGACAGCAATGAGAAAATTGTAAATTTCTTAATTGTTGAAGCTGAGTTTGCAGATGGAAACCAACAAAAATGGTAGCAACAGTATGATGATCAGATTGTGCAGTTGAAGACAAACAAGCTGCCAAAAGGATTGGTAACCTTGGAATCTGTGTTTAACTTGGATGACCAAGCGCGGAAAGACAAGTGTGGCCTGACCGTTAAGGAAGAACATTATGCAGCCATTGAAATCTTCAAGGGAAAACTTCTTAAGCTAGGAAAGGTATGTAATAAAGAGGAACAACAAGCATTTATTCTGTTATGTCAGAGATTTAGTGATTTTTTTGCTTGGGAGTACAAGGATTTGAGAGGTTTTAACCCAAAACTAGCCCAGCATACTATTGAATTAGAGCCTGGCCCAAAACCAGTAAGGCAGAAACATAGACCTCTTAACCCCAAATTAGAACACCTTATGAAGGTTGGACTAAATAAATTAGTTGAGAGTGGTATTATTTTTCCTATCAAACACACCTCTTGGGTGTCAAATTTAGTGCTAGTTAGGAAGAAAAGTGGGGAAATCAGATTATGTGTCAATTTATGAGATTTAAATAAGGCTTCATTGAAAGACCACTACCCACTTCCTTCCATAGAGAAAATTTTGCAGGTAGTTTCTGGTTCTGACAAATTTTCTTTGCTAGATGGTTACTCAGGTTACAACCAGATTCTGGTTAAGCAAGAGGATCAATTCAAGATAGCATTTACCACCAAGTGGGGCACAATGGCCTACAAGAAGATGCCTTTCGGCTTATCCAACGTTGGAGCAACTTTTCAACGAGTGATGGATATGGCCTTTCACAACCTTATGAACAAGTTCATTCTGGTATATTTAGATGATATTACTATTTTTTCCAGAAATGCTAATGAGCATCTTGATCATTTAGAGCAGATTTTTCAAAGATGCAGAGAGTTCGGAGTGTCTCTCAACCCGAAGAAGTGTATTTTTTTTGTACATGAAGCTAAACTCCTCGGACATATTGTTTCAAAGCAAGGTATTTCTATAGATCCTAAAAGAGTCTCTGCAATTCTTGAATTACCATTACCAGCTCACAAGAAAGGCTTGCAAAGCTTTCTTGGAAGAATAAATTTTGTGAGGAGGTTCATACTGAACATTACAGTTTTGTTGCAACCTCTCACCTCTACGCTTAAAAAGAATATGCCTTTCAGTTGGACCAAGGAAGGTAAGAGGAGCTTCGAGCAGATAAAGGAAGCCCTGCAGCTGCTCCTACTCTCATTAATCCAAATTTTGACAAAGACTTCATCCTGTATGCCTTTGGAGGAGTAGATATTGTTTCAGCTATGTTATGCCAGCAAAACGATGAAGGCTTGGAGCAGCCTATAGCATTTTTCAGCCAAGTCTTGAATGATTATGAGGTGAAGTATTCTTGTCGAAAAGCATGTTTTTGCTGGTGTAAGAAGTTTAAAAAAATTCAAGCATATGCTATCCAATAGCAAGATCCATTTGTTGGTTGCTCATTCAACTGTTAAGGATTTCCTACTTAACAAAGATATTAATGATAAATGTGTTGGTTGGATAACCAAAGTAATGGAATTTGACATTGATATTAAGGTAACCAAGCTCGTTAGAGGCAAAGGTTTGTGTGAACAAATTGTTGGAAATGAAGACAGCAACTTAAAAGAAGCTGAAAATATAGATATGGTGCTAAATAATGATGTTGCAGGTGTTGTTATAGTGTCTCCTACTACTTGGTTGTAGCATATGATGCATTATTTGCAAACTGGTGAGTGCCACGAAGACTTAGACAGAGCGAAAAGAAGGTATTACAAATTACAAGCCATTCCTTACACAATTATTGATGGCATTCTTTATAGGAGAGATTTCCAAGGTGTTTTATTGCGATGTATTCAGCCTGATCAAGTTGACAAGCTTTTAACAGAATTTCATGATGGGCCTTCAGGAGGCCACTTTGCCTCAAGAACAACAGCCCTGAAAATTATGCGAGTTGGTTATTATTGGCCAGATTTGTTCAAAGATTCTATTGCTTGGGTCAGAAAATGTGAGAAATGTGCTTTATTTTCTGGAAAACAGAGGCTTGCAGCTTTGCCCCTGCATCTGATTCAGGTAGAACAACCCTTTGCTAAGTGGGGCTTAGATTTTATTGGTCCTATCAATCTGCCTTCAAGCGCAGGTCATAAGTGGATACTTACTACCACAGATTATTTTACCAAGTGGACCAAAGTTGTTGCTTTGAAAGAAGCAAATGAGACTTCTGTGCTTAACTTTTATCAAGACCTAGTCTCGAGATTTGGAGTTCCAGATTCAATCATTTCTGACAATGGTTTGGCTTTTATTGGTTTGAATATTTTTGATTGGTCAGTTAGAAATAATATAAATTTGAACATGTCTTCTAATTATTATCCATAGGGCAATGGTCACGTAGAATCTACAAACAAGAATCTGATTTGGATAATCAAGAAGATTGTTGAGGATAATCAATGGACATGGCATGAAAAGCTTAAGTTAGCTCTATGGGCTGACAGAATAACTCCTAAAAGGGCCACTAGTTGTTCTCCCTTTGTTTTAACTTATGGCAAGCAAGCTAAGTTACATGTTTCCATTGAGTTGTCGACTTTAAGTTATGTTAAAGAATTGGAATTGTTGAATGAGCAGCCTCTTGAGGTGAGATTTGCACAGCTAGCAGAGTTGGAGGAAACTAGGAAAGAAGCTCTAAGGCAGCTGGAGATACATCAAGCTCAGATGAAGAGCTCTTTTGATAAGAGGGAAAGACCACGTGAGTTCATTGTTGGAGATCTGGTTTTCAAGTGGAATGAATTTAAAAGTAGACCTGGATGACATTCCAAGTTTGATGTTATTTGGGATGGGCCTTATGTGATCACGAAGTGCAAGGAACACAATGTGTTCCAACTTTCTAAGTTGACTGGAGAGGTGTTGTCTATCCCAGTTAATTGGACCCACCTCAAGCATTGCCTCTAAGATAAGTTCTATCTTGTAAAAAAGTAGAGTAGTAGTGCAAATAAGTGTGTTATGTACATTTCTTTTCAGCAGTTTTCTTTTCCCTAAGCGTTGTTGTGCATGTTTTGTTGGCCATCAGGGCCTGTTAGTTTGCTTTCAGTTTTGTTTTGCTTTATTTTGCTGTTGTTTGGAGTGTTGTTGTTCAAGTTTCTGAGTTTCATGAAGGGGCAGATTTGACTCCACGCCCAATGGAGTGTTTCAAGGCAACTGATCTATGCTTAGTAGGCAAGCATTTAGCGGAAATCACCAAAATGTTACCAATTTTTTGCTACAACTCAATTGGTGGAGCTAACTAAATACTGTTATATCTTAAAGTGGAAAATATAGTTATTTCTACATATGTTGAGTGTTGATTGCATCTTGATTATGATTTTATAAGTGACGGTTATGCATTGAGATGAGGAAACTGAGTTTCGAGAAATTGCTTTTCATTGTTTGACAATCAAATGGAGTATAGGATTGAGCATCAAACAACAAAGCATGATTGAATGCTTTCATTTATTTCATAAAGTGATTCATAGTTACAACATTTCATTTGATTATAAGAATTCAAATGGTGATACATTCAAATGATAATACAACATTGCATCATAAATGCATTTTCTTTTCAAAATGAAAAGTAGAAGAATGAAGTTAAATATCCACACAAGTTGTGGTTTTAGTCGTTCCATTCATGACAAGAAAGGAAATATACAACTGAAAGAGAAAGTGACAAGTAACATGGGACATATCCGTCATTGCCTCAGTCGATCTTCGGTTGATGCTTCATAGCTTGCTCCATCCTGCTTCCACTCTTGAATGTGCCTACAAAAGATTAAGAAGCGCATCAATTAAGAGCTCGAGATATGAACTATACTACATGCCATACTAACTGAGATATATTTCAATCCTTGCAATGCATACAACCAGCTAAGGAAAAGTGCAAAAACATGAGCTGAAAGAGAAACATCAACATGATCATATATTGTTTTTTATGCTAACATCATTTGTTTCCTTGTGCAGGTATAGGGAAAATCATGAAGTGGATTATCATTCGAATATCAAGCATGTGGAGAAAAACGGGATCCCACAAGGGTAGAGCTCGGCATGTTGCCCCTTATTCATTACAAGTGGGTTGAGAAAGACATTGCAATCATCATATTCATCAAGAAAAGAAATGTTATACAACTAAAAGAGTAAAGAATATTGATTCATTAAACCATCAAACCTACTATTCACTCATAACAATCAAGTAGGTACTTCTTGAAAGTTGCAGGTGAATAGTTGGTTTAAATCGGTTCATCTATTCAACTGAGTACATTCATCTCACACATTGTTGTATGGTTATATTCTTCTACCATAGTATTATTTGTTCATCATGTTTGTGATATTATGCAAAGTTCAACAGTGTTCATGCTTGTGACACTAATAGTGAACAGGCATACATAATGCATCGTTAACAAAGAGCATTGTTTGATATGAGCAAATAATATAAGTGCAGATTTTCATTCATGAAAGGAACTGTGCTTAAGACAAGTTTATATAATGAAGACATAAGAAGAAGGTTTCAGGTTTTTGTCAGAGTGAAGGATTATGAGAATCAATACAGCAAGACAATCAGCTTCATTTTGACTGAGAATGCAATGTTACTTCAAGTATGCATCATTTTTTTGAAAAGGAGACAATTAAAATGAGAGATTCATTCCATCATTCAAGTATATTTTAGGGAAATGCAATTATCAGACATATGAATGTGAACAAGTTTTCAGAGATTTAAATACATGAAAGACATCCTCAGAATGAGTAAAATATGTCAAAGAACATGATATGAATGAAGGTGTGGAGTGCATCCCTAAAGAATGTAGTTGTGAGTGCATGAGAGACTAAAGCAAACAAATAGTCTACAGAGTTAAAGTAAAAGGATTTTTGTGTGAAAGGAGGGTTCAAAACAACATTGAAACGACACTACAAAATGTAATCGAAGTGCACATATATGAAGGCTTCTAGCAAATATTCAGTTTTATCATATTATGGTGTACCCGTGTTAAGAAATAGCACAGATTTCTCTAAGTTTCCAAATACCCATATGTTGAAAATTGAGGAATTTTTGACTGTAACAAAATCCATGATGGAACAAGCCCAGAATTTGAATACATGATAAAATACAGCTTTGTTTATTTTTTCAGAATACCCACATTGGGGTTTTGAATTAAAATACAAATATTACAACTTACAGTGACACCCATGAGAGGGTCTTTAAATAAATAACAAAAAGTAATGCAAGGTAATGGTGGTCAAGATCCAGACAAAGAGACATGGTTTCTTTCAAATTCCCAGAATACCTACATTGGGGTTTGTTTTAGAATACAGATTTCTTCATTTTTACAAGAACCCATGTGGGGTCTTTTACAAAATTTGAACAAAGAACGAGTATTATGCAAGTTTTTATGAGGGAAATTCATCATAAGCATTCAAAGCACGTGGCCTGTCATAGTTTCACTTGAATACAAAAATAAAAAGAAATCATGGTGAGTCATGTTCAATAAACACAGATTTCCTCAAAATACAATTTACCCACATTGCGGTTTTTGAACAGAAAATACAACTTCTACAATTTTCAATTTACCCAAGAAGGGTTTTATAAGGAAACCACAAAGATTTCAAAAGAAAGCAACAGTCATAGTGGGTCGAGTGAGCTTCAAAGGGGGTGTGTTTTCTTCAAAACAACAAATTCCCATATCAGGTTTGTGTTTCAGAATACAAAGATGTGAAAATCCTTTGATGGGTCAAGGTACAAAGTTTCCAAATGGTCAGTAAAGAGACATGTAAGCCGCAGCCTGTCATATTTTCAAGTTTTTGTAAGCTTTGTGAGGAACCAAAAGCAAATAGAATAACAAGAGCTTACCATTTAATGCATGTAGGAGAACATATAAGCCACAGCTAGAGCTCTATAGAGCTTTCAAAATCCAAACAAAGCACTCAGTTCGAGCTCATGTGGGTCGTCCAATGGGTAGGATGGCCACAAAAGTATCAAGAACAAGCACTGAAAATAAAGAAATCATCAGATAGTTATCTCATGGTCGTAGCCTGTAAGGCTTTCTTCTCATTAAATCGAGTCAGAAAAGAAACAATAGAATGTACAAGTCAAGCTCACTAGTAGAGGTCGAATCTGGTGAAGAGCCAATGAGAGGATAACCCCAAGTCGAGCTTGTGTATGGTGGCCGAATGACATGGAATTAGTAGATAGACAAAGAAATACAAAAATTCATCATAATAATCATCACATTTCAAGGCCACAAGGCCAAAAATGGCTCAAAAATACAGCAAAGAAGCTCGAAAGAGCTTGAGAATCAACTTACCATCAGGAAACTATGAGAATTCATCAAGAACAGCAAGCACAGAGCTTAGATTTCCTACAGAAATCTCAAAACCCTAGCATGGTGGCGGCGCATTCTTCTTCCCCAACAGAGCTTTCTCTCAAAGTGGCAAAGTGCGAAATGAAGATTTTAGGGTTTCCATTGGAGTTTGTTCATCATCATGCCCTAATTCGAAGTGGGATTTTCACTTAAGGTTAATGCCTTAGAATTATTTTTGCTGTCTCCAACATGCCTAGGTCAACCATTTTCAAGGCTTCATTAAATATTAATTGCCTAAGTTCAGGATAGGCATTTAAAAGTCTTGCAAGGTCTTTTAAAACTTAGGGTGTTTTTTTAATGTTTCAAATGCCTACACCTTAGTTAAAAGTTTAGAAAGACTTAGTGCCTTTTTTAATTGATTTTGGAGAAGGATCAATTAAAATAAGATTGATAAAATCATATATTCCTTGAAGAATAAGCCTTTGCCACTTAGGATTTATTTTATTTTTTCAATTGATTTTAAAGAAATCAATTAGGATATGGATAGGAGATGCATTATATTTTTATGATTTTTTTTTTTGAGAAAAATCAAACATTGTAAGCGGAGATATAAGTTGTAATATTTTGCAAAAGATTTCAAAACAATCTTTAATTGCAAAATTAGGTTAGATTGAGAGATTATAAGATCTGCAACTATGTAAATCAAGGATAAAGCAGATTGTTTTATTCTTTGCTATTTTTAGCAGATTGTTTTTGTTTTCTTCCTTGGGTCGGATTTGAGATTCCTCTTGGAGAGATAAGTTGTTTAATTTTCTTTAAAATCATATTTGGTCTATTTTTAGAGGTTGGATAGTATGAACATGGAAATAGTGAGTTTTTTCTGCTTTTGTGCAGATTTTTTGGGCAGCTTTGATACCTTTTCCTTGAGCTTCCTCGTGAGCTCGGATTAGGGTTTTTGGAGAGATTTATCTTGAAGAAGACTTGGCTTTCTTTTCTTCTTCTCAGTTCAGATGATAGTTTCTTGCTCTTAGCACTTTGGAGCTTGTAAACTTATTTTTGTACTCAATTTGATAGGTTCACTCTTTCAGTTTTAATAAAGCAGCAGAGTTCTCCTTCCCACTTTTCTTGTCTCAGTTTTGTAATGGCAATCTGATGTCTTTGTGTTTCAAACTTGAATCCTTATATGTCTTGCTATTGTAAATCTTTGTTCAAAATTACATGGTTTTAGGTTGCATGTTGTATTTAGTTCTTTCGGATCTTCATTCAAATCACTTATGAAACATGTGCTAATGAGATTGTGAGGGCTACTGTGATAGAGAAACTGTTATGATTGATTAAGTCTAAATTTTTATAAGTCTTGTGAATTATTTGTTAGTCATAGGTTTTAATTTCAGTCATCTTTCTAACTCTTTCCCTCAGAAAATCACTTAGAATAATATTCATCATTCGGAGAACCAGCTCACTTTGGAGATTCTCTTTTCACATAGATCACCCACATCTGAAAAGAGTTTCCATGTTTCAACAGATAGTTTGATTTCTACAAATCTGACAAAGGGTGCATATCTGATTGATAACAGTTACATTCCTTACAAACTATCCAATTCAACATTTATAGGTTGGAGTTCCATAAACATGAGAATATCACATTGGGTTTACCATTCCACAAGTTTTTTAATAAAATTGTAACAATTTTTTTGAAGGGTGATATCAAGCCTTTCAATTTATTGATTAATTGATACTAAAAATTATATGAAAAGGAGTATTTATGAGTAAATGTCCATTATTTTATTTAGTCTACATATAGATAGGACACCAAAAAGATCCAAAGAAACCATTTTTTTGAATTATATCTCCCATTAGGACCTTCCTTTTGACCAGAACCCAAGAAAAGGCCCTAACCTTAGGCAAATAATTCCTATGCTTATATTTAATCATTAGCCAGTTTAAATATTTCAAATCAACCATGAAAAAATTATAGCCAATCTTAATCAAATATAATCCACTTTTGGAATAGGTCTAATTTAACTTATCATCACTTTTATTCTTGTGTGAGTGAGCTAAATTGAGAAAGTACTAGATAGTGGAAACCTAGTATGAAGGACTAATTCTTTGAGGCATATATTTCATCTTGTGTAAAATTATGCCAACAATAATAGTTGTATTCAAATAATCTACCACTTTGGATCCTCAATGCCAAATTGGGAAATACTTAATCTCTTTTAAATATTTTCCCTATTTTTTAGATCTTGGTGCCCATTCCATTAATCCATCCAAAATTCAACCTTCCTTCCATTATTCACTTCCCAAGAGATATGGATATGATTATGTAACACCCCTTCGTTTTGGGTCTTTGATCGGCATTGTTCTTCCCTGTTATGATTGTGTCTGATTATGCTTTGACTTTGGATTATGTTGCTTTTGATTGCAATTGTTATACAATGTGGATGTTATATTTTGATGTGATGTTATCCTGATGTTACCTTTATGGCATGTTTTGGATTAACTTAGAAGATATTTGATTTAACGATGTTTTATGTTGTTGATCATGTTATTGATGTTAGATGCGTCAGTTAGTGATATTGTATTGGTGAAGGGGACGAGATTGTATCACTCGCTTGCGAGTGCCCTACGATTCTGAGATTTCCTCTTCACGGTGTGTTTGATCATATTATGTATATATGCACGTTCGACATGCTCTTTGTTGCAGGTTGGCAAGTACATGACATTGACTCCACCTGGTTTCCAGGTTTGAGTGTGTCCATTGACCAACGGTAATTAATTGGGAGATAGTAGCTAGGTTTTTCGTGCCAAGTCACCCTAGTCATAGCGTGTTGTCGGGTTGTTGTCGGGTTAGTTGTCTTAATTTGGCCAATTTCCCCCTAAGTATTTATTTAATTTCAAGTTTAAAGTTTATTAAATGGCTTGCGTAGTTTAATTGATGATTAAATATATTTAGTTGCAATGTTGAGATACGATTTATTTTATTGATTTACTTGATTTAATTAATAAAATAATTATTGAGTTATTGATGGATTTGATTAATTAATAAAATTAAATTGAGTTTAATGGTTAATTGGATTAATGGTGATTTTAATTAAAATAGTTGTTTTGGCGTTATTATATATAAATTTCAAATTTAAAATTGGGAATGGAAATTATAGTGAATATTAAGATTTAATTAAAATAAAAATCTTGTTTGAATAGTTACAGATAAATTAAAATAAATAAATATATGATAATGTGTTTTAATTCCATTTTTGAAATTGTTGAGAAAATCATTTATTTGCAACTTGGAAATGCTTTTGTTTTAATGAATTTGAAAATGCATAAAGTTGAATTAAAAATTCGAAATTGGCTTTTGAATTAAAAATTAGAAATATTCCCATGTTTTTAAATTATATTTTGTGAGTGGGATTTTTAGGGTTTTTGACCAATTTGGGGAAAACCCTATTTTTGGATAATGGAAGCCCGTCTAAGTTTTCCTCTTTGAAGTTGGAGAAAATTTGCTTGGCTATGGTTTTGCTTGGAATTGTGAAGGAGATGGAGATTTTTGCTTGAGTTGGATTCAATGGAGGGATTGGAAAACTCCATGTTTGAAGGCTTCAAGTTTTGAAGAAAAAAAAAAAACCAGGTTCCTCTTTGTTCTTGTTTTGTTCATTTTGAAAATAGTTTAATCTTTGAAATGAATGTTTGAAAATCTTTGTTGGTTGTGTGAGAAATCTTTGAAATGTTGATTGAATTCAAATCAAACCAAAATTTGTTTTAAAACTAGCAACACAAAACTTAGAAGGATTCAAATGGAAAGATTCAACTTATTTGTCAATTTGGGAAAAAACCCAGAAAAAAATTCATCATATTTTGTGTTTGAAAAATTCTCCTTAATTTTCTCCTCAATAAAATTTGCTCAATCTGACTATATAAGGGTAGTTTGAAATGGGTTTGATTCATTTATATTTTGCATATAAATCTATGCAACTGGGTGTTTTGTTTTCAAAAGATTGTTGTGTTAAATTTCGTTCTGGTTTTTACCAGAACAGGGTTTTCATTTTTGGACGAAATTGTGAAATAAAAATAAAAAAAAAAAAATTTTAGGTTTGGTGGCCCACCACCTCCCCATCCATGGGGCTGGTCATGGCCAGCTCCCCATGGATGGGAGGGGGCTGCAGAGCAGCCACCAACAAGGCTGCGCCCTTGTGGTGGCTGCGTAGCAGCCACCACAGGGTGCGTCCCTGTGGGGGCTGCGTAGCAGCCACAGTGCCTTTGGGCCTTTCTTTATTTTATAAAAAAAATTAAACTTATTAAATTTTTTTTAGTTTTATTTAATTTCATTTTATAATATGTATTTATTATAATATATATATAATATATATAATAATTTTAAATTATATATTTATTATAATATATATCTATTATATTTATTAATTTTAAATTATGTATATGGATATTAATATATATTTAATATGGATTTTTAAATATATAATATATATAATGTGTATATATATTATATTTAATGTTTTCTTGTCTTTGCATTAGGTAGTAAAAAAATGGAATTTTAAATTGGAAGTTTTTAAATAGAAATATCTAAAGAATAATTTATATTTAAGATGTGTTTTATTTAAATACAATTGATTTAAGGAGTTGATATTGGTCATCAAGTTGAAATAAACAGAGCTCTTTTAATTAATCGAATTTATTCAAATTTAGTTTTAATCGAGAAATCATGGAATTTTAAATGATATTTTAGGGGCGTGCTTTTAAATGATATTTGAATATCTAAAATAGGAATTAATTGGAAATGATTATCGCATTGGTATAGAGGAAATGTAATTGACGAATGATCAAATGTTTTAATTAAAATATTGATTTTGATTTTGATTAATTTATTTATCTTATGTTGAAATATAGATTAAGTAACTTGATTAAGTGTTTATTTATTAAAATATCCCAATTATGAAGATAATTGTTAAATGGAGAGTTAATGATTGGCTTAATTCAATCAAATGACCTTATTTATTAAAACGTTTGAATATGGAATTTAATTGTGAAACTATGAGATAATGAAAGATTTATTTTAATCAGATGGTTCTAATCATTATAATTTTGATTATGGAACATAATAGTGAAACTTAGAGATAACGAATAATTTATTCCAATTAGATGACTTTATTATCAAAAGTTTGATTTATTTATAATTTGATTTGATTATTACGGATAAATGAACCAAATGAAATTTAGGGGATAGATTTAAATATAGACTATCTTAAGAAGATTTTGTTACGTAGTTGAAGCAAAAGTGGATTTTATATTCAAAGGATTTATTTAGAACGTGGAATTTTATTAGTCAAATGATTTATTTTAAAAAGGTAGATTTTAAATGATCAAGTGTTTTCATTTTCAAAGGTCGACTTTTATTAATATGTGTTATTGGGAAAATGAAATATACTATTGGTTTGAACCCCCTTAAAGTTGTCAACGTGCCTTGAGTTACTATTGAGTTGTGCGGATAAGATTAATTATTCACTTAATTTCTTGTGTGATGTAATTTGATTGACTTATTATTATTCCAAATGTTTTGTTAAACAAATGGTTTCATTTATAGTATATGATCGTGAAACTAGAGAAATGATTGAATATTTTAGTCGAATGACTTTATTTATTAGAACGCTTTGATTAGAGAAGTGAATTGTAAAATTTAGAGTAAATGATTGGGTTGTAAATACTTCAATGTTGGGAAGTGAATTTGGTGTGTTTAATTGAGTAAATGCAAGATTGAAAACTGTGATTGACTGGGTTTAGGAAATCTTAACATTAGATATTGAGTTGCCTGGAATTATTTTTATATTATGTTTTTATCATTCTCAATGTTGGGAAAATGGGGTTAACTGTCTAAGTAAGTCTTCCAGAGAAGTTCTCTAGGATGGGATGCTTTGTGTAAAGGTTCGATTTGTGAATCGCCTTGGGAATTGTGTAGGGTTGTACTATGATGTGTACCCAATTTTCACGAACGGGGATTTGTGCCTCCTTGGGAATAGGAGAGGGTAATGTGATTTGTACCTCCTTTGGAAGGAGTGGGATTTTTTACTTGGGTTTCCTCCAGTGTTTGGAGAGGGTTTTGACCTTGTTGCCTCTAGAGTTTGGAGAGGGTTTTGACCTTGTTTCCTCTAGTGGTTGGAGTGAGTTTCACTGTTTGTTACCTCCTTGAATGGAGAGGTCGTATTTATCTAGTTACCTATTGTGGTTCTCTGTGTGTGTTGTCTTAGAGGAGTGGCTTGCAATGGGGGCCGACACACAAAGTGGTGTCAGGGATAACCCTTTGCAAGTTGGTTAATTCAGTGATAACTAAATAAACTTTTAGAAGCTTAGGTTGCATCAAACATTAAACAAGATTAATTATGCCTCGCTCATGGACCCAAGGGCTCGTTTTAGACTTGGGATGAGACAGGAAGGCCTGGAATGGCAAGATCATCTATCTCGTCTTCACGAGAGGTATTTGATTCCGCATGAGTGAGCATGGGTGTCGGGATTTCGGTAGAGGCCACCAGGATAACCCAAGGTGTGGGGGCCGGAGCCTAGGAAGATTCCCAGAGGATATCCCTTGACGAGTTGTGCGATGACACTCTTCCTAAGTCAACAGTTTGTACTTGGTCTTGTGACACTCTTGATCTATTTTATGTTTGGAAGCAATGTAACCTATATCAGTGATGTGTGAGTCGTACTAGAGTTGTTGGTTTGACCCTTCAGTTCATGTGATGTGGTACTTTCATTTATCTCATATCAATTTGTGTCGCCTGTGTCTAGTGGTAGATGGTCTTGTGTAGGAATTCCTTGTTACTATCTCCTAGCACGGAGGGAGTGGAACCTTTTGGATTCCACGTGGTTGGGTGGCACGTGCTTCTTAAATACGTTGGTTCTTCTTGTTCATGTGATCGTGATTTCCAGTTGGAGAGCTCGTGGGAATCAGTTTCTTCTCATGCCTTGTTCTCTCAGTACTTATTGTGTTTTATTACCCCTTAATTGTTATCGAGGTGGAATTTGTAATATTATGTAATCATACTTGTTGGATTTAACTCATTCGGGAAATGAGTGTTGTAATCATGTTGTAAATTATATTATTGGAATCAAGTGGTATCTCATACTCTTGGATGTAAATTATTATGTATGGAATGTATGTGAACTTTTATTTGTTAAGTAATTATATGATATGGTTTTAATTCATGTTCCGCGTTTAGTTTAAGTAACTCGGTCTCATAACCTTAGGGGATTGGTTTGGTAATGGTTAGTGAACTTGTATGATAATTGTTCTAACTAACATGTTAATTGTTCTTATTAAAAAAAAATAGTTCACTTGTTTAGTAAATTGCAACTTTCCCTAGGGTTGCGTGGCAGGGCGTTACAGATTATGTGTCTACATTTTAAGATAAATTTCCATTCATATGATCTCAAGGGGACTAGAAGTGGTGAAAATTTGTATTTCCTCCATAGAGTCCAAGTACTTATTTCTCATGAATCTACTCCATAATGAGTATTGGTTTGCATAAATATTTCATGCTATTTTTCCTCTAATGTGTCTCATTTCCAATCAATCTAAGTCTATATATATTAGGTATGTACTTGTGTCTTCCACATTTTTATTTGTTGTATGTTTTTTCTTTCCTAAGTATTCCTTTTCTTCCAAAATTACTCTTCCCTTTGTTTTATTAGAGTTTCAAAATTCTCCATCCTATCATGCCTTTGATTTATTCCCCACCCAACCATTGTATATTTCATACTTTCGAACTTTCCTTTACTATAATTCATGTTGTTAAATCCTCGATGCGCCAACCTCTAGTAGTGTCTGGTGGAATGGATAACCCTAAATCCTTGATATTTCTACCTATTTTTCATTCCCTGCCTAATTTCTAGCCACATTTCATATTATTTCTAGTGGTTTATACTTTCAGTCACCATAACTTTCCAATTGGGATCTTTGCCATCCATGATCACCATTTAAATTTGAAGTTGTAGATGTGCTTGGTTGCCAACCTATTTTATTTGTGGGGGATATAAAAAACAATATTTTATCATTCAATATCATCATCTACAGTTAACCAAATTCATTTCAAACTCTATTTTTAGCTCTTTTGTTCAAGCATGGGAATCATAGGATGAAAACCCTAGTGACTTCAAAGGATGATCTTACACATAGTACATATTTGACTTGTATTGGATGTAGAATCTACTTGCATTGTATTAATCTAATTTTCCATTCATGTTGGAATGAATTTTTATTGTGGTTAATAATGTTATATAACCATGTGAAGGTAATACAATCATTATTATAATAGGAAAGAGATTAGGATCTACATATATTATTTTTTGTTCATTTTAATAAAAGGATCAAGAGTTATGTTTATCATTTTTATTTAAAATGTAATGATTACAATGCACAAAAAATCATTTTAATCTATTTTTTCTAAGATTTGATTGAATACTAAGGCTCAATAGTGTTTTTTATCCAAAGAATAAGTACTTGTGGAAGGTTAAGAATTAGATTTACATTATTGTTTTGGGTTAGGAAATTATAATGGTACTAGAGCTAGTGATCTTGTCAACATGTGCTTTTAGAGTTCAAATTTGTATGTTTTATTTATGTAATATAATGATTGATCAACCAGTTATTACTTAAGGGAGATTAGGAAACAAAGAAAATATGTAGAGAGTTTAGTATACTCAATTGCCTCTTATAAAACCCATTGTAGAGAATAACAATATGGTAAAAGAGAGAGGATAATGAATGCAAATGACAACCTTGAGGGATATGCCAAAAGAAATTTTGATTGATGAATTATATAATGGCATAATTTCTTTACAAGATGGATCGTAATATGAATATACTAAGACAATTGATGAGTGAAGCAAGTGCTTCTAAGGGTAATAATCTAGATTCCACTCATAGCCACACATAAAAGGACTATTCTTTTTTTATAAATTTGTAAGACCAACCTGACCTATCATGCCTTTTCTTCCAACACCATTCTTCCCTTCATCTTATTTGAGTTTTTGATTTCTCCATCTTGTCAATCCTTTGATCTACTCCCCACTCAATCATTGTATTTGTCAAACGTTCAAATTTTCCCTTATTAGAATGTATGTTTCTCAATGTATGATGTGTCAACCTCTAGTATGTGTTTAGTGGTATTGTTGACCCCCAATCCTTAAGATTTATGCTTGTGTTTTCATTCCCTGCCTAACTTTTAAGCACATGTTATATTATTTCTAGTAGTTTTTTTTGTCACCATAACTCTCAAAGTGGGATCTTTGACACCCATGATCACTATTTAAATATGAATTTGCAAGTGTGATTGGTTGCCAACCTATTTTATTTGTGGAGGATATAAAAGAGAAAATTTTCTCATTCATGATCATCATTTACACTTAACCAAATTACTTTCAAAATATATTTGAGCACTTGTGTTCAAGTATGGGAATCCTTGTGTTCAAGTATGGGAATCCTAAGATTAAAACCCTAGTGATTTCACCTAGAGTTCATATTTGAGTTATATTAGATGTAGACTCTACTTGCATTGTATTAATCTAATTTTCCATTGTTGTAGGTATAAATTTGTATTGTAGTTAATAATGATACATAACCATTTGAATGCAATATGGTTATTATTTTAATAGGAAAGAGATTGGGATTTAAACCTTTTTTTTTTATTAAGGGGGAAAACAGGTTTTAAATGGACCCAAAACCATTAACAACAGGTTTTAAATGGACCTGAAACCATTAACAAGCAAGTTTTGACAAGACCCAAAACCCGCACAAAGAGAACAAGCTGCTAAAGAATGATACAAAGCCAACCAGCAACCAACCAGCAATAGATTATGAAATATAAGCTTTACATCTCAAATTTGAACCAATAAAGGTTAAAACGAGAACCTTAGGCCCAACAAAAATAAACAAGGGATATAAACCCGAGAACAACCTAAATCAGCCAGGCAACCATCAGCTAGACTACAACACAACACTTAACAGCATCAACCATCAATGAACAATCAGATATGACCAAGTAACCAGCCTGAACCAGCTAGACAGGAGCAAAATACTTGTTAGCACCATCCAAAAAAACTAACCACTCCACCTCAATAGGAGAGTTAGGAATCTAAGAAAAACATTGAAGAGTCTTCGCAAGCATACAGCACCAATCCACCCATAGAACCAACCCAACCTCCACCTCAATAGGAAGGGGCTCCCCTCTATAAGCGAGGATGAGAAGAGACCCAAAACCATAGAAAAAATAGCTTCCCAGATGATCCACAACACACCTCTCCACCTCAATACAAGAGGGCTCCACCTCCAAAGGAGCAGTCTCCACCTCAAAACAAGACCATAGTTGAAAAAAATGAAGGGAAGAAACTTCACCCATAACTAGGACCACCAACACATCCTTTGGTAAGCAAGTAAATTGAAGTAGAGAATAAGAAGCAGAGCCTTCCTCAGACATCAGCACACCCCCAGCCATAAAAATGAACTTGAAAAACCAAATGGGGGAGAGCAAAACATTTAGCGAAACCAACAGGTGGACGGCCAAATAAAAGACCCCACACCAAGAGAAACACTCCCCACTGAGATCAGAAAGAAAACTAAAACTACAGCGAAACAGGAGCCAAAGAGTAGCAGACTCCCTGCCCAAACAAGTAACCAAAACCAACAAAGAGATAACGGGCCTCGACAGAAGGGGTAAACCTATTATTTTTTATTCATTTTAATGACCATTATTATTTTATTTTCAAGACCAACCTGACCTACCTTTCCAAATAAGGAGTTGGAAGCTCTAGAACTTGAATCCTAAAAGTTCATATTTTAGTGATATTCAGGATTTTCATGCAAAATATAAAGCTTTTCCTAACTAGATTTGAAGTGAAATTTCACTCAAAAATTATATGGACATGTAGAAGTCTCATAATGGCTACATACCCAATCCCAGGCCAAAATCCTTTTAGAGAGATGTGCATCAATTTTGGATAATTTGAAGCTCTCTCCCTTTGATGGATCTAATAAATACTCAACTCATGCATGCACACAAACAATATACATATACTTATACCTCAAACTCATTATTGAAGATGAAGCAATCAATTTTTTTACCCTATATTTTGAGGGCACTACATGAGTGGTGCTATCATGATCTGATCACTCTAGATCACAAATCCATAGTTCCTCATGTGATGAATTCTACAAAATTTTGATTAAGAGGTTTGATTGGAAGGATTATAAAGATTATGTCAAAGATTTTTTACTCAAATTAAATAGTGTGGTTTTATGGAGAACTATGTATTAGAGTTTTAAAAATTTTAGTAATGGTGTTAGATATCACAAAGAGAAGATTGAATATGCTCTTCATTGAAGGGTTAACTAAATTTGTCAAGGGTTTGTTCAAGGATTTCAAACCATCTACCCTACAAGAGGCAATAAAGTGAACTTTAGCACTAGATACTTACATGTTGAAGAATAAGTTGCAAACCAAAACCTTCATTCCAAAGAAGAATGTTCCATTAAGAATAGGCATTAAGGAAAGGAATAAATTGAGGAGGAAGAAGATATGTTTTATTTGAAATGATCCATGGTTACTTGGAGATATATTTCTTGGGAAAGGATATATGCATTAAATTAAATTATATTCTAATTATGAATCAAGATTTGAAGAACCCAAACCAAAAAGTAAAGAAGAACCTGAATAAGAGATGGGAGAAGAAGAAAACAAACCAAAAGGGAAAGGATCCATGGTGGGAGGCATTCTTTTCACACTCTCTAGTACTCTAAGGTAAATCCTCTTTAGCATCCATGGGGTCTTGCAAGGTCAAAGGGTGACTATAAGAATCAACACTAATGCCACTCATAAATTTATCAATGAAGGAACGGTGATCAAGAAAGGCCTTAAGACAAAAGACGTTGAAAGTTCAATTTAATGGTGGTTGAAGGTTTTACTAATCTAGGAGTATATGGTATGAAGGATGACTTTTTTGTTTTCAAAATACGAGACACAAATATAGTCCTTGGCATCTAATAGCTACATTAATTAGGAGATATCACACAAAAAAAATTAGACCATGGAACTAAAGTTTATTCATAGGGAAAAGAAGTGATATTGTGGGGAATGACAAATAAAGCACCAAAGATTATATTTTCTAGGATAATTGAGAGAATTTTTTCCATGGGAAAGTAGCATGGATAGCTTAGTGTTTAGTGACTTCCAAACCCATCAAAGGAAAGAAGGCATATCATTTGGATGTGTAGAGTGTCTTAGACAAGCATGGTAAAGTATTCAACAACATTCATCTAGGGAGACCACTAGACAAAGGATTTTAGTACATCATTGAGTTAGAGGAGGATGTTAAGACCATCATCACTACCCCCTACCACTACCCTAGGAGACATAAGTAGGAACCTAAAAATGAAATTAAGGAGTCGCTAGAGATGGTCACATCAAATAATGATCAATTCCATTTGCTTCCTTTATATTTTTGGTGAAGAATAAAGATGGCACAATGTGGATATGCATCGACTACATGGAACCAAAAAAAGAAAACAATCAAGAATCAATATCCCATTCCCAAGGTCAATGAATTAATAGATGAGCTTCATGGATTAGTTTACTTCTTAAGAATAGATCTCAAGCTAGGATACCATCTGTAGTGTAGGAAAAAGTATCCCTTTTTTACACTTAATTTCGGAAATATTAATTATAAAACATGAACTAAATTATGCCTTAATTTAGTGTTTTAATATGTATTTTATATATTCACATTAAGTTTAGGAAATTATTAAATAAAATGGACTTAATTGTCTCATTTTGATGTTGTATGGTGTACCTTTACACTTTCACACTTGTCTAGGGCTTTATTAATTAATTGAGGTTAATTTTCCTTCATTGGCCCCTTTAATTCAAATCCAAGCCTAATTAACTGTAATTTCCAAAGAGGAAACCTAACATTCATCAATGCCATGACATAACACTTAACATTGGATAACATGTGTCCTAGATAAGTGACCTACGACCTATTCGCTGAAGGGCGAATGGGTCCTCACTTAGGCCTAGGACCTAAATTTTTATTATGTTTTTGGTGGTATTTAAATTATTTCAAATGTGTATTCACATGTTTTCTTGTGTTATTTGAATTTTTGGAATTAATGTTAACATATGTACAAATAAGAGGTCATTTCACTATGTTTCACCTAGCAAATCTAAGGCAGTGATCAAGAATTCTAGAAAATTTATAAGTGTGATCAAGAGCATTTTCAAGGGATTCAAAAGTAAAATTTATTGAAGATCTATGGCAGAAATCAAGATCCATTATCATATCAAATTATTATTGCATCATGTATGTTATTTGAGCTAATATGTTGATTTAGTGTTCAAGATCCATTCAAGCATTCAAAGGCATTGTTTCAAATCAAGTTTCATGATCAAGATCAACATCCATTGAAGCCATCTCATGCAAGTTGCATATCCATATTCCAAGGCTCAAACAAGGGTGGTGAGTTGTGACATTGCATTTATTCATTCATCATTCCTTCATGTTATTTCATTTCATTACAAGGTTTGATTACCAAAATGGGGTTTGACCAAGGAAAACCCCCATTCACCAACAAAAAAAATATTTTTGCCTCTTAATGTGTGTTTTCATATTTTAGGTGGAAGATCTCTTGAAGAGAAAAGCTGCAAAGTTGTCAAAGTTGCATTTGTTGTCACCATTCTTGCAATTTCATGGAAACTAACCTACAAAATTTATTTTTGGTTGTTCGACTGTGATATTCGGGAATTTGGGAGTGCAGACACAGGAGAACAAAACCCAAAAATCATTTTTATAGATCCCTAGCCAGGACCCATTCACCATAGGGTGAATGAGTCCTCAGTTTTCTTTGAAAAGGCACTTTTGGTGACTCGTACACATCACTTTCCCACTCTCAAATCTACATTTTAGTTTTTGGTTCCATCAGAATTGAGGTTAATCTTCTAAATGCACTTTCTAGCTTGCATTTTGGAGTTGTTTTGTTATTTTTAATCTTTCTTCCCAAAGTGTTGTTTGACCCCTACCTTGCATAAAAGGGAAACTTACAGATTCACACCTTGGTTAGACTCACCTTTTGGTTGAAATTCATTTGATTGTTTGGATCTCATTTCTTGAATGAAATAGTGAAGAATAGGTTTATCTACAATCATTTTGGTGAACCCCCTTTTGCTTTCAATCAACCCCAAAACCTATTTTTTAGCTTTTCATTGTGGTGAACCTAAGTTTGATCATTGCAATATTCTGATTTTGGAGTCCATTTGCATCTTAGATTTAGATCTTGCATTCATTTGCATTGAATTGCATTGAATTGAGTCTCATTTAGGGTGTCTAGTTTGCATTAACTTTGCATTTCATTTATGGTTTTAGGATTGCATTTTTGCATTCTTTGAAATCTGAAAAATACAAAAAAAAAGTCATTTTGTAAATCATTTACATAGCATTTCATCATCATTCACTTGCATTTGAAAATTCAAACAAAATTTCACATCAAATTAGGTCTCCTAGTTTGTCATTATGTCACATTTTGCACTTGCATTTAACATTAAATTCACAGAAAAATCAAATTGTAACTTGTAATCATCTCAAAAATATGTAAAAACATTTTTAGAAACCCTAACCTAGGACCCATTCACCCCTAGGCAAGTGATTCCTTGATCAGGGTCATTTCTTGATTTTTTGGGCATTAAAACATCTATTTTTGCATTTCATTTTGTTGTTTTCAGTTTTCTATTTCAGTTTACAAATTTTTTGTTCGTTGAAATTGATGATATTCAACTTACTTTGATAAATTTAATGCATTGTGTGATTTCAAAATTTCATTTACAAGATATCATTTTCAAGTTTTTACATTGTGTAATCAGAAAATTACCTTGTTTAGAATCTGAAAAATCTGAAAATCCCCTTGCATTTCAAATAATGGACATGTGCATAGGTAACCTATGAAAGTCTTTGACATCTTTAGTTGATGTTTCAAGTTGTGTTTTTGGCAATGATCCTAATACAATTGAACCTAACCATGCTCAATCAACTCCTAATGAGTGTCCTCATGAAGTTGACATCAAGATGATGATAGCATGAACACCTTCATAAATGATTGCCTTAAAAACCTTGATAAAAATTCATCCTTTTACCCATCAATGCAACAACCAACACCCCCTACCATCCCACCACTTGAGGTGTTGATCCTTTACATCTTGAAATTGAGTCACAAACTAAGCTTAAACTTCCAAAAATGAGTGAACCTAGCTCTTCTAATCAAGTGCCTACCTATCTTTCTTATGTTAAAAAAGTGACCAACACAACCATCAACTTAGAAGAGACTTATGTCCAAGGTTTTAAAATCTTAAATAAGGATGTGACATAACTAATGAGCATGAAATTCAAAAACTTTTAGAGCAACTTACTATTGAAGACACTAAGGGACTAGGATATCAAAATTCTTATCCATGTATATCTTCTAAGGATACAAATGTCCTCCCTCATAATGATGAAGTAATGTCTCACAAAGATGATAGGATTACTTTAGGTCCTTACCCTTCGAATTAACCTCAACAAGATCCTCAAACATTCAAGAAACCCAAACTTTACAAACTCAAGAAATTTCCATTCCTACATACTAAAACACAAATTGAATGAAAAAGGGAACACCTTATTCATATAGGATGGCTTACATTACCACCTCCTAGTAACGGTAACAAGCCTAAGAACATGAATTATTGTGCATATCATAGAACTCTTGGTCACCTTACTGATGAGTGTCATGCCTTAAGAGGGATACTTGAGAAATTTGATATGATAGAGATAATCCCTTAAAGCATGCACTTTTCTCCTTACCATGTAATAGTTGTAGGATCCTAGTATGCTTACTATTACATGTTTAAAATTCATTGCAAATAATTCTCTTTATATTATAAGGAGCTCACTCTCATCACTTATCTCAGCTCATCCTTTTCTTGCACTTAGTGGGGGCAAGGGGTTAGATAGCCTTGTCCTAGTTTTGACACTTGATGTTGGCCCTTTGGCTAGTTTTCCTCCTTCCACATACACTGAACAAGATTGGGATGCAGAAAACCTAATATAGGTTGAATCGCATGTGCCTTGCTAGTATTTTTCTTTCATTTGTTTTTCATGTTTCTTTGTGTGATTGCATGTGCCTAATGTGATCCCCCGTGTTGTTCTATTTGATGTATCTCTCACTTCATGTGCATTCCTCTATATGTATCTACATTCTTCTATATGTCATAAACATTTATCTTTTCATTTGTCTTGTGTTTTCCTTTTGGGGATGACACAAGGTGTCAAGACATTTAGGTCTCTTCCATGTTGACCTGAAAGCTTTTTCTTTGTTTTCACTCTCTATGTGTCATTCTTCCTGTTCTATGAGTATTTGGGGAATGATGATGTTTTTGAGCTCTATAATCACATTGTAGCAAAGATATACTGACCCCGAATCCATGGATCCCTTTTGTGTTTAAGGATTTCTTTTTGGGGGCAACCCCTTTACATGATGTAGCTTCATTTGGAAACATATGACTTGGCATAGGTATTTCCGAGTAAACTCTCATGTCCTCTTTATAGTTAGGATAGACTATTTTTTACTTTAAATTTATTGCTCACAACAATGGTGTTAGAAATTCCTTTCAAGTGGGAGCATACATTGGTGTCCCCATGTTCTTTGTGTGATTTTCTTACTTCTTGTGATGCATTCTTTTCTTGATGGTGTCATTGGGTTTGATGTCCTCTGAGAGTGTGATATTTCTTAGCATACGACTTTCCTCTTAGTGGTGATGCTACGCATTGCATTCCCTAAGTTGTGAATATTTTATCCTGGACTTGTCCTCTCTTGGAGACATTAGGCACGATGATCCCTAAGAAGAAGACCTTACATGAACTAAGTGAAATCCCTTTGAAAAAACCTATGTATATAATGTTCATAAGTGTTTAGCATAATACAACTTGTCAACCTTGTGAAGCTCGAACCCATCCCTAAATTCAAGGCCACCAAGCATAACACACCTTGCTTGCTAGTCAAGTATTACCCATGTTCATGATTTCTTAGCATAACGCAACTTGTTAGGTGTTCGAAGTGTCGCACTGTGCTACCTTATTGAAGTTATCAAGAGGATAGCTTTCATATGGTATGGGATCCTAATAAGATTCTCTCATTTGCCACCCGTTGAGGGCTCACCTAGCGGACGGCGTGAGGTTCCATTAGCCCATGTGAGTGTATGTATCATTTTCATAGTGGACATCGAGTTCTACTTGTGAACGTGTAGGACAAACAACTGTGTTCCACATCATGTTCAGATAGTTGAAGCTTAATCCACCCCTTCCTTGGACAAACAGTTGTGTTCCACATCATGTTGGGATAGTCGAAGCTTGATCCACCCACCTCTTCTCCTAGACTTTGATGTTGTATGATTGAGTATCTTTGTCGTTGTTGCAAACATATATGTGTCTTGAATGTCTACTTTAGTGTGAGTTTGCATTGGGTCATACTCTCACTAAAGTGGGGGCTAAATGTAGTGTAGGAAAAAGAATCTGTTTTCACACTTAATTTTGAAAATGTTAATGATAAAATGAACTAAATTATGCCTTAATTTAGTGTTGTAATATTTATTTTGCATATTCACATTAAGTTTAGGGCCTTATTAAATAAAATGGACTTAATTGTGCCTTATTTTGGTGTTGTAAGGTGTGCCTTTACACTTTCACTCTTATCTAGGGATTTATTAATTAATTGAGGTTAATTTTGCTTAATAGACCCCTTTAATTCAAATCCAAGCCTAATTAATTGCAATTTTTGAAGAGGAAACCTAACATACATCAATGTCATGACATAACACTTAAAATTGGAGAATGTGTGTCCTAGGTAAGTGACCTAGGACCCATTCACCCAAGGGCGAATGGATCCTCACTTAGGCCTAGGACCTAAATTTTCATTATGTTTTTGGCGGTATTTCAATGATTTCAAATGTGTATTCACATTTTGGCTTGTGTTATTTGAATTTCGGGAATTAATGTTAACATATGTATAAATAAGAGGTCATTTCACTATGTTTCACCTAGCAAATCTAAGACTTCAAACATTCTAGAAAATTTATGAGCAAGTGTGATCAAGAGCATTTCAAGAGATTTTTCAAGGCATTCAAAAGGCAGATTTATTGAAGATCTATGGAAGCAATCAAGATCCATTATCATGTCAAAGTCTTATTGTATCATGCATGTTATTTGAGCTAATATGTTGATGTAGTGTTCAAGATCCATTCAAGCATTCAAAGGCATTGTTTCAAATCAAGTTTCATGATCAAGATCCACATCCATTGAATCCATCTCATGCAAGTTGCATATCCATATTCCAAGGTTCAAACAAGGGTTTGGTGAGTTGTGACATTGTGTTTGTTCATTCAGCATTCCTTCATGCTATTTCATTTCATTATAAGGTGTAATTACCAAAATGGGGTTTGACCAGGGCAAACACCCATTCACCAACAAAGCAACATTTTTCCCTCTTGATGTGTTTTTGCAAATTTTAGGTGGAAAATCTCTTGAAGAGAAAAGTTGCAAATTTGTCAAAGTTGTAATTGTTGTCACCATTCTTGAAATTTCATGGAAACTAACCTAAAAAATTTATTTATGATTGTTTGACTGTGAAATTTGAGAAACTATGAGTGCAAACATAGGAGAACAAAACCCATAAACCATTTTTACAGAGCCCTAGCCAAGACCCATTCACCATAGGGTGAATGAGTCCTCAATTTTCTTTGAAAAGGAACTTTTGGTGACTGGTGCACATCACTTTCCCACTCTCAAATCTACATTTTAGTTTATGGTTCCATCAGAATTGAGGTTAATATTCTAGATGCACTCTCTAGCTTGCATTTTGGAGTTGTTTTTCTATTTTTAATCTTTCTCCCCGAAGTGTTGTTTAATTAGGACCCTTGTCCTTGCATAAAAGGGAAATTTGCAAATTCACACCTTGATTAGACTCACCTTTCGGTTGACATTCATTTCATTGTTTGGATCTCATTTCCTAAATGAAATAGTGAAGAATAGGTTTATCTACTATCATTTTGGTGAACCTCCCTTTTCTTTCAATCAACCCCAAAACCTATTTTTCACCATTTCACCACCAATTTAGAGTCAAAGAGGAGGATATTCACAATACATAGTTTACATGGTGTCATGACAAGTACTATGAGTTTTTGGTCATGCCATTTGGTTTGGAAAATTCTCTAATAACCTTACAATCATGCATGAACCAAATTTTTTACAAGAAAATAAGAAATTTGTCCTTATCTTCTTTGGTGACATGTTGATCTATATCAAGATGTAGGAGGAGCACTTCTGACACATTGATGAAGTGTTGGGAATTTTGGAAGCACAAACATTATTTACCAAGGATTTAGACTGTGAGTTTTCTATGATAGAGATCTTTTATGTAGGTCACATCTGCATAAAGGAAGTGTAGGTGGACATGGATAAGATCGATGTAATTCAAAATTGGCATCCCCCAAGAACCTTGACATAGTTACAAGAATTTTTCAAACTTTATAGCTACTATAGGTTTTATATTAATGGTTTATCCTAGCTAGTTGTGTCCTTAATTGACCTAACGAAGAAGGGAGATTTTTTATGGACTAAGGGTACATAATGTGCATTTGATAGACTAAAAGAGGTAATGAGCTCATGTCCTATGTTAGCAAATTTTTATTTCACCCTTCCTTTCACAATAATGCAATGCATTGGGAGAAGGTATTAGAAATATGCTCATGTAGAATAAGCACCTAATTTCTTTCACATGTCAAAATATTGTAAAGGTGGAAAGTTGATTTTCCATCTATGATAAGGAAATGTTGGTTATCATGCACACATTTGTCAAATTCAAGTAGTACTTGGTGGATGGCTTATTTTTTGTTGAAACTAACCACAAAAGATTAAGGTATATCTTTAATTAGAAGAATCTAAATGAGTGGTAGAAAAAAAGGTGATAAAAATCCAATCCTATGACTTTTATATTGAATATGTTAAATAGAAGAAGAATGGTGTTGATAAAATGCATTGTCTAAAAAGACAAATTTGTATTTCATGTCTAATATCTTTGTAGTTTGAAATGAAATCATAGTAAAGTATGCCAAGAATTTTTTTTCAACTAATGTGTTGGAAGGGAATATGTTGGATGAATAGTACACAATTTGCAATGAATTAATTATCTAAAAGGGGAAAATATACTTGGTGTCAAAATCAAGGATGAAGGGAAATATTTTGTGGGTAGTTCATGATACTCCCTTGGCGGACCACCATGGGTACTTCAAGACCTAAAAATAGAGCAAGGAATGGTTCACATGGAAGGGACTCAAGGATGCTTTCCTTAGCCATATTAAATTATGCATCATTTTTATTTTATTTTAAAGTAAAATAAATATTCCACACTTATATTTTAAATTCCTTACCCATCTCAACTACAAAAATGGGAAATATTTTTGATAGATTTCATCATAGGACTTCTTAAAGTCCAAGGCAAGGAACGTATATATGTTTTTTGTGGAAAATCTAACAAAGTATACATATAAATCTTTGTCATTTCTTTATATTTTAAGGAACATCAAATGGATATTTTATTTTTGAAGGAAATGATGAAACTCCATGGACTACCCAAGAACATTGTGAGATATATATAGTAATTTCATGAGTTTGCTTTGGCAGGAGCTATCCCTTTTGGAAAGAATCAAGCTTAGCCCCAACACCAACCACTACCTACAAATGGGTGGGTTCTTATTTGAGAAATTATATTGTTGATCAGAAAAATACTTAAATCAAATGGCTATCCTTTGAGGATCATTGTTATAAAACCACCTACCACATTTTAATCAAGATAAAACCATTCATGGCCTTGTACAAATATTAATTTCCCAAAGCTTCACTGATCTCATTATAGAAAATAGTAGGGTTTTGAGAGCAAGTGATGTGATTAAATAGAGCCAAGAAATTATAAATTCACTCAAGTATAATCTTCAATAGGATTAAAAATATATATATATATGAATGAGGGTCATCATAGGATTGAGAAAACATTTGAGATCAAAGACATATTTTTTGTGATATTGTATCCATACAATCAAACTTCTATGAAGGAAAGCAGGTAAAAAAATATCCAACTCAAAATTTATGGGCCATGTAGAATTCTAAGAAGGATTAACAAAGTGATCTATGACTTAGGGCTATCAAAGGGAAGAAACATATATAATTTTTTCATGTTTCTTACCTAAAAAAGGTACTAGGAAAACATATAGGACCCTTAGATGAGTTACCTCTTATTGATGAGAATGAAAAACTAGTTTTGATTCTTGAATTAGTCATGGATGTAAGGAAGAGGAATCTAAGAAAAAAGGCACCGAGGAGTACCTAATTCAGTAGAAATATAGTATGGTGGAGGATGCAACATGGAAAGGCCCACAAATATTAGAAAATTTGAACGTATAATTGGTTGAGGATAAGAAATTTTGAGTGAGGTGGAATTTTCATGTCACATTTTAGTCAATCTAAGTATGTACATATTAGGTATGCACTTGTTTCTTCTCTATTTCTATTTATTGTTTTTTGTCTCTTCCTAAGTATGATTTTTTTCTAACTCTAATATTCTCTTCATATTGTTAGTTTTTTGGTATTTTATATCCTTTCATGCCTTCTATTTGTTCCCCACCCTACCATTGTATTTTTTATACTTTTGGTCTTGCCCTTACATGCTCGTTACTTGACCCTTGTGTTAGAAAAAAGGTGTTGTACACCTTGCATAATATATTTAATGTAATTATTCTTGGGGCCACTTTATGTTTCATGTAACATTGGGACATAAGTTAAGTTGCTAAAATGTAATTATTTAATATTGGAAAAAATAAATAAATAAAGTATTCAATATTAAATGTGAGGACATGGTTTTGTAATCTCATGGTTTTAGTTGCATGGTTTTGTGTAATACCACTTGGTGGTTTTGTGGGATCTTGCTTCTATAAAAGCAACCACAAAGGTAGTTGTTTAGGTATGGTCAATTGGCAGGTTAGCTCTGGTTAGCATTTGTGAGGGTTTGAAGCATGGCATGGGATGTGTGGTTGCATGCATGTTCACATGGATTGCTTGGAGAGAGCTTGTTGCTTCAATGGTGCTCATGGAAACTTTGAAGATGTATTGATGTATTGTAATCTATATTGTTGAATAATACATAAGAAATGGATGATTTTGGAGGCTAGGTTTTTTTCCCTCTTGAGGGTTTTCCCAGGGTTTATCTTGTGTCATATTTTCATGGGTATGTTGTCTATTCTCTTGCATGTGGATTTTGAATACTTAGTTGCATAGATTTCTCTTTTAGGTTATGAGGAAATTGTCTTTAATGGCTGCAAGTTTCCAACAAGTGGTATCAAAGTCATGGTTGTGGTTGTATAACCCTTGGTTGAGAAAAATCTTGTTTAAGTTTGAATCTATGCATTGCATGTGAGAATGAAAGACTTGGCAAGATATGAGGGTTTTGCAAGTTGTTTATTGCAAATCTGAGGGTTTTGGGTTTATTGTTTTGATGGGTTGTTTGCAAATTTAGGGTGTGAGAATTTTTGGGTGAAATGGATTTCTTAGTTTTGCATTCAAGTGGGGATTTTTTGGGGGAAAATTTACATAAGACCTTCTTTGTCCGAGAGACAAATTTTGATATATAACTCGACCTATTTCTATTACTGTGAAAAATTGCAAAAAACAATTGCCCATACCCCTATTCGGTCGTACGGACATCGACAGTACAATTGTCAAAAATAAAATCTGAAAAAATTAAATTCCTGTCGCCATTAAAAAATTGCCCTGCAAAAATGAAAAATAAAAAATAAGATACCCATTAAAATCGGCATGTTAAAGTTTTTTATTGAAAAATCTTTGAAAAAACAATAAAAGAAAATTATGGTGTGGTACGGGGTCTGTAGACCCCATACCCCATGCCCTGCGTGAACCCCTGCATCAGTCGACTGTATTCATCATGTTTCATTCTTCACCATCTTTTTGGTCAGCCCTTTTTGTTTAAAATGGTTTT